>OY751331.1:6863160-8063160 GCA_963564715.1 Catocala sponsa
AAAATATTTTAATAAACCAGACCTCCTATTAAATCACAAGTCACCAAAATCGTGATTATTCCGTAAGCTTTTGACGTTTGCGGCAGATGTACGTTAAAATTGGATCAGAGCATTGTGTCGACGCAGCTGACGTCTATTTCAGTGTGTCAAAATCTGCGTCGAATATTGCATTGGGTCGCTGAGACCGCCACTCGCAAGAGAGGGTTGGTAATAACTTAACAATTTTTGAATTTAGAACGTTGTAAGATCGTAATGTTCTATAACATTTTGAATTTAGAACATTATGATATCACTATATTTTCAAACCATTTTCGAATTTAGAAAGTTATGACATCACTATAATATTTTACTTATACTTTTTTAAATTTAGAACAAAGAATGTCATATCTATTCCATTTATAAAATCTAGTTGTAAAATCACTATTCGGTTTAGTAACCAGTGTAACTATGCAGCTTATTATCATTATTTTGTTTGTGCTCGGATTCCAAACACAATAAAATGTATGTACAAGTATGAGGATATAGATTTCGCATAACAAGTAACTCATTGTGAATCGTAGGTAAACTAACTTACAATGTTGCATAAAGCAGAATGTTACAACTACTCTAGCTGCATTCTCAATAAATCAATACGCGTATCACATTCCGTTGCACCTTTGGGATCGAAAGGAACTGTCCACTAAAAATATCTTATCAGCCGTCAATCAAGGTCGTTAACCCTGTGCGTTCTACATAGTCCACATACAATTAAATATTCAATCGTGATGCAGCCGCGCCCCGCAGTGGCGCACATTGTAGGGCGCCCGACGCGATTAACACTGATTCGTACATCGGTACGTACCTATGAATTATCACTTCCTCCTTAGTCATAGATCAAGTAAGGTGCTAATATTAGACGTGATTCGTGATTCATTTGTCGATCGAGTGCAGTTCTAATTTTGAATCGTAATTGGCGCGGTAATCCAGACATTTCTGGCCGTTATTTGTTATTACTTAAAGTAGGTAACTTGGAATATTCTAGAAGATACTAGAAGATATATATCTTCTTGAACGTCAAGGAGAAATTAAAAGTTAATTGTGCAAACAATTATACACAAACGGACAAATGTATATCCGCTCGACATTTGAATCATTAACGAGTCAAGTGTGCAGCGGACATACGTTTGTCGTAATATATTTTTTTTTCATGACTCATTTTTGCGAACAGACGTATGTCCGCTCGACAGTTGACGGGATATTAACAACAAGACGTTTAGGCAACACTTAGAATCATCTATAGTAATGTTAGATTTAATTATGCTGTCGTAATTTTCTTCTGCTTTTCGCTGTGAATCAAATGCCGCTATATCTAATATATGTACAACTGATAGCATTTTTTATTTATTAAGAAGAGACAGATTAGACATAAATACTATCGTATTTATATATAACAGTGTTATTGAAATAAAACCATGAAAATCTTAAATGTTCTGCAAAATCCTTTGTTCCATTCAGGTTTTTTGAATTTTAATAATAACTATCAGAATATTAATTATCCTTATAAAATATCTTTATAAAAGAAATATTCGCTTTATGAACAGAAGTTGTGTAAATGTAAAAAGGTTTACGGAGAAACATTTAGCGATAAGGAAATCAGCTGTATATTTTATGATGAAATAATCACCTATAATAAGTGACATACCATAAAGAAATATACCTGCTCATAATGAATTCTTGACTTACATATTTTCTTTGTATTTTCGCTGTATTGAACATCACACTGGACCGCCGACGATGACGCCACTAAATTAAAAAGTAATGAATACTATCACCCTAATCATACACCTGAGCGTTATTTTTTTATTCTATGATCTTATGGAATGCCTCATCAAACGTTCCCTGTCATTACTTCAAAACTGACCAAGAATCATGAGTAATTACGAATGTAAGAGCCTCTGATTGTACCTTCTCTGGGCGTGACTATTCTACGTTTGAGTGACAGCTCTTTGTTCAATCTTTTCGAATTTGAAAATGGAATGTTTTGTTTTCTTAACGGATTTTGAATGTTTTCGAAATGTAGCTGGCTGGTTGCTTTTTGAACTGATAAGTATGAAAGTTTCAATTGAAAAAATAATTGGATTTTCTGGTATTGCTAGTAATATACATTTGAATAAAGAATATAATAAAAAATTGTTGTACTTACCCATTTTAACACAATGTTTTTACTAACAGAAATTCGAATTCAGCATTTGAAATACTTAAAACTATAAACACGTAAAGAAAATAACTATTAAAAGATACCGAATAAAAAGCCGCTAAACAAAGAGCGGCAGCAACCCAAAATTAATACTAATGTAAAAACAGAAGTTTTGTAAGCTCTCAACGTTTCGTAATAATTAATTGTTAAAATGAATAAACATTATTCGGGAAGCGGGTGTAAACTTAATTAAAAGTTATCAGACGGTATATCATAATCAGCGTTTATCTATTCCTGTCCGTGGGCCGCTACTAAATAATTGTTTTATAATACATTCCCGAATGAATGTGAGTGATTAAGATTTGAAAGGATCGTGTGAATGGATATTGAACTAATAGAAACGGGATTTGAATATAGAACGCAATATTTGAAAAGTTAGCGGGCTTTCGGCGACATACCTGGAACAAAAGAAAATAAAAATGGAAACTGTTTGTTACACTTAAAAAAAAAATACAAACTAACATGGCGGATGTTGTTTGCGTAATTTCTTTAAATAGATAGGCCCACATTACAACAGTTTTTTTGTGGGCGTCGAATTGTTTACGTTCGTCACATTTAAATCTCCTTGAAATATTTTGCTACTTAATTAGATTGACAAACGTTGCTTTTATCGTTAGTAATACATTTTATAATTGCGAATGTGAGTTTGTTTTTTAAGCTTTCACGCCTTCTCCCTCGATAGATAACACGAAATTTTGCATACACGTTGTTGGGGGTACAGATTAGGACATAGGGTACCTTTCATCGAAAAAAGTATAGTTTCAAAACCTATATCGAGAGCGTCATTAAGCAAGTAATCAGAAAACCTATATCGAGAGCGTCATTAAGCAAGCTTCGCGAAAACTCGGAGTTCTGAACAGGGTGAGGCGGTTCTTCACGCCTGGGCAACTGTGCCTATTGTATAAGGCACAAGTGCGCCCTTGCGTGGAGTACTGTTCTCATCTTTGGGATGGCTCCGCGCAGTACTTGCTGGACGCTCTCGACCGGTTACAGCGGCGGGCTGTCCGTATCATCGGAGATCCAGAGGTCACGAGTTCACTGGAACCTCTGCAACTCCGTAGAGACATTGCCTCATTGGCATGTTTCTACAGAATATACCACGGGGAGTGCTCTGAAGAGTTATTCCACCTTATCCCGCCCTCCCCTTTCCTATCCAGAACAACGCGTGCTGGGCTCAGATGCCATCCTTACACGGTAGAGTCGATTAGAGCGCGTACCAAAAAGTTTGGGTCCTCATATCTCTGCCGAACGACCAAGGCATGGAATTCTCTGCCAAGGCACGTGTTTCCTTCTTCCTTCAATCCTGGGTTCTTTAAGCGGGGCGTGAAAAAGCATCTTCTCAGGCCGTCAAAGTAGAGACCTCAACATCGCCTCGGCTACTGTGGGGGCGATGTGGAGGCCACTGCTGTTAGACCACACGACTGCTTACCATCAGGTGGAGTGTGGTCATTTTGACGAGCAAAATAAAAAAAAAAAAAAAAAAAACCTAATCTATATTTACGCTGGCGAAGCTGCGGGCTAAATGAAGTATAATATTATAAATGCGAATGTTAGTTTGTTTGTTACGCTTTCATGCCTTAACTACTCGATCGAGCATCATGAAATCACGCAGACAAGTTGTCAGGGGTATAGAAAAGAACATAGTATAGTGATACCTACAATTCAGAAAAAGTATGTACTGTTCCCGAGGGATAGAAATTTATTGAGAAAATATAAATTAACGCGAACGAAACCGCGGGCAAAATCTAGTACTTCTTTAAACTAATATCACCCATTTGTTTATTTACTGTCATGTATATCCCACACGGTATAGTATATAAGGACTGACATACTGACTCTCAGAATTGGAAATGACCGCCTATTTTAGTTTAATACCGCCAATAGACTCGTATGGACACAATATCGTCAATAATGATCACCTATGGTAAGCTATCTAACCTTCCAGCTAATTACTAACACATGCATAAATAGCGGTTTTAGACGTGGATAATGACGTGATAATACCGTTAACAAATAGAACTTTAAAAATAGAATGTCTCAAGAATTTAAGCTCAGATCATTTTGCCGTTAACATCTAAAGCGAGAAACAAAAGAGAACAGCCACAACTACAAAACTATGTATTAAGTAAGAACAAAGTATAGTGACGTCACAATCTGTTACAGGAGTAAAATTTTCATGTACTTAATGCTTTCCTCGAATATTGATTCCAAAATAGCTGTTGACGCAAGTACCGAATAGTAGGTCAAAGGCTATTTAGAACGGCTTCATAGGAACAAAATGAATAACGTTTCATCCAAGCTGATGACCGATGTCATAAGTTCACCAACAGCCGTGAAGTGCTTATTATAATATCCTAAAATCACTACTTAATAAATATTATCTAAGGTAATAAAGACATTTAATTTAGCTAGAAACTCGTCAATAAATAAACGTCATCCCTTCTTAAATTGATGTCCTAATAAATTAATAAATCTGCGCCTGAATAATCACGGCTAAGCTAAGGTCCCAAAAGCTCTTAATTTCTTAAACCTGTAATAATTAAACCTTCGCAAATCGATGCTGAAATTGTGTGGTAATTAATCTTCGTCATAACCGACTCCGTTTTATTGGAAATGACTTTCAACTTCGTAAAAATGTTCCGAGAAGCTTTTAGTATAATTTTATAAGAATAATTTCCGTTAAAGAAATTGACAAAGAGTTACATTTTTCACTGTTATTTTTGGCTACATCACCTATGTGTAAATACTACGAAAAATAAAATCAAAGTACGTTTTTCATTTGGGTCACAAAGTAACACAGATGAACGTCAAAGTTACATTTATTATTGTGAATTTAGATTAAACTGTTACTTTTATTATTTTTATAACATAAGAGGGGATGATGACTCGAATCTTACGACCTATTTGTTATCAATGAGGACTAGTATATTTGTCCCTTGTACCGTAGCAGGAGCTCCTAATTTGCTTACTAGGGTCGTATCAAGTGGAAATCTGACAACTTTTACCAACCCTTACGGAACACAAGCATAAGTCTATGAATATGCGAATAAAAGCTCTGGTGTTGCAAGTATAAAAAAATATTGTTTATGATTCATGGCTCGTGTAACTTTATACAATAGTGTATTTATTTTTAAATGGATGAATTCAAACTTTTTGACTATCTGGTTGATTATATCGACTTGTAATTAGAACTTTTCAGAAAGAACGGCTGGCATGATTTAATTATAAATAATACGCTTCGTAAAGTTTTATAGAATGGCCGAACTTGTTTATGAAACGTAATTAATATATAAATAATTAATATCAACATCAAATATTAACATTTTTTGTTTAAAAGTTTTTAAACAAAAATTGTTAATATTTGCACACCTGCACGAATGGAACAAAAATTTTTTCTTTATCTTTAATAAGTTTTAAAAAAAAAAAACTTTTTTTTATTGATTATACCTATATGTATCCATGCACCAGTTCCTTTCTTTTCGTTTATCTTTATAGCCTAGCCTACAAAATAACTTAATTTAAAAATATCTTCAGATTACAATCCAACTATTAAGTGGACATTAGTCCACAATAGAAAAGAAATCTCAGGCTTCTAATGACGTAATCCAACTAAAATAACTAATTAATTTATCCAATCTTGTCGAGCCGTTCTACATTTAAGCGCGAGCACCCGATATGCGGGCACGTAACACCAAAATAATCAGTTCTCTCACCGGAAAAGCACTTATTACACAAGAGCCAAGTCTACTAACGAACCAACTGAGATAAAAACTAGTTATAATTAAAATTTAACGACCACTAATAAAACTATATAAATAATTAACATAATTATAAGGTAGGAGCTATCGGGTGAATGCATCATGCTGTCAGGAGTCGAATTAGATGACAGTTGAAATCTTGGAATGTGTCTTTGAATGCTGATACCGATGCCTTTCAAAGTGATTCTTTTTTGTCATGGATGTAACATTAATTTGTATTTTTGGATCTTATAGGCATGGATATCCTGTCTAATATTATAAGGGCGCCTTCAAATTTTGCCGCAATGTACAGCGCGGCTGCAGTGCTGCGGCCACGCTGCTTTGTAAATCCATATAAATAAAAACGTACGACTGGAGCGCTGCACTCGCGCTACTGCCGCGCATTAGTTCATCGATAGACTAGTGACGGCTGCGAGGCGGCAGCGTTGCAGCCTCGCTGTCGCCGTGCGGCAAATTTGAAGGCGCCCTAAATGTGAGTCAGTTTGTTTGTTACGCTTTCACGCCTCAACTACGCGACCTATCATCATACAATTTCGCATACACTTTGTTAGGGGTACAGAAAGAGCAGCGATAGCTCAGTGGGGAGACCAACAGACTGTAATGCAGAGGGTCTCGGGTTCGAACCCACGTCGCGCACCTCTGACTTTCGGAAGTTATATGACTTTTCGAAATTATGTGCGTATTGATTGACAATTATCGCCTGCTCCGTGCCTCGGAAAGTACGTTAAGCCGTTGGTCCCGGCTGCCATGAACATCTATGGCAGTCGTTACTGGGAGAGTGTCGACACAAAAGATCCCACTGGTTCGAAGTGTCGCCAGTCTGCATTGACTGGCCCCCACATAAGATAAGATAAGGGGTACAGAAAAGAATATAGGGTGCTTTTCAACTAAAACCATTTTTGGATGTTGAGCTATCGCGATATTTTACTATCAGAGTAATGAACTGCACTTGTGTTAATAATTGGAACTAATAACTAGCGCAATATATATGGAAGGAGCTTACATGGAAGAGACTAGTATCATTTAAACAATTAGGCTTTAAATGGTTTGCAAGGGATTTTGTTGTACCTATTTTATTTAGAGATCAATAGAAATACGTCCTAATTGGGACGTTTTTAAGTATTTACTTTACTTGCGCTAGTGACACGTCTGCTGCCTTTCTGTATATAAATATAACTAGATGTGCTCGCGGTTTCACCCGCGTTTATCGTTACTGCGCTGCCCCCGTGGGTCGTAGCGTTATGTTATATAGCCTATAGCATTCCTCGATAAATGAGCTATCCAATACTAAAATAATTTTTCAATTCGGGCAGTAGTTCCTGAGATTAGCGCGTTCAAACAAACAAACTCTTCAGCTTTATAATATTAGTATAGATTGGCATGATATAAGTAAATACTAAAATCACTTTAATTGGCTTGGCTTAAATGTGTTCATAGTGTTTTAGATTAAGAAAAGACTTATAAGTACATCGTATAGATTTTAATAGTAAATGAAGTTAATCTACACTAGTATAGGTTCTGAATCGTTTTAGTACAAGAATATTTTACTAAGGAAAGCTGGACTTTTGGGCTTATACTAAGGTACTGAATTGGCTTGGGTTGAATATTTATGATATAGTAGTAGGTACGTAGTGTAGGACGCCCTCCGACCAGGTGGGATGACGATCTGCGAAAGACTGCAGGCAGATGCTGGGTGCGGCAAGCTGAAGACAGGGCGCTATGGCGCTCTTTGGGGGAGGGCTATGTCCAGCAGTGGACTATTATAGCCTGATGATGATGATGATGATGATGAGTAGTAGGTACTCGTCGCCACTGATAAGTATGCGAGCAGGAACTAGTCAAAGGACCGATAGCTGGATTCGCATTGTCTTTATTTGTCAAACGACACGATATTTATACAAGTACTAGCTTTTGACCGCGGCTTCGCTTGCGCTAATTTAGAATTTGACAGTCAATTCGAGTTTTACTCTGCTTATAATAATATAATTCAATCATCATTCGAAAGACACGTGGCGCCCTCTATTATAATAAGAACGTTATTATTGTTTTCCTCGGGAACAGTAATTTTTTTCGAGATGAAAGGTAGCCTATGTCCGTTTCTGTACACCCGACAACGTATATGCAAAATTTCAGGATGATTAGTTCAGTGGTTTAGGCTTGAAAAGGTAACAAACAAACAAACAAACTCATTTTCGCTTTTATAATATTAGTTAGGATTAGGATTGGTGGTGGATGCAACCACCCACATATTACGAATATAACAGTTTTTAAGACTGTTTTTACATAAAACGCAACAAAATGTACTATTTTTCAACAAAAGCAATTAAAAGTACCTACCTATATACATATTATATCGCACACTTAATAAAACAGCGACATAACTCGAAATTTTGAATTAAGGCAATTTGAGCTCTAATTATTGGACTATAAATTCTTATATTTTATTTGAGTTAAGTAATTGCAAAAATAGTTTAAATTTGTTTGATCCAAAATACTCAGATACGACCCTGTTTTATCAGGAGTGCGCTATTTTAGTGCATTTATTCTCTTAATAAATAATATTACTGTTTCATATCCAATTAATGGAACAACTATCATTGCTATTCTGAAGATGTTGCTGTAAGAAAAATCGCAATAAATTTCTTTTGATTTCATTCACGTAGAATTTATACAAAGAAAAGAATGAGAATCTCTTTACAGTCAACATTAACTCGCATATCAAGAAAGGCTTAACGAAACTTTATTGAAATGACGTCTTTGCCTTTAACAAATAAATAGCCTTTATAGTTCTCCAGAGGGATTTTTAAAGTCAACGACATTATATTCTATTGTGTGGACTTTGGCGAATATACCTATACTAAAGACCTATACATTATAGACAGTTTCCGTTTAGCGGAAGGTGTGGTGTTGCCAGTGAGCAGAAATTAAATTATAGTATTAGTTTTATTATTCTGGTTTTATAATTGTTCTCTATGTTTTTATTTTTTATTTTGTGATTTGTATACTTACTTACTTTTGTTTTTTTAATTTTTATTTCTTCGTGTTTTGCGTGTGCCCTTGTGTGCCAAAAAAATATTTTTCTTTCTTCTTCCTTTTCTTATTATTTTTTATTTTTAGCTCCGGTAGTTCAGTATGTGGTTGTGAGTGGACTGCATCAATAGCGGTAGTATATAGGACCGCTGTGCATGAGGTCTCGAGTTCGATTACCATCTCGAGCCAAGTGTTACTGGGTCTTTCCTGTCAGGAATTCTTTAGTAGCAGCACGGGTTCTAGAAATGTGCTTGGTAGACGACAATCATTATGACTTCTGTCACGTCGGGCTTAAAAACATAGTAGGAGAAATGTAGGTGCAAGACAACTCTGTCTACCTTTTTGGGAATGTAGTCAAGAGAGTCTCGCGCATATACATTTAAAACCTACCAGTATGCATACTTACAGTCATGTTTTCAAAAATAAATTATTCAAATTTCTTGTAGAAAATTGTTATTACAATATAGATGAATTTTTATCGAATATAATTTTTTAAATTGATTTATGTGCGCTTGACTATAATTTATTGACTAATAGTAATAATATAATTTATGTTTTATCTTAAATCAATATATAATATCAATACTATAATATAATATTTTGTTTTTTTTTAAATTAATTATTTCTAAATAATTTGTACGCCCAAGTGGCTGATCATGGAATGGACGTTATTAACTACTTATATAATTATGTAATGAACACCTGTATATAACCCATGTATCACAAATAAACTATCTATCTGATCTGATCTGATCTATCTGATATCTGATCTGATTTGTCTTGAAATAAATCTAAATAAGTAATAACCTACTTCGCTCTTCTTTGAAAATCATTCCTTCTTTAAGATGTGACGAAAGGATTTTGAAACTGATATAACTATATTTGCATTAATATTTATTTTTAATTAAGACTAAGAATTTCGTTATCATTCTCTAAAGATAGACTACGTCGTTCTCGTGTTGTACTATTTTCAATTCTAATGACTTAGGAATAAAGTTGCATTTTGCACAAACGATATGCTAAAATACTACTAGTATTTTAGGAACCCCAATTTATTAAACGAACACAATGGTAATTAAAACAACGATATTTTTCCTCTTCTTAATAAGCAAAGGTCAACGACCTCCGATATAAAATTTTCTATCGCAAATTCGCTTTGCTTATTATTTGATTCTGTACCAAATGTAATTTTTACATACATTTAAACAGAGGCAATAATAATAATATTCTACCACATACACACAACACCATCTAGCCCAAACTAAGCAGAGCTTGTACTGGGTATTATTTGATTCTGTACCAAATGTAATTTTTACATACATTTAAACAGAGGCAATAATAATAATATTCTACCACATACACACAACACCATCCAGCCCAAACTAAGCAGAGCTTGTACTATGGGTACTAGACAATGGATAAACATACATATATACTTTTTTTTGTAAATACATACATATTATACATACAAACACCCAGACCAAGCAAAACATCCATGTTCATGCACACAAATGTTTGACTTGTGCGGGAATCGAACCCGCGACCTCAGGCATGTCAGTCGGTTATACTGACCACTACGCCATTGAGGCCTAACAATAACACCTAGACTCACTACAAATATTTACTCATTACCTGTACAAAGGTTTTTTTCGGGGATCATACCCGCAACACTTGACGGTATCCATATAAACCACTATGTATACATAGTCATATATACATAGTCTCACTATATAACATTCTAGCTTAGCTGGTGGAGTTCACAAGAATACTAGTATAATTCTTGCAACTCACGAAGGCGAGCGGGCTTTATTTGTGGTAAATGCGTATATGTATGTGTGTGTAAGTGTCGCTCGCAATCGCAACTGACCGCTCTGTCAAACACGCACACTATCGCACTGTGCATGTACACGTTCAACTAAAAGTAAAGCCCGCTCGCCTTCGTGAGTTGCAAGAACTGTAGTTTGAAACCCAAATTGCTAGTAAAAAAAAAATTAATGTCATCGAAGGGGCTGGCAGAGGTGTTTTACACCCACATTTTGCCAGCTATTAATTATTTTAGGTCCCTCATAAAAGAGGGCAAGCCTTTTACTATCTACACAATATAGTTCCTAACTCGGTACTGCCATTGAGAATTTATTTTTCTTTTTTAACATAATAGCCAAATAACTTCTTCTCCCTAGTCTTTATTATTCCCAAGTCACTTGGGGTCGGCTTTCTAGTCTAACCGGATTTGACTGGATATCAGTTTTTACACGGAGCGACTGCCATCTGACCTTCGCAACCCGAAGGCTAACGATACCTTAAGGCTAGACCAGTGTCAGGATAGAGGGCACTGACTTCCTAATAACGACTGCCATAGGTTTTCATAGCAGCCGGCATCGACGGCTTAACGTGCTCTCCGAGGCACGGAACAGGCGATAATTGTCAATCAATACCTACGCACATAATTTCGAAAAGTCATATAACTTCCGAAAGTCGGAGGTGCACGACGTGGGTTCGATCCCGAGACCCTCTGCATTGCAGTCTATTGATCTCCCCACTGAGCTATCGCTGCTTATAATATCCAAATTATATATATTAATAATCTATACTAATATTATTAAGCTGAAGAGTTTGTTTGTTTGCTCTCAGGAACTACAGGTTCGATTTGAAAAATTCTTTTTGTGTTGGTTAGTCTACTAATCGAGGAAGGCTATAGGTTATATAACATCACGCTACGATCTACGGGGGCGTCGCAGTAACGATAAACGCGTGTGAAACCGCGGGAGCATCTAGTATATTATAATAGCCAAATAACACAGCTCGAAAATCAAACCCGAGACATCATATACAGCAGTCGCATTTACTACTGTTGACTCACCGAAGTAATCTTGCGACATGTTTGGAGAAAATAGCTGAGTACCCATTGAATGAACTTAACGAACTTTATTGTAATGAATTTTAATGTCATGCGATGCTTATGCTAATAGCGTTCCCATTCCTCGTGGTGTCTTTTAATTCTGCGACGTTTACTCTGTGAATAATGCATTTATAGTATACTAGCTTTTGCGCGCGTCTCCGCCCGCATGGTACCTACATCAATAAAAAGTAGCCTATGTCCTTCCCCAGGTTTTAAAATATATCTGTACCAAATTTCATCTAAATTGGTTGTGTGGTTTAGCCGTGAAAAGGTAACAGACAGACAGACAGAGTTACTTTAGAATTTATAATATTAGTAAGGATTTGAAGGCTCTATTATCCGGACTGAATGGTATCTACTATCTGGGTGATATCATGAGCGAGCGATGATAAGATATGGCCGCGTGTTTGGAGCAGTTTGATTTTTCTTGTGGATATTGTTAACTCACTACTAAATAGTTCATTATCGTTTGCTCAGGAGTGAGACAATTTAATATACATGGCTGATATAATTATATTGACGGTATATAGTATAAGACTGGTATAGTAAGGTTCATCGAAGTCATTTATTCATTGTAAAGCAATGGTTCAAAAGAAAGAAATGAAACTTTATTAAAAATTGATAATGCGCGATTAGAGTTGCAGGTATTTCTTGTGTTTGACTTTGAAATATATATACTGATTGTATATGTTGTTATCCTAACTAATATTATAAAAGCGAAAATGAGTTTGTTTGTTTGTTACCTTTTCACGCCTAAACCACTGAACCGATCATCCTAAAATTATGCATATACATTGTCAGGTGTACAGAAACGGACATAGGCTACCTTTCATCCAGAAAAAAATACTGTTTCCGAGGAAAGCAATAATAACGTTCTTATGATAATAGATGGCGCCACGTGTCTTTCGAATCATGATAGAATTATATTATCACAAGCAGAGTACAATCCGAATTGATTGTCAAATTCAAAATTAACGCGAGCGAAGCCGCGGACAAAAGCTAGTAAGCAATAATTAAGATACCAAAGTACAGCTCAAAAGGTCATGAGATAATACCTTATCTCTTATATTAGCTACAAAATTAATCCACTCTCAAGACAAGTGCGTAGCTTTAATGGGTGGGTATTGAAATAAAAATAATAAACTTGCAAAATGTAAAACCTTATATATTGTATGTGAATAAGATTATGCTATTTATCCAAAACATCTAACCAGTTAGCAATCAAACAAAGGAGTATTTGATCCCAAATAGTTAAAAATATTTTATACATTAGATTCTAAGAAATTATGTCTTATAATATAAATCCACTCTCAAGACAAGTGCGTAGCTTTAATCGGTGGGTATTGAAATAAAAATAATAATCTTGCAAAATGTAAAACCTTATATTATTGTACGTGAATAAGATTATGCTATTTATTCAAAATATGTAACCAGTTAGCAATCAAATAAAGGCATATTTGATCCCAAATAGTTAAAAATATTTTATACATTAGATTCTAAGAATTATGTCTTATAATATAAATATAAGGAAAATGGAAACTCATAGCCTCTTTATATATATAAAACTAAGAATAAACCAAAGACTAAAAAAATCGAATAGAGAATTTAAATTGATTTGGAATGACTCGAATATCATTGGAAAAAAGGTAGAAGAAAATTACAGAAAAATTTGCCGTGCCTAAACTACTGCCGTAACGAAAAATAACAAGGCTATAGATGGAAAAAAGACCCTAATATTACTTTGGAAAGTTCTCTCGCAAGGTCACACACCTCAATTTCCGCACGCACGCTTCTTTTCCCGCCATTTACTTATAATCCACGTCACGTGCGCCATATTGATAAGTTGTAGTAACGTGATCCACCTTATTTGCATGGCTCGGCCTCGATTAGTGACTACTTTGGATCTTTTCCTTCACTCTTTGTTCCAAACATGTTGAAGAGTTCTCGCAAAGTTTTTTTGTGTGAGATTTTTTTCGCGTGAATGTTTGGAAAATGGGGCAAATTCCGAATTCTATATGGAAGGAATTTTCTTCTCCTATATGTTTGGGGACTGCAAGTGTTAAGTAAATTGCGTTTAGCATATTTGGGCTCCGTGTTTAAGGGGAGAATAATCTAACTAGACATATTCAATTCAATTCGAACTCCATCTTCAATCTACCTACATCTTTAACATCTAATATTCTATACCTATATCCTACTACACTATGTACGTACACTCGTACTTATGTTAGGATTCAATCGAGGATGACTGCTTTCGATTAAGTACTAATGTATCGAATAATTCAATATACTTTAAAATTGATTATTCGAATTTGATATCGATAAACGCACATCGCTAGTCAGTTATGCGCCTTCGCCTTATATATTATATTTACTTAAATTATTAATTCTACAAATCACACCTGTTAGTGAATAGGTGTCTCGGATGTCAATAAAATCTATGGCAATCGATGTAAGGCAAAATTTAAGGATTCTCTGACAATTGGTTCAACCTCTTTGGATTGCAAAAGACGACAGTTGCCTAATGGAAAATTTTATATTCAGTCGAATCAGTCTACTCTGGTAAACTGACTCCGAAACAATAAGGATTAATACGCTGAGGGTAAAGACTTGAACTTTCCAAGAAAATAACATGCATATAGAAGTAGGTAAGCGTGTATTTAAAGTTCGACCTCACGCCCACGATTAAGAGGTACTAAGAACTTCGTAACATATTCTGTTTTCCATAGAAACTCTAAACATTATTTCGTATGTAATCTTATTTAATATTGCTGTGTTATTCTCTCTAGAAGATTTATACACAGACGGTGTTAAGACAGTGCGTGGTTTACGGGATTAATGATTTAACATTACATTTGAATACATAACTTATTTCTATTTACGATTTATATTACATTACGCGCTTATTTTTATGTTATAAAGCAAATGCAACGCGCTACTTATAGTATTTATTTAAAATGGTCACTTTTCTATGATAAAAACCCGTTTAGCAACACGGGCATGATTATGTAAGAATATGAAAAGGTAACACATATAAAGTACTTATATAAACTTAAATATGGTTAAGTTTTTTAGCATCAGTTGTCACGGGGTGACTAAGATGGTGGTAGCCATCCCGTTGTCTAGAGGTTAGGTTAGTTAGGCTGCCTGTCCATTGAAGCGGAGCGACAGGACAGGCAGCCTTATTCAGAAGTACCCGAACATTATAATTTTTTTGCTGTTACTATTACGCTGAATAAGGAGTTTTGTGTCAGATGAATATGAATAAAAATAGTAGTAATGGTATAAAGTAGTGTTTTCTATAATAAACCACCATAAAATTCGTATGAAGAAGTTCGATTTCAATGTCAACATTTGCGTAAACGTAAGACAATATTATCCATAATATTCTATTGTTTCATAGAGGAATGAGACTTAAGAGAATATACTAAGATTATTGGTTATCTTTTACGTATGGAAATCCATAGTCTCTTCTACTATTTTACTACGAGTAGTGCCTCCAGGCAAAACGCGTACTATGTATGTACATAAATAATTGTTCATAAATTTGTGTACTTAAACTTACAACTGGTCACGATTACCTAACTCAAGCAATAAGTGATGTTTACTTCAATCAGTTCTGTGAATTAACATAACCATGTCATATTGCTTTATCGTCTATCTCTCTCCAACTTCATACAGATGAAAGAGAGCAGGATACTCTGCAGGTGCGTTTAAGGTGACGATATGATTGAGGTGTGAAGTATAACGAAACCTTTGTATTGAAGGTAAGCAGTTGCAGTTGTGTAGAAAGTTGTTTGGAATTATTCATGAAGTTATTTTAAGTCTAAGATATTTGTATGTTGCATATTCAGTAAGAAATATTGAACATTGTAAGAGTTGAAATGTAAGCCGGCCTAGTCTTTCCAGAGCTTCAAGGATTTGAAATTTATAAGATTTGGCATTAAGGTCTTGTGCCGTAGAGGCCTAGTAGCATCTAGGCGATTATTTTCTATAGAAAAGCCAACTCATGCCCTAGGAATCAATTCTGCGTTGCGGGGGAACGGACACATAGAAATACCTGGTCTCGGTACAAATAATTTGTGGAAAACACAATTGTTTGTTGTGTGTCGGGATCGAGGCCTCAGCACTCGGCGCAGTACCATTTTTTTTTGTTTTTTACGTGGGGGAATGCTTTGACGCATACCCCTCCGCGGGGGCGGGCGGAGGGGTTATGTCGGACTCGGCGTAGTACCAATGGCAACCACCTTAACAATAGTTAAGATGGTTGTCTTGCTACTGCACGAAGTGATGCTGTCTGTGCAGCCAAATTTTTCAATGACCTCTGTCCTTGTATCAATTCAATGATACAAAAGCTACTCTCTGAAAAAGCAAAGATGGTACACAAACGTTCCCAGCTTAGTGGTAAGCGCTTACCGTGGCTTATGTTCACTTAGTAGAGGCAGCACTCACGCCAAGAGAACAGCAATTAAATATAGTACAAAGAGTTCCTTTCCCATTCCTGTAGGAGAATATAGTACTAGAGGCGCAAGTACCGGGCGAAACATACCCTAATATTATTTTGGAAATACCGGGTCTGCAAAGCAGGTGATACTTTCACAGACAAGCCGGCTCCTATAAGCAACGGCAGACTGTTCCATTCTAAAGACCTATTTACACAAGGCTGGTTGCTTAAATGAAGTGTTGATACCCCTGTATTTCACCAAGATAGATTAAAATAGGCACACTTTTGTAAAAAATTTGCTTGGTGTAGGTGGGCTTTAATTCAGTGGTCCTGTGGTAGGAATAATAGCTGTAGCTCATGAATCTTATACATATAAAGAACTAACTCCGAAATATGCACAGTTTTACCACAATTTGTCGGCCTCGATGGCGTAGTGATTAGTGTAACCGACTGCCACGTCTGAGGTCGCAGGTTCGATTCCCGCACAAGTCAAACATTTTGTGTGCATGAACATGTTTGTCTTGGTCTGGGTGTTTATATGTATTACAAAAAAAAAGGTATATGTATGTTTATCCATTGTCTAGTACCCATAGTACAAGTTCTGCTTAGTTTGGGCTAGACGGCGTTGTGTGTATGTGATAGAATATTATTATTATTATATTAATTAGCCGCGGTTTATACAACTCATTTTCATGTGTGGCAATCAAACGCAACTCTCAACACTGATAGCGGTGAGGTGACTAAGCCTTTACGGCTGTTCTGTCGTGTTCTAATTACACAGATTCCGTTATTTTCAACAACCAGACTTTATGGTCTTATCCATGACCAATCTGCCTTGGTTTAGATTGGATGGCAATTCGTGACAAACTACAATCGCTATTTGTAAACTTGCTTGTTCTTTTGAACTTTATCAAATCTTTAAAATTTCTTAGTAATCCTATCTAATATTATAAATGCAATTGTTTGTTTGTTGTGTGCTTTCAAGCCGTAACTACCTGACGGACCATCATAAAATTCTTATACACGTTATCAGGAGTACAGAAAAGGGCATAGGACCTTCTATCTAGAAAAAATCTATTCCCGAGTGGTAGAAATTTATTCACAAAATCTAGATGAACGCGAGCAAAGGCACGGGCAAAACCTAGTATCCAATATAACATAAATAATGGAGATAACAAGTTGTAGTACATACTCGTATTTAGTTAGAACATGTTGAACTATAAAAAAGTATAACATCAATGCTATCTTATGAGATTGTATGATTACACATGTTTAAAGCAAATAAATATTTTCATGTCGTTTCAAGGTAGCCATTATTTATGTTTTTACTAGATGTGCCCGCGGTTTCACCCGGGTTTATGATTACTGCACCGCCCCCGTTGGTCGTAGCGTGATGTAGCCTATAAACCTTTCTCGGTAAATAGGCTATCTACTAAAAATTTTTTCAAACCGAACCAGTAGTTCCTGAGATTAGCGCGTTCAACCAAACAAACAAACAAACAAACTCTTCAGATTTATAATATTAGTATAGATTTACAATTAGCTGACATCTTTAATATTGTTTGCGCATATCTAAGATGGCTTATTTTCTTCCTCAGAATAAAAACTGTCTACTTATCAAACATCACCATCCTACTAATACAATAAAATGCGAAAATTTTAAAGAACTGAATATATGGTACTCAATCACGCATAAATCGTTGGATTTGGATACAACTTGGCACAGGGACTACATACATATGTTCTGGATTTAAACATTATTTCTACTTTATGTCTCTATAATCATTTCTGTGGGATTCTTGCCGGTAAACGCGTTAAACGATGCGGCCAGAAACTACTTTATAATAATAGTACACATCAACCATAATTCAATTCTCTAATTACTAATACTGTAAATATTTTTTTGCAGTTGAAATAACTTTTTTTTATATAGCAAATAATGTCCTCTAGACCGAATTTCGGTCACGGTGGCCAATTTTAACGAAGACTAGCCATCTGCGCAGGATATATTATAGTGCACAAGCGTGTGCGCAAACACAAGTGCACTCTCTGTTCCCTAACTCTCATGATCCGATGGGACGGTAATCCGACACGACCGGAGAGAGATCAGGCGCAGGACCAACGGCTTTACGTGCTTTCCGAGGCACGGGAGTGTCTAACATCGCCAACTTCCTAACTCCGGGCTGCTATTGAGATTTCTTAATATATAAACCCAATAACTTTTTGTTGGCCCGACCCGGGATTCGAACCCGAGACCTCATGCACAGCAGTCGCATTCACTACCGCTGCGCCACGGAGGCAGTTAATAGGCTTGTAAATAGTAATAATGCGTTTGACCGCGATCTCACCTGATGTTAAGTGAAGATGTAGTCGACGCTGGAGCACGCTTGCCTTGAAGATACCTACTCACTTCCGACTTGAAGACACCCAGATTGTACTCATCGGTAAACACAGACTTAGTGAGTTCGACTCCTTTGCGGTACGCATTATAAAAGTGGAAGCAAAGCGCTTCGTGCGTAAATGTGGTATTTCCACCATGTACCTGTGCCGCTGGTCTCGTTGTCTGGTCGACCGATGGTAGAATGGGGCAGAAGGAATCAAAGAAATGTAAATACCAATTTTAATTTAAGCCTCGATATTATTCGACATTGTTACATACACCTCCATAAGAGAATCATAACTCCGCCTGTATTTTATCACGTCATTGCTTCTGGAAAAATACTGATATGAGTAACGTTGAGACCTTGAGTCACATAGGAACGTGATGTAAATTGTAATAACTAATTGTGATTTGCGCATAGAGATGAACTTTGTGTAGTAGAGTTAGGCACGTCGCCCACTGGTAAGTCGAGGCACGGTTGCGGTGGCGTCGCGGCACGGTCGAGGCGTGGCGCGTTTATGTAGGGTCAAGGCGAGGGCGGAGAGAGATAGGAGAAGATCTTACTTAAACTTTAGAGAAACAAAATGACAAAATGGCGGTGGAGTCGCGGCGCGGTCGAACACACCACCCTCGCCGCGCCGCCGCCGCGCCTCCGCCTCGCCTCCACCTCGCCTCTGACACGACTTTAATGTGTGCGCGCACTGCCATTTACTCCTGAAGGAAACAGAACAACGCACCGCTTGTGCGCCCGCACTTCGGCGCCACCTCGACTCCAGCTCGTATGGGCGACGGGCCTTACATCAAAATAATCATAAATTCTTCATTATTGTGATGGTTCATTCTTAATCCACCATAAAAAATATTTACTTACTACTACACTTTAAAAAGTAATACTATTAGATAGAAAACAATATTAATAGATTTATGCAAACTGTTATTTGAAACTTTATTTTTTTAATTTACCTAAATGGTAGAATACTGACCAAATATGACAGGTTATAGAATTTGTTTACACATAAAATATCCTTTCAAACCAATTTCAAACCATTTCAAACAGAACAAATTTTGACATTAGGTAGAAAGCTATAGCTAATCTAATGATCAGATGACAGCTAAAAGATTTAATACAGGGCCAATATTCTTTAACATTTTTATTGCCTGAAACTTAAACTCCTTTAATCAATTATTTATTTTGTTTAAACCTGAAATAAATAGTCTAGGGTCATCAAACGCTCTAGAAAAGAAAAAAATATCAACAGTAACAATATTATTATGTAAATACTCACACATTCTTTAAATTGATATAACCAGAACATTAGGTATAGGACAGTGCAAATCACCATGAGTGAAAGAAAAATATGTCTTAGATAATATTAGTTACGGACGATTTGTTTAACGATATTTTCATTTTAAAGTTAAGCTCTCTGAAACTGACCTTTTATCAGATAAATAAAGAAGATAAGACGGAAGTCTTAGTTTAGTTAAGAAAAATATAAAATTCTACACCTTACAACATTTTTATGAATCCTAAACGGATTCTGTAAAATTCTTTACGACATTTGAGCTATCTAACGTCATTAATACTAACCTAACGCAACCAACACCTAAAATGAATAAAATGAAATGTTTATTTTAAATTTAGAACTGACACCGCCATGACAGCTGTCTGGCGGCCATTATCATTAAAAACGCACGGAACAGCAAATGAACCGTTGAGAATAACAATGTTATACATTGTTATCTGTTTTTATAACAATTTATGTTACGTATGTTTAGTTACGGGCTGTTAATTTGTTTGTTAGGCTACCGTCGCGATCGGTAACTAATAAATTGAGCATGAAATAGATTAGGGTGTGTTCAAAGGTTGTGACGTCACAGCGTCGATACGAAAGTACTATTATTCGAGCTTTATTACGAGCTTCAAAGTGTTTTTAAAAGTGATCCAACAGTAAAAGGTGCTGATATATCTAAAATGTGTATTATTAACTTATGTCATTGCATTATGACATTGATTTTTAATAAGACATCTTCAGTGTTGGCCTCAATATGTACAAAAATATACACATCATATTTCAGGTTATAAACTGCGTGCATACGATAAAAATACGTAGGCAAAGAATACAAGCCCACATTTTTGTACTTATTTAGATCCCACGTCCATATCCTACGAGGCGACCATTGCTGTCTGTCGAGCACATTTCCAGATGAACCTTTATGAATTTACTATATTACTTAAAATACTCTATCAAAAGCAATGTTCAAGATTATAAAATATATACTGGCTGTTGTAACGATTCTCAAAAACAAATATGAACGTTCCATCTTCAAATACAAATCTTATTTTTCAAAAACCAATACTTCAACGGACCAAAACAAAAAAGAAACTCCTCGTCTTAAAATCCATAAACTAAGTTAAACACTCAAAGAGCATTCACATTATTTCCAACCGTATATCTGAAGACTGATGTTGCCGTCAGTTGTATTTGGGTACACCTTCAAAAACTACCGCAAATGTTTACTCAAACCAGCACGTGTTAACACAAAAAACCTATAAAAAAACTTGAGCTATACGAAAAAAGGAAAAAGTAGAAAGACAGTCGTGATCTCGTGAGGCTCGAGTTAAAGTTACTTCAGTTTTTGTTGAGCACCTGCTACCAAATGGCCGATCAGTCAGTAAAAAACTAAATAAAATGTTGTTTAGACTATTAATTATGAATAAAAAGTTTGTACTTTTGGGGTAGGTCGTACCAACATGCGGTTAAAAATAAAATTACCCTAACGTTCTGACAGTTGTAGAAGGGGTTTATTGGATTATAAAAATATACATTGGATTATAAAAATATACAAAGTAGTCACGTATTTTAGTTTTATGTTTATCGTAAAATATGGCGTATAGATCTATCAATCATTTATGTTATGTTATGTAGAAAGTTTTGATAATCAGTCAGTACGCCAATTAATAAAAAAGGTCTGTTTGAAAGGTCGTTCTTTAAAGTATTTGGACAATTGGTTAAAACGTGATTTATTATTAATGTTACCATCACGCCTACCTTCTCCCTAGCCTTTATTATTCGCAAGTAACTTGGGGTCGGCTTTCTAGTCTAACCGGATTTGGCTGGATATTAGTTTTTACACGGAGTGACTGCCATCTGACCTCCGCAACCCGACGGCTAACGATACCAGGCTAGACCAGTGTCAAGATATTTGAGAGTACTGACTTCCCAATAACGACTGCCATAGATGTTCATGGCAGCCGGTACCGACGGCTTAACGTGCTCTCCGAGGCACGGAGCAGACGACAATTGTCAATGAATACGCACTTAATTTCTAAAAGTCATATAACTTCCGAAAATCAGAGGTGCGCGACGTGGGTTCGAACTCGAGACCCTCTGCATTGCAATCTGTTGGTCTCCCCACTGAGCTATCGCTACCATCACGCCTATGTGGTACAATATTTAGTTGTATTTATTAACATATTTTTTAGTGCGTCTGTTGGTCTCTGCGTAAAACATTTTGGATGTTATGGTGTTTTCTAGCAACTGTATTTGAAACACAAGAATACGTAGCCATGTACTACGTGAGCGGCTATTATCGCTGACCATCGTGTGGGCTGCAGGCTAGTCTTTAAACGACAGAAAAATAAATAAACGATTTGTACAATTGCATATTTGAATATGTTTGTCAACACATTATGTATGTATGCTATTGTACTAATCATTTTTATACATAAGTACCTGCCTTAAGTTTTTGACGACGTTACATATAAACGTATTCGAAAATCATTCGAATGTTAATTACCACTCGTCAACATCTATACAAATAAATAAAATTGAAGTGTCTGTTTGTAATGTCAAAATAACAGCTTTTTATGTAATGCATATGAAAGTATATAAGGTACCTATACGAAAACATATATTTTTTAAATTTTTGTCTGTCTGTCTGTTTGTTCCGGCTAATCTCCGAAACGGCTAAACCGATTTTGACGGGACTTTCTCTGGCAGATAGCTGATGTTATAAGGAGTAACTTAGGCTACTTTGATTTTAGAAAAATAATAGGGTTCCACGGAGACAAACACTTTTTAGTTAAAATCTACGCGGACGAAGTCGCAGGTAACAGCTAGTTACTAATAAAAGTTAAATCCGAAAATGATTTCCGTTTCACCAGTAAACATAAATGAATCCCTAAAAATATTTTTTAACTTTTATACCTGTATAAAAGTTTTTAATTAAATGTGTTACTCCAGGTAATTGAGGCTAGCTTTTTTATTATGTGTGAGCGCATTCTGTTAACGTGAAGTAAACAAAGCTAAAAGCGGCACAAACAAAGCACGCGTTAATGGGGCTCTGGGTGTGTTTGTCAATAGCATATTAGGTTTCAAGACTGCAATTGTTGGGAGCCACTCTAACACGATAGTTGGCTTAGTTAGAAATTTTAATAATTTAGCTTCTTAGCTCGGTAATAACCTGGTTCACAGCTGCTTTTGAGAAGTTCTAATGAAAAACGGCTTTGTAGACAAACTAAGCCACATTTACTCGGCTACACTTTGAGTAGAACCTAATTGTATGGATTACTTTTGCCCGCGGCTTCGCTCGATAACAGCACTTTTTCTGGATGACGACATATTATGTAATGCGAAATTTAATGATAATCGGGCGAGTAGTTCGAGTGTGGCAGCGTAACAAACAAACTCACAATTGCTTTTATAATATTAGTTAGGATAGCATAGTTGAATTATGCTATGTTAAATCTTATAGTAGAGTCCTGGATTATGAACATATAGGTACATACATGTTTTATACACTCTATTTTGTTTTGCCAATCTAGACAGTCTTGTTGGACAATTACGTTATTAAATGTTATTACCAACACGGCGTCAACTTGAAACCTATATCACAGTATATACATAACTAAAGATTATTCTTACAGTCTAATAACGATCTCAGTAATATAATCTCGCTGGATATGCGACACAAGTCGGGGTAACGAATTCCCCTAGATGAACCGGTTTACTCCTTCAACAGCCGGTGCATTCTGTCACCTGTCAACGATCGCTGACAGTCGTTAATTTACTGTACGAATCAGCATTAGCTATACTAGGCCTATAGGTAGCTATAGCCACACTCCTTATATCGCTCTAATAAACAAGTAACTGGAGGAATTATAAACATGAAAATCCTGGGGCGAAACATAAAGAGGCTTTGACTTATTAAGAAACAATTTTTTTCTTTAGAAATGCTAACGCTCGCACTAGGAATAATTCCTGTGTCCCGGGAGACTAGAAACATTCAAACAATGGACACAAAGAACTATTAAACTCGGAACAACCATTTATGAATCACATAATTTTTTGTCCCGTGTGGGCGTCGAAACCACAACACTCGGCGCAGCGGCAGTGGCGAGGCGATCACTTAAACCACTACGCCATCTGTACAGTCAAAACGACAGTAAAAGAAAAAAAAGTAAGAATTAACAGAACTGACATCAATAACACTTCATTTATTACGTACCCCGAAAAATTAACAGCGTATTAAAATATGCGGGAATATTTTACGAGTGACTTAATTAAGCCCCATTAAGTAATGTAAAAAATATTGAACGTCTGGACACAGCTTTATTAATGACGATGTATGACTTGCCTAATTTTTATTAGTTTTAATTATATGAGTATTTAAACAGTAAGTTGCAATTAATAAATAGTTAAATTGTAGTGTAAATGTCTTTATTATTAATTCTAATTTCTGTTAGGTCAGTATTCTTGAAAATGAATTCTAACTATTAAAACAGTTATCAGGAAATTTAAAGCTAATGAATTCCTTGAATACGTAGTTTTTAATAATAGTTGTTACCAACGGGTTCGCGTGCTCTCTGAGGCGCGCAGGTAGGTATTGACTTCTCCTGCTACAAAAAGGTTCGTATTGGTAAAAATTACTATACAAAGTCCGAGCTAGAAATTGAAGAGCGGACTTCATAGAAAACGATTATGTGTGACGGACGGTTATGCTGTTAGAGGCTTACCTTCATAGTCTAACACCTATATTCACGGAAGGCTTGATAAATATACATTAAACTCATACAGGGCGATTACATTAGATAGAAACCGATTGCTATCTACTGAGTACAAGTTCCACAATCCGCGCTGCTTTACTGATTTGTTGCTAGAAAGTCCTAATAAAAGTTTGCTCGAAGTCTCGAGAATAGAATCCTAATCACACACAAGTACACACACGCATGGCAGTCACATTCAAAACGCTGTGCCACCAACACAGTCTAGAAGGCAGTAAATAATTAATATGTTAATCAATAAACATTCGTCCAAAGTACCATTTAATATTCGTATATAAAATCTATTGTGTAACAACTTGCCTATGCCATAAAATAATATTTTACATAATTTATTCAACTTGCATAGATTTTTCATTCATAGATTAACATTGAATCTCGACATCCATAAATAACAAATAAATAACACGATGATTATGGTCATTTATTCATTAATTTATTCAAAATCTTGCTTCCAAATATGAATGTGATTTTGAATAATTATCACACGTTATAGATAGATAATTTATTCAATGACAGTGATTAATTAATAAATATTATCGCACATAATTACAACATTATTATGAACTTATCAGAAAGTACAATATATTGTTCTGTTTTGCATTTTTTTATCTGCGTCCATGTTTATGCACGTAGTAGACACGTGATTTTTATTCGGACTCTTTTTATTTGTGTTATTTTACTTCGATTTTACATTTATTTGTAAATGTTGTAGATGATATAGTAAAAAAATATTTTGAATACCTTTACACTAATAGATAGATACAAAAATACTGCTTATAAAATCAATTAAGTCCATAAATAAAGCCCATCTTAAAGTAATGAAAATAATATCATTATTAAAATATATAACTTAAGTAATATTTTATGATCATTAATTTTGAATTCCTAATTATAATAAAATATTTATGAAGTATGTTCTTTTTGGTTCATAATTAAGTTAAAATGCTGCCTGACTTGCGCAACAACAACTTGACTTGATATTTTTGTTTAAAGTTTTGAATCATCAAATAGACTGTCCGATGCTTCTCAGTAAAATCAAACTTCGTGTTCCATCGCGATATCCCAGATCCACAATTACACCTTTCCACCCACCATTGAGAAAAACCGTCTTAGGCGCAAATTCTCCAATCTGCCGTTTGATTAGGATGGCAAATGAATACAGCAGCTCGCTGGATATATTCAATATTTCCTTGTCACGATTTCGTCGAATTCTTAAAAAAATTATTAATCACTAGTTTAAATTAGTACTAATATAAACTTATAAAATATTACCTGTCTAGTCCTTAATTTAGATGTCTATATAATTAAAATAATAAGTTAGTTCTGTCTTAGTTTTAGTTTAGTTTTTATGTATTGTAGAACAAATATAATTTGTGAAAGTTGTGTTTGCTTCAACGTGGTTGTGCATTAGCTTATAATCCTTATGTATGTCATTAGATTAAGTAATAATGTAATAACTGTAAGCAATCCTTAAATAAATAAATAAATAAAAATAAATAAACAAAATTACAAAAATAAAGAAATAAAAAGAAGTATTTTATTGTCGATGTGGACTTATACATACCTAAAGAAATGTAAGTTGAAAAGACTTTTAACTAATAAGATGTTATACTTAAAAGTATAATAATTTCATTAACATTTATAAACAAACTTTTTCTCATATTTTTTACCAACGAAGTTCTAAGTGCGCGGCTCATATTCGCACAAGCCAGCTTTTATTAAAGTTTAAGAAAAAAACACTCAATTTGAATTAAGAACAGCGGCCATGTTTACGAAGCCTATATACATTCTATGTCAAGTTCGTTGTGAGAAACATCTTCATATTAGCTCGTTAAATTTTTATAGCCATGTTATTGTTGTAATGAAGCTAATAATAGATTGAAGTGAAACAGCGGTTAAGCATGCCGGTGGGAAACGGCGACTGTTATAAAATATTAAGAGATATTTAAATGGAATTATTACATTGGCTTATTTATAGGTATGCAGAGAAAGTTATATTTAAGAGTAGTGTTATGGGTTTGTAGTTTGTAGAAGTGACTATACAACTTATTTTATACAAATTTATTTTACTTCTGAATATGTTTTAGTGATGTAAAAATGGAAAGTGAAATAGTTCAGAATTTAAAATTTACTGCATGTATGTACATAAATACCCGAAAGGCTAGACAGGAGTGTATTATGTCTACTATAGTTAGTTATATATTTAGAAGCCTTTGCACTCAAAATAATTATTCTAGTTCTTTTGCCTGTTGCCGGTATTACGTAAAAATCATTAAACGCAATTAAGCTTCGTTTAATTGAATATTGTCCAGTAGAACTAGTGATTTACATGTACATGTATGACGTCGCCATCTTGTTAAATGACGTCGCAGTCGAACTGTTTTACACGCGTACAGAATCACGGATAAAAGCTAATATTTCATATTTCCTCAATCAGGTTTATCTCAAGTTCTGACACAATTATAAATAGAGCCACTGAGACACGAAAGAGTAATATTTTATTCTGTATCCCGAGGGAACGGGGAACACGAAACTTATCGTCTTTCTTCCAGCGAACGCAGTCTGGACAAACTCAACATTTTCTTTAAAATAACTTTGGGAGTCTTGTTGACCCAGTACCGAGCATGACTGCTGACCGTAAAAACCGGGATCTAGTCTAGTCTAGTGTTATTAGAATTTTTATGAGGAGCGTAAAACGGTGGATATCTTATAACAGGTGCATGAAGATGAGATTGGATGTCATAATCGCAAGTCAGCATCGATGGGTGTCCTTTTTTTGATAACACGAGCTATACCAGCTCGAGTAGGCTCCCTGTATCTCTTGTTTTGCAACACGTGGAATAATACCTATACCGCTGGACTTAAAGCTATCGAAACAATGGATATTTATAAAGCTTGTTTAGATTCTGGGAAATTATCTGTTTTGACACTGACTTTCTTTTGTTATATACACCTCTTAAACAGCACACAAAGCATTGGAAGAGGTTAGATGCACATCACTCTAGCAGTCGTCTAGGCATAAACCTTTGTTTTACTTTAACCCTTAGAATATCCAATGACTCATAAAAAATAACGCTTCCGTTGCGCGTCCGTGACCCCTACGGGGTAGTCAAGAAAACTCGTGATTGGTCGCGAAAAAATACCAAATATTTTTGACTCCCCCGTAGGTATCACGGACGCGCAACGACCTCAATGTCCGGGACTCCACCGTAGGAGTCATGGACGTTTCAGAAGTTAAGAAGTGAAAGAAGCGAAGCTGCTACCACGATCTCGTGGCATATAAAGATCGTGAGATGCTTTCCATTCTCAGGAGTGGTAAATTTTAATGGGATTTTCTGTCACAATATTCTCAATGGCAGCACAGAGTTGTCTGCACGGATGACGTAGTGGTTTGAGTAGCCGCCTCGCCCTAGCCCTGTGCCAAGTGCTGTGGGTACAATCACCACATGGTACAAAAATTTGTGTCTCCACAAACTGTTATTTTGAGACTAGATTTTCTTTGTGTCCGTTGTGTGAAGTTTAAGAGCAGCTTAAACCGGCGAGCGTGTACGAGGAATGTGATGAAACTGAATGAAGCCAGAGAAGTGTGTCAGAGTCGTAGCAAATGGAAATCCGTAATCTCTGCCTACCCCTCTGGGAAATAGGCGTGAATCTATGTATGGATGTATGTATGCATGTGTGAAAGTAACAAAGTCCACCGCGATACAGGAATTATTTTTAACGCGGGAGTCGCCTTTTATAAAAAAGAGTGGTTATGTAACCCGTGGCTTCGACCCTTATTTGGTAGGACTTTGAAACATCTCGCAAAATGTACTTATGTATACAGTAATCTATATATTATTATAATATGATTTTTAACGACAACAAGTGAGAAACGTCAATGTATTGCCGTAAATCTTACTACGTATTACTTATCGTACTTACTTATTAATACTCTTGAGGTCAGAGGTCAAAGGTCACAGTCATTTCGGGGCTTATCGACTATGCTGAGTCGAATGGCGTTGACTGCGAGTCTCTAGCTCTTACGGTTCTTGAGTTGAAAGTTGTATAACAGACAGACGGACTGACGGACGGACAGACAAAGCTGTTGTAGAGATTTTTCGAACTCTAAAAAGGCAAATGAAAGAAACATCATCAAAATGTTTGCATTTTTCATTTAAATATTATAATAAGAGATGTAAAATAACAGTTAGCGTTTCATTTGTATTTAAATATTTAAGACCTTGAAGACAAATTCTCTGAAGTCGTGGCACATGAGGCTTACGACACAACAGCGAGTCGACTCGACACGGTGAGACATTAAAACTTAAATAGGCACAATGTTGGTTTCTGATATGTTAATGTTTAAGCAGAGGGTATTTGCTATACTTTGATATTCTAGACACATTTAAGCCTAGACTTGGAAACTTTATGAGAACCTTGGTGTAGTGTATGTAGTTATACATACATTCTATTATGACATTTGTCTCGAGCGCATACGTCACAAGTGCGGGCAGAGAGGGCAGTCAGTGTCCGACCGTCGGCCCGATAGCACGTGGTGGTGCGTTGGCGAGCCAAATAAGTAAACCTATAAAGTTACGTATAAAGTGCAAATACTACATTGGCGACGAGGATAAAGAACAACTAACTGTGAGTAAATTTTTAATTATAGTTATTTAAATAACTAAGGTAACGGTGTGTAGGAATGAAAAATGCCTAGAACTAAATTATATATTTAAAATAGTGATATTTATCAGACTTAAACGATTCATAATGTGAGTAACTTTTAAATGTTATATCTGATTAGTTTACTAGCATTATGCCTACCGACATTATGCTCGTTTAACCTTTAAATTTTAACAATCTATTTAATCATTGACGTATTCAATATTTTCGGTAATTAAGATCACATGTTGTTATCCTATGTATGGTAATAGTATCTAATACGTATTAAAACAAACAACTATTTGATTATATCAAGCAAATTAAACGAAAACCTTAGTTGTTTACGCTTAATTGAACTATGAGTCATTACATAAGAATGCATTGCAAGATGAATAGAACGAGGCAATGGCACTGATAACGCTTTTGTATTATTTTATAACTAAAAATTATAGAATTACTCGCATCTGATTAATTATAGGTTATGATTGAAACAAAATAAAGAGATATGTAGGTTACACATTAAAATAAAATAAGGTCATACTTACAAGGTTTAATATCATATGTATTTACTATATATACATATATAATTAGGGTCCGAGATTGAACACTCACTAACTACAATATTTAAAGAAAAATATTAAAAAGAAGAAGGGACAGAATGACATGCTGGTATATATGTCTTCGCTACGTATATACAGTATTAGCAGGTGTAATGCCTGGTCATTAAATTGACACATGACATTCATTAAAAAAATATTATAGCAGCTTTGGCTGGTCATTAAATTGATACCGTAACTATTTAATCATAAAAGCAGTCTGACTGGTCATTGAATTGACATTGTTGTTATTATTTTACGAAAGCAGTTTTGACTGGTCATTAAATTGATACAAAAGCAGTTTGATAAGGACTGTGAACAATAGTGTCAGCTGTATAACTATACAGGTCATTAAATTGACATGAAACAAACTTAGTAATTTAAAAGTTTATTAAGACTATTGGTTTCAGGTAGCAAAATAAATTAACATATGTCTCAACTCACACTCGAAAAATTCGATTGTGAAGGAGAACAGTCATCGGTCGGGGTACGATGGGAACGCTGGAAACGAGCACTGTTTATCTATCTCGATGCAACTAGTATTGAGAAAAGTGAAAAGAAAAGAGCTAGCTTGTTACATTTCGGTGGGTTAGAATTACAGGAGATATTTTATAACATTCCAGAAGCGAATGCTTCGACTGCAGATGGAGTTGATGTATTCAAAATAGCAATAGATAAACTCGACGCATACTTTACACCGAAGCAAAGTAAAGTCTATGAACGTCATTTATTTAGATTAATTAAACAGGAACCAGACGAAAGATTTGAGAAATTTTTGGTGCGCCTGAGGCAACAAGCTGACAAATGCAAATTCAACGACAAAGAGGATCAAATAATCGATCAGATAACTGAAAAGTGCTCTTCCAAGGAACTAAGGAAAAAGATTTTGCAAACTGGCGATTCGATGACACTCGATGATATTTTAACTGAGGCAAATGCGCTAGAAGCTGTTAGCCGACAAATGGAAGATTTTGGAAAGGAGTCAAGTAAATCTGAAGACATTAACAAAGTAGATACAAAGTCGAAACGTAGAGAAAATCAAGACACATATAGGAAGAAATGGACTAGTAAACCAGCTTGCGGCAGATGTGGAAATAGAAACCATGGTTCTCTAGACGTCAATTGCCCTGCACGAGATAGAGAATGCTTAAAATGCGGGTTGAAAGGACATTATAGACAATTCTGCAGATCCAAAGTACTAACCAAACGGAAAATAGAAATAGATGACAAGAAAATAGACAACAAAAAATCTAGACTACAGAATAAAAAAGAAGAAAATAGACAGACTCACAAAGACACGGACGACGTACACTATGTATTTAGAATCGATGAGGATGGTGAATTTGAATGTGACATTGGAGGCGTGAAGGTTAAAATGTTAGTAGATTCCGGATGCAAATGTAACTTAATAACAAGCAAAACATGGCGTGAAATGAAAAGTAACAACATAGACATTTGTAATCAGGATCACAAGCCCGACAAATTGTTTTATGGTTATGGTAGTGACGAACCTTTAAAATTAATAGGATCTTTTGAAGCAAGGATCAAGATAGCTGATAGGTCTGAGTATGCAACTTTCTTTGTAATAGATGATGGTACCAGGGACCTATTAGGCAAACAGACAGCTATAAACATGGGAATCCTTAAGATTGGTTTGGACATAAACCATATGGAAACCAAAGAATCATTTCCAAAAATTAAAGACGTTCAGATACATATACTTATTGACGATCGGGTACAACCAGTCTCACAGCCACTTCGAAGAATACCTATACCTCTAGAAGAAAAAGTTTGCAGTAAAATTAAAGATCTAATAGATAGGGACATTATTGAAGAAGTGCAAGGGTCCTCAAAGTGGGTATCTCCAATAGTACCAGTCCTAAAAGATAACGGAGATATTCGAATCTGTGTGGATATGAGACGAGCGAATAAAGCCATTTTACGAGAAAACCATCCACTCCCAACAATGGACAAACTGCTACCTAAAATGAAAAACGCCAAATTCTTCAGCAAGCTTGATATAAAGGACGCTTTCCATCAACTTGAATTACACCCAGACTCTCGTCATATTACGACCTTTATTACAAGTAAAGGACTATATAGATACAAACTCTTAATGTTTGGTATAACATGTGCTCCAGAAATCTTTCAGAAAACTTTAGAACGTATTCTTCTAGGGTGCGAAGGGACGGTAAATTTTATCGATGATATTTTAGTGTATGGCGAAAATAAAGAAATCCATGACCAAAGATTAAAAGCAGTTATGAAAACTTTAGAAGAGAACGATATAGTGCTAAGAAAGGACAAATGTTTATTTAATAAAACGGAAATACAATTTCTGGGACATGAGTTTTCAGAGAGTGGGGTAAAACCTTTACAGAAATATGTAACTAGTATACAAGGATTTCGACCACCTATGAACATAGGTGAGCTTCAGAGCTTCTTGGGATTAATAAACTTTGTCGGGAAATGGATTCCAAATTTAGCCACTAAAACCGAACCTCTTAAAGAGTTATTACGAAACAAGCTGGGAAAAGGATCGGAAATAACAAAACTATGGGGTCTCACTCAAGAGACTGCATTTATAGAACTAAAGTCCGCATTGTCTACGATTCCAACGCTAGGCTATTACGATGTGAAAGATAGGACTGTGGTTATTGCAGATGCTAGTCCAGTAGCATTGGGTGGCGTATTGCTACAAATAGACGACAGAGGGCCACGGATTATTGCATATGGCCATAAGACATTGACAAATTGTGAACGGCGATACTGTCAGACAGAGAAAGAGGCTCTGGCATTAGTCTGGGCCGTAGAACATTTTCACATTTTTCTTTATGGTAAAGCTTTTGAATTAATAACCGATCACAAGCCACTTGAAATCATATTTGGACCTAAGTCAAAACCATGTGCCAGAATAGAGCGATGGATTTTACGACTACAAGCATATGACTTCAAGGTTATTTATAAACCAGGTAAAGACAATATTGCGGATAGTTTATCTAGACTGTGCAAATTAGAAAACACGTCAGTAAACAAAATCGAAAACTACATACATCAGATCGTAGAAGAAACTAAACCAACAGCCATATCACTGAAAGATCTTATTGATTGTTCAGCAGAAGATCCAGAAATTATAATGGTAAAAGAAGGGGTTTATAATAATAAATGGGACGATAGTGTAAAAACATTTAGGTTATTTGAGAATGAGCTGTGCTTTTATAAAGGAGTTTTATTGAGAGGAACTAGGATAGTGATTCCAAATAAATTACGCGGGAAAGTTTTGAAGGCAGCTCACGAGGGTCACCCTGGTATTGTTTTAATGAAAGCTAGACTAAGGACTAAAGTGTGGTGGCCAAGATATGACAAAGACGCAGAGAACCTAGTCAAATCATGTAAAGGGTGCACCTTGGTCTCCACCCCAAACCCACCGAATCTACTTAAAAGGCGAGAATTACCAAATGAACCTTGGGTAGACATAGCTATAGATCTGATGGGACCACTGCCGAATGGAGAACATATACTGGTCGTGGTAGATTATTTTAGCCGGTATAAAGAAATAAAGATTACTCGGCAAATCACTAGTACAGACATCATAAGGATGCTAACAGAAATATTTAGCCGTCTTGGGAATCCAGCAACAATAACTGCAGACAATGGCAAACAGTTTTGTAGTGCAGAATTTAAGCAGTTCTGTGCTGCACGAAATATAATTGTATTTAACACAATACCATATTGGCCTCAACAGAATGGTGAAGTAGAGCGTCAAAATAGGGACATCTTGAAACGCCTAAAAATCAGTCAGGCAGAGAAAGGTCATTGGCGAGAGGGGTTGGAGGAATATTTGGTGATGTACAACAGTACACCACACTGTGTGACTGGAAAATCTCCATCGGAGTTATTCTTTAAGCGACAATTTCGCGACAAAATCCCAATGATAGCTGATATAAACCGTCAGCTAGAGAATTCAGATCTTAGAGATAGGGATCAGCAGAAGAAACAATTAGGAAAAGAATATGCAGATAAGAAAAGAAAAGCTAAGGAATATGAAATACAGCCAGGGGATAAAGTTTATTTAAAAAATATTAATAAAGACAATAAATTAAGCTTAAATTATGATCCGACACCACATACGGTTGAAAAGAGTACTGGAGGGGATATTGAAGTTCGAAATGATCAGACCGGACAGGTTTTAAGGAGAAATATAGTTCATTTGAAGAAGGTAGAAGGCCAGTGGAAAATTCTTGGTAATAAAAAGGATGACAAAATCAGTTTAGAAGACGAGCCTTCTACAAGTAATGGGGAGGAATGATTATAAATTATACAAGGAAAGGAAAGGGAGCATAATCTTGCCTAGTAGGTAGAATCATATAGAAGACACATTATAATAAATTACAAAGAAAGGAACCTTGTAGGAATAGGAATACCTACGTGATTGATAACTCAATAGTTATTAATTAAACATGAAGTCAAGCAATTAAAATAAATATATATATATATAATTATATCGATTAAAATAGTATTTGGAAATGCATATAAAATGTTATACATGTTTAAGAAATAAATGAGTACTTAAATTTATAATACCAAATCGTTTTAATTTTAAATATAAAATAAATTAAAATAAGGAAGGGATGTAGTGTATGTAGTTATACATACATTCTATTATGACATTTGTCTCGAGCGCATACGTCACAAGTGCGGGCAGAGAGGGCAGTCAGTGTCCGACCGTCGGCCCGATAGCACGTGGTGGTGCGTTGGCGAGCCAAATAAGTAAACCTATAAAGTTACGTATAAAGTGCAAATACTACACTTGGGCCAAGGTGACGTCTCAAACCACTTAAAGACGGCCCTTTATTATACATAATATACAGTACTAACATTTGCTCACGACTTCACTCGCATAAAAGTAGATTAGGTTATGTTAGCAATGGTATACTTTTAAAGTAAAATATAGCCTATGTTACTTAGTGATAATGTAGCTTTTGAAAGATTTTTTATAATCGATTCAGTAGTTTTTGAGTTAAATCCTTACAAACAAACCAAAATATTGAATCTTTCCACTTTATAATACACTATACGCCTTTATATGCATAACCCTCTATAGGCCTATACCTAAAGTGATATGTCTTTTGATATGTATAGTAGTATTACATCCACATTTCGCGGTCTTTAGTTTTGGACCCCACGTAATAGGGGGCAAGTCTATTGCCCCCTTCCGTCTACAGATCCAAACTTGGCACGGCTACTGAGAAATTTGTCTTGAAAAAAAAAAAAACTTAATCACACTGCTCATTCCGGGTATCGAACCCGCGACATGAAGAATATTCATCACCACCGAAGCGAGTATTTTTGGTCTTTATTTTATATAGCTATAAATCAACTTGAGTTTTCTCATAGAGATAGTTTATCACCTAAATAGTTACAAAAGCTATTTTCTTTACTTTCATACATTTCATAGATTCTTAGAATCAAGGCAGCGTGGCGAGTAAAGGCTAGTCAACTCCCAAGTCCTTAATCCTAATCCTAACTAGTATTATTAAAGCGAAAATGAGTTTGTTTGTTACCTTTTCACGCCTAAACCACTGAACCGATCATCCTGAAATTTTGCATGTTCGTTGTCAGGTGTACAAAAACGGATATAGGCTACCTTTCACTCCGAAAAAAATTACTGTTCCCGAGGAAAACAACAATAACGTTCTTATGATAATAGATGGCGCCACTTGTCTTTCAAATCATGATGGAATTGTCAAATTCTAAATTAACGCGAGCGAAGTCGCGGGCAAAAGCTAGTACAATAATAAAACTTAACTTATCCTTAGGTCAATGTCTGTTTAAGTTAACGAACTCTTAAGCAGCAGACTAGCATAAACGTTTTACTAACTTTTAATACGACTCAAATTAATAAGAAGTGTTCTTTAAGTCGTTGTCTCTATAATGGATAGGACTGTAATTTATTTTTTATCTCCTTCTAATCTATGGATGTATATAGAGACCCCCCGTGCCTTCATCGCGTGTGTTATCTACAGCAATCTTCATACACGCTATCTCATTTCATCTCTTTATAATCACGTGGATGCTGGAAATTGTCTATAAGCTTTTTTGTAAAAGCAACTCGCTTTATAAGGCTTTATAGATTTTTTTACTTCGATATTATATATTAACAGCTTTTGCCCGTGCCTTTGCCCGGGAGCAGTATTTTAAAATACTGCCCCTAATATAATGACAATGTGTATGCAAAATTTAATGATAATCGGTCAAGTATTTAAGGCGTAAAAGCGTCACAAACAAACTTACATTTGCATTTGTAATAATAGTTAGGATAACCTTACTTACTTATCATCATCATCATCATCATCAGGCTATAATAGTCCACTGCTGGACATAGCATATACTTACTTATATATATATATATTTAAAGGTGACTAAAACCTAAAGATGGCTAAAACCAAAACTATAAGAAATAATAATAATACTATTCATTGGCAGTAGTAATAGGTATTCGAATAATTTTCGAATACAGCTGTCCATCTTCGTTATATTGTGGAGAACGCAGAATATAATATATACTTATGCATGGTGCTACCAATACATTAAAAAGTGATCATCGCTACTTAAAGGAGACCCGACAATCCCGATTTAGAAGAAAAAGAAAAACGATTCACTGACAGTTGTTCAGTAACTATTCAAACTGTACACTACACGTAGATACAACTATTATAGCATGCTTACTAAAATTTACATTGATACTACGCTTACTAAACTCATGTCAAACACGTAGAAGCAATAAAAATTGAATTTCAAATCGCTATCACGATTTAGATTATAATCAACGAAGAAAAACATAAAGATGTAACTGTAAAACGTATTTTTACGTTAAACATGGAAAGTTGGAGTTCACGACATCATGATGTTAAAAATATTAGCATATTGTTCTCGCATGAGTGGCACAATTCTGTGCAAATGGTCACAATTGATGGAACTGACGCAATCAAGTTACATGCAAATAGTAATCATTGCCATTTAACAATGAAATGCGGTATATATGCATGTCTGATTAATATGTTATGTGATACAGATATATATCTGTACTGATATTAGCAAGACATTTTTTGTTCTGGTATAGGATATTCTACTGAACCTATTCTAAACATAATTTCGCTAAAAGAAAGCATCTATTAATGACAAATTACGAGAGCAAATCTATATACGGAAGCTAGTGTTAGAAAGCATCGTTTGCTTTTCGTATTAATATTATAAATAGGCAAGTATAAGGTTGCTTAGATGCGCGCGATTAGGTAATGTATACCCAAATGTTTGTCATTTAATCATGCAAGAACCGGTGAATAAATTTTGATGCAATTTCGATATAAAGATAGCTTGCGTTATGGCTTAGAAAACGGGTATGAAAATGTAGACAGTAACAGTTAGCACCAAAATATATTTAACTTTGTTGAAACAATACTGTCTGAGACTGCAAGGATTGCTTAGAGGACAAGCCGACGCATCGCCGCAGTCACCGCATCGATTGTTGTGGGTTTAAATCTCACATGGGTCAACTATAATATGTGGTCAACAAACTATTGCTTTGAGTCTACGTGTACGTTGTGTCAATTAAATGCATGTTTGTAAAGTCCTCCACAATACAGAGGCTCATCCCCAATGCGAAATTTTTAGTTTACAAGAAAATAAATGCAGTTTTGTGTCCCCGTTTGATGATTTTTATGAAACATACTATTCAAGTTTTTTTTATACTACTAAGGTGGCAAAGCATACGGCCCACCTGATGGTAAGTGGTCACCGTAGCCTATGGGCGCCTGCAACACCAGAGGCACCACTTGCGCATTGCCGACCCTTTAGGAAAGGAAGTGGGAAGGAGAAGGAGCGGGAATAGGGAAAAGGGGGTGATTGGGGATGTGCCGAGCACGTCTTGTAGTTTGATGAAACTACAAGACGTGCTCGGCACAGACTACTAATTTATTTTATTTGTCCATAGAGTAAAAATAGCTTAGCATAACTTTGTATACATTATACCAGATGTCGCTATTAAACATAAATATATTATTTTGATACATATTTTAACACTCCGGCACTGTCATTCACCGAACGAAACACAACAGTAGGAATACTGGTATTTCACGTCGATATTCTGTGAGAGGGTAGTCCTTCCCTGGTCGAGCCGGGCCCATTCATATCAGGCTCTACTACTCAAGTTGTTGTTGAATGTTTGATTTGTTGTCGATTATTGCCACATCCATCTATTTGTGTTGTCACTAATCCGTAGTTACAACATTCAACTGAGAACGCAATAAAACTAAGGACTGTTATAATATGTAATTGAATGCATCACAAGAAATAATTACGATAATGAGGACCTTACACAAGATATTACACGACTCGCATACATTACAGAATGAAAGGCCTTGGACCGGCTGTTTAAGTCATGTTTATTTTTATGAATATACTGCGGTTACGAAACATGAAGTCATCCTTCGATATCTAAACAAGTTTTTGTTGTGAATGACTTTTGTTATGATATATTAGTGTTCTTATAATTTAGTTATCTGTAACTCAATTCGCGATTCTTTCTTTGCCGATTGAGTAACAATGGAACACCGGCGGCTAGAGACAATAGGTTTTCAATTATGTCTGGCATTAATAATAATACAATAATATTAATGCCAGACATAAAAAGTCTATATTCTTTTCTAGAGTTTATAAATTTTCTTTCTATGTAAATTTGATTAATACTATTTAGCAATTTAGCTGTTAAAACATAACAAATTTTTTGTTATATTTCCTTAGTTAAATATAGTTTTTGTGCAACTTTAAACTTTGGATCAGCGAGTTATCTACGGATCACATATTTTTATTATCTCGGTATCAAAACCATAAAATTCGATGAATTTGTGGTGGCAAGATTAATCTGTTACCGCTTCACATACCTACATGATTATAACTGCATATAACATACATATATTCACACAGACAAATTAATAGCTATTTAAATCAATTAATTCGTTAAAGTGTTTCTTTCTTTCTAGTCTTTGTAATTTCTATTCAACTTGTGATCATAAACATTTACGACGTCAAGTTTACATATTTTTATAATTTCATTTTTATAAATTATTTAAATTAATTTATATCGAGGCAAAAGTATATGGCAAAGCATACTCAACAATAAATAAACATAACCGAATTTTAAACTTATGTATTAAAACCTCTTTCGATAAGAAAAAAAACAATGTTTATTTAAACACCAGTTAGTTCTTAATAAATGAGCTTCTATTGTCCGTCTAGTGCTGCTTAGTGGGCCATGATTCATTCCGGCGTCTGACATTGACAAAAGGCGTTGACTATAAATAGTACACCGTCAAAAATGTCTAGGACATTCATTTAAATTCAAATATCAGAGACACATTTAAATGCTAGACAAACTAAGTGGACTTCATTTAAAGTCAACACATATACATACATATGTATATTTGTACTGTTTTAAGTGGTCGTCTAACCATTAGCATTTCGCATTGTTGCAACACAAATATATGAAAGAACATATTGTTTCGGTCTCTATGTTTTTCTAAGAATACGTTTTTCACTTAACCTAGAGATTTTACACTTACTGATTTAACTGAGCCGGCCGACTGAAGCAGTACGTCCACCATATAGAAGATTGCAGTTCACAAATTTGTGCTGTTTCTGCGGTGAGTAGGGATTCTAGGCTTCTTAACGTTAGGGTGTGATGACAGAATCTCTCTTGTTATCAAACCCTAACGTCAAGAATCAGTATGACCTTTGCTTTATGCGCTGGTATAGCAACCCCTTTTTTTAAAGAATTGGCAGGGTGCCAGTTGTATCCCAGGTATTGCAGATGCGATGATAGGATACGAACGCTTGTCACCACCAAAAAAAATACGCAACTAGGTCTTTCTATATGTACCTACATTATAAACAGGTAAATTTTATTTGTGTTTATATGAGCGCTAGACTCTGGAAGTACTGTATCAATTCTAATGATTTTTCACTTATAGAAACCGATAGACGTATATTTTAATGACTTACCAAGGAATCAAATTCGAAGGCAACAGTTACTATTTTGTACATATACTTTGATCGTTTTACTTGTTTTATTTTTTGTGTATGTAAATCCAAAATACAACAATAAAATAAATAAATATTAACAAATTATTTATTTTCATTATCCTTTCATAGTTTGAAATAAAGCTTAAAGCTGGATGTTCATTTGAAATTTTCGGAGAGAAAATCAAGTATTATTTTAATGAAACAAAAATGGCAAGGCAATACATTGTTAGATTTATGAATCATTCTGATTTATTTACAATGCATGCGGTTATGTTTATTATAGTTTATTTGTTATTTATTCAATTTATAACATTAGGTATACGCTAGAGTATATTAATTATGAACTTAAAATTTGCAACATTTGAAGTCTAACATTTTAGACAGGTTAGAAAAATTATACTACTCTATACTCAAAGAAAATACGCTTTAAAATTGTAATAGTAAGCCAACCCAAGATGAAGAAAGGAATACGGAAAAACATAATTTTGAAGTAGAAGCGTAAGGTAATTTATAACAAACTAGCTAATGCTCGTAATGGGATGACAGACCTTTTAAATTTTTCTATCTTTCTTCTCTCTTCCCGGGATCTGCGGGTGTGCGCACAACAAGTCATTAAATTCATTACAATCGGATGAATATTTACGCAGGTATCTAATAAAAAAGGGAAACTATGATAGAATACGATACACATACGATAGAGACAAACAAACATACTTTTATTTTTATTCATACACAGTATGTGTAATCGTTGGTGCAGATATTTGTAACTTTTAGGCATTCTGATTGATCGAAGTCATGTTTGTTTTGTTGATGATGGTGCATTGCTAGGAACTAATAGGAAGCACTGTAATCAAGATAACAACAAATTCTTTAAATTATATATTTATTTATGAATAGCCTTGTCGTTTGACTGCCACGCAGATGTTTCGGGTTCGAACCTAAGGCGCGCATCTCTGACTTTTCGAAGTTATATGCGTATTAAATAGTTAATAATCGCTCGCTTTAACGTTTAAGGCAAACATCGAAAGGATGTAGTAAACCTGCCATGTGTAGGAGTACTAAATAATGTTTCCAAAGATGTCAGCCAACACTAGGCCAATGTGGTGGACAATGGCATAACCCTTCTTAAATCGAGAAGAGGCCTGTGCTCAGCAGCGGGACAGTTTATATACAGCTGATATTATATTCCACTATATAAATATTATTTGCGACACAAACAAACCTGCAGAAGAAAATCTAGTCTACACATATAAATAAAATTGAAGTGTCTGTTTGTAATGTCAAAATAACAGCTTTTTATCTAATGCATATGAAAGTATATAAGGTATATACAAAAACATCCATTTTTTTAAATTTTGTCAGTCTGTCTGTCTGTTTGTTCCGGCTAATCTCCGAAACGGCTGAACCAATTTTGACGGGACTTTCACTGGCAGATAGCTGATGTTATAAGGAGTAACTTAGGCTACTTTGATTTAAGAAAAGAAATAGAGTTCTGCGGAGACAAACACTTTTTAGTTAAAATCTACGCGGACGAAATCGCAGGTCACTAGTCACGAATAAATTTGCACCACATTATTCCACAAACTAATGCACAAACACTGTCCCTTGCAGCAAGTTTAACATCCGTTTATTTGTCCCCACGACCAGAAATTAAATGGATTCAGCAAATGCACAAACGAGATAATTGTATAATTGTATTTAGGTCACAAGTTTAGTCTATACTAGGGAATCTAGGCTGAGTAGTAGTATACCTAACCTCTATAGTGCTTTTGTTGTTTATTGCTTTGTACTACCGTTAATTGGGTTAGTAATACTGGAGTTCAGGTACATATTACACACGAGTTGGCTTTTGTATGAACTTATCGTAGGAATGTAGATGTAAGTACTAGCTACCCGCGATTTTGTTCTAATAGAATGTATACTTTTGCCATAATTACTGATATTAAAAAGTAGTTATCCTTGAGGTTTGAGCTATGCCCACAAATTGCATCCAATTCGGTTAAGTAATTTAGCTATAAATATGTAATTAGTTCAGCGCTTTTAATTATAAGTATTGATCTAGATTATTAATTAATGTTTATGTCCCAGTAATTGAAATACGATAAACTTCAATATGTAAATGGATAAACATTTAATTAAGTAAATGGAACAAAACAATATGAAAACATTCTATATTTTTAAATATACATCGTGTATTTTCTTATTATTACGTTATTTTTAAATATACATCGTGTATTTTCTTATTATTACGTTATTTTTAAATATACATCGTGTATTTTCTTATTATTACGTTATTTTTAAATATACATCGTGTATTTTCTTATTATTACGTTATTTTTAAATATACATCGTGTATTTTCTTATTATTACGTTATTTTTCTTTCTATAAGTTATTGCTTACTCGTCCTCAGTAATTACTTATTGTAACTTTATTATTATCTTACTCGTTTATGAGTAGATATTACGTTTGTACTTTATTTTTACTGCGTCTTTTTTATCATAGCAAGGTTAAAGCATTATAAGGCTTATTCCTAACTGGTTAAACAAGAAACCTAAAAATATTGATATTAAGCAAATAATTTCCACAGAAATATACTATTATCAAATCATTAGCGCTTTGAATGACACGTTGTATCTCATCAAAACCTCAAAACGTTTCTCGTAAATTTGCTATCGAAATACGAATTTGGTGTATCATTTCCAATGCGGGCTACCCCCTCTCAGATCGCTATTATACACCTACAAGGGATATTGGAGAAAATCAATCACAATACTCTCGTGGTATACGTGTAATAATGATGTTAACAATTTTGTTTATTTTTATTCCATCGCTCGTATTTATCTTATTTAAAGCAAGTACGTTCTCCTAGTTAAAAGAATAAATTGCATGCTGTTGATGATGGCTAACCAGATAATTTATTTTTAACCTGTCGACACACACAAATGGACGAACTTTTTACCTGTCATACCTAGTAGATAACAAGTTAAGTAGGTAGGTACCTAGCTAAATAAAGTGTTGCTAGAAATACGTCAAAATACTAAGAAACTACTTTTCTTAGTATATATACTAAGAAAAGTAATAAAAGTAAAATTTTACCTTTCTATGTTGTGTGTTTATTTATTTATTGGAATTTGATACTAGTAGTTTATTTTATTGAATTACTATAATATCATTACAAATAAATATACGTTTAAAAATCTCGTTAATCTATCTATATATTAATACGTGAAGTAAAAACTTTGTACCCCTTTTTACGAAAATTGCGCGGACGGAGTATGAAATTTGGCACAGTTAAAGTTTATATGGAGAAGGAGTGACATATAAAATATGCATTAGAAATACATTAAATTAATGAAAAAACACTACACGCACAAAACCACGCATTTGACACATGCAGTCGTACTATTCTTTGTAACTATGGTTATATATATCAATATAATAATTTGTTTGAAAAAGATAGCTGTACGTAAATTAACCTATATAGATCGAAATCTAAATGAAATGTGTTTATAATTGGTTTATAACATTGAGCGTAGCGAAAAAGTTCTAAGTCTATGGCTTATAAGGAAGTTCTAGACAATAAAACCTTAATAACTATCAAACTTACAATTTTAATCAATTATGGTCGAATTTCGACCACTAGGCGACCGCTAGTAAGGTTTAATTCCACTAATATCCTATCCGATCCCTTTAAAAAAATATGTATTAATAAAACATGCAATTTTCCTTTGGTGATAGACAGCTAGCATGAAAACCCTATTAACTATTTAGCCAGGTAATGACACATTTAATTAAACCTATAAAAGGAAAAGCTTTTTTTACGGCGGACGAACACTTTATTCGTCCTGAAATGACTTTGTTTCTTTGTTACCTTCGTAATGTGAGAAGCGACTGTTATTAAAATTCTTCATAATGGAATTACTTTTGTCTTTCTAAAACGTTATTTTATATAAAATAGCTCGCAATAAAAGATTAAGGCAGAGACAGATAAATAACGACAAATGGCATTTCGTGATGAAGAAATACGGTAAAGTGAATGACAAATATTTCCTTGTCTAACAATTACAACCAATGATAATATTACGCTTCATGTCGATACAACATGTGTATAGAAACCCTAGGCTCATGGGGTCCGAGCGCTCGTATTTTGTACAGGGAGATCGCAAAACGCCTGATCGACGTTTCGCGTGATCAGAGGGCTGGTCTTTTTTTGGCCCAAAGAATCAGCATTGCCATTCAACGTGGCAATGCTGCTAGTCTTCTGGGCACGTTACCAGTTGACAGCGATACTGAAGAATTCTACGATGCCTAAACCTTTTCTGTAAATATTTAGTAGTATAATTATTTGTGTTTTGTAATTATATTACCTTTTTTAATACGTTTATAAATATATATTAGGTTAATTCGTTTTAAAATTAATAATATAAATATTTGTGTCAATAATAACTTGTACTTTGTTATGTTTTGTGTACCTAAAAATATACATGTGTATGAATAATAAATAAGAGAAACACATAATTTATTAATTACCTACCAAGGTTATTGATGGAGTTGAATGATCACGGAACCATATTCTGTCTTATGTGACACCCATGGTCAATTTTTTTTATTTAATTAGTCTTTACTTTAAGGAAAATTTGCGAACACACATTATGAAATAAATTATAAAACACAGCATAATTATTTTGAAGTTTATTTAGGTCAGTTAAAACACAGAACAGCCTCAAAGTGATATTTACATTACATTGGCTCATATTTAATCAAATTACATGCTTCATATAATGCTACCATTTCATAATCTGGTTTGTTAAGCATAAAATTGAGCAAGTAGTTACGTACTTGTTTACACTATCACGTTTCAGTTAAACGAATACGCTCGGCCACATTGACACTACGTTCTTAGAAACATTATGATAAACAAATATACGGACCAACGGTGTACTATTACATATGTTTACACAATATTTTCTACTAATCGTCCACACAGATAAACTCTTTAAAGGAACGGAATGGATGTTTGTTTTATCAAACGCTCGGCATTGAGCCGATACGAAGAAAATATTATTTTTCTGATTGACTTTATGTTTTGAGAAATGATAAAGATTGAACATTGAAATAAACTCGTTAAAGAGCAAAGTAACAAAGATGAAATACTTACATGATATATTGCGATGAATTGATAACAAATCAGATAAAATTACCTACAACTAAATTTGATAAAGATAGACTTTACAAGCAGCGATAGCTCAGTGGGGAGACTAAGAGACTGCAATGCAGAGGGTCTCGGGTTCGAACCCACGTCGCGCACCTTTGACTTTCGGAAGTTACACGACTTTTCGAAATTATGTGCGTATTGATTGTCAATTTATCGCCTGCTCCGTGCCTCGAAGAGCACGTTAAGCCGTCGGTCCCAGCTGCCATGAACATCTACAGCAGTCGTTATTGGGAAGTCAGTGCCCTCTAATATCCTGACACTAGTCTAGGCTTAGGGTATCGTTAGCCTTCGGGTTGCGGAGGTCAGATGGCAGTCGCTCCGTGTAAAAACTGATATCCAGTCAAATTCGGTTCGACTAGAAAGTCGACCCCAAGTGGCTTGGGAATAATAAAGGCTAGGGAGAAGAGAAAGAGAGAGATTTACTTTAACTATGTACCGATTTAACCGATATCTTACAAAGTTTATACTCAATACACTTTGCGATAATCTGGGGTTGAACTATTATAATATGTTTACAGAAAATATAGAACATTCGTAGCAATTTGAAGCAGTTAACGATTCAATAAATAGTCATATTAGCAAACATCTCCGAACATGGGAAGTGGTAAGTACGGATGCTGTACCAATGCTGCCAAATGTTTGGATTTGCGCCAAAATAATCAGGCAACTGGAAATCCGAATGTATATGTCGTTATTTATTTTATACTCCGATTCTTTATTGACCATTCCGATGAGCCGTCCACGATGCAATTGACCTTCATTTGCGAAATGGAGCAGGGTATTATACTTTCGATATTTTTTTCTTTGTGGTGTTCAACGTCTCACATACATATCTACTACGTTTAAAAGAAATTGCATTTCCACATTCCTCTATCGTTTGAATTCATTTGTTGAATCATTGTCCAGTCTGTTCTTTCTATTAGCACAAGTGTTTTGTTACTCTACCGTTCCAAGAACCGGTCTAATCTTATTACAGTGCAGAGCTAAATTAATTCGCGCTTGAATTTACCTAAATGTACATTAGATGTTAGAATTAATTTTTGTTGGTACACCGTTCACCTTGACTTTATTACTCACTCTTAGCATAAACACCTACACTGCAATCTTATCTGAACCTAGAGCTACGCGTAACAGAATGTTTTTACAAACCTGAGTCGAAAAATCCGGTTGCGAAGTGTAAAGATTATATATAAGTTTCCAATTTTAAAAGCACATTACATCCATGTAGTTCACTTTGAGGAAACGTTACACAGGACGGTTCGCTCGTTGAACACACATAACATCACATTTTGCACTTGCCAACTAAAAACAATAAACGCTGTAAAACCGACGTGTATCCAGTTAGCTAAAGCCGTATTTGACTTTACCAGAGGACGTTACGTGAACACAGACCAGTCACAGTTTATTTATTTTTTTTGGTTATTCCGAAGATTACGTGTGGTGGAGACAACGTGGCGTTTGATACGTCCGCGCGCGACGCAGGCGGCCGACCGACTGGGGGAACGGTACGGGAGACGAGCGATGAACGAATGGCCGTCTAGCTTGAGCGAACGCATAGGGCGCATCCGAATCGGACTAGCGCGATCCTGGCAAACCCTCTTGTAGCCCGAAATAAGTGTTATTAATCACGGTACATACTGCTGCTTTTAGTTTTATTTTGCATTAAACCGTTCCTCTTTCATACACAAGCGGTGTCCTGTAGCATATAATTTGAGAGGTTAATATCAACTGGTTTGACGACTTGGGTGTCGGTCTACCTGCTATCGGCAGGCCGATTGGGTGAGCTGAAAGGTCTTATTATTATTACACAATAGCGGCTCGACATCAAAGTGAAGTACAGCTTTTGGAATAGATTATTGTAAACTGAATGCGCTAAGAATTTGAAAACAATTGTTCTGTTGTGGCCTGCGGGTTTTAAATGATGATTGAGAGTTTGTGATGACGAATTTATGCACAGTCCGTGCTTTAATCATTCGTAAGTGGGTAAATATGAAAAACAATTTAAAACTTAATTTACGCGCTAGTATACATAAGTAAAAAGGAAGGTAAGTTTAAGTTAGCTTAGTTTACCTACTTTTAACCCAAACTACGCTCTACCTGCGTAGATAGTACTGAATAGCGCGGATTCGAGTTTCATATTGATAAAAGTAATATGCTTATAGCATGACTAGATGTTCCCGCGGTTTCACCCGCGTTTATCATGACTACGCCGCCACCATGGGTCACAGCGTGATGTTATATAGCCTATAGCGTTCCACGATAAATAGGCTATCCAACACCAAAAGAATTTTTCAAATCGAACCAGTAGTTCCCGAGATTAGCGCGTTCAAGCAAACAAACAAACTCTTCAGCTTTATAATACATATTAGTATAGTCTAGTACAGATTAGATAAATTAAATTAATGTGATATGTACGTGTATCTGTTTATACCAGGTATTATTAAAGTAATTAGCCAAATTATTATAACGACTGGTAAATTAATTAAGATTTTTCATTAGTGGCTATATTCTGACTATAAATAAATATGATAAAACTAAACTTAAATTGATGCAATATGTAGGTATATCTAGTTATACCAGATGTTATTAAAATAATCAGCAAGATTAATATAAGGCCCGTTATATTAATTTAGACAATTAGTTTTATTATTAGAGTCTAGATTATGACTGTAACTAACTATTAATAATAATATTAACAGGTTCGCTGTCCGATGAGTCACATATGATACATAACAATAGATTTCCTATTGTGTCTATCACGGGACAGTGAATGGGTTAATAATATTCTATCACATACACACAACACTATCTAGCCCAAACTAAGCAGAGCTTGTACTATGGTTACTAGTCAATGAATAAACATACATATACTTTTTTTTTATAAATCCATACGTATTATACATAGAAACACCCAGACCAAGACAAACATCCATGTTCATGCACGCAAATGTTTGACTTGTGCGGGAATCTAACCAGCGACCTCAGGCGTGGCAGTCGGTTACACTAACTGCTACGCTATCGAGGCCGACAACTATATTATGGTTACTAGATTTTACCCACAGCATTGCTTGCGTATATAGAAAGGGCGCTATGGCGCTCTTTGGGGGAGAGCTATGTCCAGCAGTGGACTATTATAGCCTGATGATGATGATGATTGCTTGCGTAGGTTAGGTTAGTGACAGTACAGTGGAACCCTGATCATCCGGCCCCTGTCAAACCCGGCGCCCCCTGTAGTCCGACGTGCCTATCACTACACATAAAATTTATTTCGGCAAATCTTCACTAATATAATGTACTAGATGTTCCCGCGGTTTCACCCGCGTTTATCGCTACTGCGCCACCCCCGTGGGTCGTATCGTGATGTTACCTATATATCATATAGCCTTCCTCGATAAATAGGCTATCCAACACTAAAAGAATTTTTCAAATCGAACTAGTAGTTCCTGAGATTAGCGCGTTCAAACAAACAAATAAGCAAAAAAACAAACAAACTCTTCAGCTTTATAATATTAGTATAGATGATTGGACAGGTGGTAACTTGAGGTGTTGTAGTTCATATAAAATCTTATCACTTTAATTTGTAATATTATGTTGGATTACAAGGTAACTCTTTCCCAAAATTTAGGCCTATCGGTCTGTGGCAGTAACGTAGTAAGGTTTTAGAGGAATAGAGCCTCGCTGATTTTAGCATGAATGGGCCGGCTCGACCGGAGAAGGAGTACCCTCTCACAGAATATCGACGTGAAATATCAGTATTCCTAGTGTTGTGTTTCGTTCGGTGAGTGAGAGTGCCGGAGGCTCAATCACCCCCTTTCCCCTCTTCCCGCTCCTTCTCCTTCCCACTTCCTTTCCTAAAGTGTCGGCAACGCGCAAGTGATGCCTCTGGTGTTGCAGGCGTCCATAGACTATGGTGACCACTTACCATCAGGTGGGCCGTCGTATGCTTGTTTGCCACCTTAGTAGTATAAAAAAAAACTGCTCAATAATCCGACAAGTTCGATAGTCCGACACCACCATGCAAAACATTTGTCGGATTACCGGGGGTCCACTGTACCTATATCCTTTTTTATTCCTCTGGCATCCTATATCCTTTTTTATTCCTCTGGCATCCTATATCCTTTTTTATTCCTCTGGCAATGTGTATGCGAAATTTCATGATCATCGGTCGAGTAGTTAGGCGTGAAACCGTAACAAACAAACTCACACCCGTACTTATAATGTTAGTTAGGATTATCAGTATTGAGAGCAAAATCGTACATACGATAAAACTAACAACATAACATCATTCCTGTAATATTTCTAGAGAAGGCAAAGTAAATCCCAGTGGATAAGATACTGGACTTGCAATTGAAAGGTCGTGGGTTTGATTTCCACTCCTTCTATAAATACATACTTGCGGAGACAAGAATACCGATAATTTGTAACCTAAATTGCTATTAACCTGTTTAAAAGAAGTTTCACGTAATAGAGGTACTGACTGCAGACCAGGCATGATGCCAAACATGCTGCTACTGAATTTTTTCGTTCAGAAATTCCCAGCAGCGCTACTCGACTCGATAATCGAACCTGGGTCCTCACGATCAAGCACAAGCTTCAACTACAGTACCACTGAGGCAGCAAGTCGAGTATAACATAAAGGACAAATATGTGAAAGTCTTATTTTAACTTGACCGCTTTGATCGCTTATGTTTCACGCCTAATATACATATATCAATATTGGCAAATAGCCCTTTTGAAGTATGCCCGCGTGACGTCATATCGTGATACGCGAAGTGAAAAATGATTATGTGTTATTCCGTAACTGCCTTTTTTGTACTTGAAATTTGTAAAATTATATTCGTATGATTTATTTTCATCTTTTGGCAACGGCTTAAAATAATTTATTGGCCACGTGAAAGTTCGAATTTTTATGTTTTTGTGCCGAGATTACCTTTGCGCGTAACTTTCGCAAATGCTTTGAGTGAATGAGATCGACGTTATAAAAAAAAACCGTATCGGTACAACTCCACGGATCGCGTAATGATTTACGTAGTCGCCTTGCCGAGTGTTATAGGTTTGATCCTTACACGGTACAAAAATTTGTGTGATCCGAAAATAGTTGGCCTCGATGGCGTAGTGGTTAGTGTAATCGACTGCCACGCCTGAGGTCGCGGGTTCGATTCCCACACAAGTCAAACATTTGTGTGCATGGACATGATGTTTGTCTTGATCTGGGTGTTTCGTTTCTATCTATAATATGTATGTATTTACAAAAACAAGTATATATGTATGTTTATCCATTGTCTAGTACCCATAGTACAAGCTCTGCTTAATTTGGGCTAGATGGTGTTGTGTGTATGTGATAGAATATTATATTATATATATATTATTTTGTGTTCTTTGCGTCCGTTGTTTGAGTGTTTGTAAAGTCTACTGCGACAGTACTAGTTTCTAGTACAGGAGTTGTCTTTAAAAAAGGATAAGACATATATAGTGAGCCAGCTAGCCTGGGGAAGTACCACCCTATCACAAAAAAAAACCGGGCTGTGTAAGAGAATCACCGTTACTGCGTTTTGTCGAACAAATGAAAGTTCTAGCGACCCACATACCTACACCTTACAATCCTTTACTTTAATCCTATCTTTAACTCCTATCCCTTGGAGTCTGCGAAGCGAATAATTGCACTAATAATGCAAGTGTTGAAAGGCTTTACAACCAACCATTAACTGTAAGTGGTTGTAGTAATAAACGTCATAGGACATGACTTATGATCACTTGCTAGTGGAAGTAAGTAAAGATTACTATGATATTACTCATCATACGAGCTATCAGACAAGCAATATGTTTACTTGGTGTGTTGGTGATATGCAAAATATTCATGTCTATAAAAGGCGTAGGCTTATGAATTACATCCATATTATAAATCATTAATTTAACTGACTGTTATATTGCCAGATGAAAGGATTAAGTTAGAATTTAGGGGTGTAGGACGTAGCGAAATCTCTGTCCAAATATGCGATACCATCACGTTATTGTAGACCAAAGTTTTTTTTTTCGTGTGTATAGTAGAACGTCTGTCGGGACAGCTAGTATAATTATATGTATAGCAACGATAGCCTAGTAGGTGATCGTTGGACTGACACGCAAAGGTCACGAGTTCAAACTCAAGACTGACTTTTCCAAAGTTATCTGCGTATAATTTTAACGGTGGAGGAAACCATAGTGAAGTACCTGCATGCGTGAAAGTACTGCATAATATCGAAGATATGTGAAGTTTGTCAACCCGCATTGGACCAGCATTGTGCAAAGGTCAGTAAACTGAGAAAGATCCACGCTCAGTTTCTACTGAGCGTGGATAGTACAATTTTATACTCAGCGCGCGTGGTGGACTAACCTTTTTTTTTACCCAGGAAAATCCTTTATGGATACCCCCTCTCCCGGGGGGAGAGTGGTTATATGAGACTGTCCACCCCTGAAGGGGGTCGGTATACACACTAGAAACCTGGGGTGAGCAGTCCCTCCGCCGACGGGGTGGGCGGGATGGGGTCGCGTTAGCAATCACCATCCATGGTGCCTACTACTAACCTAGCTTAACCCTTATTGTACTCAGAAGAGACTTGTGCCAAGCAGTGAGACATTTTATACAAGTCTGATATTTATATATCCTAGTTATAAATAAGGTCCAGCACAATTTGAAGTCAAATACTATAAGAAACTATAACCATTCTGGCAAGGAGTATGACATAACAACTGCATACATCTATGAATCGCTTCGGTCGGTTAATTTCTAAATGTATCACATAATTAGTTTTTCATTAACAAACCATTGCTGTCAGTTGCCAGACTCGCCCCAATCATGGGCATGGCCGATCAAATAAATGGACCTCATTAATAACAAAGTCAAATCCGGAACTGCGTTTAATGCATTTATTGTGTCAATACTTCAGTTCTATAGAGTAGTAAGTCTGATATTTTGCAGTATTGAGACAAATATTGTAAACAGCTTGAAAGAAGAAAAACTGTAAAATAAGCAACATTTTTTTTTTAAATCTTCTAGTAATTTCTATGCAAAAATAAGAAAGTATGTACAGTAAGTGTAATGCAAGTAAATACATTTTTCAAATTTTTATATAATAAGTTATTTATAAGTAATTTTCTAACTCCGAATTATACTTGTAGATCATCCAATTTATTGTCCCGCGTGGAGACCGAACCCACAATTCTTCGACAGCGTGACCACTTGAACCATTACACCCATACAGGCAGATGGTTTAAAAAAAACTGATATTCCAGGCACCATGTCTCTCTTTCTGCTCTCTATCGATAAGAAAGACCTTCTTACTGTTATCTAGTTATCTACTAAGCACATTCCTATTAAACGCGATCACACTGCCCGTCCTGGGAATCAAAACCGGGAGTCCACAACCAGTAACAGTACTTGCACTCACCAGTCTCTCATTTAACGAGGTACAGCTATTATTCAAAACATGGTTTAATTGATAATTTCCCTCACTATTTATTACTTCCCTCTTTAACCCAGTAATGTTTTACCGGACGTGGACATGAAGACTATGAGGGAGCGCACTCAACCAGTTTTATAATACACGCGCTAATGAAATAAATAGTAGCCATTTGTCGCCAACCGTAAAACAGCCCACAGAAACACAGCCATCGACAATACGCGGCATTGTAGTTAGAACCATAGTTGAAAGATTAAAATCATATGCGAGCACATGGAAGGAAAAAGTGCCCACACTTAGATGAGCTGCCTCACACATTAGATAGAAAACGATTGTGTACGATTTTCAATATGAGAGAGCGTGACAATACAATATTTATAACTAGGTATCCCTCCGGAACAATACCTTTCCTCTGGATAAAAGGTACCCTATGTCCTTTTCTGTACCCCTGACAACGTATATGCAAAATTTCAAAATAAACCGTTAAGGCAAAAAGTGAAACAGACAATCTCACATTGGCATTTATAATATTAGTTACGAATTATATGTTATCATGAAAATTTATCGTCCAGAAAGGTGAGAATTAAAGTAGTTAGGGCGCATCTATAATAATTAAGCCTTTGGTTAGAACTAAATTAAAATGTACTGAACTTAGCTGTAGAGATATCTAAAGCTGATAGTATGATTTCAACATGAATGGGCTGGCTCGACCGGGGAAGGACTACCCTCTCACAGAATATCGACGTGAAATAGCAGTATTCCTACTTCCTACTGTTGTGTTGCGTTCGGTGAATGAGAGTGCCGGAGGCCCAATCACCCGCTTTCCCTCTGCCCGCTCCTTCTCCTTCACACTTCCTTTTTCTCTTCTTCCTTTCCTAAAGAGTCGGCAACGCGCAAGTGATGCCTCTGATGTTGCAGGCGTCCATAGGCTACGGTGACCACTTACCATCAGGTGAGCCGTATGCTTGTTTGCCACCTTAGTTGTATAAAAAAAAATAACGGGTTGCACTCCGGGAGTGCCGGCAGAAGTGAAAACTTGAATATTAACGTTGTGCATTTTTGATATTTTGAAATGGTTAAGGAATAATTTTGCACGAATTGCTTTAATTATCAGTATAAAAGTACTATCATTTATGTGGTAAAATACAATATTCATTTATTGCGCTATCGTACACAAACATGACAATTCTCCCTCCGTCTTACGAATTTTCGATCAGGTCACGTGTCCTGACGCGAGTTTAAAATTTTTTACCCATCACAAAAAAGTGCACAACGCCGCTAAAGAAGTTTTCACTTCAAAAACATACTACGTGCTATTAAAAAAAAAGGAACATATATTAAGAGAGGCTGCCTCAGTGGAGCATCGGTAATGTATACAAATGCTGTGAATGAGTTCTCTGCTTCGAATACATTTGGGAATTTGTATTAAATTATTCTTAGCAGAACTTAGGAGTCTAGAGCTGAGCTAGTCGTTAGTAGACTTGCCTTATTGGGACCGAAAATAGAAACTAAAGCTGGTGAAGAATAAAAATAAAACATCTCTGCCTACATCTTGTAGGATACAGGCACAAACAGTATTTTAAGTTTTATAATATTAATGTCCTCCAGACCGAATTTCGGCCACGGCGGCCAGTCTTAACGGAGACTGGTCACCTACGCAGGAGATATTATAGTGCACAAGTTTGTGCGCAAACACAAGTGCACTCTCTGTTCCCTAACTCTCAGGATCCGATGGGACGGTAATCCGACACGACTGGAGAGAGATCAGGCGCAGGACCAACGGTTTAACTTGCTTTCCGAGGCACGGGGGTGTCTAACACCGCTAACTTCCTAACTCCGGGCTGCTATTGAAATTTCTTAACAGAAAAAAATTTTGTTGGCCTGACCAGCAGTCGCATTTACTACCGCTGCGCCACAGAGGTAATAATTATAATATTAGTAAGTATGCATAAAGAAAAATGTTACCTACAAAATACGTAAAGAATTAAATATTTACAATGACGTATAAAATAACACGTAGGTACACAAAGAGCGACTCAATATGAAACAGAATTAATGAAAAAATTCTAGGCCGTTGTCAACGTACAGTCATTTTCCACAAAAAGAAAGCTGATATTACATTCCATTGATCAGATTATTAACTCGGCGTTCTTCGTAACATTGACAGTACTTTCTATCAAAGGGCTAAGTAGATGATAATATTATAATTAAGTTTCACTGTTTAGCATACAGGTCATTTCCATTTTATAGCCGGTCATTGCTATTGTATTTGCATCTGTGTGAAGAAGAAAACGGTTTGAGTGGTCGCCACTACGCCGAGTGTAGTGGATTCGAATCCCATACAAAAAATGGTGTGATCGGCAAATGTTTATTCTGAGTGTCCGTTTCTTTCTTTGTATCCGTTGTTTGAATGTTTGTAAAGCCTTAGAGTGGGCAGAAAGATAATATTTCTAAAGCAGGAGCTGTCTTTTAGTGTCTGGCGTTTCAATAATTCAAAGTTTCAGCTATCTCAATACAAAGTTTTATTGCAATGGATGCAGCACTTTTGTAACGACAAGGTAACAAACCGCGTTATAAACTAGAACCATTAAACAATCGTGCAGGCGGTTGCGGGTTACGCTTCACTAGCTGGTAAAGTCTATCACCTGGCAACGATCGTTGATAGTCGTTAACAGAAGTGACTTGACTTCATGTAAGCTTAAAAGCCCAGCTTGCTTTATTAAAATGCTCGATTGAGAATATACATATATATATTAGTGTAAAATTGGGGCTCCTATGATAAAAGAATAACCGGAACGTACGAAATTAGTTAATTGAATAATTGTTACAATATAATGCGCATTATGAAGTAAATTGTACAATAAGCAGAATACAATATTATTATTTAAGGCGCATACTTAATAGGTATATTAATTTAAAGGAGTGCACACACTTCATTATTTTATTATATTTAATTTATCTCTAGCATATTTCGGTCGGCTTTAGTGAGCTCAACAACCACTATATGCAAGTAAGATTGCATGGGTGACGCAAGTGGTTCATATGGTCACCTCACCGCTGTCACTGTCGAGTGTTTGATTTTTTATAAAACTCACGCTTTTTTTAATCTGGGTCTCCTTGTACACACGGCTACACTTCAAGTTAGACACTCTACATATGCATAACTACGCTACATACAAAATAGAGATTTGTCGGAAAAGGACAGTGCATAGTGGTGTCGATGTAATGGTAAGGATAGGGCGTCGCGTCCCGTTCAGCATGAGTGAGACAAAATAACAAAAATATAACGCACTCTCTCGCACGATTCGCAGCGTTCAACTTCTAATAGTTCAAAGTCCAAACAGTCTAGGTTGATGTGTCGCTGTGTGTACGTTATTTGAATGTTTGTAAAATTCCCCGTGATATAAGAGATATTCCTATTTCCTAGATGTATAAAAAAAATTTGACTGCTGAAAATCATATACGTAGATTTCCTGATTTAAAAACACAAAGCACGATTAACAGTCTATACAGAGATTAACGATTTAGTATGTGATTTTAGTAGGTATGCACATCGAATATAGGCAATTTATTCATATCAACATTCGAAAAACACAACATCACCTCAAAAATAGGCAACGGCTATATTCCCTCGACGTCGCCGCGTCCGTGAGGTTTTTGGTACCCATCCGAGTAGTTCCGATCTCTGGCGTCTCCCGATCTCGATTGTGTCCGCACACCGTGAGTGATATATCGTCCACCATTGTTGTTCACGTCATATTATTTACAACACAACAATATTAATTTGTTTATCGATACATCATATTCGCTCGTATTTTTGTGATGTGTGAAGTTTCAATCGTAAACATTCGGCACAAATGTTGATGCTGAATTTATGACTTGATGTATGAATTTGATTTTAAGGCATGTTTTGCGTTTTACTGTAGATACACGAGACTTATATCGAAACGTAAATAATGTATATTCTCAAGGGTGGCTTGGCAAAGAGGTGCCATATCCAGATTTTGTCAACGTCATTTAAATGGATATGCTATACTCACAATTTCTTACGAGTGAATATTTTTTAACTACGTGTCATCGTAACAAACTTTAAATTTTTTGTCAACCGATCCATAAGTAACATAGACTAAATGCTTGCTAATATTATAAATGCGAATGTGAGTTTGTTTGTTACGCTTATACGTCTTAACTACTCAACCTATCATCATGAAATTTCGCATACACGTTGACAGAGATACAGGACATAAGGGTACCTTCCATCCAGAAATAAAATAATGTACTCGAAGGGTAGAATTTTATTGACAAAATTTGAAGGAGCACGAGCGAAGCCGCGAACAAACTCTAGTATAAAGTAAAACTAATACATGATCTAATTTAGTTCTTACTAGCTTTTGCGCGTGGCTCTGCCCGCGTGGTACCTACATCAATAAAAAGTATAGGTTTTAAATTATATCTGTACAAAATTTCATCTAAATCGGTTGAATGGTTTAGCCGTGAAAAGGTAACAGACAGACAGATAGACAGACAGAGTTACTTTCGAATTTATAATATTAGTAAGGATTAACGTTTGTGCCCGCACATACAAACAAACATAAATCAGTTTATGATTTGCCTATATGTATAGTTTAATGTTCCACATACCAAAGTCCAGACAGACAGCTGTCTGTCCGTCTGTCAAGGGTGTTGCTAATTTACACCCCTGCCTAACCCTTCCCGTACGTATTAATCTGTGAGTAGGGCTATATTATGTTTCTGTAAAGTACAGTTATTTATTTATTTATAAGGATCTCTAACAAGAAATGCACATATACTTCGAAGCTAAGTAGGTACAGTTGTAGATCTTATGTTTTCTTACTTACAAGAGATCACAGCATACTTACTTACTTACTTCGTTGGCTCAGCGATCCAAAGTGGATCTTGGCCTCCGACATTAAAGTGCGCCATTCTTTCCTATTTTGTGCCAAGTCAGACCAATCGAGCACATTCATCTCTTTCAGGTCTTTAGCTATTTCGTCTTTCCAGCGGTACCTTGGACGACCCACCGGACGACGCTCGGTGGGACGCCCGAGATATGCTCTTTTGGCAGCTCGATCCTCTCCCATTCGTTCCACATGTCCAAGCCAGCGAAGTCGGCTAGCTTTTATTTCCCCGATGATATTCGGCTCTGACACTAGATCTTCAATCTCGCTATTAAATCTTTGTCGCCACTTCTCCTTCTCTCCTCTTGTCGGTCCCAGAATCTTACGGAATATCTTTCGCTCCGTGACTAATAGTCTATTTTCTTCCTTCAGTGTCAATGTCCAAGTACAGCATACGACAAAGTAAATACATACATAAATGTAAAATATTATTACAATATCAGTAATACAAAAGCAGCAAATATACGATAAAAATTGGTGCAAAATAATAACGAAAAAAGAGAAAAGCGATCTATGAACCATTCTGCAAATGAGCTGCAACAACATTCTTGAATTTCGTCAGAGAATTGTGAAATATATTTATCTCTTCCGAAGCCTGCGACACATCGTTGTAAAAGTAAGATAATCTAACTATCGGGAATGTCTACCAACGTTAGTTCTGTGTCGTGGCGGTCTAAGTAGCGAGACAGGATGGCGAGGTATTCTATCAATGTACCACATAGAATCCCTCGCCATCCTGTCTGGCACCGTAAACTTAAACAATAGCATTCCACACAGAAATCAATCATACTTTTTAGAGTTACATTAACGTGAGTTTGGAAATGGTATGTGATAAGTTTTTGTGCGGATGGTAGGCACCAAATTTAAATATTTCACTAATGTACTTTTTTCGAGTAGGTACCTTCGTCGAATAATTTTCTCGAGCGCTGTTGAATCAGTTTACACCATTTGTGAGTCACTGGATAAAGATGTATATTAAAAGGTGATTTCATTTTAAAGAGTCATAGTTTAGTATGGCGACTCCAGTTTTGTTAATGTATACGACTTTTTTATTGCAAACTATTAATTTTAATGACTGCTCGCATAGCACTTACTGTGGTATTTCCACTTTAATCTCGGATTCTGCTCAAATCAATCCGACTGGATAATATCTCTGGCTTATAGACTATCGCAGCTAGACAATATCGTGTTATTAGCCTGTGATAAGGCTTACAGATTCATTGCCATGTGTCCTCGTGCCTTCGGTAAGGACGAGGTATCTGTCTATATATTCTGTATATCGCAGTATATCTTTTGCGCAAAATGGTCTCTCCATTTTAAAGGGCAACGCGCAAGTCATAATTTTGTGTTGCAATCACTAATAAGCTACTTTAATGCTTATAAATTAGTACATAAACTTCTTTGTTCGTGAGTTTGTTTGTTTGTTACGCTTTCACGTCTTAACTACTCGACCGACCACTATGAAATTGTGCATACACGTTGTCAGGGCACAGAAAATAACCCTATTCTACCTACCTTTTGTCTGGTTGAAAAGTATTTCATCCAGAAAAAAGGTACTGTTCCCGAGGGGTAGTAATTTATTTAGAAAATGTACTACAACACGAGTGAAGCCGCGGCAATATTTAGTATTGTTATGAATAAAAAAGCTTAAGATGATATGATATGATGATGATGATAAAGAGATCAGATTATTAGATCACCTACTCATATTAACGCGCTCATACTAAATGAATCACGTGTTTCAGCAAAAATTACTATAATAACATCAATTTTTAGAACAAAGACGACATTATCTTCAACCAAAATAAACGTTCTTCGTACTAATTCATATCGCAATGAAACCATAATAGAGAATGCAAGCAATTTAATATACGAAACGGCATCACACGCCGCCATAAACCGAAACTCGAAACAGAAATACCTTAACATTTCATCAAAAGTGTCATAATAATATGACGCTCTCTTATGTCCTATATTCGTAACAAGCTAATCTTTTTCACCATAAAAATGTTCATTTTTCTCAGCTCTACGAATCCCTAGGTTATCGTTCGATGAAATTATTATGCCAAACACACAAGTTGAAGCGATTTGTTCTTTTATAACGGTACCACGGTATCTGGTGGCGACGGTTATATTTCGAGAACGGCAAAACACGGGTGGCTGAAATACAAAGAGTTTTTAAGCAAATCATTTTTCATTTGACGGTCGGTTTAATAATAAGCATTGTGTATGATGATCGCGTGTTCGTTGAGATAATTTAGTCTTTTTGTTTTGATTGTATACAGATTAAAATGAAACATATTCGTTATATGAAGTACGTAAATGTTAGGGTAATTAGCATTGGTTTGTTTTCAATGACATTGTGTTGTAATCGTGTTGGTAAGCAGTTGTTTAGGGGTCAACAGAAGGGCAGACTAGTTTTAGAGTTTTGAGCGATACTTTGGATTATTTTAACATAATAAAATTATAACACTGATAAAAAATATGCATTTAAAATCAATATAAAATTCTGGATTAACCCATTCAATGCGGCAATAAATTTTGCTTTCACTAGCCAGAATCGGCTCATATTTAACGTAAACGCCGATCGGCGTTCGCAGCACTTGATGAAATAAAAAAAAACAAAATATCTAAAAACTACTCATCTCATATCAGGCATTTCATTAGTAAATTTCAAACACATTTGTTGTTTTATTAATATAATATCTTTAAATTTGGGTAAAATATAAAACAACTATACATGACGCCGATCGGCGTCCGCCGCATTGAATGGGTTAATGAATTCGGATACTTTTTATTATGTTATGTGTAACAGTGAAATTCAAACGGGTGATAAATAGCTGTGCCGAATCTAGGTGTCCTTGTGTCCGTTGTTTGAGTTATGCCTTAAAAAAAAAAGAAAAAAAAAAACCGAACTTGTTTAAAATAACATAGTATACCCACATTCTGCTAATCATGGTTTAGGTTCATTTAATACAGTGTTAGTGTTATTGCGGTTTATAGAACACAGTTTCATACTTGAATGACATAAAAGAATGACAAAAAACTCCATTAACAATTTTTTCGAGCCGAGAATTAAAACCGGGCCTTTATGTACAACAAGCATGTTTACTACCGCTGCCTATTGAGTCTTTAGTAATGCTATTAATAAATGGCTCATTGTTGAAAACACGGTTGGATTTTGTACATAAATAATAAATGAGAAAAGTCTTACTGTTGTTTCCTTTTTTAGGTATAAGTAAATGCAATACTGGATCCCTAATTGGAGGTACAATCCACTCTCTATTGCAATAAGGATGCGTTTTTAATGTTAATAGCGGAGCTCACTCGATGTGGTCCATGTAAAGAAAATGAATCGTATAAATCAAGAAGTTTAAATTGTCTCTTTTGTACTTTTTTGCAGCTCCAAATTGAGCTTCGGACAAGCTTAGGCCCCAAACCTAAAACGAGTGTATAACTGAACACTGTAACACGCCCCGATGGCTTCATTCCATTTTATCGATTTTATTAAACACGCTTCTGATAAACTTTTTAACGCTAATGATTTTATTTCAGTAGATCTCATTGGATTGACTGATATAGATAGATGGACCGCTAAATTAGGAACATGAAAAGTGTATAAGTTTTTAAGATAATATCCTGTTTAATTCACGTTTTTTCTCTTAGCTTGGTTTCAAATTAACTTCTATTGGTTCATATAATATTGGCAACTATAACTTTCAAATATTAAATTTAATTACTTTTTAGTATGGGCCTCAAGGCTGAATATCAATCATGGCGGCCAAATTGAACTGAGAATGCGACTGAGACAGCTGCACGGCATATAGTTGTTATAGTGCACAAATCTGCGCAAACACAAGTGCCCACTCTACTCCTTAACTCTCATAATCCGACGGAGGGACAGTTTAAAAACGAAGGAAGAGAGATCAGGCGCAGCTTTACGAGCTTTGCGAGGCGAGATATTGTGACATACCACGAAGTTCGTAACTCTGGGTGATTATTGAGAATTTCTTGGCAGGAAAACCTCTGACTGCTGTGTGACTCTATACACATATTGGACCACCGAGAATTTAATTAGTTACAGTATTAAATAATATTACTATTATCAGCAAAGGGAATTCACAAATATAATTAGTGACAAGTCAATTTCACTTCAATTTGCACGGCCAATTATTGTGATTATTGGTTGGTGGTTATTAAATAACATGTCGAAATATACTTATGATTAATAACAAAATGGAGCGTTTTTAAAATAAATAACAAATCATCTACATGCCCATGGCCCGCATCGAACTCGATTTTAATGGGACATTACGGAAATGTTTAGATCAATGGCGATAGCAAAGAAAGCGTCATACTTACATTTGTAACGTACAATTTCAATAAACGGGCTCCCTTGGAGCATAAATAATGCATGTCGAATTGTTGGGTCCCGTATATCGAGATAAACATCTATAATAATGCTATATCTGAAAGATGCTTTTGTGTTATTGCCCCGCAGATCATCATGTTGTCGTGGTAACCTCAACCAAAAATGACCTTTAATACAAAAGCAATAAAGGTAAACTTACGATATATTTCTTTCACAATATCAACGCGCTGATTGACCAAGCGACTGTTTGTAATAAATAAGTTGATTCAAAAAGCCAGTGACATTTTTAGGACAGCGATTTTGATTATCATTAAACATGGCTTCCATACACCGGTTACTCTTTGCAGTGAATGTGGTTTGATCGATGTCATACGAATTAAAGGGAATTAATTTTAATGTTGCTTAAGTGTTTAAAAATTATAAGTAGGTTAATCTTACGGTATGAATGGGTTACAAAATGTTTGGTGTTGATAATTATAGGCTTACAGAGGTAAGTAGCCGCTAAAGCAGATTTGGGATATCAAACTAATTATATGTCGAGGTGAAAGTTCGGCTCACCGGTCGAGGGATCAGGACAAAAACGACTTATCTGATCGGGTCGAAACTTGCCTAACTATTAGACGGCTTAGTGCCGAAATTAAACTAGTTTTAGGAATATGCAAATTTTAACTTTTAATATTTTCTAAATGTTGTATAGTTTTGAGAGGATTTAAAGTAATTATATGTATGTAACATTAACTTTAAGTATAATTAGGGTATTTACCGTAAGCTGGTTACAGTATGTAAGGGATAAGGGAATGTTTATATTTTGTAAATGGAAGGGTATTCATAAATATATCTAGACGTATGCTAGAAATATCTATACATATAATAAAATCGTAGGAAAGTCAAAACTGTACATTGAATATTTTTTTTAAAGAATACTTGGGGCGTGATCTGCAATCGATATCGAAGCCAAAAATATAGTTTTTAGAATTTTTGTCTGTTTGTCTGTATGTATGTTCAGGCTAAACTCAAAAAGTACTGCATGGATTTACTTCAAATTTTGCATGAATATTACCAGCAGGTCGGGTCAACATATAGGCTACATATTATCACGCTATCACCTACGGGGGAGGACCTGTGAATCTTTATTTTTCTTACGCATACTGTGACAGCGTGTAATCTAATGACGCATATTTAAATGTTGTTTTTGAGTAAGCCATGCTATTATCTAGCTTTACACTATAAAAACTACGCCATTTAAGTAACTTGGGCAGAGAAATATGGTTGGGTTCCGCGGCGACAAACACTTTTTAGTTAAAATCTACGCGGACGAAGTCGCAGGTAACAGCTAGTATATAACATAATATTCTAATAATAATAATATTCTATCACATACACACAACACCATCTAGCTCAAACTAAGCAGAACTTGTACTATGGGTACTAGACAATGGATAAACATACATATATACTTTTTTTTGTAAATACATACATATTATACATAGGAACACCCAGACCAAGACAAACATCCATGTTCATGCACTCAAATGTTTGATTTGTGCGGGAATCGAACCCGCGACTTCAGGCGTGGTAGTCGGTTACACTAACCACTACGCCATCGAGGCCGACATGTTGTTATTAAGCTTATATTTTATTAGTCTTATATTAAGTACTTGCGCTTGGAATTATAATAAGGTTTTCAGAGACTTATGTTTGATTGAATGGTCGAGCCCAGAACGTAGAGTTAAGAGGTTTTTATGTTAAAAGATTCTTAGTAGCAGCACAGCATCTAATAATATGCCTAGTAGGTGACAATAGACTCACGTTACATAACAAAAAAAAAACTAGCGTGAAGTAAGCTTTTTTTTATTTTATTTTTATTGACTAAAGTTTACAATAATAATACCATGGCTTAGACCACTCGCTAAACCACGAGGGTTTTTATGCGAGTGGGAGTTCATATGTTATATAAATTAAAATTACAATTGATACTCTAATAATAATTTCACAAAGGCAGTACGAATCTGTCAATGTTATACAACAAATATCAATATAAGTCTAATACACGTTTCCATTAATATATGCCTACTCTGTCAGAGATTTAGAGGTATATATATCCAATAACTTTAATTCAATTTCACTGAATCAGTTCAATGAAACTGCATCAAATAAAACTAAGAACAATAACTAAATGTATCTCACTTTGAGCAGCTATATTGCACAGCATTTTAAACTCATTTTTAATTAAAATTTTGATCAAAGACACACTCTGCTTAAAAAGCAAAACTATTTGAAGTAGCGTGGTATTGAACCGGTTTCAGATCTCTTTTTATATATTCTCAATTGATAAGAAGTCTTCGCTTGTTACCACTCGTTACTGCGAAAGTATTTTAATCAAAGCAAACAATTTCTGTGTTCGTTCGTGTAATGTACTTTCTCCTTATATTCTTTGGAGGTTCGTTCGATAGCTTTTACTTTTGCTCCGAGCTAAAAAGAACTTTGTATTGTTTTTACTTTTTCGATTACACCTAAATTATTTGCTGTCGAAAAATTGTGTTCTGTAACTGAATGATGATCGATTAGCTATGCTGATTGTTTGATCTTATCTTTGAATGAAAGAGAAATTAGATTGTAGGTGCTTGTCATTTGGCGTTAATTGCATTTTTATAGGAAGTCTTGCTTTTACTTTATAATTACAAATGATCTAGGAAATAGAATTTGAGCGTTATTATAGAATGTAGGTTTGGTCAGAATGAATAAACAAAGAGTGCGCTCAACACTCACTTTTGCTACTATGCACCAAAAACAAAGTCATTTTTCTCTTTATCCTTTTTCTTAAACGACGGCTTAACGGACGACTTAGTGGTTTTAGTGATCATCTTACCACTGCCATTGCGCCGAGTGTTGTGGGTTCGATTCCCGTATGACACGAAAATTTGTGTGGTTCACAAAAAGTTGTTTGGAGTCTAAGTGCTCGTTTTGTCCGTTGTTAGCAAAGTCCCTCGCGACACGGGACTCGTTGCTAGTGAGAGAGTAGTATTAAAATATGTTATAAAACTACAGCATGTTTGAATCTTATTCTCTTAGACACAAAGGGAAATAATTAAATTTTGTGGTTATAATTAGATATTTTAGAGTTTTGCAGTGTTCCCACTTGCGAAGCTTATGGTTCACACTTGAGAAAGCGCGCTGTATAGTCTACTTATATAATGTATACTCTAAGATACAAAATATTAATAAGGAAGGTGTACTTTATTTATCACTACCTTTTGCTTGCAGATTCGCTTGCGTAAAAGTAAGTCAGGTTAGGTGTAACACAATATTTTAAAATAAAGTATATTATATGTTACTCGGTGATAATATAGATTTCTGAAGGTGAATGAATAAAAAAAATATTAAAAAGTAGTTTTTGAGTTAAATCATTACAAACAAACTAACAAAAATCAAATGTTTCCTCTTTGTAATATTAGCAGAGAAAAGCCTGGTGGCGACATCCTGCGCTGTAATTATTTTAATTAAAACTCAAAAGTTTTGTTCTAAATATTTTTAAAGTTGATATTTGTGTAGAATTTTCACTGTTCCATATATTATCCCGCTCTGAGCAAAGATACCATAAAGTCATGATTTTTTAAATTCACGAATTATTTTCTTTGCGGTTTGTTAACATGTATTGTTTTATTTCGTAGTTGAAAAACCTTTGTTGGTATATAGTGCATATTTGTTAGCATTTTTACTTCTAGTAATCGCAAAGTTCTGAGTAAATTTTAGAGCGGACTGGAGACATAAGGTGACCTTTCTTTTTGGGATTCCGTAGTATTTAGTATTTACTAGGTGACATGTGTTTGAAATATGTAGGCAGACGTATATATCACACTAATATTTCGCCAGTTATGTTTTTAGATTCACATAATAACGCGAGGATTTGTCAACTATTTAGGACAGTTTATTTTAAAGACTACTCCCGTATTAGAAGGGCCTGAATAACGCCTATCTATGTAGCGGTGTCTTTACAAACATTCAAACAACGGACACAAAGAACACGGATACTCGGAACAGTCATATGAAAACATACAAATGTTGTCCTGTGCGGGATTCACATCCACAACACTTGGTGTTGAAGCAGTGTCAAGACGACCGCTGAAACTATTACGCTTTCCGTGCAGTAAATTTTCGATTGTAGCTATTGAGTATTCGTCATCAATAGCAAAACACGTTGCTCAACTCGAGTATTTTTATTTTTATTTTGTTTTATTATGGGAGCTTACAGCTACATACAAGTAGTTATATAAATACAATCAATAAACGCCGATAACAAGCTTCCACAATTAGTTCACAGCTTGATTATACGACAGCTTAAGCACATTTAGTATAAAAGAAAAGAAAACTGATTGAACTGACTGTATTGATTCAAAAACCTTACGATCAGCTGCAAATAAAAGCGGGACTACTCTCTCGTACTCTACTCAAACATTATTATCCTCAGAACTACGGTAGTGAAGCGATGGCTTAAAACATGTTGATGGTAAAACAAAAATATTTACAGAAGTGAGTCATCGCGATTCTGTTAACAAATTAAAGTTTAAAACCAAAACCATGTTAGGATTCCTCAACTGCAATGTATTTCGTATTGTTGCATTCGGGACTGGGACCTGGAACTAAGTTATTTGTTGCAGTAAATTTGGTCCGTATCCGAACCTCAATCGATTTGTTATACAGAATACTTTGGCGTTCGTGGAAGACCTCGTGATAATAATTGGACACGGAGCAGTAGTGCCAATGTTTCTGAGAATGATTCATATTTGATTTAGAGGGAAAATGAAATGTAGATTTTGTCAATAAATTTATATACCGCAGAAACAGTAATTTTTCTGGATTACATTTTTCTGTCTTTTTCTGAAGCCCTGAAAACGTGTGTTGCGAAGTTTTATGGTTCTTATCAGTCTAGTAGCTAACGCGAAAAGCGTAACAAACAAACTCACATTTGTGTTTATAACATTGGTAAGATTTTTTGGAAGGGAAAAGAATAAGGAAATTATTATTAAAGGTATTTAGTGACACTGAAAAATTTAGAGTACTTCTAAGTTGTACGTTAAGATGTTACTTAATTGTAAGTGCTTACCACAGTCCATGGTCAATTTCAACATTAACTCTTGTTACTCGTTACTGTAATGTGTCGATTTTGTTGCTTCTGATGGCAGTAGTAAAAGTACCGTCACTGATTGATACGGTTAGTTTTGTACACAGCAAGTACAGAGTCCGCAGCGCTAGTTACTTTAGGAAAGGAGGAAAAGGACCGAAAGGATCTATAAATAAAAATTATCAGTCAACCTATTTAAGGTACATTATCTGTTTAAGTACTCAGAATTCTACTCAACTCAGGAACAAAGCAAAAATATATTTAGCTATGGTAAATAAACTATGGTATAAACAATATTTCCGAATTTAATTTGTAACTTAGCATAGCATCAATTATTATTCATTATTAAGACTAGCTTTTTCCGTGGCTTCGCTCGCTCGGGAGCAGTACGTTTTCTGGATTCTAAATGGTACTCTATATTCTTTTCTTAACCCCTGACAATGTGTATAGGAAACTACTCGAAAGTTAAGACCTGAAAGCGTAACAAACAAACAAACTCACATTCTCCTTTATAATATTAGTAAGGATTAATATTTTATTATGACAATACACCTAGCAAGCATCCTTAGGCTACAGTAACCGCTTACTTGTGTGGACTATAGGTATTATTTGCAGCCTGAGTAGTATGAGATGAAAGTAATTTCATCTTAACAAATGAAAACACAATTGCTCATTGCATCCCACTTAACAATTACGCTGACTTTATAACTCTCGTTACTACAGTAAAATAAATGTTGTAAATGACAATCGAATTACAAAATATCAACTTTACAATTTACAGTAAGTATCATGTCCACGACAGATATGTGTTATAAATTCATATTTATAGCCAGTTATTGCGCACCAATTAAACAGAAGTTGTAATCGTCATTTAAATAAACTCGATACATAAACAAGCAATCTCAATAAGTACTCGGCTTTCTCGTTTGAAAACATTATCAATCTTCGTGACCGTACAATACAAAGACATTTAAATTTATAAAAACTTTCGATAAAACCGAAAGGCTCTCAAGACAATGGCACAGACGATATTAATCTCGAACCCTGGGTTTGAAAATTCAATATTTTTATTGCTATTTGAAGGCCGTTTCAACGGAATAATCGTTCACGTGCACCGGATGTCAAAATCAAAGGGAACCAACCATTCATCGACCCTTTTGAGTCAAAATCGCGGTTTAATGCCAAAACAAGACTTATTGTGTACCGACCAACTTACAATTACCCTTGAACTTTTGATATCGATCTTTAACGTAACGGTATAGAGCGCAATATCGCTTGACGATGATTTTTGATAGATATCGGAACGGTTTACATCCCGCTCATTGACGCCGCACGGCTCTCGGACGGAACTCGTAAAATCGAAACAGAACGTTGATATAAAAGGAAAGGCAGATGAATATCGAGATGAGAAAACCGCTATTATGCATGAGATCCACTGCTTAAATGTTCGCTGAACCGTAATGATGAACATTTAACGATCTCTGAAAAATATTTCGCACCATAGACGCGAGGGGATATAACTAATGTTTTCATGAAGTGGATTAAGATTATACTCATTGCTTTCGCTAGAACATTTGCAGCAGAAGTATAACAATTTAATTTTAAACACAAACTACTCAATAATATTCGTGGCACGATGCCAGTAACTGTTGCTACAATTGTGAGTGTATGTAGTGTTACGACAAAATATTATTTATAACTAGTGCTACTTGTATGCAAAGCACTCTAATAATTTTAACGGAAAGTTTTAGGAGAACTTTAAATGTACATATTGCGATTAATGAAGAATGCGAGATCTTGAAGAATTAATTGAAGTACGCTTTAAGTTAGATGGACGGGTGTAGTCAAAAATCAGTCATCGTAAAAACTCAGCTGATGTAGTCTCCAGTTATAGTTCGCTTGGATGCTCAGGAGTTCCGTATGTCACAGTCACAAAAGAGCAACGAGACACCAGTTTTATTCTTAAAAAAAAGAATCGCACAATTTCATTCTCTTCTTGGTTCCCTTGTGAAAATTTATTTCAATAGTACGAGTACATTTCGTTCATTCGGAGTTTAAGAAAGGATTCGACTAAGTTCGAGCGCATCTTTAGCGCTATTAATTTGTCCGCCTTTTGTACTGGATCCTCAAGTTTAAGGACGTGCCAGCGAGATGCTTTCGAGACAATTACCATTGAGAGGATTTCCTAAAGTTTTATAGATTTCATTTTATTCGATCTGACTGAACGTTGTTAGCTTCTTTTACATTTTAAAGCTGTCGTACAAATTCTCTTGCGTTCTCCAATGAATTTAATGCGGAATTTCGATTTTCCTTATTTCCCCACTAAATTGTGTTTTCATCCTGACCTCTGGGGGAAATTAAATATTTTTTTACTAAAATGGTTTCTATAGATCTTAATCAAATTGATGATCGTTTGGCTTATTGAAGTGGACATGTCTTGGAGGATTTACTACAGAAATATGAGGTTTATTTCTTTTTCTTTAAGGGTGTCGTATTGACTAGCAACGGGTAGTACTTCAATTAAAAGATAATGTAAATATACTAATTTAATGATTTTAAAATGATTTAACGAATGTAAACGTTTTAGATAATAGCAAGGATAGCTTATAGTTAGACAAATCGGTAATTAAATGTGTTTAAGGCAGAAGTACAGGTTCAATTTACTTAACCCAGCCATACACGTTTTATTATGTAATAATTTAACACATTGTAATAAGGAACACTAGGTGTTAGAACCGATTAGCATAAGATTGCTCGCAATCGTGAGGTATGATTTCCAGGTCAACCAAAATGTTATTAAGATATTTTGATCGGAAAAACTCAGTAGTAGCACTCTTGACTTTGCTCGGTTGAGCTATAGAGTTGCCCCCACAAGCCATACAAATAAAGGCATCTGTCACTGCTTATGTAATAATAATAATTAAACAGCTTATTGATAGCGGCCAGTTAGCTACTTAAATTGCTGTGCCTAGTAATCCATTATTTCTAAGGCAAACTCTCAGTACAGCCTCAAATAAACTCATTTTATTTTTATCCGTTCTAAGAATCACTCCACATACATTTGCGGCGATAACCACTTTTCCCAAACACCGTCTTCTATAGAAACACAAAACCCATTCTACTTTGGATTAGTATGGGCGAATAAAAAACATTCAACAACCGGGGAATCCATTAGCCGGCAGGATTCAACGTCCATTATTTGTATTTTTTTAAGTATGACTATAGGAATGGGAGCCACGGCTCGTTTCGACGATATTGTGCAACATAGCGAGATGATAAATTGCCTGACTCTTCGACTAGACTAGATGTTGATTCACGACGTGAATTCGGAGATAGAGAATTTGTGGAACTAGTTAGATAGTTATGTGAATGTAGAAATGTAGATGTCTTAGTTCTAGAAACTTGATCTGCATTGGAACTTAAATAATGCAGTGGCAGAGAACCATAGGTCGAGTTTCCGTCCAACACATTTTAGGATCAAATGTACTAATCTATGTGTTAAATGTTTGTTTTGCTGAATTTGTGATTATTTGACATCTGTCTAGCTGTTTCGACTTCAAGGCAATGGTTTAGGGCGTACCACGCATAAGACAATATGCTTCGACCTCCGGGTGGGATAACTAACAAAAATTTTATGATACCTTGATTGTGATACCAAGTTTGTGTATCAAAGTTTATAAAATGCCCGTAATACGCGGCAGTTCTATCATATATAAAACATGCGACTAATATAGAAATGTGAAAGCTTATGAAGATGTTTGGTTATAATTACGCATGATGAACGGATTTTCCGGTTTTTTTGTGTAGTAGAGCCTCGCTGATTTCAGCATGAATGGGCCGGCTCGACCGGGGAAGGACTACCCTCTCACAGAATATCGACGTGAAATAGCAGTATACCTACTGTTGTGTTTCGTTCGGTGAGTGAGAGTGCCGCAGGCCCAATCACCATCTTTCCCCCTTCCCGCTCCTTCTCCTTTTCATTCCTTTCCTAAAAGGTCAGCAACGCGCAAGTGATGCTTCTGGTGTTACAGGCGTCCATAGGCTACGATGACCACTTAACATCAGGTGGGCCATATGCTTGTTTGCCACCTTAGTTGTATAAAAAAATTTTTGATCTATCTTGGCATAGAATCAGGTAATTAATTTACAATTAAAACATATTTTTTTATGCTAGTGTGCTTTCTGTAGAATGTTTGCAAGTGAAGTTGCTAGCGAAATCTATACTAGTTTTAGATTGTATCAATGCTCCCATAACAATATCACGACACCATATTGTCGAGGGTTTAGCAAAAGCTAAGTATATTACAGGTAAGTACATTTTGCTAACGTACAGAGCACGGAACAAATTCAGCCTTGCGGCATCGCGGCGTGTAGTATTGTTCTGTGATTCCACGAAATGGTAAGTGAGTCTTTACACTGGAACGAAGATCAGACTTTATCATGCAACAATGGTGGCAAGCAATCATACATACAGCTCACCTGACCGTCACCATAGCCAAAAAATATTTAAATTACCTACACGTTTGGTTTCGTGCAACGCTATTGAATATGAAAGAAATGGAACGAAAACGGTAGGTAGCACAGCATCCACAATTTTAACTTATTTATACACAGCTTTCCTGTAATTAGGTGCTGCTTGCACTAGAGAGTTATTTAGTGTACATTAAAATAAAACTACCTAATACGGATTTTATCGCGTTGTTTATTAAGAGTATAATAATTAATAACATATTTTTGAAAATATTACACTACAATTGAATCTCTTTAAAATTATTAAAACTATTTAGATTTAAATTTACACTTTCCCCGACCTGTTGACGTGAGTGCCATATTCACAGGGAAACAGATTCTCCCCGTGAATATGGCTGCTGAAGAGCTAACATTCATTCATACATACCTACATAGATTCACGCCTGTTTCCCACAGGGGTAGGCAAAGACTACGGATTTCCATTTGCTATGATCCTGACACACTTCTCTCGCTTCATTCACTTTCATAACATTCCTCATACACGCTCAACGGTTTAAGGTGCTCTTAACCTGGCCTTTATCTAGAACGTCTCCGATCTGATAATACGGTATAAATTTGTCGGCCTCGATGGCGTAGTGGTTAGTGTAACCGACTGCCACGCCTGAGGTCGTGGGTTCGATTCCCGCACAAGTCAAACATTTGTGTGCATGAACATGTTTGTCTTGATCTGCGTGTTTCTAAGTATGTATAACATATATGTATTTACAAAAAAAATATATATATGTGTGTTTATCTATTGTCTAGTACCCATAGTACAAGCTCTGCTTAGTTTGGGCTAGATGGTGTTACCTATGTGTATGTGATAGAATATTATTATGTTTCTCTTTCACGGGTATATTCCTAATACGTTAGGAAAATACCCGGCCGTTTGGGAGGCTTACACGGAGACATTGGTCCAACGTGAAGAGACCCTTCGAGAGTTTTAATCAAAGGTGGGATGGAACACCTACAGCGGCACTAGCCGCAGCAGGCGTAGGACTATCGCTACGTATGGATTCTAATATATGGGCCATGGGTATGGGTGTTTCATGGACTAGTATATTGGTAACTATGGATGATAAAACGGCGTATATTATTATTATTATTTTGGCAAAGGTGAGTTCTTCTATTTGAAGCTCGGCTCACTCGAATTGTATTGTCAAAAGACTCAATAGGTGATAGCAAACAAATGTGCACGCACAAAGTGCACCTTTAAAAAACTTTTTGCCGCGCCTTCGCTTGCGGTAATGTAGATTTAGTCAGAACATTTTTACCCCTTGGTAACACTACTTTTCTTAGATAAAACGTACCTTATGGCCTTTTCTGTGTCCCTAACAATGTGTATACGAAATTATTCGATGATCGGTCTAGTAGTTAAGTCGTGAAAGCGTAAAAAACAAACTCACATCCGCGTTTATAATATAAGCAGCCGGAATAGAATTATTGCAACTGTGGACTACCTATGGATAAATTAAGTACCTACCTCCTGGGGACTTACAAACAACGTCATGTTGGGTCAATTATACCCCTTTAGTAAATTTCCTCGGGGAATTAAAAGCATGGCGGCTATATACATATTTTTCATTAGAGATCCCTACGGAATTCGTTTTGTAGGTCTAATATTACCGTATGACCATCTGGTCTCTTTGACTTGCTCAGTCATGAATATTTTAAATAAAAATGGAGACGAACAAATCCATCATTCTATGGCAGTTTTTAAGAATTTTGATAAAGCATGTCTTTGTTCCTAATATTTAGATTTTCATCGGCATTGACGTAGTTTTAATTTTATTAAAACTGATTATTTTAAGCACAGAAATAAATAGTAGTACTATTTATTTCTGTGATTTTAAGTCTAAGATAGGAAGAGTTAGATGAGTTAAGAACAAGATAATTTTTTTATAAAAATACTTTAATGTATTACTAGCTTTTGATCCCTGCTTTGCTCGCGTAAAAGTAGATTAGGTTGTAACAGTACTTTACCTTTAAATAAAATGTAGCTTATGTTACTCGCTGATAATATAGTTTTCTAACAATAAAACAATTTTTTAAATCAGTTGAGTAGCTTTTGAGCTGAATTCTATCAAACAAACATACAGAAAATCAAATCTTTTCTCTTTATAATTTAGTATAGATATCACTTGTGTGTAACGTATAAACTACTTTAAAAGAAACCTATACACCGTGTGTAAAGGCAGCCACTTAAACCGTATCATCAACCACACAGTCAAACTCTTTATTGATTGATTGATATGACACATATCATATACAATTTATTTTGACGATACTGTCCTTCAATCAATTCTCATTATTCACTCACAGCCGTTCAATATTATTAATAACTTTAAACTTTCGCGTTGCATGATATATTATATACAAATCGTAACGAGAATTAATGTGATCGTGTATATTGCTTATATTGATGTGCTTTACGTTTCGACCAAGTTTACAAGCTTACATCAACTATTCAGGGTGCCTAGTGCGAATTGTTTTTACGTAAACACGATCGAAACGTTTAGCGCGTTTGGCTCTCTGATTGGAGCGGCCGAATCGGAGCACCGAACGTCATATACGTGTCGATCGAGTTATGGTAAAACAAACTCACACAAAGCACGAGTCAGATTTAGACCACGGTCAGTGCAACATAGTTGAAACGTCAAACACCTAAAGATTAACGCATTGTCAGACAAACAGAAAACGACAAACTTTTCATCCAGAAAAACAACTGTTACTAATCTAACCTAATCTACATTCATGCAAGTGAAACAGCGGGCTAAAACCTAGTTATATTATAAATGTAAATGTGAATTTGTGGCGGCCTCGATGGCTTAGTGGTTAGTGTAACCGACTGCCACACCTGAGGTCGCGGGTTCGATTCCCACACAAGTCAAATGTGTGCATGAACATGAATGTTTGTCTTGGTCTGGGTGTTTCTATGTATAATATGTATGTATTCACAAAAAAATTGATATATACATATGTATGTTAATCCATTGTCTAGTACCTACCTATAGTAGGTGTGATAGAAATATTATTATTTCTTTGTTTGTTTGTTACGCTTTCACAGCTTTAGTACTCGACCAATCATCATGAAATTTCACATACACGTTGTCAGATTTACAGAAAAGTACAGATACCACTCATCCTGAAAAAAAATCCTGTTCTCGAACTATAGAAATTTATGACAAAAACTACATATACACCATCGAAGGCGCGGTCGAAATATACATATATATTAAAATTAGAAAACATTCCATAGAAGCACAGTCCTAACCGAAGTACATAACTCGTACAATACGGTTGTTCATAGAGTGGTTTTATCAGACCACTTCATACTGGTACCCGGTTATGATTTATGTTGTTTTGCGAACCACAGGACGTAAAAACAGCTAAATGTATTTACTGGGCACCTGCTTATCTGTCTGCTGCATTTTAAAACTATATATCTGATGAAGTTCATAATGTTTTTGTTAATAGATAAGATATTGTTTTGCCTCAAATAAAAATACCAGGTACTGACTAACTTCAAGCGAATTCTGATGAAGTGTCAAGTTTAATTAGAGTTGTCCGAAAAAGCGAAATAAACCCTTTAACTGGTTCGAGCATCATCATCTGCTCACTTCTTCAAAGATACAGAAAGCGACCGCCGAGAGACCGTCACTCCATAAAGCTGAAAAGCCCTGCTCATATGCTCCGTCCATGCACTATGATAGTGATAATAATATCAGCCCTGTATTAAACTGTCCCACTGCTGGGCATGGGCCTTTTCTCACTGTGAGAAGGGTTAGGCCATAGTCCACAATGCTGGCCCAGTGCGAGTTGGCAGACTTCACATATCATCGAAAACATTATGGACAACTCTAAGACATGCAGGTTTCCTCACGTGTTTTTCCTTCACTGTTAAAGCGAGCGATAGTGAAATATAACACGCACATAACTTTGTAATCTGAAACTTTAGATACGTTAATATTATAAACTCGATTAATTAGTTTTATCATAAGATAAAACTAAGTTAACTAATGAACAAGGACTATAAAGTCTTATCTCAAAATGTTTTAGAAATTTGTCCCAAGATCAATATAATATAAGTATATACTTTTTTAAAGATTACTAGCTATTTGGGCTACAAATTACTAGTAGTCTCCTTAACACCTGCAGTTAACGTAGAATACTTGTGTTAGATGTGGCTTCTCGTCAGTAGTTCAATAAGATAGTATTCAAATTCATGACTACTTAATCGCCAGTCCACCAGTATACCGTATATAAGTATATAATATGTACCCATATGTTATAGTATTATTATATAATGGAAATACATAATGTAACATGAAAGTTGCCTTGATACCCTAAGCGTATTTATACGTAAGAGTAAATATATCACAAGTTTGTTTGAAGTAGTAAGAGTAGGCATTAATGGAGGCAGTTCTCTTCGTGAATGTCGTTCATTACAGCAGAGGTCGCCATCTTGTGTGATTACGTCATTCGCTAGCCCATTTATTTATGTATGGTAGGATATGTTATTATTGCGCTTTTTCTTTTGGGATGGAAATTGCATTCAGAAATTAATACGATTATATTTTGCTGGTCGTCTTGTATGTATACTGTAACTGCCTTGTTGGCGTCGTAGTAGTAAATGCGACTGCTATTTTAGGTCTCTGGTTTAAATCCCGGGTCAGATCAGAAAGAAGTTATTGGGTTTTTCTGTCATGAAATTCTCAATGGCAACGTGAGTTAGGAACTTGCGGTGGTGCATATCCCATGTCTCAGCAAGCACGTAAAGCCGTTAGTTCTGTGCCTGATCTATTTTCAGTTGTGTCCGAATACTGTCCTGTTAGGCTATGAGAGTTAGGGAATAGAGAGTGTATGTAATGGCACTTACGCATAGGGTCAGTCCATTAAGATTGACTCTATGACCAAAATTCGGCCTTAAGTACCTTTATTTTACCACTAGATGTGCCCGCGGTTTCACCCGCGTAGCGTTTCGTAGCGTGATGTTATATAGTCTATAGCCTTCCTCAATAAATGAGCTATCCAACACTAAAAGGATTTTTCAAATCGGACCAGTAGTTCCTAACATTAGCGCGTTCAAACAAACAAACAAACTCTTCAGCTTTATAATATTAGTAAGTATAGATAGTATATACACATATTATGGAGTATTGCTTTGAAGGTAGTAGCTTAAGTTATGTTGTATTCCAGCGATACCTAAGTTATTCTGGCTATTAACGAAGGCACTGTTCTGTGAGCACAGTCATTTCTTTTTTAGAGTTGACTAGGGCCATACTGTTGTTGCAGGTGTCTATAGGTAAGCACAACAGATATATAAAAAAATGCCGTCCCGTGTGGGCATCAAACTATAACACTCGGCAAATTATAGTGAGGTCACCATCTTAACCCATTCACAGTCCCGTGATAGACACAATAGAAAATCAATTGTTATGTACCATATGTGGTTCATCGGACAGGGCACGTGTTAAGCACAGCGCTATGCGTAGCTTGAAACGTGTCAATACGACGGAAATGTAAACTAGACTTTAAATATCGCAGAAAATGACGTCACCCACAAATCCCAGCATCAAAAAAACACAATTTAAACTTGGTAATTACAAACCCATCCCATTTTTACCCTTACCAACCATTACTATATTCTACAACACAAAAACAGCCAATGTATGAACAAACAATCTTTTAGTCTCTACCTGCCTATGTTCGAAGGGAACAATAGGTCCTTTTAGCCTCTTCCTTGACTTGTACAATGAAACACGTGTTCAATATAATAATTAATTTGTAAAGTTGTTGATAAGAAAGGTATGAAGGAAGTTTGAAGTACAGTGCTGCGTTGTTTAAGTTTGTTATGAACGGAGATGTACATATATGGAGCAACAAGGTATCTCTCATAGGTTTCAATATCAGTTAAGATATTCTCAATCGTTTATAGATTGGCTTCATAGCTTAGTAGGTCAAGTGTGAGTACTTAAATAAATATCCATCGTGGCAATAAGTTAGAATTAATTGAAATTAAACTACTATATACGGATTTTATCTCTTTGTTAATTTGACACTTTATTACAAAATTTTGAAAACTGTTACACTACTATTACTATTAAACTTTATTAATTTTTAAGTTACTATTAAAACTATTTATACTATTACTATACTATTTATATTTATGTTTACACTTTCCCCGACGTTTCGGTTGCTGTTCAGCAGCCATGGTCACGGGGAGACTAAGATGGTAGTTGTCTCAATGTTCCAGTGTAGTTATTTCAAAGTACCCGAACATAATTTAATCATGGGTGTTTCTATTTTAATTCGGATTGGTTAAAGTATTGCGAATATTTCTAGAAACTTCTTAGTACTGCATGGTAATGAATATATGCCCGGTTGCTGACAATAGGATTGCGCCATATTTTATAAGCACCATAATTATCGAAATATAGGTAAAAGGGCTTAGCTGCTAAACCCAGATGAGATATAAAATCGCGCTTTATTTGTTATCTTATATCTATTTTGCTTCAAAAGCAATATGTCCTTCACGTTGTCAGATGACACATTACCTGAATAGTCCTTATAGTTATACTGTAATAACCTACCCGAATTTTAGAAATCGACAACAGGAACAAAGAGGCTGGGTCAAAAGCCCCTAAATTTTAGACAATTCTAATGAATGACTTACGCAACTGTGGGTTTTAAAACTTTCATGCTATCTGAAAGTAAGAAGTAGAAGACAAATTCTTACTTTCATAGACAAAATAGCACGAGACTTGTTTCGAAAAAATTTCTTCTTGTAAATTAACTTTAAAGTTATACCTATAGCATTGATTTCGTATTTGTTTTTTTTATTGTATTTATTTCATATTTCTGTAAACGGTGTTTAACACGTCTGAAATAAAGTGAGTTTAAGAGAACAATAAGCCAGTTCAGTAGAAATTCACAATTACCTGCGAAGTTTAAATAAATACAAATTATTTTCTTTGAATTGCAGCTTATGTCCTCCTACAAAGATAGCTCGGCCATTCTCGTATAACAATCGAGGCCTTTAGCAATTATTCTAATAGTGTTATTGAATAATTTTCTTAATATTTATAATTAACTAGCTTTTGCCCGCGGCTTCGCTCGCGTTAATTTAGAATTTGACAATCAATTCGGGTTGTACTCTGCTTGTAATAATATAATTCAATCATGATTCGAAAAACACGTGGCGCCATCTATTACCATAAGAACGTTATTATTGTTTTCCTCGGGCACAGTAATTTTTTCAGGATGAAAGGAAGCATATGTCCGTTTCTGTACACCTTTCAACGTATATGCAAAATTTCATGTTGATCGGTTGAGTAGTTAAGGTGTGAAAGCGTAACAACCAAACAAACAAACTCATTTTCGCATGTGTAATATTAGGTAGAGTCCTCACAAAGTTTTTTTTTTGGCTATATATTTTATAGAGACATACGCATTATGTATGTTACGCTTACACCATAAAATGGAATGACGACCAGCGCCGCGTGCACTTATAAGTGCATTTAGTTAAAATAAACCCAAGGCCATTTTTTTTTAATCTAACTAAGTTGGCAAACAAGAATACGGCTCACCTGATGGTAAGTGGTCACCGTAGGCTATGGACGCCTGCAATACCCGAGGCATCACTTGCGCGTTGCCGACCCTTTAGAAAAGGACGTGGTAAGGAAAGGGAGCGGTATGGGGGAAAGGGGTGATTGGGCCTCCGGTACTCTCACTCACTGAACGAGACACAAGAGTAGGACTACTATAACTATTCCACGTCGATATTCTGTGAGAGGGTAGTCCTTCCCCAGTCGAGCTGGCCCATTCATGTTGAAATCAACGAGGCTCTACTACTCAATGCCATGTCCTCATCGTCAGATTCAGACTCTTCTGAGTTGATCATTTGATACGCGAGTAAGGTATCCTCACGAGACACATAAAAATTTGAAATCCACAGATAATAGCTTCACGATATATACGTCTCTCCCAATTCGAGAGGAGAGGTACCGAGAAATTATTTACTTAAGATAAAGAAGATAACTTAAAACCAAAGGAACATACAAACAAATAATTAACAAGCTATTCAAAAGATCACCTCATTCCTAATCAGCTCCAAACAAAAAGGCTTTGCTACCCATTCACAGCTTTCGTAACGCTTAACTTTTACAATATAATAAGATTACCCCGTTATCATTTACACTTAATTTCTTATCATTTAAACGCCAAGTGTCAAAGCCTCCCCACAATAACGATAAGATCTCGGATACTGATTTGGCTAATTCTTTCCGTGCTGAGATATCTTGAACGATATTTCCAAAGGTACATCCAATAGTCATTTAAGGAGAAAAAAATGGCTACCTGTATCGGAATTGGACGGCAAGGAAGCAGTGATTTAACTTTTTGGTAAGCTTATTTTTTGTTTGTTGGCCGTTTGGTTTACTTAGCCGGTTATCTTTGCAAGGTGTATTTATATAATTTATTTTGATATTAGAAAAATCCCTTCGATATCTTTATATATATAATGCTTCTGTACGTGTGTTGACAGTGAACTCCTCCTAAACGGCTGGACCGATTTGAATGAAACTTTTTGTGTGTGTTCAAGTGGATTCGAGGATGGTTTAGATAGGCTTTTTTTTTCTCTTTTGTACAGGACAACGTCTGTCGGGACAGCTAGTATATTTATATAATTATATGTTAGAGGAATGAGAAAACGATACGAGATTTAAAAAATAATTATTGGCTTTAAGAGATGATGTGCAAGGAGCCCCTTGTGGTTCCTTTTCTTTTTGCACTGGTATCGCAATAACTCCTTTTAAGGGTCAGTCCTCGGTTCAAATTTACTGAGATATATACAGCAACGATAGCTAAGTGGGTGACAATTGAATTGCCACGCAAACGTGTCGAGTTCAATTCCAAGGCACACAATTCAGTTTCTTTGAAGTTATGTGCGTTATACTTAATTATCGCTCGCTATAACTATGAAGGAAAGTATCGTAAGGAAACCTGCATATCTGAGAGTTTTTCATTATATTCTCAAAAATATATGAAGTCTACCAACCCGCGTTGGGCCAACGTGATATGGCCTAGCCCTTCTAACACTGAGAAGAGGCCCGTGCCCAGCAGTGGGACAGTTTACATACAGGGCTGATAATATAATTATTTACCACATGCAAAGTTTAAGACACATGTGTCAAATATTACAAAGGTCTCTTCAACCTTGAAACACGTAACACGCATAAGAAACAGTTTCCGTACTTACTTTCTTTGTAATAAATTGTTTCTAGAATAATCGACACGTTTCTAGAGCTACACGAAGATTAGAAATTTACACTCGAACTGAACTCGCCGTAGCCAGGCCGGATTGAAATGGAAAAATCGCGTGAATTCCCTTCATACATTTTGTATGAATCATTGAACATCTTTCCCGGTCGAAATGGTTGAAGAACAGATTGCAGGTGCCCGGGAATTTTCTTACTCATCTTAACTAATATTATCAAAGCGAAAATGAGTTTGTTTGTTTGTTTGTTTGTTACCTTTTCTCGCCTAAACCACTGAACCGATCATCCTGAAATTTTGCATATACGTTGTCAGGTGTACAGAAACGAACATAGGCTACCTTTCATTCCGAAAAAAATTACTGTTCCCGAGGAAAACAACAAAAACATTCTTATGAGAATAGATGGCACCACGATTCTTTCGTATCATGATTGGATTATACTATTACAAGCAGAGTACAACCCGAATTGATTGTCAAATTCTAAATTAACGCGAGTGAAGCCGCGGGCAAAAGGTAGTTATGTTATAATGTTGTATAATTTGTTTGTATAAAAATATCAACAATATTGAGAAAATACCAGGTAGATGATCATTTATAGACATGTTTGATATGTATAATTGGTGTACAGTAAAGAGTCTTTTATCTTATTTTATGTTTCTCTTAGAAAATATAATTTTGTTCTTATTAAATATTTTTGTCATGGACCTTCTAATATTTTGATAATTTTATGTAATGTGTTTATAATAAAGAATATTAATGAACTTAAAAAAAAAGTAAGTATTGTACATTGCATTAACGTTATTTTATAGTCTTTCTTCATAATAACGTATTACTACCAAATGTTTAAATGCCAGCTTCAGTAGTCAATAAGACCAGATTTGACTCAATGTTATTTCTAGACCAGTTTTGTAGTTATATAATTATGGCTTCACCACAGGATAAAGTACAGCAATAAAATACTATTTAAGTTACAAATTGACATTTGATTACAACAAAAGGCCACAAAACGAAAGAAGAGATTCCCATAAGACCACGCTGAACATATGTACATTGTACATATATCAAAATATAGCATTCTCGTAGAAAAAAAAGTTCATGTCCAATAACAACATTGTGTTCTAAAATCAATAAAAAAACGTCCATTTAAAAACAAAAGGCAATGTAGGTCGCATAGCCGATGCGGGTGAAATAATAGCCAGGCTATTATAGCAGGAGTGAACTGAAGACATTTACCATATTATGTTTCCAGAAAAGATTATGGCACTTACAATTAGGCATGTTCTTATAGACCGACGTCAGTGACCGCGAGGAATAATATAATATAATATTCTATCACATACACACAACACCATCTAGCCCAAACTAAGCAGAGCTTGTACGATGGGTACTAGACAATGAATAAACATACATATATACTTTTTTTTTGTAAATACATACATATTATACATAGAAACACCCAGACCAAGACAAACATCCATGTTTATGCACACAAATGTTTGACTTGTGCGGGAATCGAACCCGCGACCCCAGGCGTGGCAGTCGGTTACACTAGCCGCTACGCCATCGAGGCCGGCATCCAAATAGAAACGGCTGGATCACTTAGTTCCATTAATGAACGTAAAAGTACAAACAAAACTCGTATGGAATTCGAACCCACAACACTTAGCGCGGCGACAGCGCCGAGATGACCGCTTGCCTACCACGCCATGAAAGCAGTCGATACGCGCCAAATCCTTTATATTTTAGTGTCCATAAAATTCCTCAGACCTCTGCTGTAATATCATCGATATTATACGCCCTAAACATTTTATTCCAGAACAAGGTAACAAAACATTTACGTTCCGTCACCTTTAGCAGAATTATCCTTAGCAAGCAAGTTATTACTCTTAAAATGTAACAACAACGGTAAGTCCACTATGTTTACTTGGTATAAACTTTAAGACTTACATTTTAAAAGCCTTAACGGTAGCGTAAAATAAAGTGGCGCTAAGTCGGATTACTGCTGGTTCAAGTAAGGCACGTTCTGATAATTGTATACTAGCTACAAAGGAAACAGAAAGAATTGATTCTGAACAAAAGCCTTCAAATGTGATTGTGTTTTTGAAGCTTAAGTCTTGCTTTGGATTTAAGGACTAACTAACATATTAAGGCTATATGTTCTTAGTTTGGCTTAAGTTTTATACATAAGCCTCTTAATCAAAAAAATGTTTTACAATGTAAATATTTAATCTTTTTTAAAATTCTAATTTAGTAAAATCTTTGATATTATGCATCATAATGAGAATATTTAACTATGATATAGAGTGAGACTTTTATGTTTGCAATTTTTACCTTAGGTTTCTTCTATAGAAGTTTATTTAAAAAAAATCCTATTGTCATCGTTATCATAACGCATGTAATTATTTAAAATTCGTATTAAATGTTATTTTCTATCGGAAAAAGTCTTTTGCCATTCTTAAAAGAATAAATTCATATCAAATGATCTAAATTTATTCTTTTAAGACTCAATATTGTGGAGCCATCCACATCACCGAAATTTTCCGCCATGACCAACCAACCTTTCCTGTAACCTCCTTATTAATATCGTTGGTCTACATATTTGGACTGCATTATTACTAATGTATTAACAAATTCATACTTACACAAATATAAAGCACAATGTTATTTTCAAAAATTTTTGTTTTTAATTATTCTCAGGTGGATGGTAAACTACATAAAAGACGTCATTTAAAATATTTAACTGCATACTTTATGTAAATGTGCATACTAGGCAGGTACACTCTAGCTTTATAAATCCAAATAATTTAATAAAAGTATGTTTCCTGACAATCAAAACTTCTAAATTCAAAGCAAATGAAAATACCAGACTTGCGGGTAATGACAATCCAACCCCAAGCACAGAAGTACGTTCCGACATAATTAGATCATCAAACTCTATAGCCCGTAGCTGCGAATGTTTTGGCAAATTACAATGGGCGCCCCCTGTCTCATGAAGGTGAAATGTTTTCATCGACGACCTGTGGGTGTATAGTCAAGCTAATGTTTGATTTTCTCGTCATCAAGAGATTTTGGCACCTAAGTTCTATTACCATGGTAAGCATACAGACTGCAAAGCCTGATGATAAACGGTACTTTAATTTATGGACGTTTGGTATACCAAACCACTTGCGCGTTCCTCTAAAACCATCAGAAAATACCGATCACACACGAAGAGTGCCCTACCAGCGTATAAGATGTAACATTATGTACTTTTTATTATTTGTTGTTATAGCATACACATAAGTTCAGCTTTACATTTTTTTAAATTTTATATTCTAACTAGCGACCTAACCCGGCTTCGCACGAGTAGTACAAAACCTTAACAAATTATACACTTAAACCTTCCTCATGAATCCTCATGTCTATTGGTGAAAACCGCATGCAAATCCGTTCAGTAGTTTTTATCGCGAACAGACGCGGTGGGGACGTTGTTTTATAATATGTAGAATATGTAGTGATATACAAAAAACAAAAACTCTACCTATTACGGTTATAAGTTATGAGATACAGCCCGTTGACAGACAGACGGACAGACGGCGAAGGCTTAGTAATAGGACCCCATTGGCATTCGCTGGGTACTTGTCTAAAAAGCATGTTGCTACAATTGCCTATTCAAAGGAAGCTGATAAAGATATCTTTATCATGATGGTATGACAGAGACTGATTTGAAAATTATCTGCAAATCAACATCAGACTGCGCAGGTTGATGTGCTAGAAAGATTACTTCGCCGTTACAAATAAACTGTATGGCGATTAAGTAAATGTTTCAGATTTAAATGTCAGTTTAAGATCAAGCCATTTTTTGCTATAGTAAACTTGTGGGTTTATCCATCTCATCTTTGGATGGATCGAATCGGATCCTTGGATTGAGTAGTCCAAGGAGGTTTTACTGTCTGAAAATTTACAGTATCAGCGCGAAGTCTGTAACCATCGTTACACCGAACGCTTGCCCCTTTTAAGATGAGGCTGGCAATGTATTTGTGAGATTTTTCCGTAATTATAAGAGTATAATTACGGAAAAATAAAAATTTGCATCACGTTTCTGCTTGACTAAAGAGTTAGTCAAGCAGAAACGTGGTACCATGTTAATAAACAAGATATCATTGTACCTTTCTTGCTTCTTTTTGTACCTTTAAACCGCAAAAACACATCTGACGGTGCTTCTACACAAAGTGCATTGAGGCAAATTTTTAAACAAATTAGGTACTTCAAAATCAAATTGTCTTTAATAGTCCAATGATTTTCATTCCCTATTTTTACCCTAACGGAAAATATCTTGCGTTATTCTCGCATAAAAGTTACACTTTTCGGCAAACCCCGTTTCGGATTAGGCGTTACGCTACGTAATTCCTTACTCCATATCCAATTGTGAAAGGTCACAATATTGTACGGGGAGAGGATTATCATCAATTTAGGGGTCGCATATTTGCATAGGGCAGGCGTGCCGGCCTGAGGACGCGAGCTCTGCCGCCGGCGACGAAGCGATGTGACGCTACCCAGTATGGGTTTAGAACCGTGTCCAATGTACCACGGTATTATGTAATCCGGTACGAGATTGACTTTGCTTTGTATCTATGTATCATTGCCTTAGTCTTGGTAATTGCTTATATTTAGGTATACTCTGCAGATTGTCATATTTTTTGTGATTGTGAATCGTACCGATATGCACGAATACAGCGTTTTTTTATTACGAAGGTGTTAACAACATGTTTTTTTTGTGTTTGTGTCAGTTGTTGGCCTCAGATGGCCTTGACAAAATTACGCGGACTGTGGATGAGGGTAGAAGGCTCCCAACCCGTTATAAAGTATACTAGACAACGTTTACCCCCAAGGGCGGACTACCACGGACCTGGGCTTGGGGCGTTGCGCGTTGTCGACAACGTGGATCTAAGGTGATCCACGGGATTTACGTTAACGCGCCGCGTATTCCGACCTCTGCGGCGAGGGCGGAACCGCGGACGACTTTGTATGGCTTCGCGAGCCGTGTATGCTCTGCCTTGAGTGAGTGTAGTCCTATCATCTGATTCGTCTAATGTGTGCCTAGGTCTCCTAATTTTCGATATCCTAGATGGAGTGTAATTTATCGCCGCAACCACTAGCGGGTTGACATTGTATAGGGTGTTGTATATACGAGGTTCGCATATTATAGTGGATCCGGGTTACAGCGCAGATTGATATTTTGTCCGTTTTTCACTCGTTTTTCATATAATACAATTAATGATGTTTGGTATACAAAGTCAAAAGCCAAGTCATAGTCAAAAATCTTTATTTCCATAAAAATTTTCAAACACTTCTTGGACATGTCAATTCACTATTATATTAATAAAAAAAATTATAAAAATAAATAGTTGGATATAAAAAATTTGCATTGAAAAGAATCCTGTTCGAGGAGTAGAGCTTTCATGAGAAGAAGCAGGCAGGAATCTCACGGTCACTCTTTTTAATCGCCATACAGGGATCATTCTTACTTCGATAGGTATAAATGAAGGAAGGACATAAATAATAATTACTAATAAAACTCATCGCTAAACGAGCGAAAAATACTATACATACAAGGTCTTACACCTGTTACCTGTATTCCCGATGGGGTACACAGAGGTAATATAACACCGACATTTTGCTAATTATGAATTTAGGTCCCACATTATAGCGGGCCAGCCCATTGCCATAGTTTCAAACTCCTACTGTTACAAAGAACTTCTTGACCAATAGATAAATAAATACTCAATAACACGTTGCTCGAAACGGTAACCGAACCCGAGTCCTTAAACACAAGTCATATTTCGTGCCATTGGGCCACCGAGACATTTTTTTAAATAATTCTATGAATATTTAGCGATAAGTCTAACAAAAGTTTGCGCCATAATTTTGAAGCGAAATCTGTGTAACTTGTTTTTACGCCTTTAGCTATTGATTGTTAAGATAACAATTATTTAATGGCTCTTTTGTCTACTTCAAAGTCAATCCAACTCGTATTTATCAACCGTTTATTATGCTATCTTTACGAAGAAACTTTTTCTTTAATTATTGTAACGTTTACGCTTAAAAGCAGATTCATCGCTGCTTTAAGTGTTTATAGGTGATTGAAAAGGCGATAATTGGCTGTAATGTATTGACATTAATCCCAATTATCGGTATGTTACGTTCTACTCTCGCTTTTTATCTTTATATTTTCTGTAGTATAGTGTAAAGGGCAGAATAAAAAGTAAATCAAACTACAGGAGAGCAAGTTACTTAAGGACTTAAATAACGCTAGGAGAGGACATTAAAGTTATCCTGTGTGTTACTAAAAGGACATATTTTGAGATAGGTTATTGTGTTTGTTATTGAACCAAAGAAATATACCTTGACTATATTGTGTTAAAATTTCTCCCTGCCTTTATAAGTGCCAACGGTAAGAGTTTTCGTAACTGTAACTATTTAGCTATACAAGTTTTTTTTTTATACAACTAAGGTGGCAAACGGGCATACGGCCCACCTGATGGTAAGTGGTCACCGTAGCCTATGGACGCCTGCAACACCAGAGGCATCACTTGCGCGTTGACGACCCTTTAGGAAAGGATGTGGGAAGGAGAAGGAGCGGGAAGGAGGAAAGAGGGTGATTGGGCCTCCGGCAGTCTCACTCACCGAACGAAACACAACAGTAGGAATACTTCTATTTCACGTCGATATTCTGTGAGAGGGTAGGTAGGTTGGGTCCTTCCCCGGTCGAGCCGGCCCATTCATGCTGAAATCAGCGAGGCTCTACTACTTTAAGTTCCTATAACAAAATCTTTATGTTTTGCTGATCCAAAGGTTTTGCATGCTCCTTCCTTTCGACTTCGGGAATATAGAATCTATGTATGTAAGTTAATGTTTTGCATAAACTATACTAAGACCAGGACCCTCCTACCTTTGAGCAGTTACATTGTCTCTCTTCTAGAATTTTCGCTTGACAATGGATACATTCCCTTTCGTCTCTGAAACCAGCCCGAGGCGATCGTGTACCCCCAATAACGCCCTCGTCCCTTGAAGTCGCGCATTTGTGCATCACGACATCACATCTCGAAAACTGTTATACAGAAAACTATGAGATTTATGCTACATCGAAACTAATTCCGCAGTCGCCTGGAGGCAGTAGGTACTCGTAACTTATGATTTCTTGTTTGAAACTTAGATTGATGGCATGTTTTGCTTGGTTCGTAATATTTTCAATGATAACTAGATGTTTATGTATGCTATGCTATGTTGCATTTTTAGCATAGTTCCATGTTATATTATGTTGATAATTATATTACATTTTTTCGAACTAATAAATCGAGATTAACATGAGCCCAGTTTTATAAACAGTCCACCGGCTGAACATAGCTTTTACCTAAAAGAGAACTAAGTGATGTAAAATATTTTTTTGCTATCTAAAAGATAAAAGAGCATATAAATACGTAGTATGCTACACAAAATAAAAACTCTACACAAGCTATGTGTAACGTGTTAGTGACACAACGTCAAAGGTTAAATTAATTTGTATAAATACAACAACCTGGTAAATATATTTCAATCACGACTAATTTCTACGAAGTCAGGCATGAAAAGCTTCGAAATAAAAAAATTAAAACTACACACAATTTAGCTTAATATAAAAACAATTCTAGAAAGTGTAGGTAAAAATCTGCTTATAAATAAATACGGTATAAATTTGTCGGCCTCGATGGTGTAGTGGTTAGTGTAACCGACTGCCACGCATGATTTCGCGGGTTCGATTCCCGCACAAGTCAAACATTTGTGTGCATAAACATGGATGTTTGTCTTGGTCTGGGTGTTTCTATGTATAATATGTATGTACTTACAAAAAAAAGTTTATATGTATGTTTATCCATTGTCTAGTAGGGTATAGTACAAGCTCTGCTTAGTTTGGGCTAGATGGTGTTGTGTGTATGTGATAGAATATTATATTAAATATTTACGTGTCGATTAAATTTTAGTTTAATTATTTATTCGAAAATAGAGCTCCCTGCTTAATTATGTGTGGCGTAATTATAGAATGTGTTTATAGCTTGGCAGAAAGATAAAATCTTTATTGTTCGTCCAAATTTCTTAAAAGTTAACGTAAATATCAGTAAACTTAATAATTTCACCATATCACCTGGAAGCGTTCAATTCCAAGACGGTACGCTTTCAGCGAACATTTCTCCCACGTACGTGCAAGCTTTGGAATGAACTGCCAGCTTCGGTGTTTCCCGAGCGCTATGATATGTCCTTCTTCAAACGAGGTTTACAGAGAATTCTTCTTTCACGGTAGGCAGCGGCTTTGCTATGTCCTGACATTGCTGAAGTCCATGAGCAGCGGTTACCACTTTCCATCAGGTGGGCCACTTGCTCGTCTGCCACCAATGGCAATAAAAAAAAATCTAACTTATCATTACCAAATCTAAGAGAAAATCTTTTGCGAATTCTTTCAGAGCACACATCCCATATCAGATCCACAGCATCTCTGGAGAGTTCTAGTTCAATATAGATATAAGCAGAGTATATAATATTGAAAGTAATTCAGATAAAGATTCGCCTGAGGTTGTAAAACCAGGTCTAAGTTCTGTGCGATAAAGGAATGTGAGTTACGGCTGCGCGTTGAAAGATTAATGATATGGTAGAAACGGGTATGTGCATTTCGTACTGCGTTCGCTTATATCTGTTCAAGCTATTATCTTTATTAAAGAAAATATTACTAGTTCCTGTTTGCATTTATCCATTTTTGGATTACGTGGCTTATGAGCTTTTTCTGTTGTAGTTGCTTATCGTCTATGTAGTTAGTCGGAAAATAAAACAGCATACATTGCTTATTATTAAAAAAATGATGATTCATTCTTTTCGAACTACAGACATATCATCGTTATCGATCGTTTATATTATTTTTTGTCATCATGATCTCAGCCAAAAAACGTTCTCTATTGGACATAAAGAGGCCGACGTTAAAGGTTTTCACATAGAACGATCTTGGGCCCCCCGCATCCAGCCGCTTCCCGTAACCACGGTAATTTAACATTACCACGCCGAAACCCTTTTTGTCGTAATTTAACATTACCGTGCCGTGTAATCCTTTTTGTCATTTTGTTAATTAATTACAAGGATTTGTTAAAATAATCAGTTGGAATTAGAGGCTTGTCTTCTTCTTCTCCTTAGCCTTTATTATTCCCAAGTCACTTGGGGTCGGATTTCTACTCTAACCGGATTTGACTGGATATCAGTTTTTAAACGGAGCGACTGCCAGATGGCAGTCACTCCGTTTAAAAACTGGTCAGATGACCTCCGCAACCCGAAGGCAACGATACCCTAAAGCTAGACCAGTGTCAGGATATTAGAGGGCACTGACTTCCCAATAACGACTGCCATAGATCTTCATGGCAGCCGGGACCGACGGCTTAACGTGCTCTCCGAGGCACGGAGCAGGCGATAATTGTCAATCAATACGCACATAATTTCGAAAAGTCATATTACTTCCGAAAGTCAGAGGTGTGCCACGTGGGTTCGAACCCGAGACCCGCTGCATTGCAGTCTGTTGGTCTCCCCACTGAGCTATCGTTGCTTGATCGTTATCAATATCATAGTCATTATTTTAGTTACGATTTTTAAATATATTGAGAATATCTCTGATTAACTTTCCAGTTCTTTGCTTATAACATAAGAGGTAACTTTAGCACTGGAATACTTGTCTGAAACATTGTGATCTGCCATCGACTAAATAAAAAGGGATTTTGACTAATCTAACTTGAAAACAATAAATTATTCCCTGACACACATATACATTATATTTATATATATAATTCTACTGTACCTGTGTATGTCACTGAACTCCTCCTAAACGGCTGGATCGATTTTGATGAAATTTTTGTGTGTGTTCAAGTGGATTCGAGAATAGTTTAGATTTGGTGTTTTTTTTTCGTGTGTACAGGACAACGTCTGTCGGGACAGCTAATAATAATAATAATAATATTCTATTACATACACACAACACCAGCTAGCCCAAACTAAGCAGAACTTGTACTATGGGTACTAGACAATGGATAAACGTACACATATACTTTTTTTGTAAATACATACATATTATACATAGAAACAGCCAGACCAAGACAAACATCCATTTCCATGCACACAAATGTTTGATTTGTGCGGGAATCGAACCCGCGACCTCAGGTGTGGCAGTCGGTTACACTAACCACTACGCCATCGAGGCCGACAAATCCATGCTTATAAATTTATAATCATTCAATGTTTACTTTGAATATAATTTCAATCATTCTCAAAAGCTATTTCACCATTTAAATTAAATTCATTAATATAATGCATATACATAATTTAAAAATCATAACGACTTCCTTTCCAATTACCACTTCATTTTAAATGAAATTGTTCATTTACATAGACTTCGCAAATAATTCTATCACATCAAAGAATCCTATTAAGAAAATAAATAATTTATGCAGACGTATAATCGAATCATAAAATCTCGAAAATTAAATAAAAAGGTCCAGACAAATCGAATAATCCAGTTCAATTAATCTTACTAATCGAGTTCTGGGTAAGCGATTCTGAACATTTTCAATTTGTGCATAAACCGGCGGCAGAATCACATCTTCATTAGCCATACAATCGGGTCGGGGGCGAATGGGAAATTCCCATTCCCAAGAAGTTGAATTCGCCAAAGATTTATAAATTGCAGAGAGAGTTCGAAAGCAACATGAGAAGTTTCTATTATCTATTGAATCGCGCTTGTATTAATTGCGGTGAAACTGTAATTAAACTTCATGCGGTATCGATTGATTGTAACTTGGCTAGTCATAGTTGTATAAAAATCAGAAGTGTTCTTTTTTTAATGTTTGATGCAGTTTTAATTACCAAATAATTGGGTCACTTTTTACAAGAGTAATAATTTATTGATAGAGCAAGATAATGGATTATGACTAGATACTATCGCAGCCATTATCTTTGCTCGTAAGATGCTCTGTATTTTATATTAGACATGTACATGATAATTCAGCGTCATCTTTATATGTACTAAAATATATTTCTAACGATAAGTCCCTAGAGTAATATAGTTGATGTAAAAATGATAATGATAAACGAATATACTAGAATTAACTAAGTTTTATAAACGTAAGGTAATAGACTATTTTCAAGCCTATAAATCATATTTGCAGACATTCAGACAGCAATGTGCTAGATATCAAAACCAATCGAAAATACCTCAGCGAAAAATTCAATCGTATAAATTTCAACTCAGGTAATTTTATTCGATTCTAAAATTATCCTAATCGATTTCTCGAAACGGATCACAATTTTTCCATCTGACGTATCTATTTCTCTGTGCTCTATGCTGTGAATAAATGAATATTTTACCCTCACGTCTCCTGGATTAGCTGGTGATAATGAGGCAGCCTCCACAGTTTGCTTTTCATTTCCTAGAGCTGCATATGGGATCGTCTGGTTTAAGACTAAGTTCCGATTGAATTTTTATGGTATTTTGAGTCCTCGAAAGCTTTTGGTAGAGTTTAATTTTGGTTTGGCAATGTTGTAGGATTTGCATTGATAAATTGAGAGGTTAGACAACGGGGTTATTACTTAGGGAATGGTGTTTATTCAGCAGAATATTTATACCGCTGTAGACTTGGCTTGGTATTCAACCATGGAAGATTGTTAAGTTATTATATATATTATATATAGGAGTCTCCCCGTGACCATGGCTGCTGAAAAGCAACCGAAACGTCGGGGAAAGTGAAAACATAAATATAAATAGTATAATACATAGTATAGTAATAGTATAAATAGTTTTAATAGTTTCAATAATTTAATTAGCTTAAAAATTAGTAAAGTTTAATAGTAATAGTAGTGACAGTTTTTCAAAATTTTGTAATAAAGTGTCAAATAAACAACGTGATAAAATCCGTATATAGTAGTTTAATTTCAATGAATAACATTCGCGTAAACAGAAGACAATATTAAGTTATTATATATTTTAAAACAAGTTGATCTCGTCAGTTCCGTGGCTTAAGGAAGAATGCAGCGATGACGTAGTGGTTTATGTGTTTGCCTCGCCAATGCCATTGTACCGATATTGTGGGTTCGAATTCCAAACGGGACAAACAATTGTATGATTCATAAGTAGTTGTCCCGAGTCTAGGTGCTCTTTGTGTACGTTGTTTGAACGTCTGTAAGTCCCTCGCAACAGACCTCCTTTCGCATTATGGTTTGGGTAACATTTAAGAACATCCTCAACAGCACATGCAGTACTGCAATGTAATTGAATCAGAACCTCGACCCGGTTATCAAACTCAGAATCTCACGAATGGTCGTACGGTTTATCAATAAATAAACTACTAAGCTTTAAATACAACAAAGCCAGAAAAATATCGCTATTATGAAATTTACTAACAATAACTGAATACAAAACAACAGCACAGTAAACATCACTTATATAACCATACGAAAACACGTCTAAACAAATCACAATTTCATATAAAGTTCACGACTATTCCAAACTCGAAATAACTCCATATAAAATCGTCGAGTAATAAATTCGGCTGCCATAACCGGACACTGCCAACTCTCGCCTGATATACTGGAGGCCAGTTCTGACGCCAATGTGATGCCAAGAGCAGGCCACTTGGCTGAATGGAAGCGTTACCTTTGCTTTTATTAAATCTATTAGTATATAAATCAAAGTATGTGAGTCACTTATAGACTCCCTAACACCTTGATCGGTTAAGATTTAGGTTATGTTATGTGCGATTATAAGTAACTAGATGTTCCCGCGGTTTCCTAACCTACGTGTCTGAGAGATCTTCATGATATTTGAAGTCTGCCAACTCGCACTGAACCAACGTGGCCGTCTATGGCCTAACTTTTCTCATACTAGGAAGAGGTACGTGCCCAGCAGTGGGTTAGTTAAAGCTGAAGAGTTTGTTTGGTTGAACGCGCTAATCTCAGGAACTACCGGTTCGAATTGAAAAATTCTTTTAGTGTTGGATAGCCCATTTATCGAGGAAGGCTATAGGCTATATAATATCACGCTACGACCTATAGGAGCGGTGCAGTAAAGAAAATTGTTGCAAAAACGGGTAAAATTCTCTTATGTGCAGCAGACTAAGTTGCGTGGATTAGCTAGTTACTTAATAAGCCGGGCTGGTTCTATTGTACCTTTACTAATTGGCTTCCACGTACTTTTCAAATCAAAATCCTAAAGCCTATATAAATAGACAGAATACTTAAATACCTAATCTTTTAGTCATACTTTATTCATGTCTGATGTTATGTAAATGTACAAATGATTATAATTGGGACAATCTCAAACATTGCGGTACAAACCCGTATTTATAGAAATGAAACGATTATCGCAGAATTGATTTAAATTTAGGCATCGTTACCGCACGATTAATACTACATTAATTACGTCTCGGTACTAGTAATGTGACACATTTAAATTTTAACGTACCTAAGTAGTATTGTATCACACCTGCTTATTTCCAGGGGTAGGCAGATGTGTAATAATTTGACGATTTTTTTTCTTTAAATAGACAACATACGTACTAGGAATAATTCCTGTGTCGCGGATGACTTTACAAAAATTCAAATGACGGACACAAAAAACACCCAGACTTTATCTTTTATCTTTATCTTATGTGGGTGCCAGTCAGTGCAGACCGGCGACACTTCGACCCAGTGGGATCTTTTGTGTCGACACTCCCCAATAACGACTGCCATAGATGTTCATGGCAGCCGGGACCGACGGTTTAACGTGCTCTCCGAGGCACGGAGCAGGCGATAATTGTCAATCAATACGCACATAATTTCGAAAAGTCATTATAACTTCCGAAAGTCAGAGGTGCACGACGTGAATTCGAACCCGAGACCCTCTGCAAGGCAGTCTGTTGGTGTCCCCACTGAGCTATCGCTGCTCGTCTAATCGTTTTTGTCCCAGACTCGGACAAAAAACTGTTTGTGAAATCGTATTCTAATTGCTTTTAATGACAATAGTAAGTTACATCTTTATACTACTAATACAAAATTTATGCGTATAAGTGTTTTATAACAAACTACTGAAGAGTTAGATGGATAATTAATGCCATTATTTAAAAAAAACTTCGTAATTATTTAGCACATGAAGTAAGTATACGATAACATTACTGAATTCCTAAATGAAAAAGAAAATGCATGTTGTTGACCAGTTAATTATCGCATAAAGGTAATTTCATTTAATTTTCAACGGTCTGTACCTTTTGCGTGCCTATTAGTAAAATATGGCTGAATCTGTTCATAATTTTATTTACCAACATATTGTGTTCTTTGCAAAATAACATATCTTTATTAAACATACGATCCGCTTGTTGCTCAACGGTTGTCACTGTCAATTGTCGAGTGCCCACCCATTTAAAGATATGTCTGTATAGATGTATTTAGATTAAGGAGTGTAGACCCATTTGCCCATAGGCTAATAATACCGAAACAGGAGCGAAGCCACGGATGCAAGCTTGTATACAATAAGTTTGTTAATAAAGCTACGCTACGCCAAGTAATTGATCAAAGCCATTTATTAACGAATACCGAATCCGAATTATTTCGTTTGCATGCGACTGTAATTAAAATCGGTGGCGACATTAAAGGTTTTGTTTAAAAATTGGTTGCGTTCGTGGATTACTCTACGGACTACAATGATTTAATTAAGGCGTTTTCATTATTTGCAGCTTTAGTGTTTACCCGCGGTGTTATTAATTGGTTCGGTTATATTAATATTAAAAATCCTACTAACACGTCGCCCAAACTTAGAATCACACCTGAGATTTCATGCATAGCAGTCACATTCACTATCGACATCCACAATATCTTACCGATATAATAAACTCTCACATTTATAATATTAAGCAGTCAATATTTTTAAATCAAGCAATGTATTGGGTCTGGGCGTCGCGCGTCGGTGTCCGATAGTTGATTAAAGCTCGGCTCCTATATCAAGAAATGAATTGTTTTACCTACAGGCAGTTAAATTTTGACATAATTTTCATAGAATATGTGTCAAAAATTAACTGACCGTAGCTTAGGTAAAACAGTTCATTTCTTGATATAATAACTGAACTAGGACATAGTATGTTTGTAAAACTGTTAATTTAACGCGACAGATAATAAATTTAAAGTAAGTATAGTGTGTAAGTACGACGTCGCATCAAATTAACACCTGAAATTTCTCATCACACGAATTCAACAAATCAATAAGATTATCTGATTGCTAAGATGCAACTTCAGCTGCGCTAGTCCCGTGGAGTCCTATCGGAGGACTTGAGCGGTTTGTTTTAACTTCAACAAGAGATAAAAGCAACTCACAGCCAATTTAAGTTTTTAACCAGCTTGGCGAGTTGGCGTATTGGTGGGTTTTGGAACTTATTGGCGGAGGCATGTACATATGTGATCCATATATATGTTAAACGATAGGCTAGCTCAAGAAATTTTGTTTCGGTCAAGTTTAGCGAACATTTTAGAATCAGTACCCATATTTTCCTCCTAAAATTTTCGTAATGTTTTGTAAAGTTAAAGTAAGTCTCTCGAACTAAGTAAGCCAATTCCTTGAGTTAATAGTGGGTTCACGTCTGTAGTGGAATGGGTGGAGATCGAATGCATGAACTCTCAATGGTAAATCTGATTTCTTAAACATAGTTTTACGGCCGCTTACGGCAGAAGATTGATGACTTAATTTTTATTTGGTGAATATATTTTAAATAATTTTCTGATGATATTTTCTATCACTCATTTCGCTGGCTTGCCAATTTCTGAAGGGTGAATATGGTGGTTAATAATTAATTATTTACCAGCTCTTCTACCATACAGTAAGGATGTAGTAGACATACTTTTAGCTTCAGCAATCGGCGATATTGCCGCAACATCGATAAAACTTGGTGGTTTCTCGATATTTCGAATACGATATCATTTCAGTAACTGAATGATTACACTACACCACTTTATACTTCCTGCCACCTCTACAGTAACATTCATACTATCACAGTGCACACTCTCCAAACATCACACCTATGTAGTATTTGCATATCACTCCAACTTTTCAAGAGCCCCGTAATTGAGTGTGTTAGTCTTTGTCTTCAATCACACTTCACAAATAGGAACAGTACCGAATGAGACTCATACCAGTTCCCACTGGCATTCAGCATTCCTTCCATGTGGGTCACGATACACTCCAAGTATCTACTCTAAAGGTTTAACTTGTCAAAGTTTGAATTCATGCAGATACCTACTAAATTAAATTTACACCTATCCAACTAAACGTTACAACAATTATGAACCTTATCTCTGTCATTTAAGTACGACTATCGATTACAGAGTCGCAAAGTTAAGTTGGTATCTTGCATGGCCGAATCTCATGGGCTTTTGAGGTGTCAATTGCTCGACACTGTTGCAGTACTGAGATAGCATTAATTTATTCAAAATTATACCTTAGTGTAAAGTAATAAGAGTGTTTCAGTTGAATAGGTTCGGTTGACAAATATTGCCGCAAGATTTACAATGTTCTTTATTTAAAATATTCAGATGATTTGTTTATTTTCTCAGGGCTTTAGAAAATTAATGCTGAATGCCATTGTCAACGCTCCCTTGCAAATAAATACCTTATTTAGCAATATTATGATATCATGAGATCAAAATAACAGAGCAGAGTGTTTCCATTTTAAAGGTCTCTAATTTTAGAGGCTCTGGTTATTCGATTTTATTACATTGGTAATATTATTGACACATATTTTTTTTACTTTATCTGGGTAAACGTCCTGGGATTCCCATTTGAATTTCATTATTAAATTCTTTATCTTTTCCCATATATCCATGCTGATATGACATATGTCTGCCAACCCCAGAACCGAAAAATATTAATTAATAAATTTCGCATGTCTACGTACAGTAGAGTATGCAAGGCAAAAATTCATTTTTACTTATTACTCAGAAGTTTTGCTCAGCGCAATTGAATCGGTCGTAACGATTGTATGGAAAAAGAATATTGTACCTACTCGTATAAAATGGCGAATGGAAAAAATGTACATTTCGAATGGAATTGTTTATTTGAATGTCGCTGCATGTTGCGGGCGGGTGGGGAATTAGACGGTTTGCGCATTTTCTGTTTCGGTACAAGCACTGTTTATTAACATTTTCTTTTTAAATAATGCTTCTCTTTTCTATCGAATTATACATCCCTGATTTTTATTTTTATAAATATATTTTCTTTTATCTACTTGTGGTTCAATGCAAAGTTTCTTTAATTCAAGTTTTTGTGTTTTTAGGCAAGTAAGTATAAAAAAATACATTACTTATTTTCTCGTATTTTAATAACCCATTGTACTCCTTTCATGTATTTTAGTTAACACATATTGTTTGCATTAAATTATTAAATTCACAGTGTTCCGTCCAGACATAGTTTTGCTACTGGTGACTTTGGCCCATTTCCAGTTGTCCATGACGCGGACACCACTAGTGTGGAACGAAATATTAAATGTCACTTGTTAACTTGTTTTTGGTAATTGCTTGACTTAACACCAAAGAGAATACTAACTAGTTTAGCTTAACACCTTGTAATCAAGGTTGCCAACCATACGAGGTTCCTCGTACAAATATTCGATTTGCGGTATCCCGTACGAGGTACGAGGATACTGTCAGCCTCGTACGAGATTTTGATATAGTGAAAATAATAACATGATTCGAACGGTAGGCGGGCTGACCTTTTTTTTTTAGTTATTCTATACCGAAAAATAGAATGTACGAGAAATAAGTTCTACGGTTGGCACCCCTGCTTGTGATTGAATTGGTACCACGAGAAGCTTCTGGTAATCTTGAAATATCTTTGTAATCACGAGGCCGGTTGAATAATTATATTGAAATTGAAATTACGCCTCCTTTTGTTTGTAAAGTATTATTCATCACGCGTGTAGTATTGAGTTGTCGCGTCCTATTGTGTGAGATAACTTGTTTGATCGCGAGCTAAGGTAATTCTCCTCGCTTGAAAACCACAAAAAATTAAACAGTTGAACAGTGTATTGTGCTATAAACATTTATTGCAAAATCTTGAATTGTGATACACGTGGTGACGTGTCCTCGGCGTGCGCGTCGCTCGTCTGTGAAGACCTGCTGGTCAAGATTTGGGTGAATTCATTGACTTTAATTCGGGCCCGCTTTATTATTCATTGTATTAACCCCTCCTTGATCCACAGCTCGGCGATTGAAGATTTAGTATTAGTCATATATATTAAGAGCTACGTATCGTGGCCATTAGTGCCATTCACATATTGACGCTAAATTGAGCCAGAGGAGCTAATCCGCTTCCACTGCATCATAATTCCTGGAAAATGTAGTACTGAATGATACACACAGTATTGAATTAAGTATCATATTTTGATCCTTGATTCAGTTGAGATTGATTAGTTTTCGTCGTAGTTTTACTAGCATTATTCAGGTCATATTGCTTTTTGTTTTGCAAATTGCACTACAAAATATCAATATTTTATTCTACATACTACCTGCAAGAATTTTCGTCATAGTTTGAGATAATGTAGGTAGATAGGAATCATTAAATAAGATTAGGCATTAAAAAAAAAAACCTTTTATCAATTTTACCGTGGCGTATATGCCTTATATATATATGACAGCAGTAAACTGTATCGGTGACTCGTAACATGCATAACACCGTTGCGTTTTATTAAGAAAACGCTTGCAATTTCGGGTATAAACCGAAAACCATTTCACACTTAATATTTAGCACTTAAAATGAACTTAAAGTTTTTGCTGACCTTAATGCGGAACCAACGCTGTTAATGTTGAATATGCTGGCTGTACCTGGAAAATATAAAAACTGTCACTAAAGATGTTATAATATATGTATGTTGGTCAGAAATACATAATAAAAAGGCGACTAACTCAACAAAATTTCAATTAATTTGTTATAATATGAATAAATCGGCTCCCCAGGGACGTACTACCTTTAAATGGATTAGAATAGTAACACTGTTATTGCATTTCGTTCGATGGATAAGAGTTCGTCTGACATACCTATCTCTGATATTCCTTAATTTTCTTCCAGTCTTTAATTCTGTCTTCCTAAAATCGACAACCATTGAGTGATACCCTGTGGTGTCGTAAGCGATCATATTTACATCAGGCTGGTGGCAAATAATTAAGACGTCCTCTTGTTATTCTCTTGTTTGTTTATTTTTTTATAATTTTGCTATATTCTAATTTACAAACAGAACCGGGCAGTGATTAGGCTTTTTTGGTCTTGCAAGTCCCATTAATAAATTTTTTTACAGTTCGACTGTAAATATTTCTAGCAGACGATTCCAGATCTCACGATAACTCAATTGTCGATCAATTCGGTTTGATGTCATATGATTCGATATATTTTCAATTCAATAAAATGTACCGTAAATTCGTAAGTCGTCTTGCCGTTATCTATATAAAATTAATCTTGACCTAATTCAATAACATTGTGGTTTGCTATTAAATACCTGGGTAATAGTCAAAGTCAAAAATGATTTATTATTGAGGCGCTCATAGCCAGTTGCACACTGATCGGTAAACGATTACCGAGATTAAGCAACGTTGGGTGCGGTCAGTCTATAGATGGGTGACCGCTTAGTGGTATTTCATCTAAGCGTCTCCGTGCTTCGGAGGGCACGTCAAAAGTCGGTCCCGCTTATTGTCAAATTGACAGCAGTCGTTAAGCCATGTCAGAGGCTTGAACATCTCTTGACAACAGGTTGGCCACTAACCACACGAAAAGAAAAGAAGAAAAATTTATTAATTTAGGTTACAAAGTAACACTCATAAACGTTACCGAAGCTACATTTACGTTAGTTCAGTCAAAGGATTGAGCCTATGAGAAGAAATGCATTTATTCAAATAATCTAATCATTCGAAAAATCATACAAATATCTAATAAGTCGAAACTTTGCCCTTTTACACTTTCTAAAAATATAGGGCGCAAGGAGAAAGTGAGATTTGGTCTAGTTAAATTCAAGTTATGGAAAAGAAGAGCAAAAAGCTAAATTAAAACAAAAAAATTGATATCCAGTTCTTCATCAAATAATTATCATTATCGCTTGCACACTTCTATACCTGTTCATGAAATGCCTAAGAAAAGTAATTTCGCGGGCTAGCGTCGTCAGTACATGGGTCAATCTTTGGACCTCTGCATGTACATGTTAAAGCACTTGCGCGTAATAGTTTATATATATGTATATAAACTATTTATTTCCAATTACAGAAAGGAAAACATCGTAAGGAAACCTGCATGTCTGAGAGTTCTCACAAAATGTTCTCAAAGATATGTAAAGTCTCAAACCCGCATTGGGCCAGCGTGGTGGACTATAGGCTACCCCTTCTCACACTGAGAAGAGGCCCGTGCCCAGCAGAGCGACAGTCCCGTCAAGTGTTCAGCGCCCAGACCGTGTCCATAAAAATCTCTTGAGTGTTGAGAGGACATACGTTTGTTCGTTTGTGTATTGTTTGCACAACGATTTTTTAATTATTTTTTTTGTATGTCCTCTCAGCACTCAAGAGGGCACAGACACAGTTCATATACAGGGCTGGTATTATTTATAAGTACTTACAGAAAATATAGTTTCAAGCCGACTGTCCATACCATGCAACACATAAATTCCAAAATTTTGTTCTGAATTTCGACTCATGATCAATTGATTGTTCGCAACCCGGTGTTGTCATATGGAAGTTTCAGATTGACATGTTCTAGTTGGCCTACCACCCACCAATATATATGGTTTAATCCTTAGTATATTATTAATATAAATATATTATATTAATTATAAATTCGAAAGTAACTCTGTCTGTTTGTTACCTATTCACGGCTAAACCACTCAAACGATTTAGATGAAGGTTGGTACAGATATAGTTTAAAACCTGGGGACGGATATAGGCTAGTTTTTATTGATGCAGCTACAAAAGCTAGTTTAAATAATTCTAGAATAACATAAACATTCTAGCATTAACACAATAGCTCATGTAAACGACAATGTTCAATGCACGTTATCTATTTAGCTTCTAACTTTTTATGATTACTGTTAAAATTTATTAGTCAAAAATAAAAACTAACTTAAATATCGTGAAGCGGCTAACTAAAACATACACGATGGACTAAAACTAAATTATTGACAAAAAAACATCAAACGCGTTAATGAATATTACAATCCTGTTTTCCCGCACAGCATTTATGACTGCGGCACAGATTTTTCTCGACGCTTTTAAATAATCCTTTTAAAGCAATGCTTTTTATATAAAGAGCATTATCTGTCACTTCAATTAAAATTCACGGCTGCTATAACGACGGCAAATGTACTAATGTATATAACAATAATAGTAAAACTAATTTACCTCTGCGATTTAGTACGTTCGTTGCCGTATATCTAATGAGTGTGTTGACTCAGTAAAAGCTCTATAATAGTTAAAATAGGTTTTATAGGTTTAAGTATAGGTTACTGCCTCTACTGGCTTAATGCTTCGGTGGTGTTGTGGGATAAGTTTGCGGCTGATCGTGGCAGATTTTTTTCATAGGCTGGGTGAAGTTTTGTTCGACTTTTCTGTGGGAAATTGTCAGTAGCAACACGAAGTGGATGTGCCCGTTGGACGATAATATACCCATACTCTACTACGTGTGATTGAAAGAATAGCTATCTAACTATGCCCTTCTATATATACCCATCTCACACTTAAAAGAAGCCTGTTTTCAGCAGTGGGATAGCTTATATTCATAGATTATATGTTATTTATTGAAATATGGGCGTGTAATGCACCTGTGTTTCACCTCTAGCCCTGTCCATTCTACATATATAGATTCACGCCTGTTTCCCAGAGGGGTAGGCAGAGACTACGGATTTCCATTTGCTACGATCCTGACACTCTTCTCTGGCTTCATTCACTTTCATCACATTCCTCATACACGCCCGTCGGTTCAAGGTGCTCTTAACCTGGCCTTTGTCCAGAACGCCTCCGATCTGATCGAGAAACGTTCGCCTAGGTTTTCCTCTTGCGACTGTTCCATTCACACTAGCCTTATAATCCATTCTACAGACGGGGGATATTTTTTGGAATGCGTCACGATGCCAGCAGGAATAGTTCTGCCATATCTATCCTTATTTTGTCCTGTCTCCTGTGGGTAGGCATTTCGGCATGATAATGCTAACAAATTCTGCAAAGGCGCGCGAAATTACAAGAAATTGAACACGTTTATCATGGTCACGGGAGCACAGTAATAATATAATAATAATAATATGTTTTATTTTCTCTCAAAGGTACATACATGTAAATACATTCGTTACAAGTTGAATTTAAACCTTTAAGAGAGCTGGAGTCTGTACTAGGTTCAAGACCTGTATGACAAATCTCCAGGCCCTCTCCCTATTATATAGACACTATTAACAATATTATATAGCTAAGGTTGTATGAACAAAGTAACGATAACTATTGTTAAGAAAACAAATATTTAAGCACCAAAATATAGTAACAAAAAAGGGTTGCATGCAGATGGTGTGTAAGTGTGTATATGAGTGTGAGGGTGTATATGAGTGTGTGCGTATGTGTGTGTGTGTGTGTGTTTGTGTGTGTGTGTGTGTGTGTGTGTGTGTGTGAGTGTGTATTTTGTTTACGTCTATGTGTGTCAGCGTGTATTATTTTCTTATTTTTATATTCTTATTTTATTTTATTTTATAGTGACAATGAGACTTTCAGTCTCCTCATAACTCAAACTATGTAACCAATCTGTAACTACTTTTTTACATTTTGTTCTACACATTGAATATATACACAATATTTTATTTATATTATTGTAGACGTAGCTACTGAGGAAGTAGTAGTTTCGTTGCGCCAAACTAGAACTGGCCGACACCGTGGCTGCTGAAAAGCAACCGAAACGTCGGTGAAAGTGTAAAATTAAATCTAAATAGTTGTATAATTTAAATAGCAATTGAAATAAACAGTAACTAGTAAAAGTGTTTAACAATAGTAGTTTAAAGATTCAAAATTATGTAATAATAGAGTTTTATAAAAAAAATAAACAACGCGATAAAATCCGTATAAAGCTTGTTTAATTTCAATGTATAACATTCGCGTAAACGTAAAACAATATTAAACCACAAGAAGATAATCCTACCAGGTCCGAGAGGCGGCGTGCGTGTTTCCACGCGCGCCTCTGTGTCGTGTGTCCGTCCCCCCATAAGGGGGGAATGTAGGGTGAATCTAGTGGTGACTAAAGGCTAGTCTTGTTGTGTAGTGGCCTGCCGTTTCATACGGCGGGCCGAAACCTCGGCGGGGTCGCAACCGCATGTGAAAGTAATTCGCGTGGCCCCACCGATTGCCTTTCTGTCGAGGAACACCGTGGTAGGTTTAGTCTGTATTACCGGGAGGTCCATTCTTATCATCATTACCATCTCTTTTACCCCGGTGAGCCCGACATAGCCTCTCCGCCCGCCCGTGCCGAGGGATATGCGTCAATGCATTCCCCAAGGTTAAAATAAAAAATAAGTAAAAAAAAAACAAATAAATAACATGAAGTTAATTCTCCGACTTATGACATACATACTCTGACGCTTAAATCATCTAAGGTCTAGGCAGAATTACATTTCATCAGATATAGTTTTAGCTCCCACGTAATCCAGGGTAAGCATAACCAGAACCGGGAAAGGAACCCCAGACCAAAGGCACAGTAGTCGCATTCACTACTGCATCGATACCGGGCACACCAACTATGAACTGAATAAAAATATGCACAAGCATTCACACTAACGAGTCAAAATAATTTTGTTAGCCATCAATATTAATACCTAGTAAAACTAAACGTGCTAATTGCCCTAGGAATTCGCTCGTATTCGCAGCAGGCCGTTACTTTAATTCATCGGTTATTGCTCGTATTTCCTGATATTATTTCCGAATATTTTTAGGGTTTTTGCGTTCTATATCCCACTCCGTTCGGTCGTAAAAAGTGGGATGATCCTCGCCCATCGATGCCGAGGCCCGATATGAGAGATTCTCGCTACGTCGTTTTTGGTATAGTCTAAGTTACAAGTGAAAGTTCTGAAGGATATCCTTACTACATCTATACATACATACAAATAAATAAAATTGAAGTGTCTGTTTGTAATGTCAAAATAATAGCTTTTTATCTAATGCATATGAAAGTACATATATAAGCTACCTATAAAAAAAAAACATCTATTTTTAAAATTTTTGTCTGTCTGTCTGTTTGTTCCGGCTAATCTCCGAAACAGCTAAACCGATTTTGACGGGACTTTCACTGGCAGATAGCTGATGTTATAAGGAGTAACTTAGGCTACTTTGATTTTAGAAAAAAAATACACGCGGAGACAAACATTTTTTCGTTAAAATCTACGCGGACGAAGTCGCTGGTAACAGCTAGTCCTAACTAATATTATAAAGTCAAATGTAAGTTTGTTTGTTTGTTACGCTTTCACGCCTTAACGAATCAAATATTATCATTAAATTTGACATTTACGTTGTCGGGGGCACAGAAAAGGACATCGGGTATCCTACAATCACAAAAAAAAATACTATTATTAACCTAATCTACATTTAAGCGAGTGAAGCCACGGTAAAAATATAGTAATATTATAAATGCGATTGCAAGTTTGTTTGTTACGCTTTTACGATTCGCCGGGTCAAATTTTGCTTACACGCTGTCCCCTTGACTGTACAGAAACGGACATACTTTTCATCCAGGAAAAAGTACTGTTCCGAAGATATAGAAATTTATTGAAAAATCCTACATAAACGCGAGCGAAACCGAGGGCAAAATCTAGTTTGTGTGTACGAATAAAACTACTTAACTGTATGGAATGTGTATTAGTTTAAGTGAAAGCAGATCTTACGAAGTAAGATATAGGAATAATGTCAATATTATTCCATCAAGTCATTCTTCTCTTGCAAGCTGTCAAGTGCACAGAAAAAACATAAAATCACTACGCCCCGTATTGGTTTTAGCAGTCGCCTCGCCAGTCACTGCGACCAATGTTGGTGTTTCGAACCCCACACGGGATAAAAATTACGTGACCCATAAATGGTTGTTTAGGGTCTTGGTATCCTTTGGGTCACTTGTTTATATGCTTGTAACGGCACAGGAATTATACCAAGTGCGACAGATATCCTTACTTCCTTACTAATATTATAAATTCAAAAGTAACTCTGTCTGTCTGTCTGTTACCTTTTCACGGCTAAACCACTCAACCGATTTAGATGAAATTTGGTACAGATATAGTTTAAAACCTGGGGAAGGACATAGGCTACTTTTCATTCAAGTAGGTACCACGTGCGCGGCGTCGCGTGAAAAAGTTATTTATAAAAAATACGTAACATCGGGTGGGTCGTACACTTTGTCGTAATTTTAGTAGTAAAACTGTACATAGCTGTTGTTCAGGTAAGTTAGTTAATGTTACGCTTTCGCCTATACCACACGCCATTACCACTCCACAGAGCTGAGCAATATTTCAAATTTTTAAAGTTCAGTCTGATGGCTGCACGTGAGACAGTGATTGAAAGTTATATATGTATTTTAGAATTTAATCTGCAACTTGTTTACTTTCACGATAAATTATTATGTATAGATCCAGGTTCCATACTTGTATGAGGTATTAAGAAAACACAATCATGATTTTCATAGAAGTTCCATGGTACAACTTCCAAATTTAAAAATAAAAAGTAACTTAGCAATTATACATGCTACATAACTGAAGACCTTAGATGAACGAAGCCTGAATTTTAAGAAACGTCATTTGCATGCTTCAAAAGCAAATATATTTTATTTTCGTTGTTTATCTGTCTGTACAGGTTAATCTCGGAAATGGCAAAAACGATCGTAAAGAAACTTTGCCCACAGCTTCACCTGCAGCATGGGAGGCAAGACCTTACCTACTAAATGTTCATCACAAATTAAGCTTGTATACAATTAATTACCCACACGAAGTAGCAGGCGACATCTAACGAACTTAAAAAAAAATTGGGGCAGTCTTTGGCGACTGACGATAGAAGTGAAAATTTTAATCCTTGATCATAAACACTTTTTTATAAACCAAAAATAATTCTAAAGTGGAAACCGTTCGGTGACGATGACGCGAGTTCCATGATTTTTGTTCACCGAAGAAGTGCTCAACGCGCCTATAGAAGATATCAATACAAAAAGAAACAGGGGTGGGTCGGATGCTTGTTCCTGATACTCTCTTAGCGGTTATTAAGGGGGTCAAAATATCGTTATTTTTTGCGTAGAACGCACCATTTCTGAGATATTATTAATATTAAAAAATAATTCAAAAATGGAAAGCGTGGAAGCGTGACGATGACGCGAGTTCTATGACTTTTGTTCACCCAAGAAGTGCTCAACGCGACTAAAGAAGTTTTCACTTCAAAAATCTTTATTAACCTTAGTCATTTACTAATCACGCAATAAATTAAACGCATCATTAATAACTTCAGATAATACACACGTAAGTTTTTGTTGAACAATTCCATTAAACATACAGTACATCATTGTACTCCAGTGCGTTTCACTTAATGTAACGAAGTGAGGGCAAAAAATCGTCTAGACATCTTTAAACAATCCCATTTGTCTATTTAATGTTGGATACACTGTTGTACTGGATTGTGTGTGGAGACAATCGGCGATGAGCGGCCTCATATAAAATGAGAACAGCTTTATATTACGCATATCAGTCTGTAGTCTTTTCTTTTCTTTTCGTGTGGTTAGTGGTCAACCTGTTATCAAGAGTTGTTCAAGCCGCCCGTAGGCCTCTGACATGGCTTAACGACTGCTATCAATTTGAGACCAACCGGGACCGACTTTTTACGTGCCCTCCGAAGCACGGAGACGCTCAGATGAAATACCACTAAGCGGTCACCCATCTATAGACTGGCCGCACCCAACGTTGCTTAACCTTGCTAATCGTTTACCGATCAGTGAGTGCAACTGGCTATGAGCGCCTGTAGTGAACAATATAAATATATGTGACTGTTTATTGGTATTTATTAATTATTAACACGTTCGGCGCTAAGCATGATTTCCAAAAGCACACTTTTTTTTTGTTTATATGGTTTGATTTGTTGTATTAATGTGTTAACACACATTAATACAACAAAAGTTTAACAACTTCCCTCTTCCTTTTCCCTTTTTTTTCAGCTTTTTCAGTGTGTGTATCAAAAATGATACACTGGCCTACCAAATACTTACAAATACTCCAGAGCCATGTGTATCATTTGTGATACACATAATATTTTAGCTTTTAGTGGTGTTTTCTTGTTGTTTCACATTCACAGACACGGTGTATCATTTTTGATACACATTGTATAAACAAGTGTGTGCAAAAATGATACACTGGCGCCGAAGGTGTTAATAGATGTTATTTAGAGGAATTACGATAATAGAGGTCACTTAACAGATGCTGGTCGTCAATGCAAGATAGAGTGCTCAAGTAAATGCACAAACTTGTGTTTATGCATACACTGCACTCTCTGCCAGTGCACTCTCTATTTTCTCGCTCTAAAGGTAACCTCATCTAAATAAAGAAAATACCAAATTAAAGAGTAATGCTGTGGCTCGGAAAGCATATGAGGCTGTTGCGTTGGTCCTGCGGCTGAACTCTCATGTGTATCTAAGAGTGAGGTAGTAGAGAGTGCACTTTTGCTATCGCACACACTTGTGATCTATATAGTCTAAGAGCCGTGGAAGATCGACCTTCACCGATCTGATAACCCGATTAGACATATTTTTTATCAAATATAATTTATAAACCAATATGACTATAATAACTTGCCTATCGAAAAGTGTTCATAGCTATTTTTAATTTAATTAATTTTTAATCAATTTTCTTTCATCACCTTCACTCTTTTGGTAACCGAATGAGTTTCATCTCAACTGATAGTTTTTAACACACAGAATATGCCTAGGTAGGCTTGCCTACTTGTTTCTGTGCATGGCTACCTGGCAAGCAGATGTGAAAAGGTAAATCAATATAGGTAACTACACCGATCTGTTAACCAATCGAAATTGATATCATAGGTAAAAACTATCAGTTGAGATAAAACTCTTTCGGTTACCAAAATAGTGAAGGTGATGAAAGAAAATTAATTAAATTAAAAATAGCTATGAACACTTTTCGATAGGCAAGTTATTATAGTCATATTGGTTTATAAATTATATTTGATAAAAAATATGTCTCATCGGGTTATCAGATCGGTGAAGGTCGATCTTCCACGTCTCCTCTACTAATAATACCTCTTAAACTAGCTATCTGTCTACAAGTCTCCGTTCAGATCGGCCACCGTGACTAAAATTCAGTCAAAAATATATTATTATAATCATTGTTATTGCTTTATGGCTCTTGATCTATTGGCAGTTTTTAATTTGTGGCTGGCGTTGAGGATAGTTTCAATATCTATGATTACAGCGGGCTTGTTACACACATACACATACTTAGTGCCACGCTTATATAGAAAAACGCAGTACAGATCTTGATATTTAAATGAATCTGTTTGACTAGAAATCCGAACTGAATAGACTTTAACACAACGAATTAGAGGGTAAATATATTATAATTTTTTTAAAGTTACATTATGGTTTTTAAACTCTTGTTCTGTCAAAACTGTTTTAAAAATTTTGTAATAAAGTGTCAAATAAACAACGCGATATATAGTAGTTTAATTTCAATGAATAACATTCGCGTAAACAGAAGACAATATTATGTAAAACTGTTAAACTTAGCGGCAACGACTTTAAACACTATTTCTTATAAATATACTGGTCAATTTCGCATACTCTTGCTCTTGCTAGGGTTTACAGTGCCAATTGGTTCAGCCGTCCTCCAGCGGCTAACCCCTGCAGCCAAGCTTAAACCTTGTGTCAGGAGTGGGGTTTGTAGAACACACTCTTTATGACATGAGTGCTGCCTTTATGATTCGACCACCGGCGCTTAAATATATATTCACCTTTAGGAATACCACTGAACGAGAAATGGCTTGGAATTTTCCCAAACTACTGCCAAATTATACACAAACACAGCCCACATTGAACAACAAAAGGTCAAATGACAATAAAGTTTTATTTACATTCATTCAATAACATTTCGTGTATCTGAATGTTGCCTGTTCATATTTATTTAAAATAAAAATTAATGTGGTAACCGCGAAATGGATGCTGTAGTTGGAATGTTTTTGGGTTAAACAACTGATAGGCCAATGTAATTCAGAACATTTGGCTAAAAGTAGTTTTACAGAACAATATAATATAATATAATAATATTCTATCACATACACACAACACAATCTAGCCTAAACTAAGCAGAGCTTGTACTATGGGTACTATATACAATGGATAAACATACATACATGTATATACTTATTTTTTTAAATACTATATATATATTATATGTGTGCATGGACATGGATGTTTGTCTTGGTCTGGGTGTTTCTATGTATAATATGAATGTATTTACAAAAAAATATGTATATATATATATATATGTTTATCCATTGTCTAGTACACATAGTACAAGCTCTGCTTAGTTTGGGCTAGATGATGTTCTGTGTATGTGGTAGAATATAAAAAGAAAGAATATAAAAAATATATGTTAATCTGCATGCCTGAGAGCTTTCTATATAGTACTAAAAGATTTGCTAATTCTGCCTATTGACACCGTGCCACAGGACTATAGACTAATTTTCTACTAGAGAAGAAGCTGAAAGATGGAAGACTTTATAAAAAGGGTTTATAAATAGTAATCTATACTAATGTTATGAAGGGGTATGTGCTTTAGAGAATGTCCTCTATATATAAATATAGAAGATAATCCCTAGAACTACAAACGATTATAACAATTCGTTCACTAATAAAAGGTATGATTATTATCACTGACTAACATAGGCTATGTTTTATTAACACCACGCAAACCAATCCGGAGGCAAAAACTAGCCACATGTTGTAATTTTCGGGGACTAGGAACATATCTATTACATGCTTATATTTTTTTTTTTTTTTTTTTATTTTGCTCGTCAAAATGACCACACTCCACCTGATGGTAAGCAGTCGTGTGGTCTAAGAGCAGTGGCCTCCACATCGCCCCCACAGTAGCCGAGGCGATGTTGAGGTCTCTACTTTGACGGCCTGAGAAGATTCTTTTTCACGCCCCGCTTAAAGAACCCAGGATTGAAGGAAGAAGGAAACACGTGCCTTGGCAGAGAATTCCATGCCTTGGTCGTTCGGCAGAGATATGAGGACCCAAATTTTTTGGTACGCGCTCTAATTGACTCTATTATTGTAAGGTCTTAAGCAACTTTTAACAACCGCGGAGCACATTTCTCTACTCCTTATTGCTACTGAATAAAAAAATCTAAAAACACTGTTCCACCTAGAACCGAATTTAAGTCCTTAAAGCCGGCTTACAGCCTACACACTCTTATACCACGGGACCAACAAGGTACTCAACGACGGTGGTCTTAAAACGCTCCTTATAGACCCACGCACATTTGACCTCTATACCAACAGTTTCTGGTTCGAGACTCTTGACGTCAGTTCCATAACGTTTAACGGTGGCACAGAGAAACTGTTACAGCATACAATGTAACAGATAGTAACACGTACGGTTTTGATAGTGGACCGACTCCCTGAGGCGACTGCTTATTGATCGATATGTACTAAAACCGAGTTTTATCGTATCCTGGAAAAAGGTGAAGTTTAGTTATTTTTAATTGGTGGTTTAAAAGAGTGGCTTTGTTTTTATTGCAGTTATATTCTCATAGGTTCGATGGCTGCATCTAGCAACTAACCTTACTATACTAATATTATAAAGACGCAAGATTAGATTTCTGTTTGTTTGTTTGCAAAGGCTTAAACAAAAACATAGGCAAAGGATTTAAAAAAATTTCACCATTACCTAGAGAGCTTTTTTTTACGTGTGGGAATGCATTGACTCAAATCCCTCCGCGGGGGCGGGCGAAGAGGTTATGTCGGACTTACCGGGGTAAAAGAAATATGGTAATGGTGATAGTGGACCTCTCGGTAATTCCGACTATACCTACCACGTTGTTCCTCGACAAACCCGTAATCGACGGGGCGCGCGAATCATTTTCACATGCGATCGCACCCAACATTAGAGAGCTATATTATCACCAAGTAACAAGAGGTATATTTTATTTTAAAAATTACTTTTACGCGAGCGAAGCCGCGAGCAAATGCTAAATAAACAAATAAAATATCTCTGACCCCCACATCAGGAAAATGTGCACAAAATCCTATGATGGCCAGTGCCAAGAAAACATGGTAAACTCACTACTAATAGAATATGACGTTCATAATCGTTACTTTCTGACCTAAATGATTTACTTAGACTTTATATACGCAATAAATTTTATTTTAAATTCAATGTAGGTATAGTCCATACCTGTGTAGCAAAGGATTATCAAATTTTATTTTCTTTAAATAGATGGCTATCGCACTAGAGATAATTTCTGGATCATGGGAGATTGCGAATATTTAAGCTTGAATAGTGAATACTCAGATTCAGGTCACAAATGATTAAATAATTTTTTGTCCCGTGTTGAATTAGTGTATTAGTGGTCGCTGGTCGCACAATGTTAGTTTATTCTCTAAGTCTAAGTCATTCGTTAATGGGTCTTGATTAACGCGATGCACTTTGAGCGACTACCGTGACTTGTACGCATACAGGCATGGTGTAAATGACCGAAGCAAGCAAAAGTAAACCTTTTAATTCGCGCATATAGTCTGCGCGAGAAGCTTACGCATGTATACCGCGCGAGAATCTTGCGCATGTATCCCGCGCGAGAACCTTGCGCTTGTATCCCGCGCGAGAAGCTAGCGCATGTAACTTACGCCAGCTACTTGCATCTTGATGCAAGTAGCTGGTTGTTTAAGCAATATTTACGTCGTGTAAAATAGTGTCGTGTTTAATAACAATACATAAGTATTCACGTTATCTTGGCTGTAAGGAAACGATAATAATTGTATACAGAACATTCCAAGTCTGAATGCTCACAGTTTATTGTATGAAAATACTGATTAAGTGTGTGTCGAACACGCACAGCTATGGTTCCGTACCACAACTCAATGGTACAAACATGACTCATACTTGACCGGTTTTTACTTTTTTCATCAACAGTCGGGCCTTAGGGTTCATACATAACGCTTTTTATTGCGTCTAGGTATGATTACATTGACTTATTTATTGTTTTACTTTATTTGACGGCCTCGATGGCGTAGTGGTTAGTGTAACCGACTGCCACGCCTGAGGTCACGGGTTCGATCACCGTACAAGTCAAACATATGTGTGAATGAACATTGATGTTAGTCTAGGTCCGGGTGAAAAAAAAGAAAAAGTTTTTATATATGTAATATTATCCTCTGTTTAAGTTTGTTATTAATTGAAATTAAACTACTATAAATTTGTAATAAAGTGTCAAATAAACAACGCGATAAAATCCGTATATAGTAGTTTAATTTCAATATGTATGTATGTCTAGTACCCATAGTACAAGCTCTGCTTAGTTTGGGCTAGATGGTGTTGTGTGTATGTGGTAGAATATTATATTATATGCACTCGGAGATTGAAGCTAGTATGTTGTCGGTACTCGGTACGTATATACCTGCTTTTTATATTAAGTTATAATTAAACAAAAAATAATTAACATATTATAACGCTGAAGGTGAAACATCGAGATGAAAACTTCATGTCACATATCTTCCATAATGTTTCGAAGATATGTGAACTGTGTCAACCCTCACTGGGCCAGCGTGGTGGATTAAGACCTAACTTTTCTCACACTGAGATGTGCCCAGTAGTATGGTTAGGTCTTCTTCCTTTTCTTTCCATTTTATTTATTGAATCTTAGTAAAAAAGAGTTTAATTGTACCTTATAGTAAGCAAAAGAAAACTTGGTAACGTAAGATGTTTTAAAACATGTGCAATGCCGACCAAATATCTTATTATAATCGCGAATCTGTGTTATTTTTGTTTTACATAAACTGCATGAGAAATTATCCCGTTCCTTACGCATACATGCAAAAATTCAATACGGCAGCAACTTTCCCTTTGCTTTTGAATAACGTCCAAAGAAATACCTTTGCCTCATGCGAATAAAAAAAAAGATTCGAGTTACTTATTGTGCCTTCTTCACCGGACGCACCTGTTGTAATTACACAATTACATTTGCTGTCCTCAATAACCCTTTACCCTAATTTCAACTTTATTTATATGCATTTAAGGTCGCCGATAATCCAGTTCTTTATTTTTCAACGGCAATATTAAAGTTGCGTAGCTTTTGTTCATAAATTAACGCAGTTTAGTTCCGAAATTAATACTTAATATTCTAGAATTAAGGTTTAAATTTATTTGCAATGATTTCATATTTATTTAGACACCGTTGTTTTGTTCAGCAGCGTTGTGTAAATGAAATCTGATTCTATTATGCACAATTTTACTGGAGTTTGCCCAAGATAAAAGCCGGTTAATTCTTACTGAGATTTGCTGCGTATAGGTTAAATTTCTGTGTGAATTCTGCCTACCCGTATTTGGTAGAGTTATAGATATAATCGCTTTATCGAGAGAAAACTTGGAGCCTTCCTCTTAAATAACAATAATTAATGCATGAGGGAAAATAAGACAAATTATACATTCTGTAACGTGTTGTCTCATTTTGGCTCGTGCGTGGTAATATGAGAATCTATATCATTACTTTATTTTTATCAGCAGCGGCTAAGCCTAGTAATATAAGATAGTTTAATACTTTACATGGACTATATTTACATACCTATTCTTTAATTATTAAAATTCTTGTGATCCTCACGTACCTAATAATTTGCATCGATAGTGAAGTTTGGGGTTCAATTCCCGGGTCGGGAATCTTAACTTATATCATTAATGCGAATGCAAGTTTGTTTGTTACGCTTTCACATTATGACATTTCACGTGTCAGGGGTACAGAAAAGGACATAGCGTACCTTTCATGCAGAAAAAAGTATTGTTACTTACCTAACCTAATGTAGGTTAACATTTACGCGAGCGAAGCCGCGGGTAAAATCTAGTACCTATAATATCCTCCAGACCGATTTCGGCCACGGCGGCCAGTTTAACGGAGACTGGCCAACTACGCAGGACATATTATAGTGCACAAGTTTGTGCGCAAACACAAGTGCACTCTCTGTTCCCTAACTCTCATGATCCGATGGGACGGTAATCCGACACGGCCGGAGAGAGATCAGGCGCAGGACCAACGGCTTTACGTGCTTTCCGAGGCACGGGGGTGTCTTACACCGCCAACTTCCTAACTCCGGGCTGCTATTGAGATTTCTTAACTGAAAAACCCAATAACCGTTTGTTGGCCTCACCCGGGATTCGAACCCGAGACCTCATGCACAGCAGTCGCATTCACTACCGATGCGCCACGGAGCCTGTACTAATATTATAAAGCTGAAGAGTTTGTTTGTTTGTTTAGTTGAACGCGCTAATCTCAGAACCTACTGGTTCGAATTGAAAAATTCTTTTAGTGTTGGACAGCCATTGATACATAATGTATAAATTTATACATCAATGTGTGCAGCCCATTTATCGAGGAAGGCTATAGGCTATATAACATCACGCTACGACCAATAGGAGCAGAGCATCAATGGAAAATGTTACAAAAATGGGTAAAATTCTCTTATGTGAAGCAGATGAAGTTGCGCAGGCCAGCTAGTATAATATAATATTCTAGACATTAAATGCGACCGCTACGTTACCTGTCATTGATCCCTGTTTATTTTGTAAATCATAAATGACACCAATCAATCAATCAGCCCACCGCAGTCCACTGCTGGACACAGGCCTCTCTCATTTTACGCCACAACATCCGTTCTTCCGCCTTCCGAATCCAGTCTGACCCAGCTACCTTTTTCAGATCATCGGTCCACCTGGCCGGGGGACGTCCTACCTTACGTTTACCAAGTCGCGGTCTCCACTCTAGAACTCGCTTGCTCCAGCGGCCATCGGTCCTTCTACAGATATGGCCAGCCCATTGCCTCTTCAGCTTGCTTATTCTGCGAGCTATGTCGGTAACCTTAGTTCTTTGATGGATAACCTCATTTCTAAGTTTATCCCTCAAAGAAACTCCTAGCATAGCTGGGCTCCATAGCCCGCTGGGTGACTTTAAATTTTTGGACTAGCCCTACCGTGAGTGTCCACGTTTCGTCACCGTAAGTCATAACAGGTAGGACGCACTGGTCAAAGACTTTGGTCTTCAGGCATTGAGGTAAAGGTGATGAGAAAACCTGACGAAGCTTACGAAAAGCGTTTCGTAAGCTTCGTCAGGTTTTCTGAAATCGACAGGAGAATCCAGTTGGGATGGGCAGCGGCCCATCCCAACTGGATTCTCCTGTCGATTTCTTTCTCGAAGTTGTATAAATTACATACGCCATTCATATCACAGAAGCAATCGGTAAACATCAATCACATCTATAAACATACATACAAAACGAGTTATCTATATACGGAAATCAAACGGTCTGTCCGTTTGTGTTACTATAAAAAAGCTATCGTCAGATCTAGTTCTAGCTAAAATTATATGGTAATGTCGATAGTAAAAGAAGGAAGGACAAAGCAATAATTTATATTGTTTTAGATGGAATGATGTCATATTAGACTAATTTTAACTTGGTTCAACCTTGTCTGTTAAAATTGAATATTATGTAACTATACTAGATATTTCTAAGTCACGTTAGTAAAATCTCGATATTAGCTGAGCGAGGTTTTAAAGTATAAGTAAACCTTTTCTAAGATCAGTTAAAACATTTTGTTTAGGGTATTTTAGTTTTCCATAAAAAAAGACTAAGAAAAACAAAAATACCTTAACACAAGGAAGAGGTTTTTGCCCAGCAGTGGGACCACGGGTGGGCAAAAACGTCTCCCTTGGAGACCTCCAAACTACTCTGTTCGAAAATATCCCCGACTGATATCTTTCAAAAACGTCCTGGTCATCCCGCCATCCGTTTAGCCCTGCCTAAACGGACCTAGACCTCGAGTCAACACATACACATACCTATTATGTTTCACATATATCTTTGAAGAGATAGGCAGCACTCACATTTTCGTACCGCGGGAAGTCGGAAGGAGCACGTCGTGCCAATGTACTCCTAGCCTGAAAAACTCACGCGTTACATATGTATACGGTATATCAAAATTACACCAAAGTTTGAAGAGGATGATAATAGATTAGCCACACTAGGCGAGCCGCGAACAACAACCAATCGGGAAACGTCTCTTAAGTAGGCGTAAGCGTTCTTCGGGTATCGGTGCCTTATGCGCATCCGACACTTGACTCTTTCACGCTAGGACCCCTGGTTCAAAACTAGTCGGGTAAACAGGAATAATACGGTGTAACATGCCTAATATTTTTATTTTATAAAATGGCAAACAACTCTTGTGTCGCATGGACAAACATTGAAACAACAGTTACAAGACTCCTAAGACCTGTTAGTGGAAGCCACAATTTTTTGTCCCGTGTTAAGGTCGAACCTACAACACTTAGCGCTATGGTGTGGCGATCATTTAAAGCATTACGCAAGCAGTCTATGAACGAGCACAACGTATCATGAAGTCTTGCTATTTTGCTTTTTCTTAGGTTTAATTAATGAGTTACTGGATCCCAAATTGGTGGTACATTCCAACCATATTTTCTATTTTTCAACTAATGCTTTTGTTAATTGAACACATTCTTAAACTACTACGTCAAACATGCAGTCACAAAACGCCTTAACTGCTCGACCGATCATCATACAAATTTTGCATTCACGTTAGGGGTAAAGAACAGGACATATGGTACCTACATTTCCTCCAGAAAAAGTACTGTGCCCGAGAGATATAAATATATTGATATTTTTATACAAAACCTAGATAAGTCCGAGGAAAACTGCGGCCAAAATCTAGTAAATAATAAAAACACCACGGTAATGCTTAACCTATCCAAAAACAGCAAGACCCTGCACCATCCCCCGTGTTCCCTGACGGAAGACAATACCGTCCTTAGATTAGTTAAATGTTTTATACGTCGCTGGACATTTGTACCCGTCATTAAGCATGTAACGGTTATGTCGGGTCAGATCGACCCCGCGTTGATTATACATCGTCACATTTTAGTGCGGATAGCAGTTTGGTAAATGTGAATTTGGTGATGGTTGGATATGGTAGACTGATTTAGGTTAAGGGGTAAGGGTTAAGAGATGTTGGTATTGCTTTCAGAACTACATATGACACTTCTGTGTTATGTTAATCTGCGATATATTTATTACGACTAATATGGCAGTATTGCTTGTGTGTTTTTAATATAGATTGATGTAGATTTAGTTGCCTAGCCAGCCAACTAAGCAACTAAATCTACATACATCAATCTGTTTCTCTTATAGCGTAAGTTTGTTGGCCGGTAATGTCTACGATGATCAGATCCCAGTTTCAATTTCTAAGTTGGTCATATTGCCATTAGTTTTATGGGTCAAGAAATTCTTAATAGTGCACTCAAGTTTACGGTCGTAAGTTTTATTTCTGGGTTGCGTAAAGTGATATTGACCTTTTCTCTAAGGACATTTTTGGTGGCAGCACGACCTCTGTCAACTAGCAGTAAACAGATTCACCCTCTATTACATGAGATCTCAAGGTAGCTATTGATATATTGATATAAAGTTATCGTCTTTAACTTTTACCGAACTTTTTAAGATAAATAGCGTAGTTACGTATATGTGTGTATAATTATGACCTCTACCTATTGCCGTCTTCTAGGTGTACCTAGAAGACGGAAATAGGTAGAGGTCATAATTATACACATGTAGTACCAGACTAAAACTACTATTCAAAATTTCTTGAGAGGAAATCCCGATAACAATTTGCCCAATCCAACCCAAGAGTTCATACACAGCAGTCGCAAGTCTACAGAAACATATTACTATATATTTTTATGTAAAACATAACTTGTTTTTTCGTATTCATGTATTCTAGCGGTGTTGGAATTCGTAATTTCATACAAGCACAAACCGTTTTATATCTTTTATGTCCAGTGATATTAAAATTCCAGAATACTGTACAATTAAAGCTGTGTTTTTGTTACATTATTAAGTATATTTAATTTTAAACTTAAAATAGTCAAAAATAAATTAATTAAATGCACGGATGGCGTAGTGGTTGAGGTGATCTACTGGCTATTTAAAACTACTACCTAGTTTGCCCAGTAGTGGCAATTCGCCCATAAGCTGATTTGCCTCTACTTGTCTATTTCAAAAGAATTTAAAAGGTTCAAATTTTTTTGATAACACTTGTATAATAGCTACTAAACAAAACCAAAAAAGGCAATTAGTTAACAAACAGAGACAAAAAAGGAACTGAACTTATTTTCCTATTTATTTATTGTTAAAAGGAAAAAAAGACGAAGAGTTTGAGAGTTATTGTTAAAAGGAAAGGAGAAGACGAGAGAAGGTAAAAGGAAAAGACGTAGACCATAAAATTAATGCGATGATGACATAAGACAAGTAGCAGGCGTTACATGGAACAGGGTGGCTCAAGAGAGATATGAGTGGAAAAGATTGGAGGAGGCCTTTGCCGACTGGAAAACAGATCTACAGAGAATAAGTAAAATTCAAATAAAGGACTAGATTAGTGTTGACGAAATTTCATGATGATCGGTCGAGTAGTTAAGTCGTAACAAATAAACAAAAAATGAACTCACACTCATATTTATATTATTTGTTAAGATTGTAGCGATTTGACACAGGCAAAATAGTTTACAGCCTACGACAGGAGATGGCGCTATACACAATTACACACTACTTCATAAATTCCTGAATCACGCAAGCGAAGTTTACAATATGAGCTACTATATGTATTTTTTTTTTATATATAATGTGGCAAACTAGCATACGGCCCACCTGATGGTAAGTGGTCACCGTAGCCTATGGACGCCTGCGACACCAGAGGCATCACTTGCGAGTTGCCGACCGTTTAGGAAAGAAAGTGGGAAGGAGAAGGAGCGGGATGGGGGAAAGGGGTCATTGGGCCTCCGGCCTATATTCAAGTTCCTGACACAGTCGGTCAGCGGCCCGCCAGGCATGATCACTCGGCATGGTCAGAGGATCCCTTTGTGTTGGAGGGAAATTATGATGTCCCTATACAAAATGAAGAGGAAATTTTGTATCCTTTCTGTTAAATTATTACCACAGCGCTGAGTAATGCCGGTTCGATTCCAACGACTGCTAAAAAATTGTTTTATCCACAATTGGTTGTACTGAGTCTGGGCGTTCTTTGTGTCTATTGTTTGAATGTTTGTTAAGTCCTTCGTTGCACAGAAATAATTCCAAGCACGGGTTGTCTAAAAAAAGTCAGAGATGCGCGCTTCGAGATCTGCGTGACAGTCCAACGATCTCCCACTATGATTTCGGCTATAAACGTAAAAACTGACTAATTACTATTTAATTTCAATCACTGGGTGATCACTTCTTTACATTATCTATATATTAATACGTGAAGCGAAAACTTTGGATCCCTTTTTACGAAAATTGGGTGGACGGAGGAGTATGACATTTCTCACACTTATAGTTTATACAGAGAAGAAGTGACGAATGCTAATATTTTTATAAAATATGCATTAGAAATACATTAAATTAATGAAAAATCACTACACGCACACAACCATGCACTTGACACACGCAGTCGAAGCGCGTAACTATGATTACATATATCAATATACATATAATGACATTTATATCAGCAATATCTCACAGGCAAACTTTGGTCGAATTTCGAGCACTAGGCGACCGCAAGTACATATTAATTGCATGAAATTGTAGTGTTGAAAAGATTGCACATAAGTTTTCAATTTGAGTTCTTAGGTTGATTCCCAGGCAATATGATAATAGCTTTTTCTGTTAGGAAATATTCACTTAAGATACATCCGTGCAGTGCATATTATATTGAGGGCGTTTTAATTGACTGTACGGTATAGGACAAACGTGGTCATAATTATAGGGTTGTCCCATAATATTCCAGTTATGTGAATATTAAATTTCTATAAGCTACGGTATATTACGTTCCTTTGTAAAGGGTAAGGTATTCTAATGCTATCAGTATATGTAAAGGAACGGTTGGCTTTAAGGTAAATGTGACGTCATCATACCTTATAGAATGGTAGTTATGGTTTTTACTAGTTCAAGTCAAATGAGTACTTCTTACTTGGATATTTTCAGATGGAACCCTCTCCTTATATGCTGATTTTAAACCTTCGTATTATCTTTACACTCTCTTCAAAGAAAGGAGAAGTTCATATTGACATGTTGTTATTGATAGCTCTTTAAGTAAAGGTCCACATCTCCGTAAAATGTCACGGGCTGTAAGCTCGTACTGTGATATAGACACGCGTCGAAAATGTATGTATTCGAAATGTATGTATTAGATAACATTATTTTGAAATACCACAAGCATTTTGCTCTATCATAGATATATCGCATAATATATTATGCGAGCATTTTATACACAAGTGTGGACGTATATGATCTATCACAATACAATGCCTATTCCGTCTTAAGTGGGTTTTTGAAGGAATTTGTACTCCATAGATGTCACGTATGATACTGATAACACATTTAAAAATCACGGAGTTCTATCGCTGCGGTCGGTAGCGCGCGTATTGCCCCATAATCGCAATGCGTCACGGGTTATAATGCTAACGTATATTCAAATGGACATTTAAAGTCACCACCGTGCACGCGGCCATATTGCTGCGACCAGCATCGAGTGCATGGATTCATTTAAAATTAGATGCATTTCACAATACGCTCACTACTTCAACGATTACATCTTGCAGGCTTTAACGTTAAATTTTCCCCAAACAGGCCAAGAGAGTCGCTGAAAATCATAGCGAATAAGTGTGTTCCTTTGAAGAGAGGGTCTTCTCGAGCCTCTAAATGCCCCAGTATTATTAACTGGGATCTTATAGTGATTTTATTATCATAACGGACAGCTAAGCATAATTCAATTTTAAAATGACTTAATTAAAAAACGCATCCTTCCATTAGGGAACTACGAAATTACAGATAAATACACATATACATATAGAATTAGATGCCTGAAAGTTATAATACTCCTTATTTTTCGACGTAGGTTAAATAATTAAAACTTTTGAAGTGATGAAAAATGATTTCCAATTTTGACATCATCTAACCGCACTCAGTATTGATATTTATTTATATTGACTTTTCGTTCAGTATAACCTTTAAGTTAAATAATTATAATGAATAATGTCACTTATACTTCTTGGCATATTTTATGGATAAAAATCACGACCTACCTTTTCAATGATTAATTCTAATTTGCTTAATATATTTACAAAACAATATCAAACTTACCTTGTATGACCTCACCTTTATGTTAACCTATAATCTCTAAATCACAACGTCCAGTAGTCGTAAACTATGACCATAAAACCACTAGCAAGAAAAGCCTTAATCTCCAACTGACTCTCGAAGAATATAGCCTACCTCTTATCTAGACACTAAGCCTTTGCCTTTCTATTGCAACATTAAATAACTAGCCAATATACCAACAAAGAGGTGTCCACACAAGATTTATGCATCATATATCATCTCTAACACATACGTCTATTGTAAACTCTAGAGGAGTAGTTCAAAACCATGGCAACTCTAGCCTAGAGGACGTTGGGCTAAAACGTAGCATTAAATTTTGAATAACGGTATCGAAGCTAAGCTGTATATCAGCCTTGTATATTAAGAGTTATTTTATACTGGCTTTTGCGCGCGCCTCGCCCGCGTGGTACCTACATCAATAAAAAGTAGCCTATATCCTTCCCCAGGTTTTAAACTATATCTGTAAGCTATTTAGCCGTGAAAAGGTAACAGACAGACAGACAGATAGACAGACAGAGTTACTTTCTAATTTATAATATTAGGAAGGATTATAATAATATTATATTATAGTAAGGATGTATTGCTTATATAAGGTAGAATGTAAATAATAACAGAAACATTTAAATATGTCTTTGTATTTTGCATCTAATTTTAATCCTCGACATTGGAGCACAAATACCTCAGTTGGTAGAGTGACGACATGGGTTTTTGAGGTCACAGGTTCAAGTACTGCTTCATGTTTTTGCCTCCGTTATAATATCAGCCTTAGTTATAACTAAGGTACTAATACTGATGAACTCGAAATTCTTGTTATTATGAAAATGATTATACCACGCCAATGTGTCCAAACTGTTACCATACTGACTTAGAACTACTACTTAGAAATCTAACTTAAAGACGTGAATAACTTACGAGCACCAGACTTGGCACAATCAATAATAATATTATCGAGAACTCTCAGACATACACATCTCCTCGCCATGATTACGACCGTTAATATGAGCGATAATTAACAATTTAATATACACATAACTTCGAAAAGTCAGAGACGCGTACCGAATTGGACTCGCAACCTATACGTGGCAGTTCAATGGTCTCCCAAGTAAGCTGCTGTTTGTCTACTCAGACGGTTGTATAAATTTTGCTACAGGTTAGCTACCATATATAATGATCTAACCTGGTAGACAAAACTTAATTATCCGATAGGCAATATTTTCAGTATCAACAGGGAGTCTGTAAAATGAAAATGTTTCCGGTAGAGGGCCATACCTTCGGCCGTTATTAAGTAGTATCAAAAACCTGGCAATACGTGGTTACTATAAATATCTACCTCTATCCCTGAAGGGGTCTTTCGGATATATTATTATCACATCCTAACTAATATTATAAATGCGTATGTGAGATTATTTGTTACGCTTTTACGGTTTAACTACTCTTCTGATCGTTTCTTCATGTTTTGGGTGTGCTCTTTTGTGTGCCAAAATAAAAAATATTTCTTTCTTTATTTTCTTTCTTTCATTATGAAATTTCGCATACACGTTGTCAGTGGTTCAGAAAAGTACATAGTACATAGCATAGAGTTTTTATCCAGAAAAAACTGTATTTTTCTTGAGGGATGGCTTGTGTATGTATAAAATAATAATATACATATAGGCACCACATTGCCCACTCTCCCCACCGGCGAATAAAACCGCAGTGTGTCAAGACGCTAGCATACATAATTAACGACAGTTTGTAAAACTAAGTTAAATTAACCGATTAAGCATTGAAGCGAGTCTGACGGAGGTCGAGTTATTTACGCATGAGGAGGAGCCGATTATGAGGAAATTACCTATAAATCATCACTAGGATCGGAGCTGGTCTGGACCAGTGGGATTTTACTTGGTTGGTCTTATAACCGACTGAGCTGTTGGAAAATATATTTTATTTGAATATTTAAATTAATTTACTCCAATTTTGCTTACTTGGTTCCGAGGTATTGGGGGTTTAGATTTTTTTAGACAACTCCCTCACTAGTATTTATTCCTGTGTCGTACGAGACTTTACACACATTCAAACAGCAGACAAAAAGTAGACTTGACTCGAAATAACTTTTTGTATATCACACGTTTTTGTCGAGTGGTTATCGAACCCACGACAATCGGCGCAGTGACAACGTCGAGGTGGATAAAATATCTACCTCCACTCTCGGAAAGTTTCTTCTGAATCAACGAATCGCACAAATTTCTTACACTATTTGTGCAAAAGCGATATTCAAGGTCAACTTAATTAACGTAACTTTTTGATGTGATATTATAGTAAGTAGTGTAAGAACCCGAACAAAAACAACTAGAACCCGATCGCAGCGGTATCTACCGGATTTAAATTTTATCTGTTGGACACACTCAAAAAATTGCATCAAAATCGGCCTAGCCCTTAAGGAGGAGTTCAATGATGTGTATAAGTACAGAAGATTTGTATATCTATATATAACATCTAGTTGCCAAAGCAACGACATGGAGACAGACTTAAGTGCAAAAACTTAAAAAAATACCTATTTTTTATTCAACCCTTTCCATTAAGTCATTCCAATAAAACGGGATTAAATATAACGACCACTAAAAATAGTAATTGCGAAGCAAAATATGCTTACTAAAATATATCATAACGAGCACCTATATCACTGCATTCCGTCTCGGAAGGGTTAGGTTATGTTAGATTATTTCTTAAACCCACCCAAGAATAGGTCTGTCGACTTATTTTGATGTCTTTAAATATATTTTGCTGTGCAATTTGGTGATTATTTACTATTTTTGACTGCTATATTTTAATATATCTGGTGATAAGTTAAACATACGCCCTATAAAATTTTATAATGTACTCACTAAGACAAAACAAATGTGTTCTCAAGTTCCTAGATACTCGCACATAAAGTAATGCTTAGCTAGCTTCCATAATATACGTAGCGTGTAGAGGACATAAAATGTGCAGGTAAGGTAAGCTGACACTAGCTAAAAACCTTAGCGCAAAGCTGGAGTTAGGCAGCTATTGTATGAATGCACGTGGATCGTAAGACCTACGTGTTGAACTCACTGTATTTTATGGCAGCTTACCTATACTCACGTCTCTGTATCCTTAGAAGGGTAGGCAGAATTGTATTGCACTTACATTTTGTCAGCCATGTTTTCAAACCAACGTAAAAATAGGTTAGTTGTATAAGTTTTTCCTACACCATAAACATAGTTTGATTTTGTACATTATTTTATAGGCAAGAAAAAAATAACAATTAAAAGAAATCTTTTTGAGTAAACGGTGTCAAAATTGGTTGCAAAATAAGGGAGTAATTAGAATTTTAAATTCGGATATAAGAAAAATTGTGGTTGTAGTGGAGATATCTCGCCATTTCCCTCGGACATTTTCGACTGTATTCCATAGTTACGTCACAGTTTGTATGTTGTATCCTTTTTCTGTTTATTATTAAGTGGATCTCAAAAATTCTTTGTATTATAAAATTTGGATAATGTAACTAATTCACTTAACTATTAAAAAAATTTGATTCAGCCACCTTATAGTGAGTCTATTGAGCATCTATATCCTTTGAGTAATTTCTCTACATATATGAATTTTATGTTTACCATATACATACATGGTATCTGACTCTACATACCTCCCCGAAAAAGACGTTCATTGCCTTCCAGATTTCACTATGTTTTCATATTCCACGCAATAGAAGGATATTATCGTCTACCAGGCATGTTTCAGATTCCATACTGCACTGAGAATTTTCACTCAGAACAACTTAATAATTGTTATTAAGTTTTTCTGAGTGACTCAGCTAGGGACATCGTGATCTCACGGCAAACAAAACATAGGCAAAATCTTATACTACGGAACCCGAAGAGCTTGATTATAAAAATACGATCACTAAAGTCATCGCATTCTAAACCTTAAAATGATATTTCATCCTTAAAATATAAGAAGATCAACAAAAAGTAGAATTGAAGAAGAGAAAGGAGGATCGTCAACACCAAAGCTCATCATGATCAAAGTGTAAGAACATTAAGGCACGCCCACACTTTGCCGCAACCGACCGTAGATGGCGCGATATTTATTTAATAGCCCCGTTTTGCTTTAATAAGCCGATAAACCAAGCTACGGGTGACGAAAAATGATGTCATTAAACTTCTAAATTTTCGCCACGGAACGTAATCTCGTGGAGGGGAATATATTTGAAAAGTCCTTTATGATCCTCGCTTGCACTTATTGAAATGCGGTCTTTTATAAATTGCTTTGGTGATAATCCGTTGGTAAATATTAAAATCAAAACTAGATATAAGGCGTGGAAATTGCAACGTTAGTAATACGCGAATTTTATCCCCAGTTTTCAACAAGTACCTATACAAGGACTTCGATAAGCCATTTCTATTTGACAGGTAATTATTGTTTGACGGTTGTGTAAAAGAGCTTCGCAACATCTTTTATATAACCGCAGAAATACAAAGAAAGTGAAATAACAGAATAAGCCCCTAAAGAAAAACATCCTTAAAAGTTCCTAAACTATTTAAAAACGGTATTTTTAAAATCTCCATGTAATAGGCGACAAGTCTATTGCAGTATAGCGAAAACAAAACCAGTATATAAGCTGGTATTAAAATATGTTACAGAATAGAAAGCTAAATATAATTTTTACCAGAAATTGAAGTAGAGATTCACAGTTAGCTGATAAAATGTGCAATCCCATTGTCGCTTACATAAAATAACTTTTCAAATGCGGCGCAGTAACGATAAACGCGGTTGCACCCGCATTTATCGTTACTGCGTCGCCCCCGTGGGTTGTAGCGTGATGTTATATAGCCTATAGCCTTCCACAATAAATAGGCTATCCAACACTAAAATAATTTTTCAATTCGAACCAGTAGTTCCTGAGATTAGTGCGTTCAAACAAACAAACTCTTCAGCTTTATAATATTAGTAAAGATGTACATTGCAGTCTAAAATTACAAATTAGATTACAATCTAGTGCCAGAAATCAATAATTCACCAATATGATGTGTATTGTATTACAATTGTTGTATGTATAACAATAGTATATAACACAATACGCTCAGGCTAAAGGGCTGTCATATCGCCGTCATCCCTGATTGCGTGCACTGTGACCACTGAGATAGCGACTACAATAACATGTTATATAGGATGCCGATTTAATCACATGCTTTAGTATAATCTATACTAATATTATAAAGCTCAAGAGTTTGTTTGGTTGAACGCGCTAATCTCAGGAACTACTGGTTCGAATTGAAAAATTATTTTAATGTTGGATAGCTCATTTATTGAAGAAGGCTCTAGGCTATATAACGTCACGGTACGATCCACGTGGTCAGCACAGTAACCATAAACGCGGGTGAAGCCGCGGGCACAGCTAGTCTATACTAATATTATAAAGCTAAAGAGTTTGTTTGTTTGGTTGATCGCGTTAATCTCAGAAACTACTGCAATGAATTGAAAAATTATTTTAGTGTTGGATAGCTCATTTATCGAAAAAGGCTCTATCTAGGCTATATAAAACCACGCTACGACCAATAGGAGCGGAACATCAATGAAAAATGTTGCAAAACGGGCAAAATTCTCTTATGTGAAGCAGACGAAGTTGCGTGAGTCAGCTAGTTAGTGTATTGAATATACGGATTTTTTTGCGTTGTTTATAATACTTTTTTGCGTTGCTTATAATACTTTTTGCGTTGTTTGTAATACTCTTTTGCGTTGCTTATAATACTTTTTTGCGTTGTTTATAATACTTTTTTGCGTTGTTTATAATACTTTTTTGCGTTGTTTATAATACTTTTTTGCGTTGTTTGTAATACTTTTTTGCGTTGCTTATAATACTTTTTTGCGTTGTTTGTAATACTTTTTTGCGTTGCTTATAATACTTTTTTGCGTTGTTTGTAATACTTTTTTGCGTTGCTTATAATACTTTTTTTGCGTTGCTTATAATACTTTTTTGCGTTGTTTGTAATACTTTTTTGCGTTGCTTATAATACTTTTTTGCGTTGTTTGTAATACTTTTTTGCGTTGTTTATAATACTTTTTTGCGTTGCTTATAATACTTTTTTGCGATGTTTGTAATAATTTTTTGCGTTGCTTATAATACTTTTTTGCGTTGCTTATAATACTTTTTTGCGTTGTTTGTAATACTTTTTTGCGTTGCTTATAATACTTTTTTGCGTTGTTTGTAATACTTTTTTGCGTTGCTTATAATACTTTTTTGCGTTGCTTATAATACTTTTTTTCGTTGTTTCTAATACTTTTTTGCGTTGCTTATAATACTTTTTTGCGTTATTTGTAATACTTTTTTGCGTTGCTTATAATACTTTTTTGCGTTATTTGTAATACTTTTTTGCGTTGTTTATAATACTTTTTTGCGTTGCTTATAATACTTTTTTGCGTTGTTTGTAATACTTTTTTGCGTTGCTTATAATACTTTTTTGCGTTGTTTGTAATACTTTTTTGCGTTGCTTATAATACTTTTTGCGTTGCTTATAATACTTTTTTGCGTTGTTTGTAATACATTTTTGCGTTGTTTATAATACTTTTTTGCGTTGCTTATAATACTTTTTTGCGTTGTTTGTAATACTTTTTTGCGTTGCTTATAATACTTTTTTGCGTTGCTTATATTACTTTTTTGCGTTGTTTGTAATACTTTTTTGCGTTGTTTATAATACTTTTTTGCGTTGTTTGTAATACTTTTTGCGTTGCTTATAATACTTTTTTGCGTTGCTTATAATACTTTTTTGCGTTGTTTATAATACTTTTTTGCGTTGTTTATAATACTTTTTTGCGTTGTTTGTAATACTTTTTTGCGTTGCTTATAATACTTTTTTGCGTTGTTTGTAATACTTTTTTGCGTTGCTTATAATACTTTTTTGCGTTGTTTGTAATACTTTTTTGCGTTGCTTATAATACTTTTTTGCGTTGTTTATAATACTTTTTTTGCGTTGTTTGTAATACTTTTTTGCGTTGCTTATAATACTTTTTTGCGTTGTTTGTAATACTTTTTTGCGTTGCTTATAATACTTTTTTGCGTTGTTTGTAATACTTTTTTGCGTTGCTTATAATACTTTTTGCGTTGTAATTTTGAAACTGTTACACTACTACTATTAAACTTTACTACTTTTTAAACTATTTAAATTATTATAACAATTTATATTTAAGTTTACACTTTCTTAGACGTTTCGGTTGCTTTTCAGCAGGCATGTTCATAGGCAGATTGGTTTCGATAACAAACAAGATATCCCCTAAAGAATCAATATCTGAAACACCTTATAGTGGAACCATTGGGAGCCCAAAACCAAAAACAAAAAATCTATGTGGTAGTAATAGTTATCCCAGTAATGACCTAAAATATGTATTTTTTTAGATACTACAGTTTCACTATCATTGTATTAAAGTCTTCCACTATTGGGCACAGGCCTCTTGTCAGTGTTGGAAGGGTTAAGCCCATGGTAACCCAGTGCGAATTGGCAGACTTCACACATCTTCGAAAACATAATTTAGAAATTATAGACATGCGGGTTTCTTTACAAGGTTTTCTTTCACATTTAAATCGAGCAATAGCCGACTATTTAATACGTATATAACTTCAAAAAATAGTTGTGCGTCTTGAATTCAAACTTGAGACCTATACATGGCAGTCGAATGCCACTAGACTATCGCTGCTTTCGGCACCCTGTATCTCATTGACGGTTAACACGTCAGTGGCATGACGTCATTGTATGGACGCCGTTACTGTCATGCCCTGAAGACAATATACAGCTAAACTGAGGCTGGATATCAATTTTGCAATAAATAAATAACAGATGCAACAGAACATGTTTGTGACGGATTTGTGTATATTTAGCATTTAAATGGGCCATTTATTGCCTATAGGTTTTGCCTGCGACTTAGCACGCGTTAATATAGCTTTGTCAAAATATTTCTATCTAATATTGTCTTCTGTATACGCGAATGTTATTCATTGAAATTAAACTACTATATACGGATTTTACAGCGTTGTTTATTTGACACTTTATTACAAGATTTTGAAAAACTGTTACACTACTATTACTATTTAACGTTACAAATTTTTAAGCTAATTGAATTATTGAAACTATTAAAACTATTTATACTATTACTATACTATTACTATACTACTTATATTTATGTTTACACTTTCCCCGACGTTCTATCCTATCCTTCAGAAACAGTACCCTTTTTCTGGATGAAAGTTACTCCATGTCCTTTACTGTACCTCTGACAACGTGTTAGCGAAATTTCATGATGGTCGGTCGAGTGATCAATACGTGAAGCGAAGTAGGGATTCACAATTAGCTGATAACATAACATAGTGTTTTTAAATAATTTTTTTACGTTACCTTAAATCTATGTTCATGTGAATAAATATTTGGGTTACTTTACCAGTAAGAATGTTTGTGTTATAATTTGGCTTCACGCCGGTAGAGAAAATGGGTGGAATTCGATCCAACGATATTTCCATTGCAAATCCTATGCCCTTACCTACAAAGCAGAGGTATTACAACTTTTTTAGAGCACCGCACGATTTAAACCTATGGCTGGGACACGAAAATTTTGCAGGTTCGCTCGATACGAGATAAAATAACCAAAAGTTACGCATAAAATACGTATATATACCAAAGACTAATTTGTTTAACAAGAAATGGTAGGTAAACCAGGGATCCAAATTACAAAAATAACACGCCTATCATCCAATTTTTCTCCAATACTCAGATCATTGTTTTGACACGCCTGCTAAAGGGCTCAGGTGTTCCTTGTTTTAAGTACTTCACCTTTTCCTGCCTAACGAGCCCTTCAAACCTTTTTTATTAGCGGTAACAATACACCGACACGTTTCGCCAGGACGGTCATTCAGTTCAATAGGATTATGTCACTGGCTTCCAAGCTTGCTGACATTGTTTCTTGCAGTTTACGAATGCTTTGGTACATGAGCAAGGATTTCTGGCTTCCAGATTACTACTAGAAATGCATCGCTTCTCATATAGTATGTAATTCAAGTGTCTCCGTTATAATCGACTGCTTGAATGGCGTAGTGGTTTGAGTGGTCGCCTTGCAGTTTACACTGCGCTGAAGGTTGTAAGTTCGATTCTTACATTCGACAAACAATTGTGTGATCCACAAACTGGCGCCAAGTCTGGGTTCTTTGAAGAAGAAGAGTTATTTCTAGTGCCGGAGTTGTTTTTATTTAATATTTTTTGGGTCACAGCGGCACACCAGCGGCTAGACACAATAAGTTATTAATTGTCTACAAATGTATCTGTGATAACTACACAGACGATATAAGTAGAATAATTTTAGCCCGGTATATAAACTATCAATAAAATAATTATAAGCCATAGTTGACCTAGCCTTTGCCTTCCGTATAAGGGTTGAAGTAACCCAGCTGTGGGGTAAATGGTTGCCCACAAAGCCCATAAAATTCAAATATTGAATATAATAGCTTCATGTATTTGTAAGAGCTTGACCATGAGAACAGTCTCCAGCTATTACTCGCTAATTAGGGACTGAATTATTATGTACCTTAATTAAGTACGATCTAGGTATTAGAATAAAATGATTTTGCTAACAATGGCCTGGTAAAATATTCTTATGTTATTTAGAACGGGATAGCAGCGATACAACGCAGGTATCTCGAGTTCAATCCTCAGGTACGCACTACTGACTTTGTGAAGTTATGTGCGTATTAAATAATTAATTATCGCCCGCTTTAACGGTAAAAGATCGTGGAAAACCTGCATGTATGAGAGTTCGTTATAAAGTTCTCAAAGATATGTAAAGACTACCAACCTGCACTGGGCCAGACTGGTAGGCTATGGCCTAACCCTTCTTACACTGACAACAGGCTCGTGCCCAGTAGTGGGCAGGTTACATACAGGGCTGATATTATCCTAACTAGTCCTAATCCTAATCCTAACTATCCTATCATAATCTTAATCCTAACTTCCTAACTGATGTTATAAAAACGAAAATTATTTGAAATTAAACTACTATATACGGATTTTATCGCGTTGTTTATTTGACACTTTATTACAAAATTTTGAAAAACTGTTACACTACTATAATACTATTAAACTTTATTAATTTTTAAGCTAATTAAATTATTGAAACTATTAAAAGAAAATTAGTTTTTTTGTTTGTTTGTTTGTTACCTTTTCACGCCTAAACCACTGAACCGATCATCCTGAAATTTTGCACATACGTTGTCAGGTGTACAGAAACGGAAATAGGCTACCTTTCATCCCGAAAAAAATTACTGATCTCGAGGAAAACAACAATAACGTTCTTATGATAATAAATGGCGACACGTGTCTTTCGAATCATGATTGAATTATATTATTACAAGCAGAGTAGGTACAACCCGAATTGATTGTCAAATTCTAAATTAACGCGAGCGGAACCGCGGGCAAAAGCTAGTACTATTATATTTCTTTTAGGTTAGCAGATGGGCTAATAATATAATAATATGTGGTGGTTGTTAGCTTTTTATGCTATCAAGATGGCAAACAAGCATATGGCCTAATAGGAGCCGGTTACTATGGCCAGCTTTTGTTGTCCTTACTATACTAATATTATAAGTGCGAAAATGACTTTGTTTGTTTGTTACGCTTTTACGTCTTAACTACTCAACCGATCAACATGAAATTTTGCATACACGTTGTCAGGGGTACAGAATAGGACATAGGGTACCTTTCATCCAGAAAAAACAACTGTTGCAAACCTAACCTAACCTAACCTACATTTACGCGAGCGAAGCCGCGGGTGAAAACTAGTATTAAATAAACGAATGGCGTTGTTGTTTAAGTCATCGCCTTGCCTCTGCTGCTCTGTGCGCTGAGTGTCATGGGTTCGACACACAGTATAGAAATTTGTGTAATTCGTAAAAAGTTGTCTCGAGGCTGGGTGTTCGTCCTATCCGTTGTTTTTAAGTTTGTAAAGTCTGTGAACGACACATGAGTTATATGTACATATGTACTTAGTGCAGGATTATATCTTGATTTGATTAAGCTGATATTATGTTCAAACTAAATTCTATAGATTTTTAATCCCAAGTGGCTAATCCTAGCCTAAGTTCTAAGTGTTCGTGGGTGTGACTGCTGTGCCTTAGGTTTCGGGTTCAAATACCGGGTCGGGCAAAGTATTATTGGATTTTTCTGTCGAGAAACACTAGTAGCAAAGAGTCTGGAACTGATACTTGGTGATTAAAAAGAGTGACCATGAGTTTCTTGCCCGTTCTTCTCATGAGCCCTACACCCTTGCTTTGCTGAACGTGGCAGTAAATGTAAATTCACAGAAAAAATATGTGTAACTTTGACATTCATAAGTGTTACCTTGTAACCTAACTTGAATAAATTTATTTTGGATTTTTTTGATTTTGATTTTTGATATTGTCATACGTTTACGCGAATGTTATACATTAAAATTAAACAACTTTATACGGATTTTATAGCGTTGTTTATTTTTTATAAAACACACTATTATTACATAATTTTGAAACTTTAAACTACTATTGTGAAACACTTTTACTAATTACTCTTTATTTCTATTTAGGTTTAATTTTACACTTTCTCCGACGTTTCAGTTGCTTTTAAGCAGCCATGTTCACGGGGAGACACGTATAGAAGTAAATAGTAACTAGTAAAAGTGTTTAACAATAGTAGTTCAAGTTTCAAAATTATGTGGGTGTAAATACATATGTACCTACCCCTTCGGGGACTGAGGCGTGAGGTATGTATACCAAATATTTAAACTTACCTAGGTTTATATATCTTTTGTGACAAACTGTGATCCTGCAAAAAGCAAGTATTCTGTATTTTTAACATTAGCGTGGCTGGATTCAATCAGGTAAAAAATGTGCCTCCCTTTGTTTGTTTGTTTCTCCCTTTTGTCTTATAACACTAAAATCTTTATGAGGGACGTGGCTCACATTTTTCCTTAGGTGGTAGGTCTTATAGACTATTCCTCATCATACCTTGTACATAGGGCTATCAACTTTGAATGTTTGAAATTATATACTTATTTATTTACTTTAGGGATAGGACTTTTATAAATATGAAAGAGAAAATATTTGATAGATTGTTTTTGTAATAGAAGTGATGAGGGATTGATATTAAATTGTGGTTTTAAATATTTTATTAATTATTGTTATTCTACTAATCTTGTAGTCAGTGAAGATGTTTGAACGTTTATTAGTCAATCATATATAAAACATTCAACGTATTTGAATAAAACTTAGCGTACAGGAAGAACACGGCCTATGTTATATAATATACTCGTAATTACATATATGACAAACTGTACTGTGTATGCGGGCCCGGGCGAACTTAAAGGGAAGAGACCGCGTGCAGTTCTTGTATGTCAGACATAGGCTCGCTTAAGAACGAGCAAAGAAAAAAACAAATTAATGATTAAGGACATTTTGAGAAAATTAATAAGGAGAATTAAAAAATATTTAACTGCATTGATATCCTAACTACCTTATATTATAAATACGAACGTAAGTTCGTTTACTTGTTTATTACTTTCACGCCTTATTTACTTAAATGATCATCATTAAATTTAGCATACACGTTGTCAGGAGTACAAGAGAAAAGGATACCCTTATATCTAGAAAGAAAGTTCTGTTCGTGAGCGAGCGAAAACGCGAGTAAAAGCTAGTAAAGTAATAAAAGTTGAATATATTTTTAAAGCTTATATATTTTACAAATCAAAATGTATATTAGGGAGAAATGTTGATTTGATAGTTAGTATTAATAGTATTATCACTTGGTCAGATATATTAATACCTCGTAGAAAAGGCAGATTAATCTGCTTGTAACGAACGTGATTACATTTAATTTTACCTATATACCTGTAGAAACTGTGCTCCAATTTAACCTTTCCAATTAAGTCTTTAATTCTTAAAAACATACGAATAAAAATCAATTTTAGAGTATCTAGTAAATAAACCAAAAAACCAGCCAGCAGCCATTAGTGATATTACTCTATACCCAGATTACCAGAATTACCTTTCCAGTTATCTCGAAATACTCGTAAGTCGCAGCCCTACTGTTTTGGTGTTTGTACGCATCAAGATATCGCTGAAAGTAATCTTGCAGAAAGGCTTCGTATACGAGTGACACAGTTTCAGTTGGGGCAACAAAATCAGCATATTTAACGTACAGAATAAATTATTGAGATACATGATTCGCCGGATAGAAAAAAAAGACGTGCTATTTACTTTTTTGTTTATGCAGAAGGGCTGTTTAGTAGACACATATTGTTTAGTTCTTAGGCAGTTTATTGTAGTGATTAACTACTTCATAGCTAATATTTTTCTATAAACTGTAATTATATACTATTTAGTTTAACATAAGAAGGAAGCAGAGGCAGATCCAAAGCAAGGTGGAGATATATCTTCTTCTCCCTAGCCTTTATTATTACCAAGTCACTTGGGGTCGGCTTTTCTGGTTTAACCGGATTTGACTGGATATCAGTTTTTACACGGAGCAGCTGCCACCTGAACTCCGCAACCCGAAAGCTAACGATACCCTAAGGCTAGACCAGTGTCAGGATATTATAGGGCAATGACTTCCCAATAACGACTGCCATAGATGTTCATGGCAGCCGGGACCGACGGCTTAACGTGCTCTCCGAGGCACGGAGCAGGCGATAATTGTCAATCAATACGCACATAATTTCGAATAGTCATATAACTTCCGAAAGTCAGAGGTGCGTGACGTGGGTTCGAATCCGAGATCCTCTGCATTGCAGTCTGTTGGTCTCCCCACTGAGCTATCGCTGGCTCTATGGAGATATATAGTTTTGGGAATATTAGCGAGTGCCATATTTTTGTAATTTAAAATAATAGCAAAATAAAATAAACAAACAAATGTCTACCTATAGATACACCGTTATTAATGACGTTAATATCGAGCCTGCAAAACTTGTCAATTAAGAGATTGAATTAGTATAAACCGCTTGTTTTGAAGCCTGTCTCTAGATTTCGGTCAAAGACGGTCCTGGAATACCAGCAACTGCTAAACCGCTATTATAATGTAATATGTAATTCAAAGATTTTTCTCTGCCCTACTCTATTATATAACGTTTGGTGTTATGTTTAATGGAATTTACAAATGGCTTTGGCTCCGTTATGTTAGCGGAAATTCTTATCGAATTAACCTGTTAGAAAATTCACATGCACCATGACAATTTCATATCTGCCTAGTATATGGTAAAAGGTTTGTATCGAAAGTACGAATATCAGTCGCTGCACTTTGGTGGTGTAACGTAGCGGGTTTGCCTACCAAAGGCAATAAATAAAATTTGTCCACTAATTATTGTTGTTTTGAGTCCGGATGGTTGGATTTTCAAATTCTGTTCTATTACTGAACATTTCTTAAGTGAGAATACTAACAACAATCGAAAGCGCGAGCGCCTTATGCAACATACATTATTTAAACAACTATCCGATTATTTAAACAACCATATTCACATTCACATATCGTACATTTTTAGCCCCTAAACACACAGTTACGCCCCTCAAAAAAGGTCTGTCGTTAGCCCCAATTTCGACATCGGTCACGTCTAATAACACCTATTAGCATCCCAAAATAATCTGTTACACACAAAACAATAGGAATTCAGAAAAACTCGGCTGAATGTTATACGAATTCATCATCAACCTATACCTTGGCACAAACCTCCTTTTTAAATGATAGGGGTTATACAAATTAACGTGCTTTTAATTCAAAATCGGTCGACCATTACCTGCTGAGGGTGGCTTTTGAAAAAAAGCAACCTTTTGTTTTTTGTATCCAAAAGAATTACCGAGACACGGTTTTTAGGAAACGTAGATAAATACGGTTTATCAGACAGATAAACACATGTATTTTATTAGATTCCGGATTTTAGGGGTTCTAGCTCCTGTTTAAGAAACGAAGGCCTTTTTTGTTCGGTGTAGAACAAAAGAGTATTAGTTTATGTCGATATGTTTGTTATAGGTATAACAATTATTATTGTGTATAAAGAATGTGATGTGAGTGAATGAGATAAGGGATATATTATTATGAGCGTAGCAAGTGGAAACGCATAGTCTCTGTCTACGCTTTCGGGTAGCAGGAGTGAGTACATAATATGTATGCAAGCGGACTACATAATTTACAGTGGCAATGGAATTTGTAAAAATTAAATAAGTATGTTGTTAATAGTACATATTTACAAACGGAATTAGCTTATTTTTGTATATAAGTTTTTTATTGTACGTATTGTGTTTAACAGAGCTTGTTAAACGAATTGGACTTTCAGGCTTACTAAAGGCATGTCATTATCTGAATAAATGCACGATATTTAGTTACCACTTGCGACTTAACCCGGGTGGAATTTGATAACGTACTTAGAATTTCTTCATGATGGTGAAGAAATTCTAAGTGCGTATACCAGACTCACGCCTGGATATCTTCAAAGGTAAAGATAGTCAAAGTCGTATTACATGCATATTTTGTGAGCTGTTAGGTCCTATTTAATAGCGGTGAATTATCAACCATCTACCGGGCCCATTTCCGAAAACGGAGCTTTTACCTTTTCCTAACAGCAGGGAAACCTAATATTATTATCATTATATTATAATATCACTGCCCAACGAAAGCACCGATACTAGGGCTTCAAGTTAAACAGTAGACTTATGCATGGCCTGAATGAGACAATTATAGCAATATATAGCAAGATGTACTGTGTACATATTGTCTTAAATTGTAAACACAATCTAATTCTGGCGTCCGCACAAAAATTAGAATACTCCGTTCACAATGTATCTTATATTTTATTTCATGAATAAATTGCAAAGGGAAACTCAACGTCATTCTATTGTGCCAAGTTTTTTTTTACCCACTTGTTTCTTGGCGATAAATTAACAAGTTTATCTGAGTCCTTTTGTCTTTCAAGATGGGGTCGGTAGGGTCACCATAAGAGGTTCTACTCGAAGATATTATTTAATTTTTAAAGTATCTTTTTGTGTCCTTCGGTGTTGGTTATGGAAATGACCTATATTTTATGTAAGTCCGTTCGAGATAGCTTTTGGATGATATTCAAAACGTGTCCTCTTATTTAGTTGCAATGGCACGACGTTGGCCAAAGGCAATAGATTTTTCTAAAACTTGACAGACTACAGCTGCTGGCATGAAAAATAATATATGTAATAAAACCTTAGCTTTTTTTCTTAGACATCTGCAGCCAAGTAGCTTACTGGCACTATGGTAGCTGATGGCGGTAGAAGGTATATAAGCGGCGGTGACAAAATAAAAAATGAATGTAAAGTAATTGAAATAAAACAACTCTATACCTACGGATTTTATCGCGTTGTTTATTTTTTTATTAAATACTATTATTACATAATTTTGAAACTTACTATAGTAAAACACTTTTGCTAGTTACGTAATCTTTCGCGTAAACGTAAAACAATATTTTGTATTGTAATGTCATAAATCATAACTGGCGAAATGTGGGTATGATATGCCTCTGCCTATCAATTCGAGGGTTTGTTCCCACTTGTTCTACTAAACAGTTCTATGGTAGAACTATTTATTTTATTTTTTTTCTCAATAGTTCTACGATATTAGGTGTTACAAAATAGTAGAACGAATGGGAGTCTTTATTCCCACTTGTTCTACTTGTTCTATTCCTCAGTTCTATGGTAGAACTAATGGGAGTTTTGGACGAAGCCCCACTAAGCGGGGCTCCTATTTCTGGATGGGTTTACAAAAGAGAACCTAACACAACCTACCACTTCCGAGTGGGAATGCTCTGCATTGACGTTATGCTAGTGAGAACTAAAAGTCCCATTAGTTCTACCATAGAACAAGTAGAACAAGTGGGAATAAAGACTCCCATTAGTTCTACTATTTTGTAACAACTAATATCGTAGAACTATTGATAAAAAAAATCTCATTAGTTCTACCATAGAACTGTTTAGTAGAACAAGTGGGAACAAACAATTTCGAGGATACAGGCGTAACACGAACAAGTCCACTGACGTCTGTCCACCATCGTTCTTAACTCAGTACTCCCCGCTTTAGAGTCTTGTAAAATCTCAAGTAAACTACGCTAAAATCCGCAACAATACTTAAAGATTCACGTAAAAGAAAGGTAATAGTTTAAAACACTTCCTGGCCATGTTGGACGTACGTTGTATGTTGTAATGTATCCACTATTTATCGAGCTTTGTACTGAAAGTAAAATAAAGTATTGGCTTTTAAAGATATATCGTTATCCTAGGAGTACTATAAGCCACTGATATATTGAGTTCTTTTACTTGACTTGCAAAGCCAAAAGAAATGGTTATGTGTTTTATAGCTTGCATTATGTGTATGTATTGTACTTTAAGTTTTGTGAGAAGCAGTACTAAATTTCTCGTAGAAGTAGAAAGTCATATACTAAAAGTCTTAACACAGGCTACGTAGCGTAAAAAAGAAAGAACAAAATTCGTGAGATCAAAGTTTTTAGTCTAGGGTCAGAAATTGAGCTATTGGGCTCATCTTACTATATACCTAAGCACAGATAATATGGAAGTATATACATATCTCTGACACGTAATTACGAAAGCACTTATTACTATTACAGATTTACCGAAGGGTTAGGCTCATCGAGCTACACAAGGTAAGAAGCGTACAAGTACTTCTTGCGTGAGCGGTGACATCAGCACCTGTAACCATGTACTTCTCACAATATTTTTTTAAATGTCGTAGCATTTGACACAAATAAATTATTATTATTATTATTATTGCGGTACTGCCAGTCGTACTGCTACGTGAGTGTGTGTCGCTTCTTTAGTAATAATAGTAAATATACTTTGGCGTAGAGTAGATAATCAACAGAAATGGGCTCGTCTGTATAAACAGCAGACGAAAAAAAGCTTAAGAGAATTAGGGTTTACTGATATAATTATAAAGCTGACTGAAGTTTAACCAAACTAGATATTAGATATATACGCTAATAGTGTTCGTAGAAGAATAACCTTGATAACTCATTTTTAGAGTAGGCATAGGACAGTACTACGTTTCGCCTGCTGTTTTAGATCAGTCTCATAATAAGAGGCAAGACTCCCTAATGCCGTCTACCGGCCATATTATTTATCTTCGTGCTGCTACTAATATTTTTCTAACAAAAAACCCCAATAACACTAAAATGGCTAACCCTACTAGATATCGAACGCAGTATCTCACGATCGCACGCAAACATAAGCACAAACTTTTGTCTTGGTACCAACCTGGCAGTATAATGCCTGTGGCATTATACGCTCACTCCATATCCCGATTTTTTGATTGATCACTATTAAAATCGAGTCAATTAGGCAGCATGAATGGGCCGGATCGACCGGGGTAATACTTCCCTCTCACAGAATACCGGCGTGAAGTAACAGTACCCCTACTGTTGCGTTTCGTATCGGTGAGTGAGAGAGCCGGAGGCCCAGTTACCCCGATGCTTTTCCTATCCTTTCCTTTGTCCTTTCCCTCCTTCATTCCTTTTTAAAGGGCTGGCAACGCACTTGTAACTCCTTTGGGGTTGCGGGTGTCCATGAGCGGCGGTAATCGCTTACCATCAGGCGATCCGTCTGCTCGTTTGCCCCCCTATGCCATAAAAAAAGTCAATTTCTAGATGGATCACTATCCATCAAGAATTTGACTGCTGCAATATCGCTTAACTTTCTTACAGATGCTCTAAAAGGTACTTTGGTACGAGGACTTGCGTAAGAATATCAAAATTATGGCGTTTCTATTTGCGTATTACACCGTTTACATTTATTAGCGAAACTTTCCACGGCCCATGCTAAGTTATTTACGACAGTTGTTTCATGGTACGTCTTATCTTTATGACTTTTGTTTTAAATGCAGCTGCATTATCTAGAGTAGTAATTGAAAATGTTGAAGAAAATATGGAGAGAATTGCATGTGGTCTCGGGTGTTTGATATTGAACTAGGTTAGGAAGTTGTTACTTTTCACAGACAACAGGCTTATTTAGTGACACTGTTAATACGTTTCACCCGGTGACTTGGAGCTGTAACGAAAGCTTATATATTTATCTCGCCAATAGTCTAGTTTCTAGTCCTCTGGCAAAATCTAATCAATTATAAAAAAACATACACTATGTATGATTAGACTGTCTCACGTCAACATCCCCAAAGACTTGAGAATTTTTGATAGAAATTATCACACTTTGCCTGAGGCGGCAATCGAACTCGAGACCTCATATACAGTAGTCGCATTTACGTCGTTCATTTTAATCCATATTGGTTAATTTAACAAACAAAATATAAAAACGATTGGTAAATTATATTGCTTAACCTTTTACTCACCTTAGTCATTAATATATTACAAAAACACACCATTTACATCCATTTATCATACTTATTGTTTAAAGAATGCATAACGGTTTAGAAAAGCATGGCTGCAAGTCGAGTATATAGTTAATCATGGCAATACGTCATGTATTAGACAATGAACTTTATTTTATTGTGAAGGTAAGATTGTGTTTGATGGTGTATGGTTCCGTATATCCTATATCGTATAATATGTTTATTGCGGTAAAATTGTGTTTATTTAGTGCAGTAGCAGGCCTTTTCGCAACAGCAGCGATAGCTCAGTGGGGAGACCAATAGACTGGAATGCAGAGGGCCTCGGGTTCGAACCCACGTTGCGCACCTCTGACTTTCGGAAGTTATATGACTTTTCAAAATTATGTGCGTATTGATTGACAATTATCGCCTGCTCCGTGCCTTGGAGAGCACGTTAAGCCGTCGGTCCCGGCTGCCATGAACATCTATGGCAGTCGTTATTGGGAAGTTAGTGCCCTCTAATATCCTAACACTAGTCTAGCCTTAGGGTATCGTTAGCCTTCGGGTTGCGGAGGTCAGATGGCAGTTGCTCCGTGTAAAAACTGATATCCAGTCAAATGCGTTTAGACTAGAAAGCCGATCCCAAGTGACTTGGGAATAATAAAGGCTAAGGAGAAGAAGTAGCAGGCTTTTTCGCTATGATGCTGAACATCCTAACTATAATAATCTATATATTAATACGTGAAGCGAAAACTTTGGATCCCTTTTTACGAAAATTGGGCGGACGGAGGAGTATGAAATTTCGCACACTTATAGTTTATACAGAGAAGAAGTGACGAATGCTAATATTTTTTTTTTAAATTATGCGTAAAAATACATTAAATTTATGAAAAAGCAGTACCCGCACACAACTATGCATTTGACACACGCAGTCGAAGTGCGTAACTATGGTTACATATATCAATATATAAAGACATAATTATATCAGCAATATCTTGCAAGTCAACTTTGGTCGAATTTCGAGCACGTTTTTTATTTTATTTTTTTCGCATGGTAATGCCTTACGCACACCCGCTCCTGTCGACGCGGTTGGAAAGCCGCGTCGGCAACAGCGGGCAGTGTCGGACTCGCCGAGGCCCTTACAATAGTGGGCCACGGAATACCGACTAAACCTAACTGCGGCGCTCTTCCCGTCTATCATGGCGCGCCGGAGGATCTCCGTTCCGAACTCTCTCCGGCGCTCAGACGTTAGCCTGGCAGGGCTACGACCTAATACATAACCATCTAAGGCGGGGAACGCTAGTTATTATAAATACAAATGTGAGTTTTCTTTTTTATTACGGTTTCACGATTTAAGGTGCTTTTCCCATGCACTAAGAATTAAGGGTTCAAACCCTACACGGCAGAAAACAATTGTCTGACCCACAAATAGTTTTTTGAATCTGTGTGTTATGTTTATGTGTTTTCTAGATGTTTGTAAATCCTGCACCAGGAAAATTGTCCTAAAATGAAGCAGTAATCAATGAAAAACATTATTACTGTATTATTGTGGCTGTGATTTGTAATTAAAAGTTCTAAGATAGATCATATCTAACCTAAATCATTAGCCGAATGATATTCACTGCTGAACATAGCCTTACCTCAAGGCTAAAGCCTTACCGCAAGGGTAAATTAACCTTTTATACAAGCGTAATAATATAATATTTAAAATGACTTTGAAGACGGCTTCAAAAACGAATTTATAAAGATAATATCCTTTGGAATAAAACTTAATTTTATCCATTAAATTTTAGTTTTAAAGTCCATTGCTAACTAAAGCTTCTCTTAAGACCAGTCCTTCCGTTTCTCTCAAGTCTTTGCTGTCTAATTTCCTCTGATGAATAGTTTATTAACCTAGGAGAAATTCTGAATACTAAAAGTGCGCTTAGAAGCAGAAAATCTTGTCTAAGTATTTTTATATAATTAATAATAGGTACATGGATTAATTATTTGCTTTATTTAATCATTTAAGATGGTCTACAAATCTTAGTTGAATTGCAGGGTTTTCGAATCCGTCATTTTGTTTTTTTTATACAAATAAATTTAGTTGTTCGTTCAAGCTTACTTCTAAAAAAAACGCAGCTAGAAACAACCTTTTGTCGTGTACATATGGCACGCGGGCCTTGCAGACTCCTTACGGAGTTTGTGTCGTTTGGACAATGTCTCCTGCTGACAGCAAAACGCCTATTTTCTTGAAAGGTCGACAATGCGCGATGGTTACTCCTGATGTTAGAAGCGGCCATAAGCTACAATGTAGTGGTAAGCTGAATGTCTGTTAAGCATCTTGGTGGTATACAAAAAATACACACCAATGTCAAAGTCAAAGTCAAAATTCATTTATTCATTTAGGTCACAAAGTAACACTTATGAACATTAAAATATGTAGGTTAGTAAGTTTACTAAGTTACTGAAGCTACATTTAGGTTAGTTGCTAGGTTCAGGCAAAGGGTTGAGCCTATGAGAAGAAACCTGCAAGAAACTCACGGCCACTCTTTTAAATAGCCAATTAAATATAATTTCAGTATTTTACAACTTAGATTAACAAAGTGTTGCAGCCATTATGTCAAATACTGACTATAAAAAACTAAAGATAATAACAATAATAACTTAATAATATCATATAGATGAAATAATTTGGGCTAAGGTGTATTTTTTAATATTAATCTAAAATAGACAGTAGGATGGCATGATGGCGCATACACTTACACTTTCTGACTATGCAAAGGCAGTTCGTGACTAAATGCGGTTGTGGATTTATATTCTTCAATAATAATCAAATTAAGAAACAAGATACTTGTTTATCAATAGATATTATTATTATTAAATGTGCGAAACTTGTTTGCCTACTAATATATATCACGCTACTTCAATTATTCTAGCCTTACGATTCAATACCAAATATAGACCAAATAAAATAGTGAAGCCTGCTATTATTTTACTCACGGAACCCCAAAGCCCTCAATATACAATATCAACTCTCAAATTACTTATCAAATTCTTCAGAATACACTCGGACACAACAAGCAATATGTCATTGAGTTATTGTCTATTGTTAGCAACCGGTCTATGTCGGAGCGATAATTGGGAAATAAATTTATAATAGAAATCCAGATAGATGAACGATGTTACGCAATATTGTCACACGAGTACTTAGAGAGGAAGGTAACTATTGCAGCAGTTTCCTTAGAATTTAGTCTACTTGCAAATTTAACATTGTCATCAAGCTTATTTGCCAGCCTATTAATTAATATGATAGTAGAAAAATAATTAAGAAATCGTAATGTGAACGCCTAGTGGGAAACCGCTGGACTGCGACGCAAAGGTCTCGGGTTCAATCCTGTGGCGGGCATCTCTGACTTTTCGAAGTTATGTGCGTATTAAATACATAGTTAATTATTGCTCGCTTTAACGGTGACGGAAAACATTGTGAGCAAACCTGCGTGTCTGAGAGTTCTCCATAATGTTCTCGAAGATATGTGAAGTCTTCCAACCCGCACTAGGACAGCGTACTCGACTATGGCCTAACCCTTTTCACACTGAGAAGAGGCCCGCGCCCAGTACTGGGATTTTATCTATATTAAACTGTCCCACTGCTGGCCACGGGCTATGGCTGATAGTATTATAAGCCAAATAGCTTGCGTAGGTTTGTAGCCCACGTCAGCTACTTGTAAGTAGTTAGATCCAACACACACGCACACACATCTATAGCAAAAAAGCTTCATCGCTTAGTTTAACGGCCTTCACGTAACGTGCGTAAGACTCTGCGTTAATATTAAAAGCAATAAATCAAATCAAAATTGTTTAATATCATAGACCTTAGAATAGCTAATACTTAAATGAATTTACCGCATGTAACATAATGGTAATATAATGACTGATGGGTAGAAGATATAAGATTCGAGCGAAGAACTGTCGAATTTGTTATCTTCTCCTGACCTATGGTGCAAAAGACTTTTAACTCTTTTATCATGGCGATTAGTCTCTATATCCAAATGTAAATAGATTGGCTTATCTTATAGAATAAAAAATACGGTAGCGCCCTACTACAGACTAGATACTTTTTTACAATCTAATAGTAAATGATATTCTAATTCTAATCCTAACTTCCTAACTAATATTATAAAAGCGAAAATGAGTTTGTTTGTTTGTTACCTTTTCACGCCTAAACCACTGAACCGATCATCCTGAAATTTTGCATATACGTTGTCAGGTGCACAGAAACGGACATGGGCTATCTTTCATCCCGAAAAAAATAATTTTTCCCGAGGAAAACAACAATAGCTTTCTTATGATAATAGATGGCGCCACGTATGTTTCGAATCATGATTGAATTATATTATTACAAGCAGAGTACAACCCAAGTTGATTGTCAAATTCTAAATTAACGCGAGCGAAGCCGCGGGCAAAAGCTAGTAAATCTAAGACATTATACTGACGATACTGCCTGCGCTTAACGCCGTGCATTATTCGGAATTAATATCATTACTGCTACCTACCTACCTACGCCTTAAAGTGCGGTGGCAATGTTTCGTGTTCTGTGGTTCACAATACATAGGTATAACAAATTTAACGCCACAGAAAAATCATAGAAGTCGAATACATTCGTGTCAAACTAGAAGAATTCAAATGTTCGAACGAATGAACATCACACCACATAAGTTTATTTGTATGTGCAATCAAGAGGACAACCAAACCTTCTGGTTGTAATTTACACAAATCAATGGAAATAAATGATTTTGATTTGTTTCAAGTTATTCTTGAGAGTTTAAATCGGTTTGACTAACTCCACCGAGCAAAGTAAGTAATGAAAAAACTTTTCTCGAGTATTTGAACTTTTATTCCGTTATGGGCAAAGTTATCCGCCGCGTAGGCATTTTTGACGAAATCTTTGAACGTAAATTTTTTCATCATTACCAGTAATTTTGGATACTGATTGACTGCCTGCGGTTCAGTGACATCAGCATAAATCAAAATAACTGCAGATAAGATATCGATCTTTAATTCTCATTCCACGCTATGGAAAGTCTAGGATGGGGGACTCTTTCAGCAAATTACAAAAGTGACAGTTACCTCAGGTTAGACAAAGGACAATTATTTATAGAAGAAGCTGAGTTGGACAGTTCCAGATTTGAAGGAGTGCTCCATTACATTTTATGGATCAAATAAATTTCGCTGTACGGCACTCCAAAGTAACAATATTAACATTACCAAAGTGAAAATCACTTCAAGTAAAAACTCAACATAAAAAGCAAACGCCGCGAACTCATATAATTACTTTAATGCACACTTTATTTTTTCATACTTTAATGTTCGAAACATTGCCATTTGAGAAATTCCCTTTTCACTAAAGTTTTTACTTAAAGCTTTGGAATGAGACCGTTTTAAGGAGTCCAGGCGTGGGTCGGTGGGTAGGATATTCAGTGCATTCGAGCGGCGGCTCAAAGGGCTCTCTGAGGTAGACGTGGGCTAAGGTGCGGCGACCATGAATTGGGTATTCGGTAGGAAAAGTCTTAGGGTAAAAGTTGGTGAAGAGTTTGAAGTGAGTGGGTTAAGTTTGAAGTTTCTTGGTTGGAAAAATGATTTTGAACTAAGTTTTGTTTGCTTATTTGTAGGCAGTTAATGTTAAAGGTAGTTATAGCATATAATTAGTGTAATTTTTTTAAATATAGCGTTACGCGTGTAATTCTACTGGCTTAGGAACAAAACGTCCTTGCTTGCTTTATAACAAAGAAGTTGATTAATTAATTTTCTATAACGTTTCACTGGCCATACATCATGCTGCGCCTATAATTATCACAGAAGAGATAAGTATCCACATTCCTTTAGATATTATTTTTCAGAAATCACTAATAACAGGCGAGCCAGTTGCTGTCTGCCGGGGACAGTTCCAGACTTAATTAGATCAAAGCCGAAACCCCATGCACGGCAGTCATATTTACCAAAGCTATTACATCGAGACAGAAATTTACAATATAGTTATTGTTAAGTCTGAAAATTCTAACCCAGAACATACGTAGTATCTCAGCGAACATGGGTGGTTTACTGACATTGTTGTCTAGAATTTCTATATCGCAGGATATTATAATACTCACAGAATGTTGGTTAAGATGTAACCCTAATATACCTACACTAGACGGATACAATCACGTTATAACGACCAAAACTCTAAATAAAAATGATGGGATTGTTGTATATATTAAGAATAACTTAACGAATGCTTGTGTAACCGAAGAGAGACTAGTAGACGCTAATTGCTTAAAAATTAAAATAGGTAATGATATATGTATTTTTGCGGTATACAGACCTCCGTCATTTAAGGATCTTACAAATTTTCTATCCTCGGTGGACGATGTTTTAACTTTAAACCGTTCATTGGGAAGTGTAATGTTTGTCGGCGATATTAACATAGACATGGTCAATGGGAACACCGATACAAAAGCACAGGAATATTTGAACCTTCTTGCAGCTCACGGTCTTTTGCCGGCACATAGTCAAGTTACTCACGATAAAACATGTCTCGACCACGTATTTCTCAAGACTAAACTAAGTGCTGTAACTATTGTTATCGATTCCACAATCACTGACCACAATGCCGTCTTGGTTACCCTTGATAAAGTGAATGTCAATAACCAGCCCATCATGAAGACAAAAGTTGACTTCACTCTGTTGCAAAGCAATTTTAAAGATATAAATTTTTCTTGCATTTATAAATGTACAGATGCTAATATTGCCCTCGAATACTTTGTTAATTCATTAACTAGAGCATTAAAAATTTGTACTAAGACATATTTCGTGCCACATCGACTGAGAATTTTGAAACCGTGGATTACTCCGGGCGTACTAAGATGTATGAAAAATAGAGACAGAATGTATAAAAAAATGAAGGCGACACCAAACAATGAAACATTAAAGACCATCTTTAAAAGATACCGAAATTTCTGCAACTCTATAATAAAGAAACTTAAGAGACAACATGAGAGAGACGAATTAGACAAAGCCAAATCTAACCCTAAAATGATGTGGGATATTATAAAAGAAATCACCCATACTAAAAGAGTAAAGAATTCGGCTATCACCTTACTTAAAATGAAAAATTCAATTGATGAATCTCTTAATACTGTTAATAAAACGTTTACAAATGTTGGGAAAAATATTATCACAGCTGTCGGTTATAACACTAATACTGTTGATGCACCATTTTATTCATCTCATCCTCATTCGCTTGTATTTCTGGAAACTGATGAGACTGAAGTAGAACGCATAATACAAACATTACGAACTAACCGCGCAATTGGTATTGACGGCATATCATCAAGCCTTCTAAAAGAGTACAGAACAATTCTGATACCTCCTCTAACTTATATACTTAATCTTTGTATAAACAATGGAGATTTTCCGCATCTGCTCAAAAGGTCTCTTGTTCATCCCATATATAAGTCTGGGGATCGAGGTTGTGTCACTAACTATCGACCGATTTCCGTACTGCCATCATTGTCTAAAATCCTAGAGCGAATCATGAACAACCGCCTCAAAAACTTTCTTGATGTCAATAACATTTTGTCTAGTAACCAGTATGGCTTCCGCAATAATATGTCCACAAATGACGCTGTTCATGATCTTACTAATCATATAGTGGAAGCACTGGATAATGGTGATAAATGTATTGGCATTTTCCTCGATTTGGCTAAGGCGTTTGACACGCTCTCTATCCCTGTACTAAAAGTAAAACTTGAGCGAATCGGTGTTAGAGATAAGCAGCTAAAGTTGTTCCAAAGCTACCTAACTAATAGAACACAATGCGTAAAAATAGGAGATCATCTTAGTGACAGTCTACCAGTACTAAGTGGCGTGCCACAGGGTAGTATACTTGGCCCTACATTGTTTCTAATATATGTAAATGAGATGTGCAAAATAAAATTGGAACGTGGAAAACTTTTTGCATTTGCTGATGATACGGCTCTGATCTTTACGGGGAGGACATGGGAACAAACATTTAAAGCAGCACAGGTTGGCTTAAATAAGATAACTCACTGGCTAACGTTAAACTACCTATCACTGAATGTAGAAAAAACGAAATACTTAACATTTAGTATTAGAAAACCAGCAGTGTCATTGGATACTGCAAGATATTTTATTATTGCACACAGACATGCGTTAAATACCCATTACACATGTGACTGTCCTAAATTAGAAAATATCTCGACAGTAAAGTATCTGGGAGTTATATTAGATGAAAGACTAAGCTTTATACCGCACATAGATCTTCTGACGAGCCGAGTCCGTAAGCTAATCTTTGCCTTCAAAAATCTAAGACACGTAGCAGAGCCTGCTGTTCTAAAGATGGTTTACTATGCTCTGTGTCAATCCCTGGTAGCGTACTGTATCTCTTCTTGGGGTGGTGCCTCCAGAACTCATTTAATACGAGTCGAGCGAGCACAGAGAGCAGTACTCAAGGTAGCCACTTTTAAGCCATTCCGTTTCTCTACCAAAGATCTATATAAATATTGCGAGGTCCTATCAGTAAGACAACTATTTATCCTTCAGATAATTTTAAGACAACATTTGTACACCTCAAAACTCAGTCAGTCGAACTCATCCTCTCAACAGTCTCGTAGACAAGATCTCCCACTCGGTACCACCCGCAGAACTTCATTTAGCCAGAGATTTTTCTGTTTTCTTGGCCGGTTTCTTTATAATAAAATAAATAAGGCATTAACGATAATAAACAATAACAAACGTCAGTGTAAAGTAAATGTAAGTGAATGGCTTATAAAACTATCATACGAAGATACGGAGAATTTACTTCATCCATTAACTTAACACAGCACAGCACAGCACGTACATACACACATACACGCACACGCACCCTCACACACACACACACACACACAACACACCCTCACACACAAACATCCTCACAAACACACAAACGTTTACTAAATTAATTATGTTCCGAATTGCTTTAATTTTCTTTTTTGTTTTACTATTTTCTTACATGTACATTGTTTTAACTTATCATTCTATGTAGTTTTTGTATATAAAATGTGTCATGGAAGGTTGCTGGTACTTATAGCTCAGGTCTTCCTATTTTAAGTACCAGCGTTCACAAATTGTAGCTAACATCATGTATACAAAAATTGTTCCTAATGGTTGTAAATATCTGTGAAACAATAAAACATTATAAAACATTATTATTATTGTATTACTAGTGCTTTTATTGCCTAGTAAGATAATCATTTCTCAATTCCAAAGTTAGTGATTGATATCTATGCCCCGAACATAAACAATTTTTTGAAGTGAAAACTTTTTAGCGGCGTTGTGCACTTTTTTGTGCTAGGCAAAAAATGTTAAACTCGCGTCAGGACACGTGACCTTATCGAAAATTTGTAAGACGGAGGGAGAATTGTCAAACTCGCGTCAGGACACGTGACCTGATCGAAAATTCGTAAGACGGAGGGAGGATGTCATGTTTGTGTACGATAGCGCATAAATGAATATTGTATTTTACCACATAAATGATAGTACTTTTATACTGATAATTAAAGCATTATTATTATTCCCTAACCATTCCAAAATATCAAAAATGCACAACGTTAATATTCAAGTTTTCACTTCTGCCGGCACTCTCGGAGTGCAACCCGTTGTTTTTTTTTATACAATTAAGGTGGCAAACAAGCATACGGCTCACCTGATGTTAAGTAGTCACCGTAGCCTATGGACGCTTGCAATACCAGAGGCATCACTTGCGCGTTGCCGACCCTTTAGGAAAAAAAGGAAGTGGAAAGAAGAAGTAGCTGGCAGTGGGAAAGAGGGTGATTGGGCCTCCGGCACTCTCACTCACCAAACGAAACACAACAGTAGGAATACTGCTATTTCACGTCGATATTCTGTGAGAGGGTAGTACTTCCTCGGTCGAGCGGGCCCATTCATGCTGAAACCAGCGAGGCTCTACTACTAATCTATTAATAGATTGCCTTTTCAAAATGAATAATTGATTTCGGATTAACTATCTGTGAATCACATATTATTCATTATATGACTACTCCGAGCTGGTATTGGATCCGATATATGCAATATATCTATCAATAATGAAGAAGTGACAAATGGCACATAACGCATATAAGCGCAAGTTAAGACACTTGTATGAGTAGTATGCATCATGTAAGGCACCACCGTGATCCACTAGCGCATGTATCCCATACATAATAGCTTGCGCATGAATCTCGCGCCAATCATTTGTTTTTGGTAATATAAAAGTTCGTAAATATATTTGCAAGTTTATTACTTTATCGCGTGTAAACGGCTAAACGGATTTGGATGATTTTGGCACAGAGAGAGACAATATCGTGAATAAAATAGAGGATTTTAGGTTAGTACATTTTATCCCGGTATGAGTTCCTATGGCAGTAATGCAGGCAAAATCGGGGACAAAATATAGTCAAATATAATATTATTAGAAAGGCTCCAGTTCGCTTCCTAGCTCAGGCAATTAACTTCGCTGAATCATAAGCATACTTCCCGGCAATATCCTGCATAATCCCGACATTATGGCAACAGTATTTCGGAAGGAATTTAGTGTTTAATGACTGGGCATTGCGGCTCGAGGGAAGCTGCACTAAGCGGATCTCAACATCTTACATTTAATAATAGCATTGAACTATTACTTTGACAAACAGTTAGTACAAATTACCTTTACTTTAGATTATACTAGTTGAATCCCACGGCTTATCTCGTCTAGCATTTGGTTAAGATATATCCTATATTACTTAAGTATAATGTAGCTTACTATAATTAGTAAAATAATTTTAGAATCGGTTCAGTAATGATATATTTTAGCCCCAACATACAAACAAACAATCTTTTTTACTCTTAAATTTAAGTAGAGATATAGATTAATCGCTACGTGTGACTCAGCTCGCATGCTTTTAAGTAGCACATACCCTTATGGAATAAGTGTATATATAATTTCTTAAAAATCGTGTAAAGGTTCAGCTGTTACAGTTTAATAAGACGGACAGAATTACTTTCGTATTAATAACTAGCTGTTACCTGCGACTTCGTCCGCGTAGATTTTAACTAAAAAGTGTTTGTCTCCGCGGAACCCTATATTTACTAAAATCAAAGTAGCCTATGTTACTCCTTATAACATCAGCTATCTGCCAGTGAAAGTCCCGTCAAAATCGGTTCAGCCGTTTCGGAGATTAGCCGGAACAAACAGACAGACAGACTTAGATAAAAAGCTGTTATTTTGACATTACAAACAGACACTTCAATTTTATTTATTTGTATAGATGTTAGAATAGATGTAATATGTATAATATTATATTATACTATGCACTAGCAACGAACCGAAATATTTCTGCCGAAATGATGCGCTAAATACTTAAATTGTTACAGCTTATATGCTAAACTACGTAAATATTGTAGGTAAATTTATACTAAAACCCAATCTAAAAAAAAGAATCGTGTAATGTCGGATCAGTAGTTTTGGAGTTATAAACATACAAACTCACAAACAGAGAGAGACGTTATCTTATAATATGTAAAGAAGATAGGCAATTTGAAACATTATCTTAGATGCGATTAACCTGTTTCTGATGTCTGGATATCTTCGATAAAATGTTAGTAAATACCTGCAACAAAAAAAAACATGGTTATTATACAAATATTGACAGAATACGTAGCATAATATAGAGACCGTTGAACTGCGACTGGTTTGACGGTTTGTTTAGTGGGATTAGCAATGGTTGCGAGTTCGATTTTAAGGCATGCGCCTCTGTCTTTTTGAATATATGTGCGTATTTAATAGTTATTTATCGCTCGCTTTCACAGTAAATCTATACTAATATTATAAAGCTGAAGAGTTTATTTGTTTGTTAGAACGCGCTAATCTCAGAAACTACTGGTTCGAATGAAAAAATACCGCACCGGTAGTAGGAGTACCGGAGGCCCAATCACCCCCTTACCTCCTTCCCGCTCCTTCTCCTTCCCACTTCCTTTCCTAAAGGGTCGGCAACGCGCTAGTGATGCCTCTGGTGTTGCAGGCGTCCATAAGCTACGGTGACCACTTACCATCAGGTGGGCCGTATGCTCGTTTGTCACCAAGTAAGCATAAAAAAAATTTTGTGTTGGGTAGCCCATTTATCGAGGAAGGCTATAGGCTATATAACATCACGCTACAACCAATAGGAGAGGAGCAGCAATGAAAAATGTTGCGAAAACGGGGAAAATTCTCCTATATGAAGCAGACGAAATTACGCGGGACAGCTAGTAAAAATATAATGAGGAAACCTGCACGTCTAAGACTTCTTTATTATGTTCTCGAAGGTGCGTAATTTTTACCAAGCCGCAGTGAATGAACGTAGTAGATTGTGGCCTAACTTTTGTAGTACTAAGAAAAGGCTTATTAGCTATAGGTAGCCGATAAACTAGTTTCTTATTATGAGTAAAAGAAGTGTGTGATGCTATTCATGTATTGTAAGTTTAGCCTCATCATCATCATCATCATCAGGCTATAATAGTCCACTGCTGGACATAGCCCTCCCCCAAAGAGCGCCATAGCGCCCTGTCTTCAGCTTGCCGCATCCAGCATCTGCCTGCAGTCTTTCGCAGATCGTCATCCCACCTGGTCGGAGGGCGTCCTACCCTACGTTTGCCGAGTCGCGGTCTGCACTCAAGAACACGCTTACCCCAGCGGTTGTCGGTTCTTCGCGCGATATGGCCAGCCCACTGCCAAGTTTAGCCTAAAAGAAGGAAAATATTTGATCTTGATCCTTCCAAGCAACTTTGTATATAGAATTAATACCAATTGCTGTGCCGATACTAAGTTGTTACGTCACCGCTAAGTTATGATATCTTTGTCTAAGTCACACGCACACAATCTACAGTCTTATTCCTGCTGGGGTAATATGATTACATTGGTAAACTCATGAATTTGGATACATAGTTATACTCATATTTCATCAATTATTATAGGAGACGTATCTATTTCCATCAGCTGGCCAAATTGCCGAATTTCGTGCTGCTACTGAAAACGCTTTGTCCGAACTAAGGATTATATCTTACAATCTATCGTACGTTTAATTATCTAAGACGCATTCTGAGTAAGGGATTCGTCGGTGGTGACCGTATCACTGTGTAATGATCGTTGGAGCAGACGGGTTCTCGAGTGGAGACCACGACTCGGCAAGCGTAGTGTAGGACGCCCTCCGGCCAGATGGACCGATGACCTGAATAAGGTGGCTGGAGGTGACTGGATGGTGAAAACGGGAGATCGGGCCTTGTGGCGCACCCTGGGGGAGGCTTATGTCCAGCAGTGGACTGCAATAGGCTGAAATGATGATGATGATGATGATATTTTTATTTATCTGGTACTGCTATTTATTTATTTATGTATTAACGCCTATCTTATCTATAATTAATAAAATGTTATGTAGATATAGTATAAATTGAATGCAATTCTCAATGTTATAATTTGGACTTTTGCTTTTTGTCTCTTTATATTACTTTCTTTTTTTATTTATCTGTACCTTTTAAATTAGGTAGGTACCTACATTCATAACAAATTATTTGTGGAAGCTTGGTAATAGCAACATTCATTAGATATTGTAACTACACTCTAGAATATTAGTCTGTAAGCTGTCCGATAAAAATTAAACAAATAAATAAATACTTTTATTATAGTTTCAAAATAGGTTGTAAAATAGTGATGATTCGACCAAGTATATAACTGTTTTACTTTGATTATATTCTGTATTATAACAATGTAATAACAAATAAAAGACAAAGACCTTGTTATTGTTTTGAAGATTCAACGGAAATGTTTTTCACAGGTTGGTTAAATTATACTTACCGTCGACATTCATTTACTTACAAATGGAGCCGAGATTTTTTCGGTTAAGTAAAGTCTGAATTATAACGAGGGTAGACGCAGAGCGAGTAAGTAAATATTTAAGACTTTATTTGGAACGTTGTGTGTACGTATGAATATAACCATCCTATTATTGTGAGGGTGTTGGCAATTTCGGAGAGCCCAGGTTCTGAAGAAAATAATGTATGCTGTTTCATTTGGGTAGACTAGAGGGCGACCCTAAGGTCAAGATCAAAAGGCAAGGTCGATCAAACACGAATAAGAATAACATAGAACAACAAAGAAGAATACAGACATGTAGAAGAGCAGTCGCACATTCAAGTAGCAGTGTCTGGGAGTTGTGGCCCAGTTACACAATGTCTAACTATCAATTATATAAGAGAAAAATATTTATTCTATGACTTCGACAGCGACAGAAGAAAGAAAGAGAAAGGAGTTAATGTGATCACATATAGAGAAAATAAAAATAATATTCAATAGAACAGTAAATAACACAAGAAGAAAAATTGTACCAAAGTGTGTAAGTCCTTGTATGAATAAAATTTACCGTTTTAGTCAAAAGGATATCAACATTGCTAACAGCGTTTTATTCTTACATGCTAACGTAAACAATTATATTTCTCAGCAACTAAACATCTTAAATATATGTATCTACAATTACAAACTGTAATTGAAACAACAGGATTGCAGCTAAAATGGCGCATGAACACATCTTTACCCAACAATCTAGCACCAACATCTCGATTACTCGTTGGAACTTAATACAGAAGTTTAATACACTGGTACAGCAGTACAAAAGAATTGGCGGGAACAGCTGTTTCGTACAGCTACTGCGGTTTGGCAGGTTACAAATAACACTTTTTGTGCGATTCAAACTTGGCAATGTACGTTCGCAATTGGAATCTATTGTCGAATGTTGGTGGAGACGAATGGGTTATTTTTTGGCTTGTTGGTGGACAGAAAACGTAATGAAATAATGTATAATGCCTGCCTAGAATGTTGTCAGACTTGTAGGTTATTTGGAATCTGTATTGTTTCTACTGCCTACATATATGTGTGTACATATATATGCTACATATATATGTCTCTCTACCTACATTTATATTATTTATATGGAGTACTAGCTACACCTCGGCAATAGTACTTCTTTCAAAACAAAAGGTAAAGTACCTTTTATTTTGGAAAAATCCTTATTTTCTATACCGCTGACAACGTATGTATATGCGAAATTTTATCATGATCGGTTGACTAGTTAAGGCGTGAAAGTGTAACAAACAAAAATTTACATTCGCAATTATAATAACTAGCGGTCGCCTAAAGTTTGTCTGTAAGATTGCTGATATATGATATGTAACAATAGTTACGCGCTTCGACTACGTGCGTCAAATGCATGGTTGTGTGCGTGTAGTGTTTTTCCATTAATTTAATGTATTTCTAATACATATTTTATAAAAATATTAGGATTCGCCTCTCCTTCTCCATATAAACTTTAACTGTGCCAAATTTCATACACCTCCGTGCGCGCAATTTTCGTAAAAAGGGGTACAAAGTTTTTGCTTCACGTATAGATAAGTAAGGATATGAAGTTCATATAAACGTAAACGATTACCGTACCACATAATTATATACTTGGAACACAAGTAATACCACACGTTACATCGACAATGAAAATGATCCTATGTTGCCAGCAAAATTATTACTGTTAAGTCGAGAACTGTGTATAGTCTAGTATAGTCACTAAGTCTATCATTCTTTTAATTTTTTTATACGGCTAGGGTGGCAAACAAGCATACGGCCCACCTGATGGTAAGTGGTCACCGTAGCCTATGGACGCCTGCAACACCAGAGGCATCACTTGCGCGTTGCCGACCCTTTAGGAAAGGAAGTAGGAAGGAGAAGGAGCGGGAAGGAGGAAAGAGGGTGATTGGGCCTCCGCCATATCGCGTTATGCTTAATAAAATATAACCAATCACGCCTATCGTAAAAGGCGATTTAGAAGGCCTGAGAATTCTAGAATTTTTCTATTTTCCAAAGACCAATACTCTGTGTGTGTTGATTGCTGTCATGCTGTAGAATGAGTGGGTGCGCGTATATTTTCCGGAAAGGGTCAAGTGCATGTGCACCGAGAGGACCGCTGCGGTCCACACGTAGGTACACACAGCGATACATCAACCTAGACTGTTTGGACTTTGAACTATTAGAAGTTGAACGCTGCGAATCGTGTGAGAGAATGCGTTATATTTTTGTTACGCTCTATCCTTACCATTACATCGACACCACTATGCACTGTCCCTTTCCGACAATGCTCTATATTTAATGTAGCGTAGTTATGCGTATATATGGTGTCTAACTTGATGTGTAGCCGTGTGTAAAACTCATGTCTTCCTTTTACTTGCACTGAGTATGTAGATGTTAATTGCTGTGAATATGTGCATCAGGATAGTTTTAGTATGGAAAACTTAGAAAACTTAAATCACAAAATGTCAGATATATTTTGGACGCTACCTCAGTCATAACAAGAGAGAGATGAATTTTCTATCAAGCTTTTTTTTAGTAGCAGCGCGATGTTTGATTTCGTTATCTCTCACGTAAAATCATAACTAGGTAATTATGTGCAATGCATGTTTCAAAAAAGACAGTATAATGAATATTTAATTAATTTATTTTTATTTATTTAATTTAATTACATTCTTATATTTATTCATACTTGCAGTCGCCTAGTGCTTGAAATTCGACCAAAGTTTGCCTGTAAGTGTATTGCTGATATATGTCATTATATATTGATATATGTAACCATAGCTACGCGCTTCGCCTGCGTGTGTCAAATGCATGCATGTGTGCGTGTAGTGTTTTTTCATTAATTTAATGTATTTTTACGCATAATAAAAAAAAAATATTAGCATTCGTCACTTCTTCCCTGTATAAACTATAAGTGTGCGAAATTTCATACTCCCCCGTCCGCCCAATTTTCATAAAAAGGGGTACAAAGTTTTTGCTTCACGTATTAATATATAGATGACGTTTAATCTGGTAAGAACCTTGTATTACTACGCGTATTAGATTAAGATAGAACTTAAATTTCGCATTTTGCGCCTCAGCATTTACACCCAGTCCGACTCAGCCGATAATAGTTAGGTATTGTTCTACAAAGAAAAGCATGTTACTGTCTGCTACGCTATATCCATATAAACCATTATACAAAGAAAGCTTGACCCTTGGGCAATTTCTGGTAACCACTAGTTATACCCTACATAAAATAAAATAAAGCAAACCACATGGTAATTAAAAATAGATTGCTGAACATTTTTTACATTGCAATCAATCATGTTCAATGTTTGTATGCGACGTTGTACCATTAATTATTGAAAAGCACACATTGGATACATAAAAGTCAGTTTTTGCTTTGACTTCCAAGCATGAAATTTTTTTTGCTTGTCATATCTACTCTGATGGTAGGTCAGTAAAGTTCATCAATGAAGGCTACCATCCCAATTGTCATACTACAAAAGCGCCATGACAAATGCGAGATATGTTGAACGCACTGTTTAAAGAATCCAGGATGGTTGTTACAGGAAGTACAAATACTCTGATAAGACATACTGGTACTATAGAATATACTACGGAATATCACGGCATAATTTCTCTGTCTCTTTTACCCAGCTTTAGAACATAACCCAATGTTATCCCTATGTATTCCCACACTACATAAGAATAGCATTGTTATGTTCTTGGACACAAGCTGGTAATGCACTGATTATTTCTGGAAGGATCGACAACTTGCTACTAATACTTCAGGTATATAAGCATTTATAAGGTACAATAGTCGCTGATCAAATGCCCAAATGACTATAATTCTTTGCCACTTTAGCGATTACAAAAGCCTTATATTTGGAACTGTTGCAAATTTATTTCAGCAATCGTATGCGCCTTAATTAAAAATAAAAACACGTTTTTGTATTTTAGATTCCAACCAACATTTTTGTCACATTTTGCCAATCCAATCATTATTTTGGAACATTTACCAATATATCTTATTGATTCATTTATTTTAGTAACAAATGTACGTAGATTCACGCTTGTATTCTCATATACGGTGTAGGCAGAATAGCACAGTGTAGTAGAATCTTAAAATATAGTTAGTGAACTTGGGGTTATCCATGTCGTACGAGTATCTCATGGAATAGGAGACGAGCATATTACAGTCTAGCAGACTTAAGCTAATATTCGTGCCTGGGACTTAATAATGAACGTATGCAAGATCTCAAAAATATATCTCATTTTTAATAGGAAGGTTTTTCGAGGATTTTGTAGCTGATGCCTCTGGTGTTCAGTTACAAACCTACATAACTGGGCTTTGAAAGAAAAAAACGCCTGCGAAATTTATTTGACTAAAATATTTAGGCATAAGCAACGGACCAAAATTATTAATAAAAACCTAACTACAAGAAAGCCGCCAGAAGCTTATAAAATATTTTACACCAAAGATTACGTAACAGAATAAAAAAGCGAAAAAATAAATTATGAAACATAATAAACTATTTGTAGGAAATACCGAGCAAATAGCGCCAGTTCCCAACAAAGAAGTTACTGCGAGTCTAAAATGTACCGGTATAGATAGGAGTTCTTAAATTTAGTTGTACAAGCGGTATTCTCGCGAGAGCCCAAGTATTGCAGGTGTGGGAAAGCTCTTAACAGCTAGTTTGGAGACGAAATGATGATATTTCTAACGTATTGCCGCTCCTACTACGTGTTTGAATTGTTTTAAGACAAGTTAAGGTTCTCGATAACGACTAACTTAAAAATAATGAATGTCCATTACATTGTATTACGTATACACGAATGTTATACATTGAAATTAAACTGCTATAAACGGATCGAGGTTTATTTTATGTCATGGTCATAGAGAGAATCCCCGAGACCATGGCTGCTGACATTCAACCAAACTGTCAGAATAGTATAAATATAAATATATAAAAAAAAAAATTGTGCTTTTTCAAATAATTGCCGTAGTTGATTTCAATTAAAGACCATATAAGGCTTGTTTTCCTTTTTGTCCACATTAAAATGGGTGATAAGATAACATTTTCATAGTTGTTCATACATCCAGATGTACTCTTAGCCTCAATGTGACAAAATCGTTTACTCGGAATTGACTTGCTTTAGTTGACCAGAAAGTCTTTAAACAGACTTTTGAATAAGATTGTATAACTAATAATATAAGTAACTCTATCTGGAAGTTGGAGTGCAAATGTGGTGTTGTTTTTTATTTCCGTCTACCGTGCCTAGTTCCAGATTTCGTGCTGAGAATTTCAAGAACGAAAACTTTTTGCCCTACCGTAAATCGAGACCTCATGCACAGTCACCTTATTCGCTACCACTGGCCATCGAGGTAGCCTTATCAGATATAAAAACACCCAAAAATACTGTGAACAACCGTAAGCACACTCAAACTCACTCAATTATCACACGAGTCTAGCCTATAGTAGAGGCAGCCGTTTCTTCGTATGTCACGGCTTAATACCGGCGGGTGCCTTCGTATTCTTAGTGAATTTTATAGTTGGAATAAAACTTGCACACTATGTTATATACTTGTAGGTACGTGTATGTACCGTTGACTCTGAGCCGGTAACTCGCCCGCCGATGTAAGGATTGTGTCTTTCAACATGTTAAACTGTTGTTTTGCTGCAACATAGAGATAATAGGCTGCTTAATTGTTTGTTTTTATATTATTCTTTCATTAATACTTAGAATATTAGATGATATTCATTATAAATCTATACTAATGTTATAAAGCTAAAGAGTTTGTTTATTTGTTTAGTTGAACGCGCTAATTTCAGGAACTACTGGTTCGATTGGAAAATTATTTCAGTGTTGGATAGCCCATTTATCGAGGAAGGCTATAGGCTATATAACATCACGCTACGACCCACAAGGGCGTCGCAGTAACGATAAACGCAGGTGAAAACGCGGGAACATCTATAAGTAATATAGCTGGTTAGCGAAAATGAGACAATATATTTATAAACATTTAAAGTTATTATTTGGCAAAGATACTTTTATTTGAACCCCAATAACATTTTGGTCGACTTGGGAATAGAATCTCACGATTGCACCTATACATAAGTGCAATATTTATTCCACGGGCCGACGAAGCAGCCTGTTATAAATTACTAAGTATTTCATAAATACTTATTAATCGCAGAATAGCTATAAAGATTCTGACCACAGCGACACATACAAGCCTCTGGTAGAATTAACTGTAATAAATCTAATATAACGAGGATGCACGGCTGTCTGTATTTCCTTTAGACCGGACCAGTCCGACCACTTCGTGGTAACGCGTGAAGATAAAAATACTGCGATAGCAATCCTATGTTAATTTCTAGATACAAAATGGCACACGAACGGAATAACGAGGTAACTCAAAAATCATGGATTTCAAAAGAGTGTACTATTCATTTTTGGTTTCGACGCTGACTCAGTGATGTAATTAGAGTCAATATTTGTTGTTGTTAGGTTTGAGGTTTGATACCCGAGTAGACGATTTTTATTGGCTTTTATCTGTTAAGAAATTCTCAGTAATAACATTCGAATTATGTATGTGTACGGTAGACGGCAATGGGCACGATCTTCAGTACGTGTGATTTAAATAACTACATCTATACTAATACTAGATGTTCCCGCGGTTTCACCCGCGTTTATTGTTACTGCGCCGCCCCCGTCGGTCGTAGCGTGATGGTATATAGCCTATAGCCTTCCTCGATAAATAGGTTATCCAACATTAAAAGAATTTTTCAATACCTGAGATTAGCGCGTTCAACCAAACAAACAAACAAACTCTTCAACGTTATAATATTAGTATAGATTATAAAGAGGTAAGATTTGTTTTTTTGTTTGTTTGTAAGGGTTTAACTCAAAAACTACTTAACCGATTTTAAATATTCTTTCACCACTAAAAAGCTGAGTAACAGGCTATATTTTATTTTTAAAAATCAGATTGTTTCTAACATAACCTAACCTAAAGTAGAGAATGTCGTAATACACCTTTGCTTATATAAGTATGTTTTGGTATATTCCATAACGTAAATATAAATATTAAATAAATAAAATAATATATAACATAAAGTATGTAAGTACTTTAGGTGCTTTAGTAATTATTTATTATGGATTTCAGGCGTCCATAACGCTGTAGTGACTGCAATTACCTATTGATCGATATGCAAAAGTTAACAACTTTTTCGCAGTCATCTGTAAACCGATGACCATTGTTTTGAACCCGGTATTGTCTTCAGATTTTATAATAGACGAAATGGAAAGCTTTTACATTCAAACATATTACCCTCTGGGTTACTCTTCAACATTGTTATCCAGTGGGGGTGTGGAGGAGAGGTTAGAAATCCTAATATTTAACGTAATAAAACAATCAAGGAAAGCCGACACCAATAATTTTGGGATCAAAGTAACAAGCACACTAGGTTAGCTAGAAAGCTTAAACAGAATAATAGTAACTTATGCTTAACACAAATTTAATAGTAATCGTTAAAAGTGTAGGTAATAATAAATATAATAAAAAGAGTAAAATAATGAAAAAATGTTATGAATACTTTTCTTTTTATGACACAGTCTTATACGCATCGCGTGTAGAAATCAAAATAGTTATTTTTTAGTAAAACGACAACATGACTATCAACCTTTTGATTCAGATGACCTTTATCTTAGGCAAGACATTAATTGCAAAAGAATAATATATCTACCTCACTACTAATATTGGAATATATTAAAATCAAAGCAAGTTTACCTAAATTCGTTTATTCTATACCTTTAAAAGATAGGCCACATTTACTGTAATAGTATAGAAATAATAGTAGCCTATATACATCAACTACAATATTCTCCAACTGGTCTTTCGATACCCATGATTTACAGGATTTCCTAGAATCAGTTTTCTGAAATGGTGCAAGGATGTCGCGCTAATTGAGTGAGAAGGAACATCTATTGGAAATGTACGTATGTAGTTCGAATGAGCCTGCTCACCCGATACAATACTAACCCATATACAGGATACCAGCGGCTATAACATCAGTAACACTGACACTGCGTTTCGCCTAGTTAGTAAGAATTTGTGAAGGGTCACACGTAATCATATCGCTGCTAAAACTGTATTTAATAATAATGTCCTCCAGACCGAATTTCGATCACCGCGGTCAATTTTAACGCAGGAGATATTAGTGCCAATTCTGTTGTCACAAAATTCTCGAAACTTAACTAAAAATCACAAAAATTTTGTTTAGTCCTGTCAAACGACATTTCGTATTCTGAAATCGTTAAAAGTGACAGGACTAAACTAAATTTTAGTGATTTTTAGTTAAGTTTAGAGAATTTTGTGACAACAGAATTGGCACCATTGTAGTGCACAAGTATGTGCGCAAACACAAGTGCACTCTCTTATAACTCTCGGATAATCCGACACGACCGGAGAGAGATCAGGCTCGTGTTTGCCGAGACACGGGGGTGTCTAACACCGTCAACTTCCTAACTCAGGGCTCGTATTGAAATTTCTTAACAGAAAAACTTCGTTTTGACGCGACCCGAGACCTCATGCACATGAAATCGCATTCACTACCGTTGTGCCACGGAGGTAGTAACTGTATTTAATACCGTTTCCATGACATCAGTGATATGTGAGTGATACCGCTCGCCTTGCAAGCAAGCAGCTGGCTGACCGTATGCTATTATGTATTACTTGTCACCTTAAAGTATATAAAGCTAGATCTCAGGCAGCCCAAGGGGTCAATGATCTGACCCTCCAGGGTGCAAAAGATCGGGCAAAACGAAGGAGGCGTGCTAGACATCGCGTCTGTTTTGTATGAATATAATAAATTGAACGCTAAACTGACTTTCCATTTATGATACCAAATTCTTGGTGGTCTATTCGTAACATGTAATTTATTACAAATCATAGTGATGCCAGAATGTTCTGAACGCGTAATCAAGCTAGCATTCGCCCGCGGGTGCACCCGTGCATAAACTTGAGGAAATTTACATTTTCTATCTAGATAGTCTTATTTTAAAGCATGCGCTGTGAACACTCGACTACTAATTCGCCCTAGGGACAAACGGACAGGCAACGTTATGAATTCAACTGTAAATATCTAACATACTCTTTACAGCTTTCGAAATAAGAACGCCTTGAATTTTTCAAACTGAAAACGTCTCTATACTCTCATGATTATCATACAACTTTAATAGTATAATCATTTAATTGCTTACTTTGCAATTTTCAACCTTATAATTACGAGGATAAGATCTTTCGATCGTCAAGTGACTAGCAGTAATTAAATTTGTATTATAACGGTGACGCATTTCCATCCCAGTTGATTACCGACGATGGATTGTTTTAGCTCTAATCGTATCGTAAATGGATTGGTTAATAGGCCTATATATTCCTAGTAGAAATATGAACAATTATATTAAGCCTAAAGGAAAAACTCATAGGCCTATTTTATGATTGGCTATCTTGTTAGCTTCGTTTTATAAGATACTCTACTAGGAACCATGTGCTACAGCCATTGGACTCAAAATAGAAAGCAATGGAACTTCAAAGAATATAGATTGAAATTGTTAAACGCTTATGTAAATTTTATGCATTGTAATTGGACTATTTATAACAGATTTTATCGCAGTTTATTTAAATTATTACAATTTAATTTATTTATATTTACACCGTAAAATTTCCCTAAGATATCAATTGTGTTTACGATTGCTTTTCAACAGGCATGGTTATGACGAGGCTGAGGTGGTGTGCGTCTCAATCTTGAAGAAACTTCAATTTAGCACACGGTCTTTTTAAAAAGTCAACTTAATTTCTAAAAAGTCTAATTGCATTAATAATAACTATATTGTAATTAATCCCAAACTAATATATCTTTAATGTGTGTATACTTTAATTTGTTAAATGGGTGCAGTGTTCGCTAACAAACTGTTACACAGTTTGGCGAAATTATGTAAAAATGTAAATGTAGCACATTTGTTATAAATTAATAAAAAAATAAAGAACATTGAGTCTTGCGGTTAATATGGTTCCCAAGCTCCTTAATTCCATAAAGCAGGACTGTATGGTGCAGGACTGACCGACCCGGGCATCGAATTTGAGACTTCATACATAACATGTAGAGACCTCAACATGGCCTCGGCTGCTATGAGGGCGGTGTGGAGGCCACTGCTCTTAGATCACACGACTGCTTACCATCAGGTGGAGTGTGGTCATCTTGACAAGAAAAATAAAAAAAATGTTTGAGGTCTCAGATTCGATGCCCGGGTCGGTAAAATCTGCGACTATACATAGGTATATAAACTCATACCTATGTTCCCGAAGGGGTAGGCAGAGGTGTATCTCAACAACATTTTTCAGTTATAAATTTAGATTATATTTCCTTCTACCACGCAAAGCGTCAGATTCCAATCCGTTGTTGAAAATTTCTTGCCAACAAAACCAATGTGGTAGACCAAAACGTCGATGGCAAGACGAATTAATTAACTACAGGAGGGACTGGTGCAAACTAGCGCATAATAGGGATATGTGGAAAAGCAAGAGGGAGGCCTTTGCCCTGCAGTGGGACAATACAGGCTGAAAATAAAAATAATAAATAAAATAAAACCTCAATAACATCTCAAACTAGGAATCGAACCAAAGATCTCATGCACAGCAGTTACATTCATTACCGCTACACCACCGAGGCAGGTATTACCAGGCAATCACTTCGTCATTCGTTCAGTCCTAATGTTTTATCTTGTAAAGGCAACGCTTTGACGCCTTCAAATGCCTTTGTTATGACGAAAACAACTGAGTGACGCTCAAAGCAGGACTAAAAGCTAACCTCACACGATTGGTGACACTTCTCATCAGGAAAGGCCGGCCAGTACTACGAATATGTGTTTTCTGATTAACCCATTGGACAATTGCACCACAGGTGTTGTAAATTAATCCATATATACATAGATTACGTCTCCCCTAAGGGGTAAGCGGGGATGTATAACACTTACCACACATCAGAAGCAAGTTATACCAATGTTTCGCTGTTTCTGTTTTTACGTCATAAACAGCATGTCTATTGTCCACTATAGGTTTCGGTACTCAGAAAGTCCTAAGAAAAAATCTTAGCAAATTTTTCCGATATAAGAAGTTACGATCTACGATTGTTCACCGATGCCGATCTATCGTGATTATACGAAAAAACTTATTTATGTCCTATTCTGTATCTCTGACAACGTGTGTGCGAAATTTCATGATGACCAGTCCAGCAGTTAAGGCGTGAAAGCGTAAAAAACAAACGCACTTTCATATTTACAATATTTAGTAAGGATACTAGCTGTCTCTCATTGTTTCAAACACGTTCATAATTAAAGCACCCGTAACTCGTGGCCAAAGTCAAAGTCGACAATTATTATTTCCATAAAAATGTGTAAACACTTTTTGGATACGACAATCAACTAATATTTTAATAAATTTTTAACAAACTATTATAAAATTTATCGGACATATCAATTTAAAGGTCATATAATGTGAGCGCGACGGCATGCTTACATTAACGTCACCGATAAAAGAGGCGGTCAATACAACATTAAAAGCGCAACAGATGCCACAATCTATAATTTGAATCAATTTCTTGAATAGTTTATTACATATTGTTATTCCCATCTAGTTTGTAAGCTCAGACGCTGGGAGCTATCAGATTCGTAGGGCAAATTCATTGCTCCCTGGCCAGCCCCTTCGTGACTAAGCCTGAATATATTGTACAATAATCGGTTGTTCAGTTTTCTAGTCATTTTATTGAAGCTTTGTACGAAAGATTATTTAAATTGTTTTATAATAATAATAATTTAAACCATTTAAATCATTTATTTTCGTTACACATATACAAAACTTACATATTTATAGAATTCAGACAAAATTTACACGGTTACACATACACAATAAATATAAACTGGCATAGGTATTTATTTATTTATTTATTTATTATGGTTTATCAACAGCAAATGTTTACAAATTCACATCAACGATAACAAGGGAAGTATGGTGGCTGAAACATTTGCCAATTACAGATTAACCAGCATTCATCAATAGTTGTGACAATATTTATATAAAGAACTTAAATTACTATAACAAAGTAAGAAATAAAAATAAGAATTAAGGAGAACATAATGCAATTTACATTATATATGATTTTATGTGACAACGATATTGCTATTGTTGGAGACTTGAAGGGATTTAACGATTTTGTATTTTAGTTTGTTTTTAGAATCATGGTGAATGTCAATGTCAGGTACGGATTTAGATATTGTATTATACTCTTGACAAAGTCTATATAGCGTAGAGTGAGATTCGATGTTCGTTTTAAATTTTGGTGTATGGTAGATCTTAGTTATCGGATGTCTAGGTAATTTGCAGGGTACTTGAATGCCAATACGTGACATCAATTCAGCACAGTCCAACTTGCCATTTGCTAACTTATGTAAGAATGATTTGTCTATGACTATACGTCGTTCACGTAATGAATTCATATGAAAATGCTTCAGGCGTTGTTGATATGGACACCTATGAGAAATCCCATTGCAAGAGTATGCCAGATGTCGAGTAAATGCGCGTTGTATACCCTCAACACGTTGAGAGTGTACCGCATACTGCGGACTCCATATCATGCTTGCATACTCTAAACGGCTACGGACTAGAGAATTGTAAAGAGTGACTTTGGTGTATGGTAATCGAAAAGCTTTTGTACTACGAATTAAGAATCCTAGCATTTGAGAAGATTTCGTAACAATATTTTCGATGTGACTTTTAAAGTTTAATTTGCTATCAATAATAACGCCTAAATCACGGATCTCATTGACTCGAACAAGTGTGGTACTGTTTATGTTATATGAGGACATAAATGACTGTTTTTTTCGGGTGTATTTTATAAAGTAACATTTTTTAACATTAAGTGTCATATTATTGTGAGAACACCAATCCACGACTCGATCTATGTCGTTTTGCATAAATTGAATGTCATCATCAGAAGATACCGTCTTATAAATCTTTAAATCATCTGCAAACAACAAGGCTTTACAATGGTGAATTTGAGCAGTTATATCATTGATAAACACTGTAAAAAGAACAGGTCCAAGATAGGATCCCTGGGGAACGCCTGAGCTAGCATAATACGGACACGATTGATATCCATTTAAAGCAACTACTTGTGATCTTTTGGAAAGATATGAAGAAAACCACTTTAGTAAAGAGCCATCGATACCATTAAATTGCAGCTTTGATATCAGTAGTTGATGATCTACTTTATCAAAAGCACTGGAAAAATCAGTATACACAGCATCTATCTCTTCTTTATTATCTAGGGCTATCGTTAAATCAGATGTAAATTCTGTTAAGTTTGTGTCTACACTTCGACCTGTTTTAAGCCCGTGTTGACTGGGTGAAATCAATGAGTTAAAATGTTGTGATATAATAGGACATACCAGTGATTCAAATATTTCAGAAAAACAAGATAAGATTGAAATGGGGCGGTAGTTACTAACATCAGCGGCATCACCTTTCTTGTAAATGGGAATGATTCGTGCGTTTTTCCATATATCAGGAAAAATACCCTGTTCTAGCGAACGGTTGAAAATAATGGCCAATGGCCGTACAATGTATTCACTGCAGCGTTTTATAAATAGTGGCGGTATAGAATCAGGCCCAGGACCCTTTGATGTATCTAGTTTTTTAAGTTTATTAAGGACTTCTTTTTCAGAAATTCTTATTTGAGTGAGAATATTATTATAATCATTTGGAATAAATGGCCTGCTGATGTTTTGTTCGCAATTGAATACAGAAGAAAACTGTTTAGCAAATAGGTTAGCTGTTTCAGTTCCACCGCTGACTATGGTTTCATTCATATACACCTGCGATGGAATGGAGCTTTGTCCAAGTTTTTTACTATTAACGAAGCGCCAAAATGCCTTAGGGCTTGCTTGGATATCCTTTTCTATGGTATGCTTATATTCATTATAACAATTATTTATAAGCTTGTGACAGCGACTACGAAGTATTTAGAAGCTGATTTTGTCTCGAGGATTTTTGGTTTTACGATACACTCTTCTAGCCTTTTCTTTTTCAGATAAAAGTTTTATCAGAGCGTTAGAAACCAAATTGGATATTTGGATTTAAATCGTTGGTATTTTGGGACATACTTTTCAATGGGATTGAGTAAAATACTGTACAATCTCCTGACATTTTCGTTAACGTCTGTACATTGATTAAGTTCGCCCACGAAATCTACGTTTTTTAAAGCAAGTAAGATGCTATCATAATCTGCTTTAAAGAAGTTATAACCGGACCGCGGTTCGGGTTTTAAATACTGATTGCAGATGGTAAATGATATACGTATTTGTAAAAGAGGGTGATGTGAATCTAATTTGCTTAAAGTATCTGTTGGATGTGTTATTGTGACGTTAGAGATGTTGCTAAGCACAAGATCTAATATTCTTCCTTCTGTATTTGATATATCGTTGTACTGATAGAGGTTATTCATAGAAATAAAGTCAATTAGAGGAAAACCTAATGGACATTCGTAATTAGATGGAGTAGAATAATTTGCTTTGTCGTCGCATGACCATTGAATAAATCCCATGTTAAAGTCTCCAATAATTATAACATCATTAACACTCTCCAGAACATTATTAACTTAATTTAAAAAATACGAAAATAGGTACATGCATAAGAAAGGGCTCCAGCTCAGTATTTGCTGCGCACATGCACAGCACTGGTTTTCAGCTGGGCCCTGACTATTGTATTACAATTTTTAGCATAAATGTACACAAAGAAGACAAAAGGTTACAAAACATGAAAGCATAAGTTAAAAGGACCCAACACATTTAAAAACAAAAAAAAGAAATAAGCAATATAAACATAAACATATAGATACTAAATACATATGTATGTATATATATAATAATAATAATATAATATAATATTCTACCACATACACACAACACCATCTAGCCCAAACTAAGCAGAGCTTGTAATATGGGTACTAGACAATAGATAAACATACACATTTTTTTTTGTGAATACATACTTATTATACATACATATTATATATATATATACATATATATATATATATATATATATATATATATATATATATATATATATATATATATATATACATATATATATACATATATGTTATATATATATATATATAAATATGGCTGGCACAACATATACGACACGACACACAATAACAAGTAAACCTAATTATTACTATCCTGCTATCATATTATATCCTTTTTTGTAAATTTAATAATTCTCTGCGTAAGTGCGCTTTCAAAGTTTGTTGGGTCATACTTTTACGCAGCGGCGGGGCAAGATATAATAACATTCTACTACATACACCACAACACCATCTAGCCCAAACTAAGCAGAGCTTGTAATATGGGTACTAGACTATGGATAAACATACATATATACCTTTTTTTTTGTAAATACATACATATTATACATAGAAACACCCAGACCAAGACAAACATCCATGTTCATGCACACAAATGTTTGACTTTTGCGGGAATCGAACCCGCGACCTCAGGCGTGGCAGTCGGTTACACTAACCACTACGCCATCGAGGCCGTTTTATGATGATTTACCTGATTTTACTCGACGTAGAATCGAATGCGCAAATCTCTTTATCCAAGAGTTAAAGTAGCGCTACTGCTGTCTGGGTTATTAACGGGTGGCCATTTTCTGAAACTCGAATGCATGACCGCAACATGAAACGCAAAGGCGCGTACACAAATATTTATAAGTCATGTTTGTTTAGGATGTTAATGTTTTTTTTAAGAATGAACATTATTATAATATGCTTAGCTGTCCCGCGCAACTTCGTCAGGTATTTAGGAGAATTTTCACTGTTTTCGCATCATTTTTCATTGCTGCTACGATCCTATTGGTCGTAGCGTGATGTTATATATAACAGGCTATAGCCTATACCCTTTCTCGATAAATGGGCTACCCAACACTAAAATAATTTTTTAATTCGAACCAGTAGTTCCTGAGATTAGCGCGTCCAAACAAACAAACTCTTCAGGTTTATAATATTAGTATAGATTATCTTTTTGAGGCACAGCGTGAAACATGCGCGCTTACTTACCGAGCAGGATTTGGTTTCGTTGTCTATGCAGCTCAGAAACAGCTGATAATTATTTCAATATTATTTATTATCTACGCAATATTTATTGACAAAATGTACTAGCGCGAGCGAAGCCGCGGGCAAAAACTAGTATCAATAATATTTTCAATCACAAGAATAATTTTATTCTCTGTCATCGCTTATACAAAGTGAGAATCGCGTAACCTAGGCAGTTCAAACTGACATGCATATTACAGGACTTTATACATTAAACATTATAATTGCCACAAAAACGTACCCTACGTTATTTAAATTTCTGTATGAACAACGGTCTTCGTTTTGCATTTTATAATAACGTAAATAACATTGCATGCGTTCTAAGGTTATATTTTCATCATTCTGTTCCACATTGTGTTAGAGACACACGTCGCTGAAATCTTAAAACATTTCTGCATAAAAAATGCAAGTGACTCATTTGCACGTAGTCCGAGTGTAGCGTTACTTTGTCTGCTTACCCCCTCATTAGCTCGAGCGCTCGTTTGTGACGTCATCGCCAGACATATTGTCTCACGTTGCGCTACTTGTGAGCGGAATGTTTTAGCTTTAGAACACAATTGGAGGGAGTAACAGGGTGCTGGGAATGTAGGTAGAACTGTAGTGTGTTTTTTTTTGCTGCTAAAGTGGCTTCCTTGTGTTGTGATAGAATTTTAGTTTATGTTTACAGTCGATAGTGAGATTTTGAATGCGACTCTAGGTTGGAAAATTTTACTGTGTTTTCACTTCTTTTTTTAAACCGGAAAGGTGATAAACAAGCCTTTGAAAGAAAGAAAGGAAGTAAGAGTAAATTAAGCTCTGGAATGAACTGCCTTCTTCTTCTTCTGCCTCTTTCCATCAGGTGGGCCACTTGCTCGTCTGCCACCAATGGCAAAAAAAAATATGCACACTTGTTACAAATATTTATATAAGTAAAGTGATGTAGGTTATAAGGCTTGGGCAGAGTTTCAGCCAAGTTGTCGAGTCTCAACTCAAGTAAGCATTATAGGGTAACATAGCATGTATTGCTGAAAAGGTTACCAGCTCAGCATGTGCTAGGCGTCAAAGACCCAGCGCTAGCTTACAGCTGGCACCGTGCAATGCAACACGGATGGTGGTAGGGCTATAGCACATATAGTGACTTACCTGTAGGGCTAGAGCAGCGATAGCTCAGTGGGGAGACCAACAGACTGCAATGCAGAGGGTCTCGGGTTCGAACCCACGTCGCGCATCTCTGACTTTCGGAAGTTATATGACTTTTCGAAATTATGTGCGTATTGATTGACAATTATCGCCTGCTCCGTGCCTCGGAAAGCACGTTAAGCCGTCGGTCCCGGCTGCCATGAACATCTATGGCAGTCGTTATTGGAAGAGTGTCGACACAAAAGATCCCACTGAGTCGAAATGTCGCCAGTCTGCACTGACTGGGCCCCGCATAAAATAAGATAAGATACCTGTAGAGCTATAGTAACAACTTGCAGTTACTATAGTGAGTTCCTTTACCTTTACTGAGTTGCAATAATATCAATCACGCGTTTCATATCTTAGGGAAAATTAATTAAAGTACGAATGATTTGAAAAAAATGGAAAAGGCGTGGGCCGTTCCCATTTGGCTGTGGAGCCAAAAGGTATGTATGCTTCACTGACGAAACTCGATTTTTGTAAATTCTTAGAAGCAGCATGTAATTGGAAATGCGTCCGATAGACGATAGTAAGCTTAATCTATTGTAAAGAATTCAAAATGTTGATAGAGAGGTTGCTTTTTATAGACAACTAGCTTTTGCCCGCGACTCCGCTCGCGTTAATTTAGAATTTGACAATCAATTCGGGTTGTACCCTGCTTGTAATAATATAATTCAATCATGATTCGAAAGACACGTGGCGCCATCTATTACCATAAGAACGTTGTTGTTGTTTTCCTCGGGAACAGTAATTTTTTTCGGGATGAAAGGTAGCCTATGTCCTTTTCTGTACACCTGTCAGGTGTATATGAAACATTCAGTATGATCGGTTCAGTGGTTTAGGCGTGAAAAGGTAACAAACAAACAAACTCATTTTTGCATTTGTAATATTAGTTAGGATTAGGATTAGGATTCCCGCACTAGCAATAATTCCTGAGTCACGGGATGCTTTATAAGCATTCAAACAACGGACAAATAATCTTATATTAGGTACAACTATTTGCGAATCACATACATTTTTGTGCTGTGGATTCGAGAGCTCTCAATATATAACCAAACCTTTCACGGATATACGATCTATGTTGTAAGTACTAGCAACAGTGAAGTAATCTCTTAATTCCTCTTAACTATTCAGCATTCAGGCTGTTAGCCTTTCAACGTCCATACCGTTATCAAATCCAAGTCAAACGTTTACGAGAGGTAGAACACAGTGGATGCTCCGATCAAAATTGGAGCGTGATTGAGAAAATACATTCGCCATACTGTAGTTCGTAGTTCGTAGTCAAATATACTTGCGGCGAGTTCCTGCGGTGAGTAACATTGGCAAAGCTTCTTAAGATGGTATAGAATTATTTTAACTAGCAGTCGCCTAGTGCTCGAAATTCGACCAAAGTTTGCCTGTAAGATATTGCTGATGTATATGTAATTATATATTGATATATGTATCCGTAGTTACGCGCTTCGACTGCGTGTGTCAAATGCATGGTTGTGTGCGTGTAGTGTTTTTTCATTAATTTAATGTATTTATAATGCATATTTTATATAAATATTAGAATTCGTCACTTGTTCTCTGTATAAACTATAAGTGTGCGAAATTTCATACTCCTACGTCCGCCCAATTTTCGTAAAAAGGGATCCAAAGTTTTCGCTTCACGTATTAATATATAGATAACGGTGCACAAACATTACATGCTTACTATATATTCTACTAAATTTTCTACTACTACTAGGGAACAGTACTTTTTTCTGGATGTAAGGTAGGTACCCTATGTCCTTTTCTGTACCGCTGACAACGTGTATGAGAAATTTCATGATTATCGGTCGAGTGGTTTAAACGTAACAAACAAACTTAAATTCGCTTTTATAATATTGGCTAGGATATATGACTAATGGCGTAATGTTGAGTATTGTTATATTGCTTGTACGTGCGAATTATTCCTAGTGTGAGACTTGTCTTAGAAAAGATAAAATGAGACATATATGATAATATTATGAATTCTAAAGTGACTGTTTGTTGGTTTTTCTTATATTCAGTAACGGATAATCATAATGTAACGACATGGTTTTTTGCGTAGAGATAGTTTACTTGGGTTATATTTTACCTCAGTCTTGTCTTAGAATCAGGTAAAAGCTAGTAAATAATAAAGAAAGGAATATACTAATATGTTTGTATTAGTACTCGTACAGTATAATAAGTCGACATAGCATACACACAATAATTTCCAATGATTCAGAGGCGTATATAACCAAAATCTCGCCATTTATGTTTAGGTCAGGCATCAAGACGACAGACCACCTGGTAAGGATCGCAGGAAGCGGTTGGATGTGGTGGTCCAATACCGGTGTGTGTGAAAGACCTTGGGGGAAGCCTGTGTCCACCAGTGAACGTATTTCTGAGATGATGAAGCATCAAGCCTATTTGTGTTTGTTGGACACCACTCCATATTGGCGCCACTACAGAGAATATCCTGACCAACAAAATCTATCAAAATGCGTCGAGTGTACGCGCAAACTGATGCCTAAACCAACAAATCAATTTCGCAGGCAGAAATTACAATACCTACACCAAGTAAAGACCAATTTCTGTAAGCGACATGAAAATATTCAACTCATTTTTGCAGCCATAAACAAATCAATTCGTTCTCTTATAATTGTTTCGAAAAAAAACAATTGAAATTTAAAAGCTTAAAAACCGCGGCTCTGTCCAAAACATCTGCTCCGTTTTCATTTGCAACTTATTATTTTGTATTTATTTCGGATCTGAAACCATCAGCGGCAGCCGTGTTAATTTCGGCGGTACTGAAGTGGAATTAAAAGTGGTAAATCTTTTTATCTTACTATTTCAAAGCTGGCAAAACTGGTAAATCAGGTTGCCTACGTATTGTTCTATGTGAGCGACAAATACGGTAACGCGACGCGACATGTTGCGTATTTATTAGATACTAGCGACTCGCCCCGGCTTCGCACGGGTAGTACAAAACCTTAACAAATTAAACACCTAAACCTTCTTCGTGAGTGAAAAGCGCATGAATATCTGTTCAGTAGTTTATGAGTTTATCGCGAACAGACAAACAGACGCGGCGGGGGACTTTGTTTTATAATAAGTAGTGATGATTACTGTGGCATTTGTCGCCGTTAACCCTTTGACATGTCCCATTGCTGGGCAAAGGCTTTGCCTTGGATGTCCAAATCACTCTGTTCTCAAATATCTTCCTGCCAATTCTTTTCAAAGGCCATTTCTGTTTAGGTTAACGCTGTCACGGTCATCAGTCTCTTATTGAATTCTGTATACTTAGCCGCTGCGCGACACGATGTGTTTAGTATGAAATCACTGTGCTTCTAATTAAACCAATAAATTATTTGTCTTAGTAATTTAATAGGTGCTATCTGAAACATGGCAGTAATGACGTTTTGATCAATTTTTAGGGGTAACTTCGCAGTTTATTTCTATCGAGCGAAGAAACATTGCAATAAATGTACTTGTTAAAACAGGTTCCGATTTCAAACCTATTGAATAAAAAGTAAAACAGTAACGTGACTAAGCCGTGTGCAACGCAACGCGACGCGACTCGACGCGAGGCGTACGTCATGTCTCATCGTATCATGATATGTAGTAGTTTAGATAGAGCTCACGTCGCGTCTAGACTAGTTCAAAATTATGAATTAGTTTTTACAATTAAAATAAAATGTTTTGTGAATTAAATGAACTTATATTTACAGGTGTTGTTAAACCAACAAATATAGTCGTAGTGGCTTAAGTGATCGCCTCGCCACTGTCATTGCGCTGATTATTGTGTGTTCGAATCCCACGCGGGACAAAACTTTGTGTGATCCACAGATTGGGCGTTCTTTGTGTCCGTTGTTTGAATGTTTGTAAAGTATCCCGCGACACAAAAACTATTACCAACGCGGGATTTGTGCTTTTTTAAAATAAAAGACAACAAATAAAGTTTTTCGGTCATAGAACTATTTTAGGGTGTCGCTCAAAGCCATAATTAGATTGTGAATGTATATCTTTTTCTAGCCTTTCTATATATCGCTAGATATATACCGCCATTATGTCACCCTTCAACTAGATAAGTGGCTCTTCAGAACTTTTTCTTTGATGATGAAAATATGAAAACGAACGATAAGATACATCGTTGGAGTCGCAACAATTATAGTTTCCAAATAATTAAAAGCATAGTACATAGATTCACGCCTGTTTCCCAGAGGGGTAGACAGAGACTACAGATTTCCATTTGCTACGATCCTGACACACTTCTCTGGTTTAATTAAAAGTAATGATTAATATATACCTAACTGTCTACTATTGCAATCTATAAAGCGTATTTCGAACAATATCAAGTTAGAATTACGTTTGACGTTAAAATACAATGAATATATGTACTTATCACTTATTAGTTCTTATGTACTGTAATAGGTTTACAGATTTAAAATACGAATCCACTTTATCTCGACTTCGTTCATATTTCAAAATAAGAAATTGAAATTGATAAGAAAAGTAGTTTTGCTGTGGACAAGCTATACATACAGTTCTTTTTGTATTTATTATATGAACTTAATATATAATACGTTTCTCCGAAAAAGCTAAACAAATTGCAAAATATTATAAAAACTTAACTTTTATTATAAGAAAAAATACCCAATCCGAATTAAGTACATAGTAGAACAAATTGTTAGTTTTGCAAGCAGCGATAGCTCAGTGGGGAGGGTCTCGGGTTCGGACCCACGTCGCGCACTTGTGACTTTCGGAAGTTATATGACCTTTCCCAATTATGTGCGTATTGATAGATAATTATCGCCTGCTCCGTGCCTCGGAGAGCACATTAAGCTGTCGTTATTAGGAAGTCAGTGCCCTCTAATATCCTGACACTAGTCTAGCCTTAGGGTATCGTTAGCCTTCGGGTTGCGGAGGTCAGATGACAGTCGCTCCGTGTAAAAACTGATATCCAGTCAAATCCGGTTAGACTAGAAAGCCGACCCCAAGTGACTTGGGAATAATAAAGGCTAGGGAGGAGAAGAACAGGTTGTTAGTTTTAACGATAACGATTGAAATTACCGGCACAGAGTATTTTTCTTGTATTTGGTTGTACAAGTTAACTTTGTACAAACAAAGCACAATAAAGGTAGAAATACAAATTAATATAAAAACTCTAAACTTAACCGAATAAGAATATTATTTGGTAACATGAAAAATATATTTTTTATTTAACTTTTTAACGGATACCCGCTAAAACAATGTTTCAAGCTAAAACGGTTTCGGGACCACAGACCGGAAAATTGGCGGCCATTAAGAGGCTCTAAGCTTTATTTTTTTACCCCTCCCCCCTTCGGTTGGTAATTAAATGACAATTACCGGAATCTCTAACAGGAGACGTCGGCGTTTTTTTCCATTGCGCTTTTTAATGTCGCGATTAATTCTGTTCAGCTTGTTTATGGGTTGAAGCTATGGTTCAGTGAGGCATGAGGAGCAGGAAATTGTTGACATAGGTTTTTGTGTAATGGGAGACGTTTGGTAGTGCCTGTTAAAGTATGACTAGCGAAGAATCTTGATTCCAAAAGTTTAAAAGCAATTGTAGTATAGCTTGTTTTGATTGGCATTGAAATTAACTTTATAGATTGTTTAAAGAATACGGTATATCATCAGAAGAGGATAATGTAGCCCTTACGATGGCAGGGTTCTTTAGTTTGGATAGTGTCACAGGAAGAGGAGAATCCGTCTACCCAGACAAGTGAAATGAGTTCTTAAGCCTAGAAGCCTAATCAAATCTTACCTGTACTTCTCAGTTGGCACTTCAATACGTCTATCCCGATCGTTGTTCTTTTGGGTTATAAATTTCATATACATAGACATGTATATAAAACTTATAACTATTAGCCAGTCTGAGAAGCCTCATAGGCGTCTGCCTTTAATTTGAGCGAAACCCAAAGTTCAATTGAAAATCGCACTGTCCCACTATGTATTAGTTATTAGTTTCAATAACGGCAAACAACAAAATGGCATTATATGAAAACGAGCATTGTGACCTATGTTAAATTTATTGACAGAGTGGATCTATCGCAAATAAAGTTGTTGGATAAAAACGATATCGAAATGTTTCAGTTAAAATGCAAAGGATTTTGCTTTAGCACTCGTTCAAACTGTTCACCTTGCTTTGTTGTTTTATTTGAATACCTGCCATGGTTGATAGTTATGATAGCTATCAAAATGTTTTTATGTTTACACGAATAGCACAGTGGCTATGCTATGAATTTGATTGCCGTGGATTAAATCGAAATACAAAGTTGCGGCATCGATTGACGTAAGTAAATAACACAGACAAAATTAAATTATTTTTTTCGTTAAAATTAATTATGTACCCTTTCTAATACGCCTAATAACATTTCTAATACATGTGTGTAATATTATGTTCGACCCGGGTACCTATAAATTATTTTAATACTTTGGACAATGTAACAACATAAGGGAAATTATTTATTTAATTTCTACATTATAATATAATTACATTATATAAAAAAATATTTGCAAGTTTCACAGATAGTCTTTGTGTAACTGTTAATACCTAAATTGAAACATTTTTACAACTGCAGTTAATAGCAAATTTGCTTTCTTACAAATTCTATTTTTCTTATTTTAACCGTCTATTTATAAGAAATAATGCACCGACATAATTCAGCACCCAAAACAAAGTAATGTACAGCTTCAACTCATCAGTGGAATGGTGTTTAAAATATCTGAACAAGTACAACACTATGTGAATTATAAAGAGCGGCACCTTCAAGTTTTGCAGATAGTTGTAAAAGTGCTGGAGAACCAGACGATCTCTTGAGATGTCTTTGTTGTTCTTCAGAGTTTGTTCTAGCGGTTTAACTATTTAATAAGTAGACTAAAGGTGAGAGAGCTCCTGCTTAACAACGTTTTATATAAAATTAGCAGGCGTTTGAAACTTAAATAACGAATCGGATAAGTAGAGATGATCGGATTCAGATCCGCTGAATGGTGATTTTTAATTCGCGTACTTTTGCCATTTGTGTAAAACTCGTAATAAAGATCGTGTAATTGAGAATTAATAAACTTACCCGGTCGACCACGTTCTAAAAACGTGGCCGGCAAAGAACAACGTTACAGTATGCATTTACAAAAAAAAGTGTATATGTATGTTTATCCATTGTCTAGTACCCCTAGTACAAGCTCTGCTTAGTTTGGGCTAGATGGTTAAATAAATAAAATAAGTTAATATCCACCGTCCGATCTCTGCATAAAATATTATGATAGTTTTCATGATTATTAACAATTAGTTGTATAAGCTCATTACATGTGAACTATGTTCTTTAAACCTGTTGAGTGTCTGGCAAAAAAAAGTGAAAGGAATGTCCTTGGTGCTTATGAACACCAGGTGTACAAAAAACACACGAGAGATTAAGTGAAATAGTGTTTATTTTTCTATTTTCTTTAAGACAGCTCCTGCGAGAAGAAATTGCAAGATTTGTTTCGCAGTAGACTTTATATAAAATTCACGGACACAGAGTACTCGAATCGGGAAAATCATTAATTTGTGGTTCACAAAAATAATTCGCCCTTGTGTGATTCGAATTCATAACACTTGGTGCGATGGCAGCGGCGAGACGAACACTTTACGGTGAAGACTCTATCTATATAAATATTTGTATGCTTTTATGCTAGCATTTGCACAAAAATATCAACTGATATTGAAGTAAATTGATTCGAGCATATACCTAGGTATACTGGGAACTGGTAACTGCCTCCGTGGCGCAGCGGTAGTGAATGCGACTGCTGTGCATGAGGCCTCGGGTTCAAATCTCGGGTCGGGCCAACAAAAAGTTATTGGGTTTTCTATTAAGAATTCTCAATAGCAGCCTGGAGTTAGGAAGTTGGCGGTGTTAGCAGCCCCGTGCTTCGGAAAGCACGTAAAGCCGTTTGTCCTGCGCCTGATGTCTTTTCGGTCGTGTCGGGTTACCGTCCTATCGGATTATGAGAGTTAAAGAGAGTGCACTCGTTTTTGCGCACAGGCTTGTACACTATAATATCTCCTGCACAGATGGCTCAGACAGTCTCTGTTAAGACTGGCCGCCGTGACCAAAATTCAGTCTGGAGGACATTATATCCATTGATATTCAAGAAGATTGACTCAAGAATATACCTAGGTATATTCTTAAATCATTCCACTTAAATATCAACTTTGAAATAGCCAATCGCACAATTACTTGAAATCAATCACATGAAACGTTTCCGAACGAGCAATGATACATTAAATACCCGCCTTGGAGCGCTCGCTACAAAATTGATCGGAGTCGTTTTAAATTAAAGCTGCTTCAATCGTACGTATACGTGATTAACTGATCTGTCCGACAGGACAACTTAATCATAAAGTCCACTTCAGACCGCGTTAGGGCCAAGTCACAATAGAACATGGCGATGGTTTATATTTTGTGAGATATTAAAAATATTATTTTGTGAGAGTTATCGGAATACTGATTTAAGACTGATATTACTCTCAAATTGAAGCAATCTGAAGCAAATAACATTGTGTTGAGGTGCCTTTATGAAGGAACATTTCTGAGAAATGGAGGCGTTATGCTGTCCGTAGGATACCAGTCATATTTGTCTCTTGTGCTGGTAACCCAGTCACTTGTATTGACAAGTTGATGGAATGAGCAATGAGAAAGCCGGTGTTGAAATTGTTAATATTAGGCAACAGTAACATACCTTCAGATTCATGTTTGCTTGCCATCTTCGCTGTAAAGCAGTAGTAAATAAAAATCATAACATTTACTTAGTTATAGCTTCACATTAAATTTTGAATATAAGTATTATACATCACGTTTCTTATAACATTGTTATTCCGTTTCTTTTTAACAATTTTATTGATAAAAAGAAAGCAATTTCAGAAATTAAAAGTAACTGTCTATCTTATAAGCAGATACAGAAAGCTACCCAAACTTGTATTTTAAGGTTAATAACTTTATGAAAACGATGCATATCGAAGTATGCTTCAATTATCCGAAATTATCCAAAAATTATGTCTATGTTAAAAATGATAGAGGCAATATGCCAAAAATATTTCCGTTAAATCAAAATGATTCTATAGGTCGATTATGCAGATTACAGTTTTTAATTCAATACACACATTCATACATATGTTGCATTGCAAGTATTTCTCTTTCATAAAATATAAACCTCAAAGTGAAAAAATAAAGCATAGCTTTCGCTACAAAACAGCTCCTTAAACAGGAAATACGAGTATCACAATAAAAACGGCTATTTCAACCGTAATAAGGTATTACAGACATCAACTTGTAATTGGTCTCTAGGTGTGTCCGTTTGACAAACTATCATTTTCCATGTTACTTTTTCGAAGAACGATTGAACGGCGTACGTGAATATGGACGATTTAAAAAAGATTTAAAAATAGAAAAATGTTTCTTTTGCAATGGAAATTGTAAAGGAAATTATGGTAACAAGCGGAATATATTGTCCTTTGTTATGTCTAGACGCTTATAGTCTAGGATCGAACTGTGGGGTTTTCACGTCCATGCGTTTTTAAATTAAAATACAATTTTATAAATCATTATTGATAAATGATGAATATGGCTCTACCTATCGAGTTGCCTATGAATTTAGGGGAAAACTTGTGTATTCTCTTGGGGATATCAAATGAAAACAATTCTGTTAAATATAGATATGTATATTATATGGTCTGGTACCAGTTACAAATAAATTAATTACACAAAAGTACGACGTAGCTATGTGCTTGCGGGGAGGTGAGTTCCGCGCGACTCAATCGCATACCTGCACTTTACTACAAAACGAGTGCGTCAGCGGTGTTCTACAAGTACACAATTTGTATATTTTTTTCAAACGATATCATTAAATTGCTTGTTAGATTCATTTTAATGCATTTCCAAAATCTTGTACACCGATTTATTATTTTCTTTCCTACTCGAGGATGGATATATATTTTTTTAATATTTTAAAGTGCGTTTAAAGCGACCATGATAGTTCTCCTATTTTCTATTTCTTAACAGATAAGGTTAATACGACCTTGCTTAAATTCGCATTGAGTCGGGACCTCACATCCAACTGCAAGGCGCAAACCTATACCATGGGACTGATGAGGCAGTTAAGAAATTAATTGTATAGATATATCATCTAGACATTTTATAGTTCTGCTAAAAGTTCTCCACACGTAGTTAATCAGTGAGTCACAGACCAATACTTTTCGGTCTACAACCTTAATATATCAAAGGCATTATTTATAGCGATATAACTCAACTAGTCATTAGTGGTGTATGCGAATCTTAGTCACGAATACTTTAGATAAATCTTTTTATTTAAGCTATAAATTTTGTATGTTTTGTGGCTGTATATTGTGGGGAGCCACAGGTATGTTGGTAGGAAATTAATGTAATTAGTCATTTCTATAATTCTTAAGAGAATGCATCCGCAAAACGCAATGACGCAAATTGCTACAGCAGGCTGTATGCCCAAGCCAATTATATGGCACACGACCACCGCTTACATGGTGCAATATAAGATACTTATGTAGTAAAACCCGCGCAAGTATCCTTTTTTATGATATTGGTGGCAAACGAGCAGACGAATCGCCTGATGGTAAACGATTACCTCCGCCCATGGATACCCGCAACTCCAGAGGAGTCACAAGTGCGTTGCCGGCCTTTTGAATTTGCCCCGCCTCTCTCCTAGAAGCGGATATACCTCCGGTACCCTCATTCACTCGACAAAACACAACGCAAGCGCTATCTCACGCCGGTTTTCATCTTGCGCATGTTACCCGCGTCGTGTACAAGCTCTATTGAAGGCAATACGTAAAAATAATGGCAAGATGATTTGGATTGCTTGCTTTTAAGGAGGACTTGCAGGTCAAAGCAGGAGACAAATACTAACTGAGGGTAGAGAACAGTATTGTCACAAAATCAATTAATGTAACAGAAGTGTATGAAAAAGAAGTATTATCTTGAACGTAGTTATAGCTACTTTTAATATATCTATGCCTTTAAAACATAAAGAATATCATCCTTATTTATAAATTTTCTAACTGCTGAGTATGAAAGTTACTCTATAGTCTACTAAACTAGCCCAATGTAGGTAGACTTCATACAACTTTTATAACACTATAGAATTCTCTTTATGTCACATGTCTCTCTGCACATACAGGTTTACACACAATGTTCTTCTTTCAATAAATCCTTACTAATATTATAAATGCAAAAATGAGTTTGTTTGTTTGTTACGCTTTCAGGCCTTAACTACTCAACCGATCAACATTAAATTTTGCATACACGTTGCCAGGGGTACAGAATAGGACAAAGGGTACCTTTCATCTAGAAAAAAGAACTGTTGCAAACCTAATTTTTTTTTTTTAACGTCAGGGGAATGCGTTTCATTCGCGAATCACACCCGCGCCCGGGCTTGACGCGGGTGTGTGGGACTTGAGCCAGAGAGGCCGGCCCCATACCCACTCCCTGACGACGTTACCCAGTACCTGGTGTCGGTGCCACGGGATTCGCGCTAGCATTCACCGCGACACCGACATTGCAAACCTAACCTAACCTACATTTACGCGAGCAAAGCCGCGGGTTAAAACTAGTAATTAATAATTTGGCGGCATTGTTGGCATAGCGGTTTAAGTGGTCGCCTCGCCACTGCCGCCGCTCCGAATGTTGTGAGTTCGAAACTTACACGGGACAAAAAATTGTGTTAGCCATAAATGTGTGTCCTGAGGTCGGGTGTTCTTTGTCTCCGTTCTTTGAATGTTTGTAAAGTGCCACGCGACACAGAATGTATTCTTTGTGCAGAGAATATAATACGCATATAACCAAGAAAAGGTAAAAAGGTGTACTGTGTGTGTCAGAGGATATTTTATATGGAGCAAAATAAAAGTTAGACTTGCGAACACGAAGATTTATTTATTAGCGATTGAATATAAAATATTATAATACTGCGGTCGCAGCCGCTCATGACATTGTAGAGCAGTTGCACACTCGTATATTTTACTGACAAAGCAAAACTGTGTCCCCACAATTTCTAAGACCCTAAGCACTCATGTATTTTGTTTTTCGTACTTAGGACATGAGCCTTAAGTTCATAAACTGGAAAATACCTAATACCTCTAACCAACTAAATATAGCTACTTCACGCGGTGCTACGAAAGTCTTGACGGAACCAGCCGTCTAATAAATAATAAACTTTGAAATCGATCTATACCTTAGGAACCTACAATGCCTCAGACAGGCACATCGAAGTTAGTAAATATTATTATTTACGTCTATAAAACTCATGTACCATTATAATATATTATCTTATATAAGTATATATAAGAAAAAGAAAATGAAATTGTAAGATATATGTGATATGTGATGTACCTATGATACCCGATTGTAGACCCACTTTGCACCATGGTGACCTTACACGCAAGCAGCCGCAGATCACAACGGAGAGAGGCAGACCTTTTCGCCCGCTGGCAAAAACCGTCGATTGCGGATCGCTTTTCAAAGATGAACACATTATGACACGAGAGAAGTTAATCTAATAACAATGTCTGCCTTGTATACAAACTCTTCATGTCCCTGTATTTGTATTATGTCCCTGTATACTTCTTTCATTGCTGGACACGGACCTCTTCTTAAATAAGCACATAACTTCAAAAACTCGGCACGGTACACCTTGGGATTGAACTCGACACATCTGCGTGACAGTCTAATGGACTCCCATTAGGCTGTCGATGCTATTACATAAGACCTAATCTTAAACTCATTTTATTATTACTTAGGACTAAACGACTCAAATATGACTAAGCTATTCTATTTCACTTTACGTAACACGAAAATGAAAAAAGTTTGCTTGTGTATTGAGCGATAAATGGCAGCAGGTCTAGACCAAAAATAGACATTTCAGTCATTTTTATCGTTATAAAAGGTTAGTGATATGTGTCTTTTTTACAGGTTATCAAAATTGCTCTTTATTGGAAAAAGTGTCAAGCGATCTGCCAATCAGTTTCTTCAGTGATTTTACCTACATCTAACAGGTTTCAATAGCTTCTAATATATAATATAAGAAAAAAGTACCTACTTCTTTTTAAATTCTGCTATCTAGTTAGGCCATTGTCCAGTATGATACCCAGCATAGCTGCAGCAGCGTTTTAAGGTTATGGAGAACTTTCACTCATAAAGATTTGATGTTTCTTTCTCCATTAAAACCAGTGAGTCCTTTTTCCTTTTTTAAAGACAAGACAAAATACTTGTATTTTTTAAATAAAATATAGCCTACGTTACTCGGTGATATTATCTTTCTAATGGTGGACGAATTTTTAAAACCGTTTAAATGCTTTTTGATTTAAACCCTTACAAACAAACAAACAAAATAACAAATCTTTCCTCTACATCTATTCTCAGCCAGGTAGGCCAACGTACCTTTACTAGACTGCCATTGCTCAATTTTAAATGTAATAATGAACGAGACATCACTATAAGCTGTATACACACATGCTTAGCGTCTAGAATTCCCACAACAGCGAAATCTCTATGGGCTAACGAGCTCCTACACAATATAGATAAGTCATGCTTCCTGTATTCCCACATAGATATTGTTTAATTACCGTAAAGTGTACGAAGATAAGACGGGTATTAATCAAGACAGCCGCCTTGATCACACAATCCGACTCATGAATGACGTAGAATTAAACTGCTTATGCACTAGTGACCTCGTTTTGACTCTATCTAATGGAAAAAATTAGACAAGGATGAATATATTTTTAAGAGTTTGTCTTTGTTAATCTTAACTTAATTTTTAAATGCGAATGTGAGTTTGTTTGTTATTATTTTACACCTTAGCTACTTGACCGATCATCATGAAATCACGTTTACACATTGTCAGGGGAGCAGAAAAGGACATAAGGTACCTTTCATCTAGAAAAAAATACTGTTACTAACTTAACTTAAGCTACATTTACGCGAGCGAAGCTGCAGGCGATTTCTAGTCTTAAAATAAAGAGGTGCTTGAGGTTTGTTGATTCAAGTGCATACGTTTGTGTTTATACTTATGGTCATTGAGATCATGCGTTCGATGCCTGGACCGGAAAAGTGCTAACGGGTTAATCTTAATCTTAAGAAATTTCGGTAGAAGCGCTTCTGGTGATTGGGCAGATGACAATCGGCTCTCACCTTATTCTGTGAGACCTAAAGATGCTGGCGAAATATGTGTGCATTGCGCCTCTTTTAATAATTCTTTGATAGACACAAGATTTCTGTTTCTTCCATTAAAAAGACAACTTCCACACTAGGAGTAATTCCTGTGTCGCGGGGGACTTTACCAATATTCAAACAAAGAACACCCTGACTCAGAACAACCATTTGTGAATCACACGAATTTTTATCCCGCGTGAGATTCGAACCCACAACCCTCGGTGCAATGGCAGTGATGAGACGACCACTTACGCCACTACGCCAATCATGCAGTCAAGATGGTAGGTATTTATTATTTCCGGCAACACAGGGTATCCTAGTGCGGGATTCAGTGTCACATCTAATTTTGTGTACTTTTATCTTTTTTTATTAACCAAATAAACTTATACCTATGTTATGTTATGCTTTACTAGTCTGGAAGTAATATATTTAACCTACTTTACTAAATCGATACCGAAGCCATATATTCTAATTAAAAAATGCAACGCGTGTGTTTTTCTTGTAAAGTAATCCCCAAGGCTGTTCCCAACCCGCATTCAATTCAAATACATACTGATTGTAATCTACTGATGACCTAAAAGAACGTCAACGGTTACTTCGAAAACACGTGTCTACCTTACTTATATTTATACAGATATAGTCGTGTATGAGTAGTAGAGCCTCGCTGATTTCAGCATGAATGGGCCGGCTCAAGCAGGAAAGTACTACCCTCTCACAGAATATCAACGTGAAATAGCAGTGTTCCTACTGTTGTGTTTCGTCCGGTGAGCGAGAGTGCCGGAGGTCCAACCACTCTCTTTCTCCCTTCCCACTTCTTTTTTCCTAAAGGGTCGGCAACGCGCAAGTGATGTCTCTGGTATTACAGGCGTCCATAGGCTACGGTGACTTACCATCAGGTGGACCGTATGCTTGTTTGCCACCTCAGATGCATAAGAAAAATCCGGATTGCCTTATTTTATTGTAGTCGTCATTTAAATTGGAATCTGCTTGTGACAAATATAATCAAAAATCCGTGTATCACCAACATCATCATCTCAGCCAAAAGACATAATATACTGCTAGACATAGGCCTTTTTATTATTTTTTATGTTGGGAAATGCGCCTGATGCTTACCCTCTCGCCACAAAGGGAGGCGAGAGGGTTATGTCTGGCTCTCCCGTACTTCGGGCCTACGAGCTACGAACCAAAACCCCACGGTGTGCCTACTCGCTGCCTAGACATAGGCCTACCCCAAGGTTTTCCATACAGACCGGTCTTGGGCCTCACGCATCAAACCGCTTCCCGCGAGCCATACCAGTTCGTCGGTCCACCTTGTGGGAGGCCTACCCCTGCTGCTTCTTCTTCTTCCATGTATCATATTAAAAAATATATAGGAAAGATTTCAATAAAAGTTGTTAATACCCATGTACAGTTCTTGCAACTCACGAAAGCGAGCGGGCTTTACGTGTACATGCACAGTGCGGTAGTATGCGTGTTTGATATAGCGGTCAGTTGCGAGCGACACTTACACACACACATACATAGCCCGCTCGCCACCGTGAGTTGCAAGAACTATAATGGATGTTCCTTAATATAATTTTATTAATTTACTATTTACTATTTTTCGCTGGAGAGTCCCGTTAGCCTACCATGAAACGTAAATGTGTAAGCCGATATATCCCGTTACAATGATATTAACATTATTTATATGATCATTGATGAAGGACATTATTAACAGTATAATCTAGCATCACGACAATATAGTATCACAATTTACATAGCATATCTGATATTTTTTATAAAAATTACGTTACTAATTAGGAAATGCGATTTATATAAAACATATTATTACTCATAACTATCACGGCTATTAAAGGTAAAATAGATAAGCACATAGGGATCAGTCACAGCACAATTATTAAGAACCACCTCGTTTTTAAAAATCGGCTGTAAAGAATAAATATTTCAGACACGGCCATTGGTTAAGAACCAAAATATTATTACTTAATTCTGATACCTATTGAAATTGAATTATTACATTTTCTTATTTTATGTAACATTTCGCATGCCAGCCTGGTTGAAATATGGTGGTACTCACTGCTTAAATTGTAACAACTATTATTGTAATACCCATATATCGCAAAATAAATGATTTTGAATTTGAATTTGAATTTGAAACCATTTTACCATAAATATATTTCACATCATTACGTAAACAAAAATATGAGATTCAATAACGGTATTAAAATATTTACTGTGGTGCAATTTGAAAATAATATTGACTTCCCTTCGATATCCTCGTAAAAACTTTATATAAACAGAATGACCTGGATTACTTCATATTGATGCGAACGGATGCGGTTATGGCCCTCTGGCGAAATGTATGGCCAACCCAATAAAATGGTAAAACACATAAATGTATGAAAATTAGCATGACCGGTAAATATGGTTTTAGTTGGACACAGACGGCGAACGATACGATTTTCATACGATTTTAAAGCGGTTACCGAAATACTCGATGTACAGTAAGTTATAAATAACGATTACCGAAACTATAATATATTATGTAGTTGTTTCCGGTATCCGTTATCTACCTATAATCTATTTGTAACCGGTACCAAATAAAAGCAGTTCTTAAAATTTGATAATGTAACGGTATTTGTAACGGTATCATAGTTGCATATTTTACTTTTTGAAATACGGATTTAGATCTGATTTATTATCCTATGTTTGGTTACCGGTTAATTACGGTGTTTAAGAACAATAATGTTCTTAAACGTTAAACATTTAGTTAATAGATTGCTTCGTTGGCTTAGGCTCATGCTTATGTTTGCAAACCATCGTAGTTCTCTGTTAGAAATATCACAGTAGTAGTATGCAGTTTTGTAATACGCTCAGTAGACGGCAGTAGGCTGGCGGTATTACTGGGATCTCAACCATATATATAGCCAGCGAAATATGGATATAAATCACTGCTTGTTATCCCATCACGCTTATTAACTGATTCGGTCAGTCATGCCTGTGTATCCCATGTAGATGTAATTTTACCAATACGATAATAAACTCAAGAAGTGCACATAAAGTGCGCTACGCTGAAAAATGTGCCTCTATTACTTGGGACTGGAAACTATTGAAGGCAAAATGTGGGTGTAATATCTCTGCTTATTAAACAAAGAATATCTATACTGAAAATAACTAACTGTTTGAACCCTCAACGACATTTGGGAGTTGCCAGTTCACCACTTACTGTGCTATTTGTGCAGTCTGTAAACAACGTGTGGTAACTTTAAACTAATCGAACTGTATGACATCTTGACGCTTTAGATAGCTATTTTTCTAAGAGCATAAGGAAACATTCTTAAGCTATAAAAATTCTATAATATGTCTAAAGTTATACCTTCAGATAAAGATCCGACTGAACATCGTATCTCCTAAACGTCTTTATAGCCTGTTGTTTCGAGACGTTCCTGTAACATTATTTATTGATAAACTTGTTACTTTGTGTAGTGAGAGCCTCGAGGGAACTCTTTGTTGGCGAAGCTAGTTGTATGTAATTTTTATGACATAAGCACTTGTTTATGTTGAAGCAAATTGTTGGTAATTACATGTTGGACTATCTCACGGGGTCTTTTATTGGCGGTGTTAGTTGGGTGTGAACATTGACTAGTGTAATGATGATCTATAGGTAAATGATGATCTGTAAATGTATAGTTTAATGAAAGCTGCTGTGTATAGTGAAGTGGAGAACTTGTAGGGGTGGTCAAAAGTGTTTCTCGCATATCGTCAGATAAAATAACGGCATGTTAAAATCCTAACTTTCTAACCAACATTATAAATATGAATGTGAGTTTGTTTCTTTATTTTTAATGCTTTCAAGCGTTAATTACTCAACCGATCATCATGAAATTTCGCAAACACATTGTCAGGGGTACAGAAAACGACATAGGGTAGGTTCATTTAGAAAAAAAGACTCGATTCCTATTAACCAGTCACTTGTAAAAATGACAAAAATAATTGAAAATCTCATGTGTTTGGCCACCGATATGTTGCTGCCATATTATTGGTAAAATTTAACAAAGTGTAATATTTGTTTAATATTGTTAAACCCGAATCGCCTTTACATCAGCCAAGTTTACAAAAAAGAATATAATATAGTAATACGAAACATTGTGTATTAAAATAAATAATTTATAATATATTTTAATAATTAAAGCATAATTTAATAAGTTGCTGCTCATACATAAATAATAGGTATACATAATTTTAATACAAGCAAATTGTATTTAATACAGTCGTTTTAGTATTAGTTTTTTAGTAACAGCTTTGTTGAATTAGGTGTGCGATATTAATTAATTAGTGCCACAGTAACCTTACTAATATTAACTGCCTCCGTAGCGCAGCGGTAGTGAATGTGAGTGCTGTGCATGAGGTCTCGGGTTCGAATCCTGGGTCGGGCCGACAAAAACGTATTGGGTTTTTCTGTTAAGAAATCTCAATACGAGCCCGGAGTTAGGAAGTTGGCGGCGTAAGACACCCCCGTGCCTCGGAAAGCACGTAAAGCCGTTGGTCCTGCGCCTGATCTCTCTCCGGTCGTGTAGGATTATCCGTCCCATCGGATCATGAGGGTTAGGGAACAGAGAGTGCACCTGTGTTTGCGCACATACTTGTGCACTATAATATCTTCTGCGCAGATGGCCAATCTCCGTTAAGATTGGCCGCCGTGACCGAAATTCGGTCTGGAGGACATTATTATTACTTATATTATAAATGCGATATTGTTTTGCTTTCAAGCCTTAGCTACCAACCGATCTTCATTAACAAATTGATAGTTCTAGATTAAAACATAGTCACACATTTTATCCAGTTAATGCACCGTGATTCGTGGCGGCGAAACCGCGGCAGCTATAATCTACATGAAAATAAAAGTGATACCGTCAATGTATGCATTGACGGTATCGCTTTTATTTTCATGTAGATTATAACTGCCGCGGCTACAAAAGACATGAATAAAAATTGAGACAAAACTTAAATAAGCGAAAATTCTATGTTTAGTTCGTTAGCGCAGGAAGTGTCGGGCACAACTAGTAAGTAGTAGTAGTAAGTTGTGCCCGACACTTTCACAATTTCCAAAAAAATTTTTTTATATGTTCAATAAAATATCGGCACAAATTAAATTCATGAAAATCTACTCTACTCTGTGCAAAGAAAGAACTTAATTCAAACAACAATGACTGGGCTATATGAGCACTTCAAAATTACACCCATGCACATTCCCATTCTCCTTCATACCATTGACCAATCGACTTTGTGGGATAAAGGTGGATGTACATGGGAGCATGAATTTCCAGTGAGTGCCGTTTCATGTAAACAGTCCATTTCGCCCCGCGGCCAGTGTCGGATTAACACTTTTTCTGTTCAGTATTCACTATGAAAGGTCTTTTGTTAGACATCGAGTGTAATGAAAGTTTTTAGCCGTGAAGTTTTTAGATAGGACTTTGAATTTAAAATTCGCTGTATTTTCAATGTGGGTGTAATGGTGCATGGGCTGTCTGTGATAGCACAGTGGTAGTAGAGACTCAGGTTCGTAATCCAAAAAGTATAAAAAATCTATGTGAGGCGGAGTTGGTAATTCGTGAGAGCGATGAGGTGCTTCAAAAGTTAGGATGATAAACGTATGGGTTATTGTACACAGCGACACATCAACCTAGACTGTTTGGACTTTGAACTATTAGAAGTTGAACGCTGCGAATCGTGCGAGAGAGTGCGTTATATTTTTGTTATTTTGTCTCATCGGGACGCGACGCTCTATCCTAACATCGACACCGCTATGCACCGTCCCTTTCCGACAATTATCTATTTTGTATGTAGCGTAGTTATGCGTATATACGGTGTCTAAATTGATGTGTAGACGTGTGTACAGTAAGGGATTTTAGAGATATGCTGTTAAGGCCTGCCTATAATTTTTTTAAACGTTTCATTTATCTTGACCTAGGAATAATACGTGCGTGGAAATTTGATAGCAAGGATGGTTTTGTGGTTTAAGTGGTTACCACGATTGCCACTGCGGGTTCGATACGTAGACGAGGCAAAAATTTGTGTGATGCGCAAATAATTGTTTCGAGTCTGAATGTCCGTTTTGAATGTAAAGTCCTCCACCACACAGGATTTATTCCTAGTGCGGAGGTAATGTTTTAGAGTTCGAAAAACTCTTATACACCAGCTTTGTCTGTCCGTCCGTCTGTCTGTTATAAAACTTGCAACTTAAGAACTGTAAGAGCTAGAGACTCGCGGTCAACGCCATTCGACTCAGCATAGTCGATATACCCCCGAAATCACTATGACCTTTAACCTCTGACCTGTATAACATAATTATAATTATGTAATTTGTGGAGATGAAATAACATTATTATTATAAATAAACATTATTATAACTATGTAAGAAACATAATTAATTAACCTTCATTACTAAGTTTAAATCTTATACGAGTATTTCTTGGCATTGTTATTCCCAAATGCTTTGCCAAAATTATGAATAATTCGTATAAGTCCCAGGCCTTTTTAGAATTATTAGTTACATATATAATTAATAATATATCTTACGTATGTATTTTTTATTTATTTTATTTTTTGAATGTGGAACATGTTAAAAAGTAGCTGATGTACGTCCTGGCGTCACTTGGGGTTACCACATAACATCAGGGTTGGTTTGAGGTATTAACCGCAAACCAACAATAAACCTGAGTTGTAACCTCGTTTTTCATTACGTATGTACTTTTTTGTTTTTTGCTGTGTTATAATATTTGTCTGTATTTTGTGTAACTATATTTTGAAAAATAAAAATACTTACTTACTTACATGAAATACAAGTTACTTGAATTTTAAAGCTTGTGATAATTTAAATTCAAAGTCATTGAGGTATTGATATATTATAAACAATAAACTATTATTTACTTAGATTTATTTATCTAGTTTTAGAAAACCAGACATTATTAAAAACCTATTGTGTCGCTGGTGTGCCACTACGATACAATCAGTTAATACGTGTATCTGGTAATATAACTGTCCTAATGAAATAAATAAATATATATGACATTTGTATTTTATTACCCTTTGTAACAAATAACTCCTTAGACGATTCTCCTTTAAGATCATTCAAAGCATCCAACAGTACTAAGTATAGCATCATGGCCTGTTCAAAATAATAACAACGGGGCAAGGTATCTTACTCATACAAAACTCTGACAATAATCTAACATACGGAAATGACATTATTTACGTCACAAAAAGAAAAATAACATGTAAATGCACCCACTTAGTTCGTTCCACAAAAGATTTATTAGAATTAGCAAAATAAACTGTGAGCCCCATTCAATAATTCATAAAACGCCCCTTTCATTGCAATTGGTGTCCCCAAAAATTACAATGTGCATTAACGTCGTACATAATATTGTTCTCTTGACTTTTGACTCAATTTAAGGGGCGATTCATTGACAATTATTATTATGCTCGTGATAATGTAAAGGGGTACACGTAATAGCGTATACTTACAGAAAAAGTCAAAATTTTTTGGTTACACGACTTTTGCATATATTATGTTATACTTTTTTATAATATTATAAGCATCATTAATCTATTTTCTTTCCGCTATTATGCGAATTATAATAATAATTATTTATTTATTTTATGCATTTTAACAATAACATAAAGTGCTCTTATAGATATTTGCCCGAACTAGGAATTGAAGTGTCCTTTTCCCATTTTTGTTGAGTAGTATATATAAGTGCGTAGATGGACTGTGTGAGGATGGATATGAAAAGGAAAGGGGTAAATAATCAGATGACGGGTGACAGAAAAGTACATACAAAAGGACATACTGCGTCGACCCCAAATAAATTGGGACCACGGCAAGAGGATGAGTACATATAAGTGCGTAATCGTCGGACCACCTATGATTTTAGTTCACACATAATAAATGGCGAGCATATTGCCGTCTACCGGGCACAGTTCCGGACTATGTAGAGTTAAGTGACAGAATTAAACGAAATAAGACTTTGTCCGGCCTCAAATCCGTTGGATACCTGTGCTGTATATTCACTATTAAGCTTAGAAGAAACGTGAACTACCAATCTGATTAGTTCACGTTAGTGTCAGGATTTTAATACCACATTTTACTTTGAAATATGAATACGTACTAAAGCCTCGTATTCACTAGGCAGCATTTGACGCGCGACATGTTGCACAACATTGTTAGTCACGGCAACGCGGAACTTTGTTTAGCAACGTTGTCTGTCCATACATGACCAGTCGTCGGCAAAATGTCGCCAGAAGAACTAGTGTTGATTTCAGCGGTTTTTCACGTCTCCACTTGACAACATTTGACGCTCAACTGCACTTGCACGGAAACAAACAACAACTCGCGCGTCATGTTGCGCATCAGCTAGCAACGTCACGCGTTGTTGTGCATCGTTGATGATCTTATTGAGCGTCACGTGTTGTGCATTAATTGTTGCCTAGTGGATACGAGACTTTATGCATATTATACCGGTCCTCTTTGTCGCATTAATACAGCGTCACATTTCAACGCTCGGCGAACATTGGCTCAAATCCAGTGGTGTTACAAGTAGTGAGACCACCCCCTTAACGATTATAACAGTTGACGTTCACTGAATGGCACTGCGGGAGTCCTACTGCGATTGTTAGGGTGCTTTAATAGGTACACAGTTTTACTATTGAAATTTTAAGTAGTGGTGTATTAGAATTACAATTGACATTGTAATTAATAAAAATACATTACAGTTTGGGATGACGTGTTCAAAATTCGATAATTTTAATCTAGGGAGATCACATTTTTGCAATAATAATCTATACTAATATTATAAAGCTGAAGAGTTTGTTTGTTTGTTTGTTTGTTTGTTTACTTGAACGCGCTAATCTCAGGAAATACTGGCCCGATTTGAAAAATTCTTTCAGTGTTAGATAGCCCATTTATCGAGGAAGGCTATAGGCTATATATCATCACGCTAAGATCAATAAGAGCGGAGCATCAATGAAGAATGTTTCAAAATCGGAGAGTATTTTTTCCTTTTGAGAGCTTCCGCTGCGTGCGCTGCGTAAACAGTTAAAGTTTCGCAAAAATCATGTATGACCGAATTGTTCCCCTTTAAAAGTTCTAAAAAAAAGTCCGCGACAGCATATGTCTATCTTTTAAGGTTGGCTCACTATAACCATTTTTATGCTAACGAAATTTGTTCTAAAATAATGCATTATTTGCGAAGGTATTTTTATAAACATGATATTAATCCTTATCCAAATAAATACGTTATTCATCACAAGTATTTAATTTAAAACAAAATTGCCCTTTACATCATTCGATTTCAATGAATATCTTAGGAGATATAGCAGTTTTAAAATAACATCGCAGCAAAATAATTACCCATTACAGACATAGTACAAACAATGTTTCTCCTGGTTTATTCTGCGTGATTACTACTGGTTCGATTTGAAAAATTCATTTAGTGTTGGGTAGCCTATTTATCGAGGAAGGCTATATAACATCACGCTACGACCCACGGGGGCGGCGCAGTAACGATAAACGCGGGTGAAACCGCGGGAACATCTAGTATATAATAATAATATATTCTACCACATACACACAACACGATCTAGCCCAAACTAAGCAGAGCTTGTACTATGGGTACTAGACAATGGATAAACATACATATATACCTTTTTTTTTGTAAATACATACATATTATACATAGAAACACCCAGACCAAGACAAACACCCATGTTCATGCACACAAATGTTTGACTTGTGCGGGAATCGAACCCGCGACCTCGGGCGTGGCAGTCGGTTACACCAACCACTACGCCATCGAGGCCGGCAATGAAATTAAACTACTAAACTTATATACATATCATACATGCTTATTAATAAGAAAAATATTAACTAAATCAGCTCATACGTATATACATAATTATATTACATTCAAACACAAATAACTCAGATATCAGACAAGAAACAGAAATAATATAGAACTATCTCGCATAAGATCATTGTTCGGTAAAAAGAATTTACAATATGAGGAAGCTCCGTTATACATATAATAAGTTACCGAAAAACGTAAAGTATTCCCTATCTATTAATATTTTTAAACGTAAATTAATAATGTACCCTTTAAACAAAAATCATTGTTAACAAACTTAAACTCCACTGATGGAATATAAAATGTTAGTGTGTTATTACTAATATTATCTATAAATTCGAAAGTAACTCTGTCTGTCTATCTGTCTGTCTGTTTATTACCTTTTCACGACGAAACCACTCAACCGATTTAGATGAAATTTGGTACAGATATAGTTTAAAATTTGGGGAAGGACATATCTAGTTTTTATTGATGTAGGTACCACGCGGGCGGAGCCGCGCATAAAAGCTAGTAACTTATAATTGATCAGTTTCTAATATTTATGAACTATGTAATGTTCTTTTTTCTAGAAATAAACTGTTTAAACTGAAGCTTGTGACCAGACAAATAGTGTAGGTCTTCGCAAGAGATTGCGTAGTGGTCGCTACGCCGCTGCCACTGCGCTGAGTGTTGTGGGTTCGAATCCCACACGGTACAAAAAATTGTGTGATCTACAAATGATTGTTCCTAATCTGGGTTTTTGTGCCCAATGTTTAAATGTTTGTAAAGTCCCCCGCGACACATAATATCCCTAGTGTGGGAGTTGTGTTTTTTAAAAGAAAAGAAAAAGAATATAAATTCAAGTATAATCAAAAAATCAGTACATCACATCTATACTAATATTATAAAGCGAAGAGTTTGTTTGTTTGTTTGAACGCGCTAATCTCAGGAACTACTGGTTCGATTTGAATTCTTTTAGTGTTGGATAGCCTTTTATCGAGGAAGACTATGGGCTATATAACACCATGCTACGACCCACGGGGGCGGCGCAGTAACGAAAAACGCGGGTGAAACCGAGGCACATTTAGTATAATATATGATCAGAATGCAATCTACATAATGTTGGAGGTGTATGTGTGAGTTTAAATGGTGCGCAAACATAGGTATTAGCCGTGTATAGACTTATCTCTGTGTGTTTATTGAACAGTGAGAACATTGTGGAAAGTATAGACAGGAACATTAGGCCTTGGTCTGGTGCAAATTGCAGGCGGTATAGCCTCTACATTTATGACGCAAAAATAAAATAATCCTTAATCTATACTAATATTATAAAGCTGAAGAGTTTGTTTGTTTGTTTGTTTACTTGAACGCGCTAATCTCAGGAACTACCGGTCCGATTTGAAAAATTCTTTCAGTGTTAGATAGCCTATTTATCGAGGAAGGCTATAGGCTATATATCATCACGCTAAGATCAATAGGAGCGGAGCACCAATGAAGAATGTTTCAAAATCGGAGAGTATTTTTTCCTTTTGAGAGGTTCCGCTGCGTGCGCTGCGTAAACAGTTAAAGTTTCGCAAAAATCATGTATGACAGAATTGTTCTCCTTTAAAAGTTCTAAAAAAAAGTCCGCGACAGCATATGTCTATCTTTTAAGGTTGGCTCACTATAACCATTTTTATGCTAACGAAATTTGTTCTAAAATAATGCATTATTTACGAAGGTATTTTTATAAACATGATATTAATCCTTATCCAAATAAATACGTTATTCATCACAAGTATTTAATTTAAAACAAAATTGCCCTTTACATCATTCGATTTCAATGAATATCTTAGGAGATATAGCAGTTTTAAAATAACATCGCAGCAAAATAATTACCCATTACAGACATAGTACAAACGATGTTTCTCCTGGTTTATTCTGCATGATTACTACTGGTTTGATTTGAAAAATTATTTTAGTGTTGGATAGCCTATTTATCGAGGAAGGCTATAGGCTATATAACATCACGCTACGACCCACGGGGGCGGCGCAGTAACGATAAACGCGGGTGAAACCGCGGGAACATCTAGTAATACTATAAATGCGAAAGTAACCCTGTCTGTCGGTCTGTCTGTCTGTCTGTTACCTTTTCACGCTCGATCCACTGAACCGATTTAGATGAAATTTGGAATGAAGATAGCCTGAGATCCTAGGAAGGACATAGGCTATAATATATAACATCACGCTACGGCTCACGGGAGCGGCGCAATAACCACAAATACCAATGACGCGGGTGAGACCGCGGGCACAGCTAGTATAATATAATGTAATAATATTATTATAATCCTTTATGGGCCGTCAGAGTGCTGAGCATGGACTTTTCTCAAAATGACAACAGTAACGCCATAGTTCATCATGCTGGCTTAGTGCGGGTTTATAATTATTGAAAATATTATGGATAATTCTCAGACGTGCAGGTTGCCTCACGATTTTAACTTCTGCAAGATAATTAAATATTTAACGTACATAACGTCATAATGTCGGAGGTGAGTGCTGCCGGCGGGGTCGCGACCGCATGTGCAAGTGATTCGCGCGGCCCCGCCGATAGTGGTTTTGTTGAGGAACATCGCGGTAGGTTTAGTCGGTATTCCGGGAGGTACATTATTTTTATTCCATCTTTCTCTTTTACCCCAGCGAGTCCGACATAACCCCTCCGCCCGCCCCCGCGGAGGGGTATGCGTCGATGCATTCTCCCACATAAAAAAAAGAGGTGGGTGCTGTAGGCTTGAGATCTAGACCTCTGCGTGGCAGTATATATGTCTGTCACTAGGTTACTCTTCTCTCAATTCTATTATCTCCAGAATAGCCAGACAAATTTGGAGGTGGTTTTCAATTATGTATTATATTTAATATTCAACTATGTCACGTTCAAACGTTTAGTTCTTTTTAATTTACATACATACATACATAGATTCACGCCTGTTTCCCAGAGGGGTAGGCAGAGAATACGGATTTCCATTTGCTACGATCCTGACACACTTCTCTGGCTTCATTCACTTTCATCACATTCCTCATACACGCCCGTCGGTTCAAGGAGCTCTTAACCTGGCCTTTGTCCAGAACGCCTCCGATCTGATCGAGAAACGTTCGCCTAGATTTTCCTCTTGCGACTGTTCCATTCCATTTTCAATTTAATTGGTTGTTAAACAAAAAAGATAATATGTCAGTTTTAAAATGCGTTAAGCCGGGTACGCACGTGCGAATAAGTTTCTTATGTTGCATGATACGTATCAACATAGTTTGTATGTACCTACTGACGAACATCAAACACTATGTTCGTCAAACATGTCTAAAGCGATCCAATTTGTACATTCTGTAAGGTGTTCGGAGAACTTTGATATACGTTACGAAACATTGTTGGCTTGGTTATTGTCGACCACTTCCTGAGTCATGGATATTGAAACTGAGAGTATGTGACGGTTGTGCAAGAATTTGCTTCGGACCGTGTTGGTGTACGTTCGTCTGTGAACCGAATGTCGCGCTCGCAACGTGTGCGTTGCCGAATTTTCTTAAACATTTATATTTGTCCGTTTACTGAGTAAGTTAGCTACTAGTTTTTAAGAGACATATATACATTAGTTCATAATTCACAAGCTATGTGTAAATCCTACGTAAAACGCAGTGAACACCTCTGTTGAGTATTTCTATCATGAAATTCTCAGTCAATAGCCCGGGTTTCAAACGCCGCCCGTGAGTTTGGAACTGCAACCAGTACTGGTCTACTGGTATGTTTACCATATACTACGTCCATGCAATACTCAGCAACTGTACACTCTTCTACTACACACAATTCTAGAGTTCTTTCTGCGAATTAGAATTTCTGACAATGAAACGATATCTCGCTTGTTTGTACACACGAGCATTTTCAAGTTAGCTGTTATTGTTTAAGGCTTTGGGTTTAAGCAATGCTCATCAATGCTTTATATTAGATACTATTATATATAGGCTTTCTAATCAAAAGCCTTTGGGATCATATTAGCGTTTGCAATGTGGATCCTGTTACATTCGTGCAGCACTGCATGCGAGCGGTATCTATGCAACGCGAACACGGCGTCTTTTATTTATAGCTACTATAATACGGTCACTAGGCAAGTAATGCGAATGTCTGTGCTGAATACTATAAAGAAACGCGCATACCCAATAAACTAGTAACATTCTTAATTGCTTAATTTACTTCTTCTAACTTCAATTCAACGAATACACAGACTTCTTTAATAAACATTTTAGAATATGGCTTATTTTAAGAAAGGTTCCATAATCTACGTATTACTTTAACAAACATTTTTTGTTCTCGAAATCCTTTTTTAAATTTAATCAAATTGCCCTACACTAATAGTATTACTACTCTCAAGTTTCCTAGCGTATTGGAACTTTTAGAAGAGCCTGCTCATTAAAATAATTGGCAACGATAGATTCCTCTACTCTTCACGTTATAACATAAACTCGCTATAGCTCCATGTCTTGCTCTAGACCATACAATCCACCCATAGCCGAGTCCGCTCCGCTGAATGCTTACTGTACCAACAATGCCCATTCGCCATTACTCCATTAATCCACAGACTAAGTCACCAGGCCTTACCGAATCAATCTCGCATGCCAGATTTAGTTTAAATAATAACAGTTTCGGTACGATTGTTAGATACAATGTTCTGATGGAAGGGTTGCCTGATAAGCTCTCACGGTCAGATTAAAGCTGAAGAACACGAATAGAATACAAATTTATACAATGTAAATTGGTTTGGGACTGATTTTATCAAAGACGTGTGAGCTTCACATGTAGGTATAAAGTATTACAGAAGGATCGTAACATAAATAAATAGCTATTTTTACTTCTATGACTATGGTAAAAAATCAAGCATCGGTGCTGTATAATGTTAACTAGTTACTGTAGTCTATGGATGATTGTGACCACAGAGGCATCAAACTCGCGTTGCCAGCCCTTTAAAATTAAAGTCGCTGCGCTTCTAGCAGAAGAGACAAAGGTGGCTACTTCTTGCTATGCAGTCAAGGAGTATGAAAACGCTGCTTATCATAGAAACACAGGACAAAGTTGTTTGATGCAATGTTTTGAAAAGTCTTCCTCAGCTTAACCAAATTTTCAAGTAAAAAAAGTGGGGACGAAATTACTACTATACTTATAATACTGCGATATACGTATCGCTGAACGATGCTGAATGTCAAAGCTATAAAATCTTACATAACAAAACGGATTAAATATAATGATCAGCAAAAATACTAATTGGTCAGCAAATATTGCACAGCATAACGAGCATCTATACGCCTCAAATCATTGCATTCCGTCTCGGAAGTGTTAGGTTATGTTAGGTTCCTTTTTTTAAACCCACCCAAAAATAGGAGCCCCGCGAAGCGGGGCTCCGTCGACTTACTTTGATCTCTTTAAAGTTTGCTGGCCATGAGTTGCTGATCAATTAGCTTTTTTTGCTGCGCAATTAGTATTTTTTTGCTGTGCAGTTAAACACTACCCATAACAAAATACTAAAGTATTGTAATGAGTACTTGATTTCAAAATCGAGAAAAAGATTGATGAATCACACGCACAAGCAGCGCAATTCTTTTACTTGTTCAGTACGAAAGTAAATCTGTTTATCTGTCTATTTTGTCTTTATGACTATAACACTGAATGAAGTTTGGTATCTTTCTCTTAGCATTATTTCTATATCTATATATCCACCCTACTTGTTTTAAAGGAATTATGTACAAACTCGCGGGTACACAACTAGTGTCTTATCTAGTTGTTTTATATACACATAGCGTCATAAAAAAGAGCCTAAATAAAACCTCACAATCAACCCTTCGCTACAACTTTGTGTCCGTAAAAGGTCGACGGAAACACTTCCCTGGCCACTAACCATTAGCTGTTAGAAGGGTTAACTCTCTCGCAACTTCACTTCACTACAAAAAGATATAAAAAAGGCTTCTCACGTAGGTTTTGCATGACGTAATGATGGCCCGGGCTCAGGCGGCGAAGTGCCTACTGACGGCTTTAATGTGTGCTCAAATTATTATTATGACTCTGTAAATGATGTTTCAGGGTACTTTAAGGTAAATCCTAGTAAAATTTATGTACATTTTTACCATATAACTTTGTAGTACGCTTGTGTATCGCTTAACATTTAAGTAGATGTGTATCATGTTCATATTTCGACAGTTTTGTTTATGTCCTACTTACAAGAGAGAACCCTGGATATTGGCTGTTATACAAATCATCACATATGTATACTTTTCCAAATTGTATTTTTACTAAAAAAATTGGTTGTCTGTAAATTCGGTTTACGGACGATAGTTTAACGTGACCACGTCATAACGTGCCTTTCGCTTGCTCGTGAAGGGCTCTCGCTCCGATCGTAACGTTACAATGAGAGTAACGGGACAATGAGCGTAACGGGACAATGAGTCATCCTTTTTCGTGCGTGCAGCCGGCGTTCATCGATTTATTAGAAGTTGTCACGTCAAAAACGTAACTTCGTATTTGAAAATGCTTCGATGAATTACTTTTGTAAATTCAGTATCCTAAATTACTCTTCTCATAGGTCTTTCATTATATGCAATTATTATCACGATCAATATATACAATCGACCTAGGTCCTACCTGCCTAGATCCTAGGCACAGACTATCTCATCAATTTAATATACAAAATATTTATTGATTAATGTCTGAAAATAATAAATTTGAAGACATGTAAGCTTCATTGGCATGCCTACTAAGCCACCCGCCCAAACTATCTCGAAAGGTGAAGAATCTCTCTACAGACGACAATCGCGATAAACTTGTACTGTGTTCATAGAATAAGGCCAGGCAACTGAATAGGCTGCTATCAGCTGACGATGAGTATGGTCGTTGCCACTTGCACTGGAAGCATAGTGCCTCCTTTTTGTAGTGTCGGCAACACACTGGCAATAAACTTGGTGTGAGCAAGCGTTTACAGGACGTAGACAGGAGCAGGAACATGTGCCCTTACTACCCTGGTTTTATATGAAAAATAAACCATTTTCAAACATCATCATGCTCGTCTCAATAATACTCCAAATCTCAATCTGGTAATCTCAAATAAGACGTGATTTTGAGTTAAGCCGTTACCATAAAACGTATAGAGATTTGTGTTTAAACCTTACCGCGTAAACCAATATTCCTTTCACAAAACAAAACAGGTGAAGCGTCCAAAAGAGACACATAAATCCAATACTAGAGATATTATACAAAACATTTAGACACAAAAATAGGGCACCATCCGTCAGCGCACTGACCCTACCCTTGTCAGAGCACAGATGCTGCTGAGCCCCTTCGCTTATGAAACAATGTACATAGAAATTTTAATCTTCCTGCCTTGGGTTCCCAAAGGCTTAAAGTATGGAAGGCAGCGGTTTCCAGCTACAGTTGAGCAAACATTTTCGATATTATACTCGAAATTTTTATAAGACCGCCTTCTGGGATATTAAAATTTTATTAGGCATGGCGAACTTAAGACTTAGTTTGGCAAGTGTGATGCTTTGTTTTTTCGGACTTTTAGGAAATTGGCAAACTAACAATCCAAAAACGAAACACGAGTAGATGACCTGTCAATTGCTGGAATGCCAGACAAAATTTAAAAACAATTTTATTGTGTTTGGCCGCAGCCATACCGCTATCGTTTATAAGGTTAAGCACGACATTGATCACATTTCTTAAAAATGTGGCCTGGACTTGGTCTCGTCATATCCACGTCATCAAAATCTATTCAGGCACTCCGCATGATTGAGGAGTAAAAGTCTATAATAGCTCATTTATACTAATAGTTGTATCAGTTAGTCAGTGTAAGATACAGGTATATCATGGTGATCAAGACATTTTCAATATCAACTGTCATATTGCCTGAAAATGTTCCATTTGTCTAGGCTTTACGAACTGATTATTTTCTTAAATCCTGTCTTACATTTACGCAAATGTTACACACTGAAATGAAACTAGTACATAGTCTTTCCGTCACCACGATTACTGTGAAAGCAACCGATAAATTAGGAAAGTGTAAATATAAATAGTTGTCAAAACAGTTAAAAGTAGTGCTTTTAAAATAAACCGCGATAAAATCCATAGTTTAATTTCAGTTCATAAGTTTTTATCTCTGATTGCCCACCTATATTGCATGAATAAAATATGAATATTATAGTGCAGCTATTCTAAAAATTTTAGTACACAGATAGCAAGTTGCCCACCACTTTGGTCTTTTAATCCACAAGTTACTGTTGCCGGTACATCCCACTGAATATTCATGTTCCTCCCGACGAACAACGACTCCCATAGACTTTATAATGCAAGGGAAAATAAAACCAGCTGTTTATTTGCCACTAGACGTTTTACCTTTAACCTCGGGCCATGGTTTTTAGTTTCATTTGCACAATATTAGTTTTTGCTGGTTCTTTTTTGTGTAGTTGCTTTGGTTGGTCTTAGATCTTCTAGCTACTCTGCTTACAATCTGACGGTATGAGAGTGCATATTCGACTATTAAACGGTGTTGAATGGAGATGGGTGTTGCAGTCAAATGCTGCAGTTTTATTCACGATAGATGTTTACTGGCTTTATACTGATTGATAACGTAATTTACTTTTTAGTGAAGGTCACTTCAGCTTCTCATGTAGGTGTTTTGGGATTACTTTTTAGCAGTCTGTCTCGGTTGGTCCACTGGGCTAAATTCGCTTATGGTTTTTGGTCTTGAGTCTTATTTCTGGATCAGGCATAGTATTAGTTTACTGTTAAAAAACGATAACAAGCCCTATTAAACGAAACTATGCCTAGCGTTGTGCATATTTGTATTCGAATCATATTCGAATGTATCTACAGCATTATATATGTTTGAATGTTTGTATAATTCTAATCTAAGTATCTGGTTATGCAACGTAGTTATCGCATTGTTCACAATTGTATTCGTAAATCATCCAAATGTAATTACGCAGATAGAGTTCTACTTTTATCTATTGGCCTACCTGCCACCAATCTTTACTCATGTACTTATCGTTCTAGATAATTCAAGTAGCACAACGAAATCTTTGCCTACTGTCAATAAAGTGGAAGCAAGAAGTAAGTAACAGGAGGACATGTAGTTTTAAGAAAGCCAGAATTCTTTGAGAAATACATTCATTTTTTATTTTTATTGCCTTTGGTGGCAGATGAGCAAGTGGCCCACCTGATGGAAAGTGGTAACCGCTGCTCATGGACTTCAGCAATGTCAGGACACAGCAAAGCCTCTGCCTACCGTGAAAGAAGAACTCTCTTTAAACCTCGTTTGAAGAAGGACATATCATAGCGCTCGGGAAACACCGAAGCTGGCAGTTCATTCCAGAGCTTGCACGTACGGGGAGAAATGATCGCTGAAAGCGTACCGTCTTAGAAATGAACGCTTCCAGGTGATATGGATGAACCCTGCTTCGTTCATGTTCTTGTTTCAGTAAAATATGTAGTTTTGAGATTGGAAGCAATAAACCGCTGCCTCTCAACAATTATAATCCTCAATTCCAGAATCACGTTGTAAGCTGCGTCTAAAATTAATGTACCCAGAACTGATACAGTTACAATCGACTACAGTTTAGTTGTACGCCTCAAGTTGTAGTTTACGATATGAGTTGACTATTGTTAAGGGAATTTAGAAGGTTTATTAATGGATGATCATTTGTTGGAGTTTTGTGGTGTAACGTCTGCATCTTCCATAAGGTTCGGAAATAGATGTTATATATTAAAACTTAGATTCGCTGATCGAATCTCAACGCGCGAAGTGGTAGACCCTCGTTTGCGGATTACTACCATGTCATATTTAAAAGTTTGATCTAATTTTTACTCAGTATTATACATACATAGTTTAATGCCTTTAAGTATATTGCCGAAGTGTAGGAAGAGGTATAATTTATGTCACCTGCTGTATTTTACGTTTACCATAATGGGAGGCAAGGCTTACCTAACTTTAAGCTAAAGCTAAAGCTGGCTTACCTTATAATTACCTAACATAAAATCCCCATCACACTGTCTAACTCGGGAATTGAAGCAGGGATCTCATGATCGTCGCAAACATAATCGTAAAATGTCGCTGCGTTACTGACAAGGCAATCAACAAATATATTAAAAAGTGAATACGTACCTCGTGTTGAAGTTTAATGCAGTTTACGTTTGGAGCACAATCTGAAACAAAATAATATTCATTTGATTTTGATGTAGTAAGTGTGTAGAAAATATTGGTTGATACTGGAAAGTAAAATGTCAATATAAAATAATCGTTATTTTTATACCCGAGAGAAATAGCTACTATGGCGTTTCTCTCGCGTATCAAAAATGATAACCATATCAACCCTACATGGCCTGGTTAGCAAAATCCGTTCATCTTACACGATGCGACCGCACACTACGGAATACTTTGCGCCGTTCTTCTGCACAGCGCGGAGTATTAGAAAATAGTGATGAAAATAATAATATTTGTGCCGGCCGTCATCGGCATCGAGTGCAGGTACCAAGGTCAGTTCGACAATATAAGTGTCATATTTGTACTGGCTATGTCGCTATCACTAACACACTCTCGTATAGTAATTATATATCGATAATCTGGGTGACTCTAGTAGGAAGCTGGCGTCTTCCGTGCTCTGTGGTCGCGACTATATAACCTAGTATTTTATTATACTGCAATAAATTGTGATTCCAGAACTCCGTAAGTAGATGCAGCGTTGTCTGCAAAAATATTAGTATAGACATTTTTTGTATTTTGAGCTGGCAGTGGCATTACCCCATTATGAAAACAGATGACAACTGCTAGTGCTGTAACCAACCTTAAACCTTAACCAGTTGTCAAGAGGCTAGCCGCATACAAGTTTGCCACCTTCATAGTATAAAAAATCTCAATGAATCATGGTTGACTTTTAATGCGATGGTAACTTATAGTGACATCGGGACACCTGTCATTAATTGACAGTTTTAATTTATTAGCTTGTTAACCTTTACGAATATTGCGATAACAAAAGATCTTTAGCTTATCGCTGATCTTATGGAAGCGGTCGACAAATGTAAAGGTTGATAATAAAATGCCATCTGAGAGCCTAAGGCTATAAAGAAAAATAAAGGGTGACATTTTTAAATGCTTCTTATATTTAGCCTAGTGCTAGTGGACAAATCGATTCACAGAATCGATTTAATGATTTACATCGATCTAAAATACAATTGTTATATTTTAGGAATCTATTTTTCGATTTATCGATATCCAATTGACATCGTAACTATCCTGACTAATATTATAAATGCGAGTGTGAGTTGAAATTAAACTACTATGTATATACGGATTTTATCGCGTTGTTTATTTGACATAATTTAGAAACTGTTACACTACTACTATTAAACTTTACTATTTTTTAAGCTAATTAAATTATTAAAACTATTTATATGTAAGAAAGAGGAAAGTGTAAACTTAAATATAAATAGTTTTAATAATTTTATTCCAATTAATAACATTCGCGTAAACAGAAGACAATATTATGCGAATGTGAGTTTGAAATTTCGCATACACGTTGTCGGGGTTACGAAAAAGGGCATAAGGTACCTTCAATCCAGAAAAAAGTACTGTTACTGAGCTAACCTACGTTTATGTGAGCGAAGCCGCGGGCAAAATCCAGTACCTAATAATGTGATGACTCCAGACCGGTTTCGGTCACGGCGACTGCCTCAACTCCGTACAGATAGTTGTCGTTGGTGTGCTCGCATATGAGTACTACTACTCTTACCGCGGTATTTCACTTTTATCAGTCCCTGGAAAAGTCTTTGCCAGAGTATTACTAAACCGCCTAATGACCCTATCTGAAAAGATTTTGCCGGAAACCCAGTTTGGCTTCCGACCTGTCCGAGGCACTTGTGAGGCGATTTTCTCATTGCGTCAACTACAAGAAAAGAGCCGTGAACAGGGGCGAAAGCTATACCTGTGTTTCGTCGACTTTGAGAAGGCCTTTGATAGTGTGCCTCGAGAAGCCCTTTGGATAGTACCTAATAATATATAATATAACAGGAAACCGACATGTCGTCAATCAATCAGTGCAGAATGTTATATGATGTTATGTGCAAATATTCAAAAAAGGAATACCATGCAATATTTGAACGCATTAAACAACGTTTATTAGTAAGGAGCATAGAACAGTTAGTTCGTAACAAAGCTCGCACAAATATCGTTACGGCGATAAATCTAACTTGGTACATCACTAGGGTACTTGACAAATAGTTTGTGCGGACGATTTATTCGTACGACTGGCGGTTTGGATTCCTATTGTTACAGTAATGTATTAGTTGTGGAAGTAATAATTCTGTTTACTATCGTATTGGGTGGGATTAAGTCTGCTTAGTTTCATTGTTGCGCTGCTCAAGATTTGGTCAAACGTTTCGGTTTAATTTGGAGGATGATAGCTGTGTACATTTGTTGTGAGTGAGTATTTGTGTTGAAATTATACTTCTTAGTTATTTGTTTTGATTGTCTCGGTGGCGCAACGATAGTGAATGAGACAGTTGTTCAGGTTCGATGCTCGGATCGGACAGTGTTAAAATGTTTGTCTTTCAAGAAATTCTCAGTGGCAGCATAGAATCTTAAAATGCAATGGTTAGAGTATTGTGGGTTTGAAACCCACACGGGACAGATATTTGTGTGATTCACATTAAAATTTGTTCCGGGTCTGAGTGCTTTTTTAGTTTGAATGTTGGTAAAGTCCCCTCCGATACAGAAATGATCACAAGTAAGGTGACTTTAAAAAAAAGTAAAAGAGCTGTGCCCGAATGGCAGCAATGACCTCGTTTGTATTATGTGGATGTTAAAACCATAAGTGGTGAAATGTGAGTGAAATACAATTCAACCACCCGGCCAGAAATACAGGTGAAACACTACAGATAAGTAGTAGAACGCAGACTGCAAATTAAACCCGGTAGATTACCCCTTTGCCGTATGCCTGTCTTTTAAAATAACTCTCTTTAAAATCGTTAATTAATTTCAATACAGAACTATAAGTACGCAATTCGGTACACAACCAGTTTTTTTACACTTATCTTATATAACAAGCATACGAATGGTAAAAGAATCGATTGCATTTGTCAAACTTCACAGAACAGAGATGATTTATAGACCGTTCGGTGGCGTAAGAAGTACGTATATGTATTTCTTTAGGAGCCATTGCACCCTAGTACCAGATGTTCGCTTGAAAACGGGGATATTTTTCATCCATCCAGTTCGTTTCGGTCTGAGCCCGCGTTGCTCTGAATGTGTTGGATCAAGAATTCGCGGTGCTTAATGTTTCGCTTGAATTCTTTATAATGTCGATGAGAGATGGCGATAAATGTTTTATTGCAAAGTTTTTTTTTAAAGTCTGCTGATGGCATAAACTGACAGTCTTATGATCTTAGGTTCAATGTCTGAGTTGGTAAAACGATTGAAATAAAGCGGCTTGGAAAGAGTTTATCATAGGCTATAGGCAGTTTAAAAATATTCGCAGTTAGTTGCTATAACAGCGGGCTGTGACTGATACGCCAATTACAAAATCCTTAAAAATGTGTGGCTTGATGATCAGAGGCTGTTGTAAATGGTATATGGTATTAGGTGGCCTATATCTAAGTAGTAATAAGTATAATATAGTATCTAATCCGTAGTCTCTGCCTACCCCTCTGAGAAACAGGCGTGAATCTATGTATGTATGTATATATATCTCCGTTAATAAAGCTTTGGCAGATTTCCGTTAATAAAAAACCAATCAATTGAAATTAAACTACTTTATACGGATTTTCAGGTATTGTAGTTTAATTTTAACGTAAGACAATATTATGACACTTACCAAAACATTTAATTTATTCCGTCCTAGCTGTGCCCGCGGATTCATTTGCTCCTTCCTTTCAACGGTTCTAAATATCGTAACACGATGTTAGATAACCTACAACTGTCGTAAGTAGGCTAATCTGTCCAAATATTTGCGAGTCCTAACAACCAAAAATCTCTTAAGCTTTAAAATATTAATGGTAATCGAAAAGTCGACTCTGAAAAATCTCTAGAGACTTCTGGTTGTACGAAAGCTCTTGAAAAATTTCAGATGTGCTCAAGGTTAGAATAACTAAGTATAATTATTTGAGTTTTGAGTAAATCTGACATTCATGTCATTAATTTAACTTTATATAGATTTTGGGAAATAAAAATTTCTGTGCATTTTATCTAGGTAAGATGAGAGCATTGCTTGTATATAACCATCATAAAAGTAAATAAATGAACAGGAACAAAGTGTAAGCAGCAGGAGTGTTCATTACAAAACAATTTAAAGTTTAATTTAGTTTGAATCAGCTGTCGTCGCTATCTAGAGTCCGCTATAGAAAGACGTTAAACAATTAAGTCTCGTGTAGTCAAGTGAAAAATGTGGTTGTAACAACTCACATACAATATATGAGTTTTATAATAGCATTTTCCTTTGTCGGCCATTTTATTTGTCGTAATTATTGTTTATGTATATGGATATATTGCAGTTTACATTATAAATACTAAACAAAATCTTTGAATGGTCGTTATTTTAACATATCGAAACCATATACATATCGCAATCAGTTTTTTCGGATCGCATTTTGCATGATTATATCCGAATTTCTTTCGAATCCGATGATGTGCATTATTAATATGAGAATCTACCGATATTATTTATAATAATACGTATCTTTCTTATACGTATCGTTTGCTCAACTGTACCTGACGTTGCCTTGCGTCATATAAAACACATGCCAAATTTTGTATTTAAAGCGTACTTCTGTAAATTGAAATAAGTTCAGCTTTGATGACGTCATCGAATCCTCTGACGGTGGGTTTCGTAATCGCCATCCTTTTTCTATTCCAACAGTCTGTCGTTTTTTTTTATTTTCCCAATTATTATATTATTATCTCACCATATAACACCATTTCACAGGCAAACATCTGACAGACTAAATTATACTTTATCCTTTTTACAAGCAAAGTTCTACGGCTAACGGTTGGAGACAAAGTCTTCAAATTTTGAATGTGCCCATACGGATTGTCGCGTCTGCAAGTCACTAACACAAATCCGCCTCGAAACTCAAGTTTCCAATAGATATCTAGACGACAAAACGCGGTGTTGCGCGGTTTGTGGAATTAGAGACTGCAGGCATTCGTCGTCGTTCGTTTAGAGGTGCAATTCTACAAAACCGTATATGGGCTTGGGAAATACGGTTTTATGGTAGGATCGTTGTTTTGTACTAAAACCGTACATTGGCGGTAAAATTAATTGGATAGTTAACAGTAGCCAGTTGTTTCCTTTTATTGTTGCGGTAGCTAGTGGTAATTTTTGTTTTAGGAGTCAAGCCGCCTTAAGACTTTCTATATCATTAAACGTTAAACTAGCCACTGACCTGATGTCATGTAGAATTGATTTACTTCCTTGATTTATTACCTACCAATGTTTGAGTAAATCTGTATCCAATTTTAGCTAAAGTCCATTCATTTGTATATGATTAATCATACATAAAACATTCGACTTCTTATGATATTTCGCTCTAAATAATATTTGTCGGTCACTTAGATTCTCACGCTCTCGGTTATGTGTGTGCTAAAGAAGATATTCTCATGCAGCACTATATCGTATCAACGTTGTAATTTATTTACATGTTTTTTAAATTATTGTAGGCTACATATTCGCACAAGACTAAAATACATACATATGTGTGTTCCAAAGATATCAATTTCGACGCTTTGAGTATTTTTCATGTTGATTTTAAGCTCATCTAAATACATGAGGAATCATAGGAATCCTACAAAACAAAACTCTAAAATGCCTGCGACCATTAACTATTTAAAAAAATATAGGATTGTATTTTGAGCAGTCTTAAAAAAAAAAACATATGAAGACTTCTATCTCACTAACATTACAAATTTTAACACAATTTAAATGTCATTCAGCAACGAGGATCCCTTCCTTACAAACTTAACTGAGCGGGGAACGCTATGTCATCCCTATGTTAACCGAATGAAAAGTTTTAATCAAAATTCAATTCGATTAAATATCAATTTATCGATAGGAAAAAGGGAACAACCCTATTGATTGCGGTTTTATTATGTTAGTTAGACTTTAAAGCGATTCAGGGTTGGGAATTAAAGACTTTATTTTTATTTTGCACAATTAAAAAACAAATAACACTCTTACCATTCAGATGCATTCGAGAGCACATTTAAAGGATACATACCATTTAGTTAGTGAGATTAAACACCAACGTCTCACTAACAAAGAAACAATGGTTAGTTTTTATGTACCATCATTATTTACATACATACCTGTACAGTCATGTATTGAAATAACTAAAAGGAAGCTGATAGAGAACAATATGCCTGAGGAATATGCAGAAATACTTAACCATTGCTTAACAACTGGCTATCTGTTGTGGGACAATAAATTTTACATACAAGTAGATGGTGTGGCAATGGGCTCCCCAGTATCGCCTGTTGTTGCCGATATTTATGTATATACAGAGGACTTCAAGGCTCGAGCTTTGCAGACTGCCACAATCACACCCAGGATATAAGAAGAGGTATGTAAACGATACTTTTACAATATTACCAACAGATAGTGTAAAAGCATTCCTAGAACATCTTAATTCCATTAATAACAACATACAATTTATTATGGATTAGAGGCAAATAACTCATTAGCTTTGTTAGATGTACTTGTCATCAGGAATCATGATCAAACCTTGAGCCACACTGTGTATAGGAAAAAGACCCATACAAGTAGATGCTTAAACAGTGAATCTCACCATCGTCCTAAATAGTTAGCTACCGTGTTTCAAAGAGCCCACGGGATTTGTGACAAAAAACACCTGGACACCGAGCTTCAATATGTCAAACAAGTACTGCAAAAGCCGCACCGCTGTCACAGATTTCGAGAAAAGACAGCCACAGTCGAGCGCCAGCCATATGTAAGGGACATCCTTTACATATGGCAGTATGGCAGGCTGACAAGACTGGCTACATCTTGAAGCGAGCTTCAATCAACACATACTTCAAGCCGCCAACGAAGATAAGTCAATTTTTACCGTCCGTCAAGTGCCAACTACCTTTACAAGATGCAGGTACCTATAAAATACATTGTGACTGTGAACTCTCATATATTGGTCAAACCAAGAGAAGCATAGGCACCCGCATAAAATAACACATAGCTGATGTAAAACACGAACGTTCGTTGAAGTCAAGTTTCAAAATTATGTAATAATAGTGTTTTATAAAAAATAAACAACGCCGAATAAATCTGTATAAAGTTGTTTAATTTCAATTATTTATTACATTCGCGTAAACGTAAAACAATATTGGTGGATAAGATTTTAGATGAAGATGGCATGAGGTCTTAAGGTCGATTCCCGGTTGTGCAAAATGTTGCAAATATGCAGTAATCATAAATGTCGATGAAACCGCGGGGGACAACAAGTACAAGGATAGGAGAATACATTAATAATAATAATAATGTTTATTTATTTTCTCTCACAATTTTTTACAGATTCAACTTAACTATGTACAAATATAGTAGTAACACAAATCAATGTGAGAGACTGGTGTCTGAACTAGGAGACCTGTATGACAGAACACCAGCCTCTCCTAACTCTGGACTAGTGGGTGTACAGATTAATTTAGTTTAATGGTGAGAGTGCGTTAGTGCAAATGTCTGTGTGCGTGTATGTGTGTGTGTGTAAGTGAGTGGGTGCACGCGTGTGTGTGTTTGCGCATGTCTGACTAAGTGTGTGTATTTGTATGGCAGTGCGTGCATCTGTGCATTTCTAAATAATGTAACTATAGGCCTATGTGTAGTAGTTCTTCAGTTTGGTCATAATTAAATGATTTTAACCAGTATGTAATGGACTTTCTGCATTTGAATTTTGTAAGATGGTAAATATTAATTTGTTTGTTGATTTTATTGTACAAGTAATAGCCTTGAAATCCGAAAAATCTATTGGCGAAACCCGTAGTCCACCGATTGTCAGGCCAACAGACTTTATGTTTGAGGCGCTTATCTTTATTGCATAAAGGATCGTAGTCAAGTAAGGAGTGTTGTTTCAGGACAGTGTTTAGGACATAAAGTTGTCTTACCGTCAGAACATCAGCGAGTTTATAGAGCTCGTTTGTTGGGAAGAGGAAAGGCAAGAAGTGACTGACTTTCAGGACAGCTCTTTGCGCTCTCGCAACCTTTAATAAGTGGGTTTTACATGCGCCGCCCTAAACAGTGACACAGTATGTCAAGATGGATTGACATAATGCCATGTATACCATTCTGATCACGGGTTTATCAGCTACATGTCGGAGATTTTTAAAGATAAATATTAGTTTTCGAACCCTAGATGACAGGAGGTCTATGTGATGAGCAAAGCTAAGAGCACTATCAATCATAACACCGAGGTATTTGATATTGGACGCTGGTGTTAGGTGGTCGCAGGAACAAGCTTGAGTGTTTAGACAATTGTGGGCTGTGATGTATTTACTGTCTTTTATGAAAGGTGGGATGGCCTTGATAGAAAAAGGTATGTATTTTGTCTTTTCTACATTAAGTGTGAGGCTGTTATCTCTGAGCCATTCAGATACAGTATTGAAACCGACTTGTGCAATTTCATAGAACGAATCCCAACTATCCCCATGGAATACCAGAGCGGTATCGTCAGCGAAAGTTACTATTTTTCCATTTAGTAGTGACAGATTACACAGCTCATTGATATAACTAAGGAACAGCGTGGGACCGAGTACGCTCCCCTGAGGCACACCATAAGATATGGGTAGATCATCACTCACGATGTTACCAACTCTTACACGCTGTTTTCGGTTCGACAGATAATTAGAAAACAGTTCCAGCTGAATGTCGCGAATGCCGAGACTTTCCAGCCTGTTCAACAGAAGCGGGACAGCGACTGTATCAAAAGCTTTTTTTAAGTCGAGGAAAATTGCTAAGACTTTCTTTTTGCGGTCAAGTTTAGAGACTATGTGATCTATAAGAGCATGTACTGCATCTGAGGTAGACGTACAGGCTCGGAAGCCGTATTGCGATGATGACAAAAGGTGTTTAGATTCGAGGTAGTTTACTAAGCGTTTGTTTATTAGTTTTTCTACTATTTTGGATAAGGTGGAAAGTATGGAAATAGGTCTATAATTGTTGATACAGCCTCTGTCACCGCTTTTGTACACTGGAATGACCTCAGCAAGTTTAAATTGCTCTGGAAAGACACCAGTAGAAAAAATTAAGTTAAAAATGTGCGTCAGAGGAGCAACCAAGCCATTGCAGTAACGTTTCAAAACCATACCTGAGATATTATCACGTCCAGAAGTTTTGTCCTTTTTAAGGTTTAAAATTAAATTGCGAACCTCAGTTTCGTCAGTAGGGAGAAGACCAAAAGAATGCTGGCAAGTAGCTACCTTAGGGGGTTGGTTGGTGGAAGTTGAGCGGCTTATTTTCTGTGCTAGGCTTTGACCAATGGAAGCAAAAAAAGTATTTATCTCGTTTATAGAATTTCTGGGGTTGGATTTTGATAGTAGATCAGTAGCGGGGTTGTTTGTTTTATTAGAATATGTAATTTCTTTTATAGAGTCCCATAGCATTTTAGTATTGTGGGCTTTAATTGCATTACTTAGTAAACTTTTTTCGTAGTCGCGTTTTAGTCTTTTTAGAAGAGAGTTACAAAAATTTCTATACCTAGTATATGTGATTTTGAGTGTGTCATTATTAGGATATTTTTTAGATTTAATATGTAGCTTGTCACGATTTTTCATACACTTTAGTACACCAAGAGTGATCCATGGTTTTATTATCCTCTTGCGATTTGGAACAGATAAAGTGTGAGTGCTGGCTTCAATATTATTGTGTAAGATCTCAATTAATCTAGAGGTGGCTATGTTAGCATCTGACGTTTCATAAATAGGATCAAAGCAAACATTTTGCATAAAATTGTCTAGTGTTGTATAATTAATTTTTCTATAAAAGGTAGGTTTATTGGCTATGAGGCTGTATTCTAGCAAGAGTATTACACAGTTATGGTCAGTGATGGATGTATTCGCAACATAGCTTATTGCTGGTAGTTTGCTTTTTAGTATGAAGTGATCAAGACATGTTTTGCCATGTGTCAGTAATTGGTGAGCCGGTAGCATGCTGTGGGAAGCTAAAAGGTTTAGGTATTGTGTAGCATTTGGGTTTTTAGTGTATGGCAAAATATCAATGTTGATATCACCGGCCAGGATGATATTGAAAAGATTAATTTACTAAGTAGAGCATCAAGGGATGATGTGAATGGTTGCAGATTCTTCTGGCTGGGTGGTCTGTATAGGGCAATAATGCATGTGTTGGAGTCTATTTTAATGGTTAGGCAATTAGCGTCTTGTATTTTTGGTTCGGCAATTGTTAAGTGCATGTTTTTTTTATAGTAAACCACTATACCTTCGTTTTGTGTGAGATTTAATTCATTCTGCGCGAAGTTGTAGCCGTCTAAAGTCGGCAAATTGCGCATGTGACGCAACCAGCACTCGGTTAATATGATTAGGTCCCAGTCTGTATTTGACCGTTTGAGTAGTGTTAGGAAACTTGAAAAATTATGATTTATGCTACGTATATTTTGGTGAATGATTTTTAAGCTAGGCTTATGTGTTTTATATAAATTATGAAACTCGTCTATATCGCAAGTGGATGCTTGTGCTACAAAAAATTGGTCAAGGTTGTTATTTAACATATTTGTACTATCGAATTATATTTATTTATATAGCTTATCGGTTAATTTAGAAGGTGATGCTTGGGCAGAGTAAATTGTGCTAGTGCTACTGGTTGATTGAATATGTTGGTCTGTTTCTGGAGTTGCAGTGTAGTGGTAGGTGTTTGTTAAGAGTGCAGTAGTAGTGTAGTAGTGTAGAGTGTGTGTGAAAAAATGTTTTGTATTTAATATATAATATAGTGTGGTGTAAATAGATTGCTCAGTATAAATTGTTTGTGTTAACAGTGATATTTTGACAATAATTTCCACTTTAAAGTGAAGATGAGCTGTTATCATGCGTAGGAAATGGAGCAAATAACAGGACAAGCAAAGGGCATCACTGGTACCAGTAAATAGTCACTTTTGCAGGATTTTCTCAAGGTCTTGTTCGCGATCAATACGTAGTGCAGGTGAGCTCTGTGTCTTCTTTATGTAAATTTTACCGTAAGAGGTCCATGTACTGTGGTACTTATTGACCTTAACACAATGTCTAGCTAGATAGGCTAGTTTTCTTCCCAGGGCCGTAAGAGACTCGTCAATGAAGATCGGCTTATTAGGACAAGAAAGCTGAAGGTGAGTTGTATTTAATTTATTTTCCTTGTGAGTCTTGTTGTAGGTTCTTGTTTGTTTAAGAAAATTCTCTTTAATCGTGGAGGTTTTGAAGTTTACCACAATATTGTTATTAGACTTATTCGTGGTTTTCAGTCTATAAACCTCGTGAATTTCATCTTCCAACAAGGGTTGCTCAATGATCTCAGCTACCTTTTTCACCATGGTACGCAATGTTGTCTTATTTTCCGGTATTTGTTCCGGAATATTCCGTATTTCAATGGTTGCAGCACGCGAATTCCGCTCAAGTTGTTCAAGCTTGCTCTCTAGGGACTCAAGCTTTAGCTCATAAGTCTTATTCTTGTGCTCCAGATGGACTACTTTTGCTAGAACCTCATCGTACTTGGAAGACAGGAACTCCATACCTTTGAGCAGATCTAGATTCTGATCCTTTACGGATAGAACGGACTCTAAGAGTTCTTCGAATTTTGAGTTTTGTTGACGAACAAAAGAGTCAAACATTTCTCTCATTTCGTCGAGAATCGAGTCATCACAGTGTTTGCGTTTAAGTCTACGAGTGATATGATCGGTGTTATCATGCTCCAAGTGAGTAGAAATATATAATTGGGAATCAGACCCGTAGCTTATCGTTGGTGTGATCGTTGCAGGAGTCAGTGTCTTAGGCGGAGTGCGTTGAATCGACATTGATTGTATTGACATGTTTACTTGCATACAGATTGACTCACGCCTAATACCTATACCATGTCATGGCACGGAAGGCGCAGTGATTTAAAGTCCAATAACAACTTTATTATTATCTATCCAGGATGGATTTGAAATCGTGTAATTTCTTTTAACCACGCATTCTACTGGTGATATAGAATAATCCTGACCATATTTTTTTTCATTAAAATTATGTTTTTGGTGAAATTAATGTACCGATTTTTTCCCTGTATATTTAATACGTGAAGCAAAAACTTTGTACCCCTTTTTACAAAAATTGCGCGGACGGAGGAGTATGAAATTTGGCACAGTTAAAGTGTATATGGAGAAGGAGAGGCGAATCCTAATATTTATATAAAATATGCATAAGAAATACATTAAACTAATGAAAAAATACTACATGCACACAACCATGCATTTGACAGACGCGTAACTATGGTTACATATATCAATATAATATAATCAGCAATATCTTAAAGGCAAACTTTGGTCGAATTTCGAGCACTAGGCGACCGCTAGTAAAGATAAATGTATATTTAGATCAACGAAATGCGGTGTGAAAAGTCCGCCGTACACTAACTCCGTAACTCCAATGCCATATTCCTAATACAGCAATATATAATATTAACTGTAGTTAATTTCGACTCGCTTATTAGTCAGCGAGGAACTTCCCTATTGTTCCAACCTACGAGTTTGCGTACGTAGCACCGGATTTTAACACTTGGTGTATAATGTCAATGTACTTAGCGGTTAGCGTATAATAATTGTATGGTACTGACTATTCTGTTTTTAAATAAGTGACTGATTAATTGGAAAGCTGTTGAGTTTTAAACGATCGTTTAATGAACTGTTAGACCATTACCACTATCAACTAGAGGCTTTTTGAATTGTGTTTGATGTAACAGAATCATTTCTGTGATACATTTTCTTTATTCTACCTGTTAATTTGTGTATTAACCTGTAAATTTTTGGAATGTCAGACACAATTAAAAACCTATTGTGTCTGGCCGCCAGTGTACCGCTGCGACTCAATAGGTTAAGAAAAAACATAATATTAATTAATATATTTATACATAATCAGGTATATATATGATGGACTGATGGAGTGTTGGAGTGACCACGGATGTTACTTATATTTTTATTTAATTTCGTTTAAATATTATATGTAAAATGAACATAGATATATGCCGTATTGCAACAATAGGTAGTGGAGAGATCGTTTGATTGCCTTTCAGAGATTTCGAGTCTTTTTTTGGATCACAAGGCGCGCATCTCTAACTTATCAAAGTTAAGCGTGCATTCAATGGTTAATTAACGCTTTAATAGTGAAAAAAAGCATCTTGACCAAACCTGCATTTCTGAGCATACTCAATAATATTCTCAAAGACATGTGAAGTGTCCAAACCCATTTTAGACCATCATGGTCTTGGACCTTCTCATAATGCGAAGGCACATCTGTGGCACATTATATAAACAGGGCAATTAGTACCAATTATTATTATATTCCGAATCTATTCTCCATAACCTGGAATCATTCTTAAACAACAGGTTCGGCTCGATATTACACTTAAAGAACAACATAATTTTTCTTCATTAACATAATACACACCCAAAAAGTATCCAATTATATAAATAAACGAAACGATTAAAGCACAAAAACATGTTTAAAGTTAACGTGTAATTATTAGGTCCTGTATTTATTACACACCAAGGCTTTTACGAAAGTTGGCCTTTGACCAAAAAAAATGTCGATCTAAAAAATCTGGAAACTGTCTCATGAATTAAATGTCAGTGAAATTGGTACGACGATAACTGGTTCTAAAGGTCTGGGGTATACTGTAGTACTGCAAATCTTAAGTGTGTTATCTATACAAATATTATTAAGAATAAATAATTGTATTGTTGTTTGTCTGGATGTCTTCAAGTGGCGAGTGAATAGGTATCTTCTAGGCAAGCGTGCTCTATCGCCGACTGCATCGTCACTTTACATCAGGCGAGATCGCGGTCAAACGTAAGTCTAATTAAATAAAAAAATAAAAATAACGTCTATACTAATAATATTATAAAGAGGAAAGATTCGATTTTTTGTTTGTTTGTTTGTGAGGATTTAACAATTTTTATTTAATTTTTGTTCTCTTACCATTAGAAAGCTTTATTATCACCGAGTAACATAGGCTATATTTTATTGTTAAAAAGTACTGTTTCTTAAAAAACTTTTTTTTTTATCCTATGAAATTTGCAATCACTTTCCCTATCGCCGGTTATGGGGCGGGCGATGGGGATATGTCGGGATCCAGCCCCTACGATGGATTTGGGCTGAACCGACTAAAACCACCGCGGTGTTCCTCACACCTTTATGGCGGGGCCGCGCAAATCGCTCTCACATAATATTATATAACTTAACCTAACCTACTATTACGCGAGCGAAACCGCAGACAAAAGCTAGTAATTGATCAACTGAAAAATAACTGGACAAATAAAAAAATGTACAGTTAGTAAGTAAAGTACTACATTATCCAGAAGTAACCTATGTAACATTATACTATGAGCCATGAGAATGTAACACTATTCATAAACGTGGGTAAAACAGCGTGTGACAACTAGTTAATATATAAATTGAATCGTTAACTACAGTTTCTAGTTTTAGTAGCGAGGTGACGTCATAAACCACCGCCTGATTAAACATTCGATTTTCCCCTAAAACTACAAATTATGACAGACCCGTGACACTAGTCTCACGCCATCTTCGAAAGGGTAGGCAAAAGTCTATCATAATTATACTCATATTGCGGCAACTATGTCAAAGACATAGATGCCATATTCACACAGAGCCAAAGATGCTCGAGCCTATTTCCGTCTCTTCGGCACGTACCAGACACGAAGAATCTATTAACTGAAAAGTCTAATAACTTGTTTCCTAATCTGGGAATCGAATCCGAGCCATTCCGCTCAACCGCATTCACAACTGCCAAGTCATACAGTAAACCTGTCAATACACTTCGTAATCTGTAATCCTATAGTAGCCCTCCAGTTTCAAGTTACCAAAGATGTTATTTTTCTGGTTATTAAATATATTGATATTACGTAAGTTCCACCGTCGCAATTTCAGTACCGTTTGGCTTGATAAGCGCATCGACTGATTGATTGGATAATTCTACCGAGATAATGTTACTATTAATTATAATGAACCGTTGGTCAATTTGTACAGTTCATACATTAAAAATATTGTTTTAAAAGCTTTAAACTAAAGGTGATTCGGATTTTTGTTGTTGTATCTACCTTTTTTTTTAATTCTTTTAATATTTATGGAGGCTTTTTCCTTACAAAGGAATGTCAGCCTCATCGTGCCCTAATCTTAATATATAATTACAATAATTATGTTACCTTTTATTTACACTCAAGAAGAGGTACTCATTGCAGCAGCAACGATTTTGTACAATAATTTAGCTTTTTGCGAGCCAGGCTCTGCCGATATGGCTATGAAAGCTCCCATGTCACTAATATTGATGTCACATTCAGCTAGCAACGACTCCCTCTCCCTCCGGTTCTTTTCACATTCCATTAGTAAATATTGAACATCATCAATTTTACCGCACATTACACAGTTTGGTGACTCCACTTTGTTCATAAGGTGTCCAAATTTCCTAGATGGAATGTAACCAGACCGTAACCTATGAGCCATGACTACATTTGATCTGCTAATATCTATTTGAGCAAACCAAGGAATCCGAGGAGGCTCACTCTGTAGAGTCTTGTACCATATTCCTTTTTCAGTACTGCGTTGGTCAAAATATTCCTTAAACTTAAGAAAACAGTAGTAGTATCTACCTTCTTTTGACAGCTCTTATTATTACTTCTGATTTAATTCGTTGTAAGTTCCAAGACAGTTTAGGTTTTCCTGGAACTTTACGAGTGTCAAAACTCGTCATTTGCTATTGTTACTACTTCTGAACGTAGCTGTACATGCTATAGTGGTCATCCTGCATGCCATATATGGCAAGCATCGTGCACATTTAAGGTCGCAATGCCATCGCATTTGATGGAAAGGCTAATTCTTTGAACTAAGAAAGGACTAGCCTTCTGGTCACGCATAGCGTCGATCAGCCGTTTTCCCAAATCTCTGATAGCACGAGTGCCCGAACCTAATAAATTAGCGTCTTCACCCTAAATGGCTCAAAACTCAAATTCCAATTAAAGTGCAATTATCAATCAAAACTATAATTACCCATGCTAAGGTAGAATGTCAATTATAACAGAAAAAAAACCCAACCTATGAACCAGACCTTGAACTGCGTACTTGACAAACCAGTTGCTCTGCCAACTGAGCTAATCATAGTCCGGTAGTAAGGCAGGGATTGAAATTTGCCTTTGTATTTTGCAGCTAAGGCAATGCTATGTGTCATATTTCGTATAGTTATAGAACTATGGAATCACCAGGTACATATTAATTAAGCATTTATCAATTGCTATTGAAGATGAACATTGCCTAATATCCTAACTAATAGTATAAAAGCGGATGTGAGTTTGCTTGTTTGTTACGCTTTCACGCCTTAACTACTTGACCGAACATCATGTGATGCAGTGATCAAATTTTGAATACACGTTGTCAGGGCTACAGTAAAGGACATGGGCATATCTTTTATTCAAAAAAATAGTACTGTTCCCGAGAGATATTATTAGAAATTTATTAACAAAATCTACATTAATAAAAGCGATGCCGCGGACAAAATCTAGTATAGTATATTAAGATGTATTTTATAAGAATTTCCTATGCTAAGATAGAATGACAATAATAACAGAGGCTAGGGCAATCCATGAACTCGCGACCTTGAATCGCGGATTGTCTTTTTCCTGAGTTATAATTAATAATAATAATAATCATTTATTTCGGATAAAATAATCTCCATATATTGTTAGTACAAAGTTCTTAACCTAATGTTAGTAATCTTATAATATAGTAACAAACAATGCACTGAAAAAGAACCACACCACTAGGTATCACAATACCTTGGTATGTAGCTGAATCCAGTGCTTTAACATTGGGAAATCCCACCTATCACATAATATTAAGGAAGCTGAGGGAATTTTGCGGCGTTTTTCTTATTCATATTCATGGAATATGCTTTAATAATGTACGAGGTTATTACTTATCAAAAAATCTAAAAGACCAGCTTAAACATATGTCAACTGTCACGTATAAGTCATGTTCTTGTCAAATATTTTTTTTTAATTATTAATATTGGATATTGATTAAGACTCTTCACCATCCAAAAATTCTCAAGACGAATTCCATTTGCTAAAACAGCTATGAATTGCGAAAACATGCAAAACATTCGCACCTGCTAATGGAACTTTAATCCATCCAGATTATTTGCTTTCGATCGCTCGCTGGATTCCGATTCGTCAACTAACGAAATTACGAAGCCGTTCAATAGAAACGGAAATTATTTTCCAATTGGTTTGATGGCGGCGGCTCGGTTTCCTAGTTTTAGAATTGTTTTATCCTTTGTGGGAGGTAATTCAAACGGAATCAGAATAGGCTATGTTGATGGTAGTTCATGGCTAAACGTTGTGGTATAGAATACGACTGTTAAGGCATCAATTACTTTCTTTGTAGAAGTTATTCGAAAATATGACAGCTTCTGTGGTTCAACGATAGTGAATGCGATTGTTATGAATTGGTTCTGGCATTCAATTTCCAGGTAAGAAATATTTATTTGGTATCTCTGACAAAAAAATTAGTTAATAGGCAGATGGCAATTGTCTTACCCTCTATTATGTGGGACTAAAAACTACAGATAGCGAACATTCGCTATCTGTAGTTATATTAGTACAATATATATAGGTACAATATATCACTGCCTTCGGTGATATAGAACTACTCGTATATTTGAGTGAAAACTATGTTAATAAATTGAAATTTGTAAATACCTGTATAACATAAATTAAACATTATTTGTATTGAAGGTTGCACATGCACTTTGATAATTGTTAATTATATGTGAATGTTTGTGTTTACCTTGTAAATATGCCTAAATAAATAAATAAAATAAACTACTTTATACAGATTTCATCGCGTTGTTTATTTTAAAACACTATTATTACATAATTTTGAAACTATTAAACTAGCTATTTTAATTACCTATTCTTCTCTCTAGCCTTTATTATTCCCAAGTCACTTGGGATCGGCTTTCTAGTCTAACCGGATTTGACTGGATATCAGATTTTACACGGAGCGACTGCCATCTGAACTCCACAACCCGAAGGCTAACGATACCCTAAGGCTAGACCAGTGTCAGGATATTATAGGGCACTGACTTCCCAATAACGACTGCCATAGATGTTCATGGCAGCCGGGACCGACGGCTTAACGTGTTCTCCGAGGCACGGAGCAGGCGATAATTGTCAATCAATACGCACATAAATTCGAAAAGTCATATAACTTCCGAAAGTCCGAGATGCGCGACGTGGGTTCGAACCCGAAACCCTCTGCATTGCAGTCTGTTGGTCTCCCCACTGAGATTTAATTTCAATTACCTACTAAAACTATTTATATTTGAGTTAAGACTTTCTCCGACGCGACGTTTTGACATTTTGGTTGCTTTTCAGCAAACATTGTCACATGCTCGGCTGCTATGAGGGCGGTGTGGAGGCCACTGCTCTTAAACCACACGACTGCTTACCATCAGGTGGAGTGTGGTCATTTCGACGAGCAAAATAAAAAAATAAAAAAAAGTCACGAGATACTAAAATGATGGTCGTCTCGATGTCTTGAATGACATTTTATAAACATAGGTAGCTACATAGTTTTATTGATGATGTACGTGGTCATCTCGTTATCATCAATACGTAAAGCGGGTTTTGTTTTTACACCTCTACTCTAATATAAATAAATGTAGACGATCTCTTTTCTGTGTCTTAAGGTATTTCATCTAACGTCTTGAATACGGAATAATTTTTTAAATACGTGCCTGTGGCAGTGACGCGAGTGAAGCTGCAAGCTAAAGTTAGTATAATAGCAAAACTTCATACTTTTTATATTTTAACGGCTTAAACACAAAACGATTTGTATGTTAATTGGTATGAAAGTAACTTAATCTTTAGGTAAGGATATACTTTCTAAAAAGATCCAATGCAAGTCGCGTATCAGAACTAGTATCTCACAACAAACTTGCTCGAAGCTTTGCGTCAACGGCTACACTAATTTTCTATCTCTTTTCTTTCTTTACTAATTTCTTTGTTGGAAAGAGAGATAATGACATTCGAGTTAATTTAGTTCGTTCCAGCAGAAATGGCTTCAAGTTGATGAGAGCTGCTTGTTACTTGCAGTCCCTTTATTCCATCAGTGGATACTAATGATCACTTCTGCAGTTTTGATGAGATTAACTGGTATAAGTAGAGTTCTTAGATGTTATATAACTGTACTCTAGTATTCATAATAATATATATTATCAGTTCTGTTTTATAAAATCATTATAGTGCGAGTCGGCAGATTTCACATATCTTCGAGAACATGATGGAGAACTCTCAGGCATGCAGGTTGCCTCACGATGTTTTCCTTCACTGTTAAAGCGAGCGATAATTAATTAATTATTTAATACGTATATTTCTTCAAAGAGTGATAGGCGCGACACCTGAGATCGAACTTTAGACTTCTGCGTGGTAGTCCAACGGTCTACTACTGGACATATGTACATACATAGTTATTAAATAGTAATCACTCGCTTTAACGGCGTAGGAAAATATTGTCAGAAAACCTGTATGTTTAAGAGTTCTTCATAATATTCTTAAAGATATGTGAAGTCTGCCAACTCGCACTGGGCCAGCGTGGAGGACTATGACCTAACCCTTCTCACACAAAGAATAGGCCCGTGGTGTGGGCTATAGCCTAGCCCTTCTCATACTGAGAAGAGGCCAATGCCCTGCAGAGATAATCCACTCTAAACTGATATTATTATTTGATTCTCAATTACAGATATTTTACTAGTACCTACGTCAGAAAAGCACACTCTCTTTTGGGAGGCTTACACGGCGACATAGGTTAACGTATCCTTCGAAAGTTTAATCAAACGTAGGACGGAATTCCTACCAAGACGTCCTACATATTATTATTATCAATAATTACAATAACACAGACATAGGTATGCAAAGCATTGTTGTATTATAGCAATTATTCGGCAGTGGACAAGGCTTTTTATGTAAGAATTACGTAAAGGTATATTTATTGCGATTTCACGCGCGCGTAAAGCAATTAATACCTTATCTAAATTAGGTGTTAATGCAGGATGTATTTATTTAGTGCCGAAATACCGGCATGGAGGCACTGGTGGCCGCCATTAGCCACTTCTCACTCTTCGCAGTATTCACAGATGCAGGTAAGGTAAAAAAATTGTATCAGTACATACTGTAAATTAGATTACAATTGAAAAAGCCTCGCCGCGGTAGAGCAATTTTAGTGAATGACTAGCTGTTACCTGCGACTTCGTTCGCGTAGATTTTAACTAAAAAGTGTTTGTCTCCGCGAAACCCTATTTTTTTTTCTAAAATCAAAGTAGCCTAAGTTACTCCTTATAACATCAGCTATCTGCCAATGAAAGTCCCGTCAAAATCGGTTCAGCCATTTCCGCGATTAGCCGGAACAAACAGACAGACAGACAACATTTTTAAAAATAGATGTTTTCGTATAGGTACCTTATACACCTACTTTCATATGCATTAGATAAAAAGCTGTTATTTTGACATTACAAACAGACACTTCAATTTTATTTATTTGTATAGAAGATGTATAGATATAATTTTACTGCTGTGTGTGAGGTCTCGGGCTCGAATTCCAGGTCTGGCCAACAATGAATTATTGGTTTCATCTAAGAATAAATTCTTAGTAGTAGCCCGGAGTTAGATGTTGGCGGTGTTACGCAACCCCCATGCCTTGTGAAGCAAGTAAAGCCGTTTGTCCTGCGTTTGATCTCATTGCAGTCGTGTCAGATTGCCGACCCATCGGATTATGAGAGGTAGGCAACAGAGAGTGAAAAGAAAGAAAAAGAAAAAAATAATTTATTCTGAACACGCACAAGATAAACATAACAATAAAAATTGAAAACAATTACAATAAAACATAAAAAAAAAGAAATGCTTAAGTGTGGCGTGTCAGAACAGGGCATAGTTCAGCATTTGTCAGGCAAGATGCCTGACGCTGATTTTCAACTATGCCCCCTTAGTAGTGTGCACTAGTGCACTTATGTTTGCGCACACATTAGTATACTGCTCCTAATGCATCATGCGCATATGGCCAGTCTCTGTTAAGATTGGCAACCGTGACTGAAATTCGGTCCAAAGGACCTTGTTCTACCTTAGTAGAATAAAAAAGGCTGATTGTATGCAGTGACAACATTGTTCCCTCATAATATAGACTACAGAGAGTGGTCTTAAAAAACATTAATGTTTTCTAAATCTCTATTGTATTGAGTTAAAATTGCACTCGGTGCAATAAATTGGCTCATATCATCAAAAGTTTTACTGTCTAACGACATAAAATTGTATACTTCCATTATGTAATAAAATACAAAGTAAAGGGCTATTGCTAGTTTAATGTTTACCAAACATTGTTGGTGACTATGGGGACAATATAATGTAATTATGCCCTTTGAGATACAATCCTGGTTTAACAGAAGCGAGATTTGTATTCTTAAAACACCTATGTGTGCGATGAGCGTAAAACGAGCTGCCGCAAACACAATTTATATAGATTATTATATTTTTTTATCCGTAGTGTCTGCATACCCCTTTGGGAAACAGGCGTGACTCTACGTATGTATGTATTATTTATTTCACTATGCTGTATGTGCCGCCTATAAAGATAATAGATTAAATATTTATATTATCGCTGGCATGTATTCTACATAGCCATGTATGTATGTTTTAGTACCTACTTTCAAATTTCACGCATACAAAGTCAAAGGCAAAAGCATAGTGTTTATTTTTTTATTTAGAATACCTTTCGATGCTTGAGTCTTCAAGCATATATCCCCGAAAGGCTAGGCATAGAAGAATCACACACACATTTCGCCAGTTTTAGATTTTACGTAATAGGGGGTGGGTTATTACGTCTACCAGAAACAGTTTCAGACTCCGTACTGCTAAAGAGAATATCCTGCAGAAAATCTCAATAAAATTATCCCATGATAGAATTTAACCCTAGACCTGATGGACAGCTGCAGTCGCATTCACTGTAGCAGAATTAGACTCATCTATTTTTTTTAAATTCGTAATAGTTGTTAAAAACGTCGAATTTATTATCCACTATTATAAACCGTAATATCAACTATCCTTATCTATTACAAGTATAAAAACTAACATTTGTTATAATTTTGAAACATACAGGCAATCGATATATCGAATGTATGTATGTATCAACTTATCTCGCTGACCACATAAAATGTCATATCAAAACAAAAATTCAAAAAACATTGCTTAGGATTCAGAAATGTTTCCACCATTGTCCAAACATAGCCTCTTAAAATACTATATTATGTACAAATTTAGAAACTCCTGGTTTTGAGATAAAGCCTAATAAACTCGCCTCCAGTTCAAATGGTATTTTTACTTTATTTACAGTGCCACCAGACGCGTGCTTTGCCACCTTCAGATGGGACGACTGCGGCCAACCACCCCAGCCCGTGATGTATTACTGGAAACCAGGCTCCAGATGTGAAGTAGGAATATGGAAAGGCTGTCTTCCAAACCTCAATATGTTCAAAGACGAATATGAATGCGTTTCCACTTGCATATTCACTGTGAGAGCTCAACCACTAGACTATCACAGAATTCACGTCGAAGACGATACTACAATGTTATCTGACTATGAAGATTCTACTACGGGTAGAACTGATACTACGGGTGGCTCGACTGGTGATGAAAGTGCTGGAACTGGTGATGGTGCGGGCAAACCTGAAGACAATGGTGGTGAAGGTAAGGATGCGCCTGAAGGTACAAAGCCAGATGGTGAAGGCGAAGGTGGTGGTGGTGAGGGTGGTGAAGGTGGGGATGAGGAAGGTGGTGGGGGTGAAGAAGAGGAAGCTGACGCGGCTAAGTGAATGGAAGTAATGCAATATATCGTCGTCTAGTTGAGAATTAAATGAGCCTCTGAAAATCTTCTTTTATATTTTTACTAACCTATGTGACTTCATCGACGTAAATTACTATTAACAAGCGATTTTATTTATGTGAATGCACTATATCGTCAGTTCCATTCAACGTAATCTGATAAAAGATGATTTTGATTTTCAGTTGAATTCGAACTACTTAGCCGTTATATTCGTATCAACATCTGGAACAAACAGAGAGACACGGATAGACAGATGAAACAGCCAAAAATTTAAGGACCTATTGTTTTGGATTTAGTCTTCCTTCCCTTTAGCCCATTCCCATTATCCCAATTTAGTCCCATTATCCCAATTGGATAATATCAAAAATTAATTAATACAGACACAGCCTTATTGCAGGTTTATATTAGTGTTCTATATGAATTTATAAAATTTGGCAATGTATATTAAATAATTCTTCTTCTTTTTAAGAAGAAGAAAGAAAGAGAATTAAATAATTAATTAGCGGTGAAGGAAAATATCGTGAGTAAGCCTGCATGTCTGAGAGTACTCTAAAATATTCTCGAAGATATGTGAAGCCTGTCACTGGGCCAGCGTGAATAATACAAGCCTAAAGGCACATTTTTCAATCATTAGACAACTTTTGTCTGACGGATAAATATGTTGGTTTGACATATTTTGTATACAAAAACTCTCAAAAGATCAAACATATACCGCAGATAAAAGTTATCTGACGAAGGAAAAATCGGCCCTTAGGCAAAAATAATACGTATTATTTTTAATTATGCCGCATTTCACATTGGAAGCACTAGTAGGTTTTTATATAGTTGTGATAGGTAAACAGACTAATAGACGAAATCACATCATAAAGGTAGGTACTACTACCCTTATGGAACCCTAAAAACCACGATAAGTTTTCTAACACACCTAACGAAAATATACAAGTTAGTTTCTTGAATGCCGTCGCAATTTTTCATAGTCTTATAGAGCAATACAAGCATTGTAAACAAGTTCTGAAAAATGTCCCTGCTCGGCTTGAACTGAGGCATGATTTATAGAGCCTTTGTCGTTTGATGCATTGTGCTTGTTAGTCGATATTTAATATTTTATAAATGCTCTGCTTCTTACGATTGACTCTAGATTTCTACTAGGCTACATTTTCATTTGTTTGGTTAGTAAACAACCAGAATTTTTAAAAAGGTGGCAAGTTAGTTAGTTTACATAGCTGTTTGAGTGGGTTTTCTAGAAGTATAGATCTACCGAGAATACAGGCTACTACTAAGAATTTAGAAGACTTTAATTGCTGTTTCTCGGTAGCCAGCAAGTTTAAGGCAATTACAGGCTTGCTCTTTGTGTGGGGTTTAATACAAAGCGGATGAAATGTGGGTAGGTAGCCGAACTAGTAGACAATGGTATATTACAAGCGTCAGTCTGTGCTATGTTAATATGTCGTATCATTTATAGAGCAGCGATCATCAATACTAATATTTTAAAGAGGAATGATTTGTCTTTTTGTTTGTAATGAGTAAACTCAAAAACTACTGGACTGACTTTAAAATCTTAGTAGTTGGAAAGTTACTTTATTCAAAAGTAATATAGATTACTAGATGTTCCTGCGGTTTCACCCGCGTTTATCGTTACTGCGCCGCCCCCGTGGATCGTAGCGTGATGTTATATAGCCTATAGTCTACCTCGAAAAATAGGCTATCCAACAATAAAAGAATTTTTCAAATCGAACCAGTAGTTCCTGAGATTAGCGCGTTTAAACAAACAAACAAACAAACTCTTCAGCTTTATAATATTAGTATAGATTTAACATCACGCTACTAGCTACGAGAACGGTGCAGTAATCATAAACTTGCGTAAAACCACGGGGGCAGCAGTTATATATAAAGCAGCGACATCTGGATATTTCCATTGAAATTATTTTACATTTCTGTTTTAAGCATATACAAGCGTGATACTTTGCTTATTATTCAATACATAAGCGCTATAAAAAAAGTGTATGTACTCAGTATGTTATTGGATGTAAAAACAAAATGAATTTCCACTCCATTTTCTACCATATTCCTTGAGGGCCGATCTGACAGACCACCATTCTTCATATTCGGCATGTGTCCTTATGATATATTGTTATTGTATCATCCATAGCACAACCATATTACGGAGACCTCTGACAATAGTACGGATTTCAAACAACTGCTGTAAATTCAAAGGTTTTGCTAACTGGTTTTATGGCTGCAGAATCCTTTGGCTTGAGACCTATGTCTGTATATTTAGGATCGTGGAATGTCGAATAGTATCAAATATTGGATAACAGATGTATATGAATGTATGGCTCATCTATTTTCATTTATTTAGATATGTCTTGCGTGGCTTTCTTGTGGATGTGGTTCGATGCTTCGCACAATATGTAAAATATTGGTGTGTTCAGGTTTACGATTCGTGAAACATATTTGATAAAAAGTGCAGTAGTGCACTTATTATCAAGTTGATAATAAGTGCACTACTGTTCATCTCTAAAAAGGTAGGCAGATGTTTAAAGTACCTACATTTCACTAGGTCTTCTCAAGTCTATGCTAATACTAAGATTTACATGACAGATATTCAGTAAAGCTTTCTTTCGGGAATGGAACCTGAAACCACATCACGATCGACCACGGATCGTATGTATTTAGTATCCGAACATGGCCTCACGTGAGAATAAGTAGATATTATATACAAGGACTTCGGCAATGAATTACTATTATTTATTTGATCATTTAACTTTTAAATAAAAACTGCAATATAACTAAAACATAGAAGAAAATCACCAAAACCTTTACATAAAATAATTCTATAAAATCATAGCCAGCCGAAGCAAAGACTTTCATTAAACCTTTCTAATTCTAAAGATAATCCAAAAGTTTAATCTTAATCGAACACGTTAGAACAATTCGAAGAGAATTTCCGAACTAAAGTACAAACAAAATACTATTTTATATACCTATCCTAAGTTTGTCCGATCGGCACGACTCGGAAGTGATCGGCAACGTTCGGCTTTTCGAACTACGAGTCCGCTGCAGGTGCTTCACTTGATAAATTGGGTGAGAACCAACTTTTAGCTTCGGCAGAGAAAATCTTAAAGCGATAAGCTTAACAAAGTTGGTTGGAAATTTTAATTTAAGCGGTGAAAAAAAATATATAAGCTTTTCCGCTGTGGCTGTACCTAATTTGCAATAAATAAGGATTTAGGAGGTATAGATACAGGGGAGGAATGAAAAATTATTGTTTTAAAAATCAGGTGTAGGCGGTTTGAATTGTGCTGAGATTTTCGCTCTATAACCGCTTAATACCGACCGCTAATAGACAGACATGTTCTTTTCTTTTTCTTGTTTTTTTTATGGGTCAAACGAGCAGATAGATCGCCTGATGGTAAGCGATTACCACCACCCATGGACACCTGCAACACCAGAGGAGTGACAAGTGCGTTGCCAGCCTTTTAAAAAGGAGTACGCTCTTTTCTTGAAGTGTTGAAGGTCGTATTGGTCCGGAAATACCGTAACTGATATCGTCCATAATGTCTACCGCATAAATTTTGAAATCAAGGTGTACACAAATATGGTACAATTCTTCTTGGCAATATGTTTCTGCGCTATCGTGAAGTACCAGTTTTAATAGCTGGATTGGACAGTGTTTTCTTTGATGATCTTATCAATAACAGCTTAGAGTGTGTGATGTGGTTATGCTTGCTGCTGGATTACACATACTTAAAAGTATCTCCACCCTGCCAAAGATCGCAATCAAACATCCTTCTACAATCAGCGTTTGACTAACGTGATGTCCTTTATGCACAACGACTTCCAATATAAAAAATGGTAACACTCTTTCAATGCTAGAACTGATTTTTTTTCTATCAGGTTAACTGTATAATTATTCTAGGTTGTATACTGTATAGAAAAAAAACATGTATACTTATAGTCCTACGTATACCGCGTACTACGTTTACGTTTACCTTAGGCCCAGGCCTAAGACTATAAGTAGCTACCATTAGCGGTATTCTAGCCTTGGGGATTTCCCCGAAAGAGTAGGCAAACCCACTTTACAACTTTTTTTAGGTTTCTGGTAGGGTGTCTGCTTTAGTAAATAGGCTGGCCTTACACACTGATTCCAGATTCTGTACAGCTGGTAAGAATTTCTTGACAGAAAAACACTACCAAAACCAAATCTAGACCGGGGCATCAAACCCCAGACGACAGCAGTCGCAATTACAGCTGCACCACTGAGGTATTCGGACCACCTCTGCCCTATCATCTAGGCATAAATATGCATGATTATGCTATAGCAATATAGAGTGTTCATTGTATATGAAGAAGCGTTTATTTAGCTCTTTATATTTTTGAAAGTATCTAATGCACAATGTATGTAGAATAATTCAGTATATTTCTCAGCTATACTATTTTCATCAGACGTTTATTAGTTGGCTAGACTTGATATAATTTATTCATAACTTATACTTTTAAAACTTTCCTCGTTACCAGATGTTCGCGCCTGGACGCTAGGGTTGTGCCAAATAGTTTTAAATTAAATTTAACTTTCATTTATTTTCAATCATATCAAAAATTTAAGTTAGATTAATATCACGATGGATTTAAGACGTTGAGTGCAATGCTCACTAGTTATTCGTGAAGACATTTTATATTGTGTCTACTCTATGTTACAGAAAGTAAAGACAGGAAAAATCATCGGCAATTGCTTAATTGTCCAGTGTCAAGCCCTTCTTTTTGAAGATCTTCAAAAAGAACATTAGTAAAATATGGTAAGTGGTTACTTTTGCTGTAGCTGAAATTATAACTAGGTCGAAATACTGTTTAAATAAAATCCTATTTATTATCCTGATAATTAAATCAAATATATTTTAACTATAACTGCTATAAAAACCCTAGTGGTTTAAGTGAGTGGTCTAAGCCATAGTATTATTATTGTACATTTTTAGTCAATAAATATAAAAAAGAAGAAAATGTTAACGAAGCCGTAAAAGCTAGTTTCTTATAATTAGGAAAGATAAGGGCTATCGAAGTCTTGTATGTGTGTATTGACCTATGTTGCTGAATGTACGCTTGTAAAATCAAGGAAGAATTTTAAAGAAGCTACTAGTAAGCAACAAGTACCTATGTAAAAATTTTGTAATATTTATTTTATATTTATATAATAAGTGCATGAACATTACCGATTGTTTATATCGAATCTTCACTCGCATGTTCTCTCTCTCTAACTAAATGATGTGTATAGTTATAATTGGACTCCAGATGTAAGTATTGTATACTGTTTAAGATTATGTGTGTATGTATTAGTCTGTAGTCTGTTACTGCAAGTATTCAATAAAAAAAATAAAAAGAACTAAAAGCCGGCTTGTAAAAAACGTTTTGACTGTGGTACTGGTATAATACACATTTGGTTTTGGTTTTCAGAAGACAGTGTCACGAGGGACTTTACAAACATGTAAGCAACGGTCACAAGGAATACCCATACTGGGAACAAACATTTGTGGACGACACAAATTTTATTGTCGTCGTCTGTGTGGGATTCGAATCACAAATTCGTGTTCCGTGTGCGTGTGCTTCCTGTAGCCGAGTGTTTTCGGTTTGAATTCTATTAAAATAACTTTAATAACACGGCTGTGAATTCCGAATGACATTTTCTACTGCATTGTTTCATCATCATCAGGCTATAATAGTCCACTGCTGGACATAGCCCTCCCCCAAAGAGCGCCATAGCGCCCTGTCTTCAGCTTGCCGCATCCAGCATCTGCCTGCAGTCTTTCGCAGAAAAACAGACAACCGCTGGGGTAAGCGTGTTCTTGAGTGGAGACCGCGACTCGGCAAACGTAGTGTAGGACGCCCTCCGACCAGGTGGGATGACGATCTGCATTGTTTAAGTGTCATGAAATTGGGCGCTAGCTTATAGTCATCTTTGTACATATGTAGGCGCCATGCAGCTACTAAGAATTGAATGGTAGAAGATTGCAAAAGGGCATTGCATGCCACCAACATCGAAAATGTATCCTGCGATTGACACCTGCGTATCCGCTTACACCACTAAAAAAAACGGCATAATTAAATTTAAAACTTAAATTAATATTAATAACCATTTTAAAACTGCTGGCAACCCTGCTAGATTAAGCGTAATAAGGTTTTTAGGTGATGCCATAAACTAAAATTTGTAATTACATACGGTGCGGTGACGTTAGTGGCACTTAAGTTAGTATGAGCGGTGCATGGGCAAACAATGTTGCATTGCATATACTTGCATATTATACTAGGAGCGTAAAATGTACCGCGCTCCGTAGTAAATCGTTCCTTTATAAAGTGACCCGGCGTATATGAGTGTCAAACTCTCGAAATACAATGTTTTATTGAAACGACAGTTCGAGAAATAAGAAGTGAACTTGTAAGAGCATTATTTTTTCTACTTAGTTGAAACTATTTTTAATTACTTAACTTTAATAAACAGTGATTTAAATTTTAATATTTAAAAATTTTGTAGATCTTTGAATTACAAGAAAGTATACGTCATAGAAATACGATAATGATACACGGGGGTGGTTCGGGTAACTGAGTAAAGATCGAGTAAACGGAGAAAGAGCAAGCAAAATAGTCTCAAGCAGAAGTCCAGAGCTAGACACGGAAGCTGAAGACTATTTTGGACCAGTCTGTATAAAGAATACTCCCGCACTGCGATAACACTCGCCACTGTCGCCGCTTCGAGTGTTGTGGGTGTGACAAAAATTTGTGGTATCCGCAAACAGTTGTTACGAGTCGGGGTGTTCTCTGTGTGCGTTATTTGAATGTTCGTAAACTTTCGTCCCCTGCGACACAGGAATTAGTCCTAGTGCGGCAGACGCTTTTAAAAAAAATAAAAGTTCATAAACATGCAAGTTTCCTCACGACGTTTTCCTTCGCTGTTGCGCGAGGGATAATTAACTATTTAATAGGCACATAGCTTCAAAAAGTCATAGTCAGAGTCCTAGGCTATATATGTATAAAATACCCAATTCGTTTTCCTACATAGCCAAAAATAACAGGGTCGACTTCAACGATATACAACACTTACACTAGCACATACATCACACTTCTTTCGCAATAAAAATGAATAATGCAGGCCTGGACGACATACCGAGTGTTTCTGCCGTGTCCGTACTGCGGTAGTGTATCCATTTTCCTTATATTCAAGTTATTTTACGTCGGCGCTTGCAGAAGTGGAGGATCATAACTTTGACTTCTTCGTTGGCTCCAAAACTTTAGTACACTTACGTCCGATTATGAGTAATTTGATTTATCTGTAATGAAATTCGATATAGTATAAGTTCTAGTCTTAGTGTCTTAAGTTACAGTGTTTTGTAAATGACCATAAGCTTGCCGCCTGGTAAGTGCGCTTAGTATTTTTTTCCGATTTCTATATTTGCTTGTTGATTACGATCTCACCTCGTCAAGCATATCGTCGCCTTAAGCGAAGATATGCTTGACAATGGAGAACGCCAGCCTACAAGGTACCTATTCAAGCGTGAAGACTCGTCATCGTAACTTAAAGCAGCATGGGAATATTATGTCAAACTTTTTTATGTATGCTTTGTATTCCTTTTAATTACACCATATTTTGCTTGACGATTTGATTAGGTTCCATCGACCATGGTCACGAGTTGACTGACTGGAGTCAGTCAAAACTCTTATCATAAAATCATTATACACGCTCACATACATTCGTGTATATAATGTAATATTTAAAAATGATTCTCTTATATGTTATATCTACATAATAACTTTGACAAAAAAGCTGCACCTTCAGTTTATCAATGTTGACCGGTGATTTTCAAGCCTCACTATTTTAGTTTGAAATTGATGAAAAAGTTCGCGGCCTTAGACTTGCGGTCGTTAACTCAGTCCCCAACTTGCACTACTGGCGTGAACACACTACAAACGCAATCAATATTTAAGTTGAAGCGGTCCCAAAACACTAATTATATCTTTAAAACTAATAACGAATATCTCTTAATTCAGGCAGATGTTTCACCAAAACTAGTACATGGCTAAACATTATACTAAATACCTACAATGTTCACGGTAACACGATTAACTAACCGAAGTCTAAGTTATGGCGTCTCGAAAATTGCAATGCAATTGAGATGCAGTTGGGAACTGTTCACAACTTCCCTGGTGCAGTACTTTACTATTAACTCTACAAACTCAGGTTCTTTGCAAGTCTGTATATGTGGGGTTATTGATCTTATACTGTAGTTTGACTAATTTGATTGTTTGTTAAGTTACTGACGTGGTTGAATTTCACATGTCGGCATAATTGACTGTACGGATAGCGTAGCGGTTTAAGTAGTCGCTGCTGTTCTTCAAAACTCGTGTTAAAAGGTTTTTACAGGGTCGGCAACGTACAATAATAGTACACAGTAATAGTCTTACTAACGCCTATTCCATGTAAAAGGGTGAGACTTTTATACTCACTCTAAAAGACTATTAATATTATAAATACAGTGCAAAAGGATAGTTGATTTCGAATATTTTATTATTAAACTAGATGTGCCCGCCGTTTCACTCGCGTTTATGGTTACTGCGCCGCTGCCGTGGGTCGTAGCGTAATGTTATATAGCCTATAGCCTTCCTCAATAAATAGGTTATCCAACACCAAAAGAATTTTCAATTCAAACCAGTAGTCCCTGAGATTAGCGTGTTCAAACAAACAAACTCTTCAACAAAAAAGATTTGGAATCTATTCAAATATAAATAAGCAACAAGCGTTTTAAATCTGGTAGTAGAGGCAATCGTCAAATGACAGAAAAAGTATATACGAACTATGACGTAATCGCTACTTAAATACACCTATCCGAGGGAAACAGTAAGATATTCCCACAACGACTCTACTTTTTCTTATATCAATATTTTTAAATATAATATATTACTGCCTTATTTTGCATGTACAAAATCGAACATGAGCATCTACCCTATTTTAAGTATCAACATGGTACAGTTTTGTATACAGATATGCTAACAGATCTCCCTTACTAAAATACAACTAGTGCGGCACATATACAAAACTAAAACGGGAGTTGAGCATTTCTGGAAAAATTAAATTTGAGATTTGATTTTTTGAGTTCGTAGTATAGACTTTTTACTGCTCAGTTTTAAATCCCGTATACCCGGCACCAAGCGTATTGTTTTTCCAAACATCTTTCCATTACTAACCTAGTATTAGCCTCGGAAAACATTTCACGAACTTGTTTGAGTACATTTGAGGTATATAAATTTTTCAGTCTTACTATTGGGCAAATAAAATTTTTTTTGGAAACGTGTTCGGCGAGCATTACTCAAAGTCTGTGCTCAAAATAATCCTGGTAGATGATTATCTACTAGGATTATTTTGAGCTATTCAATTTTATTAGATATTCAATTTTGTTTTAATGAACATTCGCTTTAAGAACTTGAACTTGACTGCACATATAGTATACCTATTGGTTTAAGTGATCCTCTCGCCACTACAATCCCATACGGGACAAAGAATTGTGTGATTCAGAAATTGTTGTTTCGAATTAGTGTGTGCTTTGTTTGTTGTTTGAATGTGTGAAAGTGCCCCATGGTACAGGAATTATTCCTTGTGCGGCAGTTGTATTTTCATACAAAATATAAGACAAGTATCTTTGCAAAATCTTTTTGTTTACAGTACCAACACGCAGCGTACCAAACAAGCATAGATACGATCTGTTTAATGGCAAACTTAGCAGTTTACAAACACATGATATATTGACACACGATAGTTTCTTTCGACATGATGACTGATCCCGTACCTATGAATATACTAGTTATTGTAGTAACCTGTAGCCTATGATTTTGATTGCAATAACCCAGGTTTGTCACCTGACCATTGTCGATCTACTTGCCATCCCTAGGGAAAAGGGATTAAAGATGAGCTGAAACTAAAGGAATGGGTAGTACGTATGGAACTCTTACTCATTGGCCTAAACATAGTGACAATATCACTAGTCTTAGAATTCCTATAAGAGGGTGAAACTTCTCTCTTACTTCACTTCACTTCACTCTTCCACAGCGACAAATCTAGAACATTTCAAATACATAAACTTTTTATTGGAAGCATTAAATGGCTGCTATTCTAGCTGGGGGTGACACGTTTGCAGGTGCGGGTTGCGGTCTCACATAGATACGGTCTGTCAGTGACGTGTGTTATATAAGCCAATCTGTTTGTATGCGATATTGTTGTCTCTCATTTTACGGGGCACAATTTTCTATGTATGATTTTTTTGTTTATACTCAGGAATATGTTCTAAAGGAGTAGGCAGAGAGTCTACCGGCTTCCGCGGATACGTGTTAAAGATAGCGTTCAAAAATATGTTTATACAAACTTTAACTAATTTATTCAGAACAATAATTTGTTTGTCCACACGTATGCGCCTATATTTAAGGCTGATCCTGTGTATTCGATTTCTGAATCGAATTTGATCATAGCGCTTCTGTTGTTTGTCTAAAAATGCCTAATAGTTCTAATGAGTATAGAAGCGTCCGGTGAATGGCAATTAGCTCACCCGCCGCTATTACACGCTGCTTCTTATAATTATCTGACAGATCATCTCTAAGTAATAGATATTGAGTTCAGTAGCAAAATGGACTTTTCTGGTATAAGCTCGTCCCTTATTACCGAGACCTAAATAAAAACTTAATGACGTAGTGGTTAGTGTAACCGATGGCCATGCCTGAGGTTGCGGGTTCGATACCCGCACAAGTCAAACATTAGTGTGCATGTCTTGGTCTGGGTGTTTCTATTTATAATAAGTACAAAAAATATTATATATGTATATTTATCTATTGTCTAGTACCCATAGTACAAGCTCTGCTTTGTTTGGGCTAGATGGTGCTGTGTGTACCTATGTGCAAGAATATTATAAAATGTGGTTATAAACACATCTGCCTACTCGCTGCTAAGTACTAAGTATGTATAGATTCCTTATCCGACAGGATGGTTTACCCACCTTGTCTTACAGCCGGGCTGATGACACAATCATCGTGTGGTTATATGAGACTGAATCTCGTACGACTGCCGTAGAGTCGTCGGCAAACATGCAGTACGTGTGTTCGATGGTACTCTTTCTAAATACGCGTTTCCATTGTCACACACGATATTACTGAATCCATAAGATATTTTTTATGCTGAGGTCACAGAAGAGCATTCTGAATTATATGGTCTACCTACAGGACATACCAGTTTTTTTAATAGCAATCTTACCTATTAGGAATAAATCCTTTGTTCAAACAAACAGTCGAACAATGGACACAAATAACACCCAGACTTCGAACAAATATTCAAATACTAGCTTTTGCTCGCGTTAATTAAGAATTTGACAATCAATTCGGGTTGCACTCTGCTTGTAATAATATAATTCAATCATGATTCGATAGACACGTGGCGCCATCTATTATCATAAGAACGTTATTATTGTTTTCCTCGGGAACAGTATTTTGTTTCGGGATGAATGGTAGCCTATGTCCGTTTCTGTACACTTGACAACGTATATGCAAAATTTCAGGATGATCGGTTCAGTGGTTTAGGCGTGAAAAGGTAACAAACAAACAAACAAACAAACTCATTTTCGCTTTTATAATTTTAGTTAGAAGTTAGGTTTTTGGTCTGTCTGTTATTGCCTGCAATGCTTGAGATTAATGTTGCTCTTTTTATATCTTACCATGATATTTTTATTCAATGAGGAACTATAAAAAAATATTATTTACGCTAAATGCAATTGCGTTTTTTATTTACCCAGTTTTACAATCTACGAAAAATTATAGAAACCGCCTGTTAGTAAACAAATACGGTAATCTACCAAACCTTGCAACGCTTTGAAATTCAAGAATTGCTATGCTGTCAGTACCAGACTCAGTGTGGCTTACCATAAAGCACCTTATTACTGTATTCGACCTGGAAACCAAATCTATTGCGCATGCGCTCATGATGCTGCCAAAGATTCAACAGTGTTCAAATTCGTATCGTGTCTGCTCCAACAACGGACACGCTCTCTGGCCAACAATCAGAATGTTGTTTTAGTGAAATCGTCCCAAACGGTGACAACACTAGTCGTATTTGTCCACTGTTTGTGCCCAAGCCTTTGTGTGACGTCACTGTCCAATGACGTCATTCTAGAATTGGTTTCAATGTTTGTTGTCGCTCTGTTTTCAAGTAATTTGAAGCTTAATTTCATTTGGTGGTACATTTCTGAGCTTAACGGGATTAAACACAAACATCCGTCTTAGTTAGTTACTAAGCGTTGTGACAGTAAGTTCACCAGCAGGGAAGATATGGACAAGTGTGATTATAGAACCTGCCTTGATGGTAGTGGTATTGACTGCGCCTGCTGTGCATGAGGTCTCGAGTTCATGGTCTAGATCGCGCAAACTGTTAATGGATTTTCTATTAAGAAATAAGCATGAATTCTGTAACTGTGTCTGATAGACCGCAATAGGTTCGCCAAACTTTACCACATATCATAGTTGGCGAAATCTGGGTATAACGAGATGGGTGTAAAAACCCAGGATTCAACCTCTTTGTTTTAAATTTAAAGTAATGAAAAGAAATTACCCCTATATCTCGGGTATCTTTTGATCCACAGGGCCCATATTCAAATTCGACCGAGGTACGACCCCAAGCTATCTGCACACCAAGTTACAAGTCAATATACATATTTCCATTTAAAATACATGTGACCTTGTGACCCCTATATCTCGGGGGTCTTTTGACCCACAGGGCCCATATTCAAACTTGACTGAGGTATGACCCCAAGGTGTTAGCACACCAAGTTACAAGTCAATCGGTCCAGTGGTTCCGGAGTTATGCCTGTCACTAACAGACAGACACACAGACGGTACATAGTCTTTTCATTAACCTCTTCGAAGAAGACTCAGAGGTTAATAAATCTCTGCCTATCCCCTTGGCGGACAGATACGTAAGAGTATGTATGTTTGTATGCATGTATCAGCACTGACTAGCTACGTTTAAAATATAATATTCTATTTACTGCCCGCGTTATCACACGCGTGAATCTCACGAGAATTAGAACATAAAGGTATGGGGATATGTGATGGTTTAGGACATCTTTTATCTAAGTAGTTAATGATATTAGTAGCTGAACAATAAACTAAATTCTGATAGTATTTTTGAAGTGAAAACTTCTTTAGCGGCGTTGTGCACTTTTTTGCGAAGGGTAAAAAATGTTAAACTTGCATCAGGACACGTGACCTGATCGAAAATTCGTAAGACGGAGGGAGAATTGTCAAACTCGCGTCAGGACACGTAACCTGATCGAAAATTCGTAAGACGGAGGGAGAATTGTCATGTTTGTGTACGATACCGCAATAAATGAATATTGTATTTTACCACATAAATGATAGTACTTTTATACTGATAATTAAAGCAATTCGTGCAAAATTATTCCCTAAACATTCCAAAATATCAACAATGCACAACGTTAATATTCAAGTTTTCATTTCTGCCGGCACTCCCGGAGTGCAACCCGTTGATTTTTTTATGAAAACTTGCTTATTATTGTCAATTAGTAATGAGTTATGATTAATATAACTTTACTATAACTGTTAGTGCACTAAATGATGAGAAATTACCATTATTGTGTTAAAGACTTATATTGCTGACTGTACTAAGTTTCATCCGAATCCGATCAATGTGCGATCTAGTAACAAATATCTAATTATCTTCTCAAACTCCTCTCTCCCCCGCAGATTTAGTAAGTAGACATTCTCCGTGATGAATCCAAAATGTCAGCTTTATAAAATAATATTATAAAGCTGAAGAGTTTGTTTGTTTGGTTGAACGCACTAATCTCAGGAACTACTGGTTCGATTTGAAAAATTATTTTAAATAGTGTTGGATAGCCTATTTATCGAGGAAGGCTATGGGCTATATAACATCACGCTACGACCCACGGGGGCGGCGCAGTAACGCTAAACGCAGGTGAAACCGCGGGCACATCTAGTATAATATAAGACAACGGGTCTGACTCGCCATCGAGTATTTAAAGACCCATGGCTTAGTACTATATTATTAAGCACTAGATTTTGCTCACGGCTTCCCTTGCGTTAATGGTTACTAATAACATTACTATCCATTCTTTATTTCTGGATGAAAGGTACCTTATGTCCTATTCTATTCTCCTGACAACGTGTATGGAAAATTTCATAATCAGTCGAAGCGTAAAAACGTAATAAACAAACTCACATTCGCATTTATGATATAAGTTACGAACAATGCGACAAAAATAATTACGTACCGAAAAACAAATAGTTCCGAAACTAAACATTAATCGTATATAACCAGTCCCGGTAATGAATCATGCCACGACTGGATTTTATTAAGCGGGGGAGATGTGAGCACCGATACAGGGGTATTAACATAACGAAGTAGCCGGTCATGCGTGCAGGCTTATCTGGGGTCGCGGTTCGTTCCTAGTTCGGGTATTGTCTCGTTTGGGCATACTGTAGGATTTTTATTATTATACTCTTTATTTAAATAGGTTATGCCCTCGGCTTCGCTTGCGTTAATGTAGATTTTGTCAATCAAAGTCTATCCCTCGGGCATAATACTTTTTCTGTATAAATGGTACTCTTTGTCCTTTTCTATACACCTGACAACGTGTATGCAAAATTTTATGATGATCGGTCGATCAGTTACAGTATGAAAGCGTAACAAACAAACAAGCATACTTACTTTTGCATTTATAATTAATATTAATGTTTGGACAAAAAAAAAATGAAATTTCACCGGCATCGGGAACAGGGTCTAAGGCGCTGGTGGTTAGGATTTCAGAGACATGGACCTCTTCAGAATGCATGTCGTATCTAAAAGCACTTTTTCTTTAGTAGATATTATTATTATATTGATAAATTCATTTAAGAGAGAAAGAAGAGTTCTCAGAGCAGGTCAGTGAACTTTCATCACACTTTCGGAGAGGCATTTGAGCCTAACCTCAATTAAAATTTCCAAATTCGGTGTCAAAAAAATGGCATACCAAATTCCATTGTACCGAAATGGTACAAACCTTTATCGCTAGATCACACCGGCGGCACGGTCTGCGCGTGCGCCGTTCACGCCTCCGGCGCAAGGGTGTGCACACACCTTAAAATATTGCACTTTACTACACAGTAACTATCGCTCGGATCTGTTCGTGTGTTCGCCTCTCAACCGTGAATCGAATAGTTTAATTATTGGGTGTATACTGTTTTTGTGTGTACGTGAATGTTTAATTTTGTTACGGTTCGGTACTTATAGGATTTTTGGGTAGCGGTACGTGAAAAGCTTTAATGTAGTACGCGTGCCTTTGTGATGGAAGCATTTTTCGTGCTATAGTTACCGCCGATAACAGAGCGTGTATATAATCGCTGGGTGGAGGCGACATCGTCGCTACTTGCATTAGATGCAAGTGGTGCAAGTGTTGAGGTCTTCGTTTCCGTACCACTTTGACTAGGCCGTCTATCTATTTAGTTTTGTATTTAAGATCGGTTTACACAAGGGAATCAGAGTTTAAACTTAGATTATCCTATTATTAATTAGTAGTTTCATGTATTTTATATAATATATTCTGTATCGCGAAAGATTTTACAAATACTAAACAATGAACACAAAGGTCGTTCATATTCAGGACAACTAATTTTAATTTAACACAAAGTTGTGTCCCATGTAGGTATCGAACCGAGGCGACATGGCGACCACTGAATCTATCCATCATTCAGCCATCCGTGCCGTAAAAATATTGTTATATGTATGAAACTACAACTTTCCAATTTCATAATACCGTAGCTTCTTAGCATAGCATTGCATTCTTGCATCTGATTTATTAGCAACTGACTAATAATACACTGGGTATTTTATACATATATTAGTTTTGCCAAAAGTATACTACGTGTTAAGAACCGCGTCATTCAAATAATATGGATTTTCCCATTTATGATATTAACTAGACGTTCTCGCGGTTTCACTCGCGTTTATCGTTACTGCACCGCCCCCGTGGGTTGTAGCGTGATGTTATGTAGCTATAGCCTTCCTCGATAAATAGGCTATCCAACACTAAAATATTTTTTCAAATCGAACCTGTAGTTCCTGAGATTAGCGCGTTCAAACAAACAAACTGTTCAGCTTTATAATATTAGTAGGTATAGATAGGATATGCGCAGCTCAACAACTAATACCTACTGTTATCACGGATTCGTATTCCGCTGTAGCTAAGATTTATTCGTTTTTTGTCTAACAGAAAGCATGCTAGCACTTTACCCGTTAGGCATACTATCTGGCGTGTGCAGCTTTCGAGATGTGTGTGTGAAAGCTTCTGTCTATCTCATTGGAGAAATACAGCCATGTTATGCTAATTAATCTGTACTCCACAAAATTTAGAAGATATCAATCAGTGAGCCATTAATTAAAAAGTTTGAATGATTAAGATAAGCCAAACAATTTCTCTTTTATATAATCTCTAAAACATTTAAATTATATTGTCACATACATTTTTAAAACCATTAAGATAACATTCACCCTTCTAATCATTCCCTTATCATTTCCCAAATTGAATAATCACATTGAATTGAATTATTACAAGTTGAATAATTATTTTGTAATGAATTCTGTGTACGTCAAAGTTAATTATTTTTTACTTTGTCCGATGTTAATTGTATAACAAATGTCGTCCATTTAAGTGTGATAAATATCTTGAATTAATTTGTTTGGTTTAATTTATTGTTGATTTCATTTTGGGAGATGTGGGTTAATTTTAATTAATCTTTTTACTCGCTTCATGGCTTACTGATGAGCTTATGAATATAACCGATCATTACTGGAGGTCTGAGAATAAAGCAGTAGAGTTTAATTTAGAGGTCAGAGAAATTGTCATCAGACCTCAACATCGCCTCGGCTACTGTGGGGGCGATGTGGAGGCCACTGCTCTTAGACCACACGACTGCTTACCATCAGCTGGAGTGTGGTCATTTTGACGAGCAAAAAAAAAAAAAAAAGTTTCAGGTTTTTATAATGTAATAGATATTGAGTCTGCAACTTTGATTGTGTCCTAAAGATAGTAATTAGCTCGACCTCTATTCAAACCTAACTGATTGATAAACTGTTGTATGTATGTACTCAAGAATCTCATCTACTCAAGAATTATATGTATAAAGATTAGCGGGCCGCTACGACTATACCTGATTTGAATATAATAATATATAGCCTAGGTCTACTTGAAATAATGTACCATACAAAGAGTGTAAGTACTTTTCATTTATTTGCAATGGCTCCAAACGTTACTTACAGACACACAAACTGTCTCTTTACTATTAAGTATAGATTAGAGAATTTTACAATAATATAATGTTATATATGTTATGTTATGTTATGTTTTATTTAACTGCTATATCAGTCACAAAAACATCCGGACTCAGGCACACTAGCTGTGAAACACACACATTATTATAACACACAAGGATCGTCACAAATATTGAATACCCAACAACGCAAAGTATTGGCCTCAACAAAGAACCCACCACCAAATTACTACAATAATTGAAAACAAGTAACACAAATCCAATATTTACGTCGCCAAGAAAACTAAACTTAAACACAACAACATCTAAAGAATACTCTCTCTAAAATAATACCCATATATTTATACAGTATCTCATATTTACGTAACGAAAAGAGACCGCGACGGAGAACCGAACACGCGTCCTGTTTGATACACATTTTGCAATCTCTTAGCGCAAACAGAGGCGGTATAGCTTCGCTTTTACTTGGCAAAATATTTGACTTCACTCGAGTTTTGGATGTACTTTGAACTGGCTTTGCGTCGAAGCCAAGTCTTTTGGCATTGGTGAGCTATCACTTATGTTTCAAAGACTCTTTTAGACTTTAAAAGTTACTACTGAAAATGTGGTCGGGTTAGTAAAATAAATAAATTAATTGAGTTAATTTTTCTAGCATTACCCGTAACATATAATATACAGTATATATTGCCTCTAAAAATTATTTGAGCTACATAAATCATTCATTTAGGTTTTAGTCACATTTTTTGGCGAAATTAAACCTTATTTTTAAGCAGCTTAAAATTTAAAAAAAGAGTACCTACCTAACAAATTATAACTTATTTTAAAATTAATAGCTTTTCAGGGGGATTATCTCTACGGGTTAATTACACCTATACATTTTTATATCGGGGATTAAAAAAGATAACGTCGGATTTATTCGTCAACTAAGAATTTTTATATAAAGGTTTACCACGAATTGACCGATGGAAACAGTGGTATTATTTTTAGCTGAAATAAATAAACGTTTTATTTATGTTAGAACTAGTTTTAATCCGAACTTGGGTTGCGTTTCTTAGAAACTCCATGTCCTTCAAAGCCGCAGTAAAAATAATTTATTCGTTTAGGTCAGAAAGTATCATTTGTGAACATCAAAGTTTATGAATTAGTGAGCTTACGCAAAATACTGTCTTACATTTAGGTAAGTTGCTAGATGCAGGCAAGGAAAGCCCATTTGAAAATACCAGCAAGAAACTGACTACCACTCTTTTAAATGGCTATGTAATTAAAATTGTAGTATTTTACAAATTATTCTACTAGGTGTTTCAATTGCAACTATTTACTTATTAAATTATTTATTAAAATATGTATATACATATAAATATATATTAATTTGACTGATTATTTATTTTACATTATGCATATATTAAATACGGATTATTATAATCTGCACATAGATATTTTTTTTTATTTTTTTTTTATTTTTTTTTTATTGAATAGGTACACTAACAGACTACAGACTAATACATACACACATAATGTATAACAAACAATTCTTTTTTATATTTCTAGATTCATAGAAATATAAAAAAGAATTGTTTGTTATATCTATTATTAATAAAATAAATGCATTAAAAATAATATTGACTATATTTATAAAATAAATGCCATGAAGCAATTCAGGTTTCCCTCTTAAGGATTCAAAATGATATCAAAATCTGACCAATATTAAAATAAAAAACGTTTCACACAAAAAGGGTATCCAAGTCATTAGTCGGTACTTTCCTCGTACTTCTTGCACCGCATCCCCTACCCAGTGCAATTGTTTTAGTGACTATATAAATTAACTATAACTAGACTAAGGTATTAGAAAGGGTGTATAAAAGAAACTAATAGTCATAGTTAAGGGATCGGTTATCATGACTGTAGTAAACCAGGAACACAAAAGTCCGTGTCTATACATCATGCGACTGTATGAATAATAGGGTAGTTGCAAGAATACTATAACCTCATTTGTTTATTGCATTTCTGGATCAGACTAAGCATAGTTCAGACTAAAACTTCCACTAAAATTATATGACAGATTAAATGACACTTCATCTAATCCAGGTAACGCTCTCATGACAAGTAGTTTTTAAACCGTCATACTTACATATCTATCAATGTACTGCGCGGTTGGTGCAGTGGTTTTGCACGCCGCACAGTGGAAATTGCGAGGCGAACTAAGGTTTGCCACAAATTTATGCGCTCCAACACTGTGTCGCATGTTCTGGGTTCGATCACCACACAAGACAAAAAATTGTGTAATCCACAATTAGTTATTCGGAGTCTGGGTTTTGAAATACTTATTAATAATCTTATTAATATTTTTATCATTTCCATATTTCTTTCGCTTTTAAAGTTACTTAATAATATTTAAAATTCCACATGACACCTTTCGAAATACATAAAGAAAATACACCCTTATTCCAAAGAAATATTTATATAATCAATGCGCCTAATTAGGGCTGTCGAAAACCAATAAGTCTTGCCGGCGGCTCAGGTGATTAAGAGCTACCAATCATAAGAATTAAAGTGCAAACTGAATCGACAAATTAAATTTGTTCAAGAATTTCCTTAAAGAATCAAATATTTAAATAGAGAGAATACTAGATGTGATATAATTGTATTTTTTGCTGCCCTTGAGCGTAGTTAGTACAACGTCAAGAGGAGTATCTGCAGTTAATTGCGTATTATTAATCACGGGATTCTACGTCGCGGATAATTTGAAACCACCCTATTGAAAACCCCAATCCCTATTGAAATTTCTATGTTTTTTGATTTCAATAGATTCTCGCACTACCCTTGGATAAAATTCATGATCGCGTTAATACCCGTTACGTTTTATATAGGTATATATCATGAAAAGCAAAAGTTTAAAAGTTATTAAACTGGAACAACTTTGATCGAAAGGCTAGGTTAAAAATAATTTCAACTATCAAGGCAACATGAAGAAAGCGGATAGTAATTTAAAGATGTTGTCTATCCCTTCAGAGAAAACTCGTAAGTATGAACGTATTACTTACGAAACAACTACTGTTTACCTTTGCCGAAATTTTGGCACGGAATTGGCAACTTTTCATAAGACAGTAATAATAATATCTAGAATTTCAGTTACGGCGCCAAGAAGACCCAGGCATGCGCGTTCTCTACAAAAAAGTCTCCGTTCCTTCCCCTCCCTTCTCTGAAGAACACTCCACTGGTGATACGTGACAGTCTCTCCATCTTAGGTATAGATCTTTGCCGCTCCCTTAATCAGAAAACCTATATCGAGAGCGTCATTAAGCAAGCTTCGCGATGGCTCCGCGCAGTACTTGCTGGACGCTCTCGACCGGTTACAGCGGCGGGCTGTCCGTATCATCGGAGATCCAGAGGTCACGAGTTCACTGGAACCTCTGCAACTCCGTAGAGACATTGCCTCATTGGCATGTTTCTACAGAATATACCACGGGGAGTGCTCTGATGAGTTATTCCACCTTATCCCGCCCTCCCCTTTCCTATCCAGAACAACGCGTGCTGGGCTCAGATGCCATCCTTACACGGTAGAGTCGATTAGAGCGCGTACCAAAAAGTTTGGGTCCTCATATCTCTGCCGAACGACCAAGGCATGGAATTCTCTGCCAAGGCACGTGTTTCCTTCTTCCTTCAATCCTGGGTTCTTTAAGCGGGGCGTGAAAAAGCATCTTCTCAGGCCGTCAAAGTAGAGACCTCAACATCGCCTCGGCTACTGTGGGGGCGATGTGGAGGCCACTGCTCTTAGACCACACGACTGCTTACCATCAGGTGGAGTGTGGTCATTTTGACGAGTAAAATAAAAAAGAAAAAAAAAATAATCTTGACAGAGACTAGTCATCTGCGCAGAAATACTATAGTGCACAAATGTGTGTGCTAACACAAATATACGGCAATGTGACACAGCCGGAGTGAAATCAAACGTAGACCAACGGTTTTACATACTTTTCAACGCACAAGGGTTTTTAACACCGCTAATTTACTAAGCTAATTGAGATTTCTTGACAAAAACACACAATAGTTTTTTATTTTCTAGACTCGGGATTTAAACTCAAGACTTCATGCAAAGCAGTGGCGGAGACAGGAGGTGCTGTTATTTCAAACAATAAGTGACCTCTGGAAGTGTCGTTTCCAAAGGTCACTCTACATCTGCGCCCTTCTATTTGGTATTCTCTAGATAAAGTGTACAAAATTAAATTGGAATCCGAGTCAACAGAGACCCGTGCCTCTTAATTTGCGTTTATATTCTTAATAATCGCTACACTTGCTAAAAGTTAACGTTTCTCTCTCCTTTTATAAAATTGCTGTACACTTTTATATTTTTCGGGGCGATTATTTTTTTATTGGGAATTCAATTACATATTCAAAGGTCGACGCGGACTAAGAATTTCGGTATTAGAATCAATTGAGTGTTGACAGAAACGTGCATTTATATAAATGTTATTGGGCTTTTATTTGGAAACGAAAATTGTATTATGATATTTTTGGTATTAAAATATTAACGGTCGTTGACAGGAAATCAGCTGAATGGATATCTAGCTATTACTAACGTGCACACTGAGTGATATGGTTTTTATATCCGGACAAATTTTAAAGTTTTTTTTTATTTGGTACTGCTTAATGAAACACATAATAACAAGTATAAAATAAAAATAAAAAAGTATATACAATATAAACTTAAGCACAACGAAACCAAAACCAAAAACCTTACAAAGTGAGGCTCATAGCAGTGTCAAAATAGGGACTAGTTCAGCATGTGTCAAAGGAATATCTGACGCTGGTTCAGAGCTAGCTAGAGGACTAAACATTTTATACCTGAAATATAGATGATAATAATAATAATAATGCCGTTTTTCATCCATAGTTACCAATATACCAGTCCACGAAACACCCATACCCATAGCCCATATATTAGAATCCATACGTAGCAATAGCCCTACGCCTGCTGCGGCTAGTGCCGCTGTAGGTGTTCCATCCCACCTTTGATTAAAACTCTCGATGGACCTCTTCACGTTGGACCCATGTCTCCGTGTAACCCTTCCAAAGGGCCGGGTATTTTCTAATATAATACGTTAGAAAATACCTGTGATAAGAGAAACATAATAATACACTTTATTTTCTCGAATAATATAAACATATTACACATTTCAATTTCGATACAGTTTAAACATTGTTGTTGTATTTTTCTAAAATGTACTGATTTTTATCTTATGTGTGGGCCAATCAATGCAGACCGGCGACACTTCGACCCAGTGGGATCTTTTGTGTGGACACTCTCCTAATAACGACTGCCATAGATGTTCATGGCAGCCGGGACCAACGGCTTAACGTGCTTTCCGAGGCACGGAGCAGGGTATAATTGTCGATCAATACCCACATAATTTCGAAAAGTCATATAACTTCCGAAAGTATGATACTGATACTTATAGATAAATCGTCTGGATAATATTTGTGTCCTTTGTTATAAAGCCTCCGTGGTATTAAGATTATCTTTACTACCGTAACAGTATTTTTAGAAAAATAAGTATAATCCTGTAACTACAAAACAACGGAACTATTTTAACTGCTATGTTGTTATAAAGGTAATTGAACCGTTCGCGTTGGACGAAGTATAATATTATTTTTAGTTTAAAGTGTCGCTTTAGGATCTTTTTTGTTATACAGCCTGACATGCAGAGTCATATTTTTATACCTGCTAGGAGTTCAAACAGTAGAAATTCTGATACGTTTATGGTATTGGAATACAGGCAAGGTTGCTATATAGGGATAAACTCCGCTTAATTTATTTTTACCTTTAGTCTTAGTAAACACATTTCTTTCTTTATTAATATAATATAATAATATAATATAATATTCTACCACATACACACAACACCATCTAGCCCAAACTAAGCAGAGCTTGTACTATGGGTACTAGACAATGGATAAACATACTAAAATATTTTTTTTTAAATACATATTATACATTGAAACACCCAGACCAAGACAAACATCCATGTTCATGCACACAAATGTTTGACTTGTACGGGAATCGAACCCGCGACCTCAGGCGTGGCAGTCGGTTACAGTAACCACTACGCCATCGAGGCCGACGATATAGTATAATAGTTATTAATTGTCAGCTATGGACGTATAACTTAATAGTGAACTACAATTTTGGCTGCACGGATGACGTAGTAGTTTAAGGGGTCAGGGGGTTCGATCCCAACACGGGTCAAAAATTTATGTGTCATAAATAGTTGTTACGATTCTGGGTGCCCTTTGTGTTCGTTCTTTAATGCTTGAAGCGCCACGCGAGAAAAAAACTCTCGCTGTCGTAATTATACCGTGACACGGGCATAATTACAACAGCGAGAGATGTTCTCTTAAAAAAAGGTTATATTAAAAATGCCAATGTTTATCTATTGTCTATACATTTTCATGTAGAAACAATTAGATGACATGATTTTTCGGCAAGATAAATTTGAAGGAGAAAACGAGCCTCAGGAAGGATATGGATTAATTCAAGTTTATAATTAAAAATGAAAGTATTAATAATTTCCACATATTAATATTGTTTTTTATAGTACTCGTAGTAGCCGCGAACAGCTTGTAAATTTGAACAATTAACCGCGCTACAAGCTATTCCTGCACGAAACAGGTGTGTCTCAACTTAGTCTGGAACACACTAGAAGGCCACGTCACTCGACGCCAACTATAAATCCTGACTAAATGAAATATGACACAGCCCCTGTAATCTCTCATCTTAACGCCTGCTCCGGTACTCAGCCGTGTAATACACACAGTTACTATGTGGAGATATGTGAAGATATGTATAAGTATAGATGTTATTGTAGTAAGGTTTATTAGTGGAGATCGGAGCACGGAAACTGGTATATTTTTAAAGGTACTATATGTGGCATTATGGTGATGTTCTTCTTATCAGCTAACATGACGGCCCGGATACGCAGCAAGCAAGCGATAGCCTCGACGCTACCACCGCACCGAGTGTTGGGGGTTTAAATCCCATACAGAACAATAAAATTATTTGTAAGATCCACAAATTCTGTGCTGATTTTGGGAGTACTTTGTATCTATTAATTGCGTTTGTAAAGTGCCCCGCCAGACAGAGGTTGATTCCTAGTGCATGAGTTGGCAAAAAAGCTCCGTGTCTTAATTTAAAACCAGCCAAAACGAAAGCTCATGGCTGTCTATTTATGGTTTTATTGACTAATACTTTTAGTTTATTGTCCCTTTTGTATAGATACATAAAGATTATTAATAGAACTGTAGTATATACGAAAAATAACCTATAATTTACCACCCACATAAATGATAATAATAAATTACTTAAAAACGGCAGGAATACACATATACTACAGGAATAAATATTACATTGCAAAAATCAGCCAAAAAAATAGTTTGTACATATTTCAATCACTAATAAAAAAAATAGTAAGTAATTAGTTTTATTAATATTTTGATAGTGTGGTTACCAACTTGTTCACTGGAAATAGTATTCCTCATTACGAATTTTTTTTATACTACTGGGATGCCAACTTGCGTACAGCCTGATAAAAATCGGTTAATATAACCACGTATCCACACGCACACTGCCTACCCTAGAGAAAAGTATATAAGATGGGATAAAAGGAAAAAGTGAGGTAAATATGTGAACCTCCTGCTTGCTCACCGACCAGAAAGTAGTACTGCAAGAATATACTATTTCTCCAGTCGAAGCATCTTATTGGTACAATCACCAAATTTGCAACCGCGGGCTGTAAACTGCATATATCTGCTACAAGAAACTTTACTAATGGCAAAACAATATCTGCACTAATTAGCAACATACGAGTACTAACTTCTTAAGCATCCAGGCATGCTTACTAAATATTCGAATACCGAAGGCAGAACAAACTCTAGCCTAAGTTTATATAACTAAATACTTGTGCCGGTTTCAAAAGCACCCACGTTAAGCAAAAGTCTTTGGACCTATATCTAGGCGAACTAGCGGAAACGCCTACGATTCTGAACTTCCGCTTTGAGCGCTGCAGTAGTTAGTGGGTGTTCGAAATAATAGATGTGCACCGAATATTGGAGATCATTCATTATGCATGTTGAAATTGTTGGATTGAGGAGTTTAGTTTGACGGTAGACGTATATACCTATAAGGTTTGAAGCCCAATATTAATATCCTATCTTTTGATTTTTTCGCCTGCCAGAGATAAATATGTGACGTGGCTATTATGAAATTTCTGTTGAATATAAATCTCTAATAATTGAAGATAGGTTCCTTCTTAATTTTGGCCTGTTTTTAGTGAAGCGTTGTCCTATACATTGTTTCGTGAGGGAATAGAATACTTGACTGCACCGATAGCTTAGTGATTTAAGTGATCGCTTCGCCAATAAGTCTGTGTTGTGTCCCGAGTATCGCGGGTTCGATCTCCAAACGAAACTAACATTTGTGTGATTCAGAAATAATTGTTTCGAGTCTGGGTGTTGAGTCAATTATTTGAACGTCTCAAGAGTCCTCACCCTTCGTAAATAGACTTTATGTTAAAAAAAGTAATAAATATAAATGAAATTTTACTGGAGAATATCAATATCTGTTTAGGAAATTATAATAATAATAATAATAATGACTTCGAGAATATCTGAATATACATACATTAAAGATTGTGTGTGTGTGTGTGTGCGTGTGTGTGTGCGTGTGTGTGTGCGTGTGTGTGTGCGTGTGTGTGTGTGCATGTGTATGTTTGTTATCCCAGTTTATTATTAACTTAATAAATAAAGTATATAAGACCTTAATGCTTGTAATTGCATTATATGCTTACATTATACATCATAATTAGGTAGAATTTTTTGAGTGAAACAATAATTTGGTGACTATACAAATGCCCGGAGAACAAATACTCTTATAAGAAACTGACATAAAGCGCTTAGTTTACGTATGCGTCATACGCTTTGTTCAACGCAAACGCAATTTAGGGATATGTAATGAGGGATGTCTTGTCTGATATATTTTTTTTACCACTGATTATACCGATATTATACATTATAGAGGAAATGATAAAAAATATTTTCAATACCTCGGTGGCACAGCAGTAAGAAATGCAACTTCCATGCAGTAAGATCAATCATCAAACCCGCATACTTTGAACCGCTTTTCATTTACATTGACCAATTTGACCATTCGGCTATAGTTGAACTTCTAATCATAGTGGACTAAGTTCAGCTGAACATCCAAGCGTCCTTGTTATGCACTACTTAAAACTTCATCCTTTGCTCGATGGAAATGGATACATGGAACTGAGTGTAAAATATTGTAACACTACAGCTGTGTTATACATAGATTGTCTTGTTGGTGCCGTGGTGAGTCTGCGCATATAAGATCTGAGGCGGTTGTGAGTTCCAAGGTTCGATTCCTTGATCGAGCAAAATGTTACTGGAGTTTTTTTGTAAGGCGGTTGTTTAAAATATTTTTATAAAGTTTGTTCTAATTGTTCTAATCTTGAGACGAAACTTAGAAGTTTGTCGGATCACATATTTTGTGTAAACCAGGGGTGTCAATTCCTCCCTAAACTCAACCAGAAGGATATATAGGAAGGAATAAGGTAAAGTATAGGAGCATGTGGAGATCTTGTAATCGATGTAATTGATAAAAATTAACCTGTCATTGTCAATTATTCTGTGACGTATGACGGTGCGAATGAGTCGGATGAAATACCCACTATTTCACAAAGAACCGGCATAAGAACCTTACAGAATATGTTACTGCGTTAAGTGCGATAAGTACTCTTAGCACTAGCTCTACCATTCATCGATTCCATTCATCCTACCATCTTTTTGTTAAAAATTTAAATATAGCTATTTACATAACGTGGACAAACGCCTCATAATACAGCAGAATTCTTCATAAAAGACAACTCCTGCACTAGGAATAATTCCTGTAGACTTTCCAAACATTAAAAAAACAGACACAAAGGAACAACTATTTGTGGAACACAAATTGTTATCCCGTATGGTGATCGAACTGACAACATTTGACGCAGTGCAAGCAAGGCGACCACTGACACTAATACGCCGTTAATTAAAATATAAAAATACTAGCTTTTGCCCGCCGCTTCGCTCGCGTTAATTTAGAATTTGACAATCAATTCGGGTTGTACTCTGCTTGTAATAATATAATTCAATCATGATTCGAAAGACACGTGGCGCCATCTATTATCACAAGAACGTTATTATTGTTTTCCTCGGGGACAGTATTTTTTTTCGGGATGCTTTTATCCCGAAAAAAATACTGCTCCCGAGTAAGTTTTCAGGTGTGCAGAAACGGACATAGGCTACCTTTGTAGACTATGTCCGTTTCTGTACACCTGAAAACTTACATGCAAAATTTCAGGATGATCGGTTCAGTGGTTTAGGCGTGAAAAGTTAACAAACAAACAAACTCATTTTTGCTTTTATAATATTAGTTAGGATTTACTACTTCTATTTAAAACAAATTTAATAGATTTTATTTGAATTTACTTGGTTTATATTTACAGTTTTAGGAACTCTAACCGTTTATAAAATGTACGTTCACCATTGAATGTACTAAAACTGTTTGAAGTACAGTACAGCATTCCCACAAAACGATTACCTTTCCATCGAACACAATCAAATCACAGAACAATATTGTTCACTCGATACTTGTAATAAATCGGTGTGGAGCAAGAACACTCGTACTGTGCTCGATTCGTTGCGAGCTTCGGAATGCACGAGTTGGATAGTTGGTAGTTCCATGAGTTGAGCGGAGTTATTGACTTGAATTGTTCAGCGTAACGATGCCCTCGCTTAGAATTATGGTTGGCCTTTCAAAGTTTGACGGGAGATTTTGCTCTTGCCCTCTCAGGGCGATAAAATTATCTTATCTCGGATTGGTCAAAATGGTTCTTCGGTTGGTTGGTTCTAGTTGTTCGATAAGTCATGTTAATCTTGTCGTCTATTCTATTGTATTTTTACTTGTCCCAGGTATATACCATAGATGCAGTAGCAACTGAATAAATCGATCAATCTGCGAAGTGGGAAATGATTGCCCCAGTTACAACCTTATGGGTAAGTGAGATTGAACTTATTAGAAACATATTAAAAATCCTCGCTCCGCTGCAACGGACAGGCAGCCTAACATGTTTACAGTTCTTTCTTTTATACTATTGTACAATGTTGCTAGCTTCACCCTCCCACGTAACGCGGCGATATGGAAAATTAACTATATGTATCACATTAGCCGTTAATTTAAGAGTAGGATGTTCTACCTCTAAACAAATCATAGTTAATGTACAATATTATGAAAACGTTGTATTTACTATTACTATATAATATATTACTTCATATTATAAGACAAAGTCCCCCGCCGTGTCTGTCTGTCTTTCTATCTGTCTGTCTGTCTGTTCGCGATAAACTTAATTTTTTTTTTATAAAGTTTGTTCTAATTGTTCTTATCGATGTTCATGCTATTTTCACCAATAGACACAGTGATTCATGAGGATGGTTTAGGTGTATAATTCGTTAAGGTTTTGTGTAAATTGGTTGAAATATGACGATAATTGTTGAAGATGTCGGCAAAAATCAAGCCGACTAAAAGTTTTCATCGAAAACGCTAAATAGTTTTGTTTTATCTTTGAGATATAGGAAAACTATGTATCTGGGGATTGTTTTATTTTTATCCACAGAAAACTCTGCAATAGGATGTATCTATCTTTTAGGGATAGCTTACTATACCCATTCTAACTTCTAAAAAAATTGTCACGTACAATGCGGTAATTGGAAATCTATTTAGACGTATACACTATTAATCCTTATCAACTTAAGCACGTTAGTTACCTTAAGCATTTCATGCACATTATGCTCTGCCTATACCCTTTACACTATTCGATTTAAATGAATATCTTAGAAGCTATCGCAATCAAACTAAATAAAAACAAATACGCGCAAAAATAAATACAAGCGCGGATCTCACACTGAATAACGGGATTCGCTTGATGCAACACTGACACAATCGTGCGAAGCCGGAGCGGGTGGCTAGTCTTAGAATAATTTACGATGGGACTAACAGATAATAATTAATGTAAAATAATAAAGAAAAATTATTGTAATAAAGGTAAAATGAATATGCCGGCCGATCGAATCGAATACTGGACTACTGAATCCTACATTTTTATCGGATAAACTCGCTTTCTTACTACCTACATAACTATACCGAGAGACAACATCCAAAACTACATTTAACAATAGATATAATTTAGAATAATTTTAGAAATGGCCGTAGTTGAATATGAATTTGTTACGCTTTCACGTCTTTACTACTGGACCGATTATCAAGAAATTTCACATTGAGGTTGTCAGGGGCACAGAAGAAGACTTATATACAGGTTGTCCGGTAATTAATGGATAACCTTGAAATGTCTTATATTAAAACTGATGGCCGTTCAGAAAAAAAAAGAAACAAAAAGCCTGATATAAGATTTTTTTTAATTACCATATTTAACTTTCTTGTACACTACGACCATAAATGAATGAATACCATCGGTTTTTTGTTGTTTTATTATTAAACACTAATTATGCTAATAGATAGATAGACAGTCAAAAGTATGACTAGCTATTGCACTTTTTAAAATTATTTTTTCATTTTTTGTCACGACTTTTCAAAGTTATCCATTAATTACCGGACACCTGTATACCTACATCTTTCATCCAAAAAAGCAATGTTTCCGAACGAAAAGTTTATTAAAAAAATCTACTTCCACGCAATCGAAGCCGCGGGCAATAACTAGTGCCTGATGTTTTCCGAACGGAAAATATTGAAATTATACTAAATAGCTGTATAAAAAGTTTTTAGAAAAATAATTGTTTACAGTCCGACAACGATTTAATAAGTTTCATTTTAAACTATACGAAATGAAATATATTATTGTATTTCAATGCAAATGAACAATATTCCTAATACACATGCAAAATAATGACTTTATTCAACAAAAATAGCATGCACATTCTCTTAATTCATAATGTGTTTCACGTTTTCTTTTTTGCTAGCAGCACACGCGCGCGTTTTTGCTGGCCGGTTATTATTTTAGTCGGAAACAATGGCTGTTCTGCAAGCGTAATAGCCAGGTTTGTTGCAACTGCTAAATGGTTATCTCGGGCTCCTGAGGCTACTTGGGGCGGTGGTCTAAGTTGTGAAAGAGTGTTTTATTTATATTTTAAAACTCAAGCATTTGTTCTACATAAAACGACTTGTAATATGCTTGTGATATCCCGGAGCTATGTTTTTGACAAACCCCGCGCTAGGAATAATTCCTGTATCGCGGGGGACTTTACAAACATTCAAACAACGGACACAAAGAACTGAACAAAAGACTCGGAAAAACCATTTGTGGATATTAAAAAAATCCCGTCTGGTTTCGAACCCACAACACTCGGCGCAATGATAATGGCGAGACGACCATTTAAATCGCTACGCCATCCGTGTTGCCAAGGTGCTGTCTAGTTCTTAACCTCTTAGTCTTCTTCAGAGGTTAATGAAAACATTATGTGGGTCTGTGTGTCTGTCTGTTAGTGATAGGCATAACTCCGGAACAACTGGACGGATTGTCTTGAAACTTGGTGTGTAGACACCTTGGGGTCATACCTCGGTCCATTTTAAATATAGGCCCTGTGGATCAAAAGACCCCCGAGATATAGGGGTCACAAGGTCACATGAAGACGAAGAGGTTGACTCCTTTTTTTACACCCATCTCGTTACAACGTGTCTAATCGCGTTCGTAAGTATTTAAAGATAGAACTTATTTATTTTACATTGTTCCGACCAACCGGGGCGTCGATCGCGGTCGTCTTCTCGTGGGTAGACTGATATGAGTTCAGCGGCGCTTTCGTGAAGTGTTTTTGCAACTACCCTCACTTGGTCATTTTTATAATATTAAACTTACCAATGCGATTAAGGCCCGTTGTTTAATATTATAATTACGAATACACATCGTGAAGGTCTTGTTTTATTCAAAAGACAACTCTCGCACTAAAATTAATTACTGTGTCGCGCTGTACTTTGGAAACATTTCAATCAACGGACACAAAGACCACCCAGGCTCGTAAAATCTATTTGGTGATCACACACATTTTTATCCAAGGGTATCCAATCCACAACACTCGGTGGGGAGATGACCACTGAAACCTCTATGCCCGTGCAGTTACGAGTCTATAAATGAATATAGTCTTTCTCGCTGATACCTTATTCCTTGTATCCTTCCTTGCATACCGTCCGGCTACTTTCCGCTCCTATTGTCGGCCGCGGCCGTTCGTTCCTTACTGAACTTAGGTAGGCATGCTACGTACTGCATTTCTTTGTTATGCCATGTACTAAATAGGTTATGTTTGTAAGATCGTATTGGGGATTAAGAAGTTGAGAATTTATTGCTGACTGCACGTTTTATATAGTAGAAATATGATGAAAGTATTACCTACAAAATTCTGCATAGTTGTTGTATAAATATATCTAATAAGAACGTCGGACTCATTGGATCTTTAAAGTGACCACGTAGAAAGATGCAACGTCTTTTATCTAAAAATAAATAGAGATTAATTCCTGTATCGCGGGCGATTTTTGACAAACGTATCTGTTTATTTTTTCAAGCATACCTGATGGTAAGTGGTCACCGTAGCCTATGGACGCCTGCAACACTAGAGGTATCACTTGCGCGTTGCCAACCCTTTAGGAAAGGAAGTGGAAAGGAGAAGGAGCCGGAAGGGGGAAAGAGGGTAACCTCCACAACCCGAAGGCTAACGGTACCCTAAGGCTAGACCAGTGTCAGGATATTAGAGGGCACTGACTTCCCAATAACAACTGCCATAGATGTTCATGGCAGCCGGGACCGACGGCTTAACGTGCTCGCCGAGGCACAGAGCATGCGATAATTGTTAATCAATACGCACATAATTTCGAAAAGTCATATAACCTCCGAAAGTCAGAGGTGCGCGACGTGGGCTCGAACCCGAGACCCTCTGCATTGCAGTCTGTTGGTCTTCCCACTGAGCTATCGCTGCTTCCATACCCACCATCTTTACTACCTACTACCTCTATAAAAATAATATTCACCACCTGTACTAACATTGCATTCCCTATCCACATACTGACCTAAACTGTACTCAAACTATGACCTCAGAACAAATTACCCACCATAAACCCCGTGCATACCCCGAGCGATAATTTTGCACGCGATGATTATAGCTTAGCTGTTTGTAGACTAGTGGGTCGAGTTTTAACTGGAGGCTTAGGTAGATATTTGTGTAGGGAAGATTACTGTAATATAGTTAATGGCAGCGTGGAGAAGTAAGAGTTAATATATGGCTTTAAAGTTCCAGAGATAAGTGATTGTTTCTTATTGGTTAGGCATTTGTCTATTTAGATGGAAAGTTACCTCGCATGATTTATTGGATTATTGTGTATTGCTTGGTATAATGTACTGTCATAATTTGGCCACAAAGCGTCATACATGTGTTGATTGTTCGGAGTATGTAGCTGTTGCCTGCCGCTCTAAGTACTGTGGGTTCGAATCCCCCACGGGACAATTATTTGAGTGATCAGCGTTCTGAGTCTAGGACTAGAGTGAGTTGAGTGAGACTACGCGGTGTCCATTAATTTTTTGTTTTTAAAGTACCTCAAGTCGCGGGGCGTCATATTATTATTAGTAAATATATAGGTACTTATTTATTGGGTCGTATTTAACTGCACAGCAAAAAAATACTCATTGCACATCAAAATATATTTAAAGAGATCAAACTAAGTTGACGAAACCCCGCTTAGCGGGGCTCCTATTTTTGGGTGGGTTTAAGAAGGAGCCTAACATAACCTAACCCTTCCGAGACGGAATGCAGTGATTTGAGGCGTATAGGTGCTCGTTATAATATATTTTAGTAAGCATATTTTGCTGCGCAAGTAGTATCTTTGGTGGTCATTATATTTAATCCCTTATTTATTAAATTATATATATTTTTTTTATAGCTTAGGTGGGCAAACGAGCAGACGGATCGCCTGATGGTAAGCGATTACCGCCGCCCATGGACACCCGCAATCCCAAAGGAATTACAAGAGTGTTGCCAACCCTTTAAAAAGGAATGAAGGAGGGAAAGGACAAAGGAAAGGATAGGAAAAGGATCGGGGTAACTGGGCCTCCAGCTCTGTCACTCACCGATACGAAACGCAACAGTACGGGTACCGTTACTTCACGCCGGTATTCTGTGAGACGGTAGTACTACCCCGGTCGATCCGGCCCATTCATGGCCCTTTAATATTAGTAGTTTCAATCAAAAATAGTTTTCTAGTTAATTTAAAATATAGTATCGAAAGCCAATGGATGAGGGATTGGGACTCGCTATCGAGAGGTAGTAGACTCAAATATCACACATTGCGCTACTAGCGTGAACCCACTGCTAACACACTTATGTTAGGAATGGGTTCATGCTAATATACTCATACTAACGTAGCTGCAAGGTTTAATAAGAATATTGATAATTCGTGACTCAAATTGTTAGTGATCTTTTTATTGTCAACCCTATACAATCGGCAGAAAATCAGTTAATAATCAAATCGAATCCTATGTTTGACTATTAAAGTTGCTTAAAAAGGTATTTAAAGGTGAATGAAAACTGCAGACATTTTTAAGGAGCCGCGAAGCTTTTCCTTTGGGACTACTGCTTTCGTCACTTGAGCTGACAGTACAGAGACTTTATTTTATAAGTTTAGCAATAAAAGAGTCTGGCGTTGCTCAAGGTGATACCAGGGCTCGTAGAGTTCGGTAGTAGTTCGTCATAATATAAACTGTATACTTATGTTCCACATCACTACTGTAAAAATGCAATAACAAAACGATATCCTTCTCAATAAAATAAACGCAAGCGATAATAATCCCTATCGACATACACCCCAATCAATTTAGAGACTGAATTCCGATGCAGCTGTCAATACGTCGTATCACGCGTCATTGGCACCGAGGAGACGTAGCGCGATTTCGATGGTCATTAATGTCAACATGTGCGGCTTAGTCGATCGGCTGTAGCGAAATATCGCTGTGTATAGCAAGTGGTCATTAAGAACTTATTATTTTAAACGTTATTCATCACTTTATTCATCTTAACTTCACTCATCTATACTAATATTATAAAGCTAAAGAGTTTGTTAGTTTGGTTGAACGCACTTATATCAGGAACTAGGTTTGATTTCAAAAATTATTTTGGTGTTGGGTAGCCCATTTATCTAGGAAGGCTATAGGCTATATAACGTCACGCTACGACCAATAGGAGAGGAGCATCGCTGAAAAATGTTGCAAAAACGGGGAAAATTCTCTTATGTGAAGCAGATGAAGTTGCGTGGGTCAGCTAGCCGCTTATATATTGAAAGTCTGCGTCACATAAGAGAGACAGAAGAGGGAGTTAGAGAGTCGCGGACTTTTTGTTAGAACCTTTTAAGAGGAACAATTCCGTCATACATAATTGTTGCCTAACTTTAACCGTATATTGTCTTCTATTTACACGAATGTTATTAATTGAAATTAAACTTTTTATGATTTTTTATTTTTTTATTTTGCTCGTCAAAATGACCACACTCCACCTGATGGTAAGCAGTCGTGTGGTCTAAGAGCAGTGGCCTCCACATCGACCCCACAGTAGCCGAGGCGATGTTGAGGTCTCTACTTTGACGGCCTGAGAAGATGCTTTTTCACACCCCGCTTAAAGAACCCAGGATTGAAGAAAGAAGGAAACACGTGCCTTGGCAGAGAATTCCATGCCTTGGTCGTTCGGCAGAGATATGAGGACCCAAACTTTTTGGTACGCGCTCTAATCGACTCTACCGTGTAAGGATTGCATCTGAGCCCAGCACACGTTGTTCTGGATAGGAAAGGGGAGGGCGGGATAAGGTGGAATAACTCTTCAGAGCATTCCCCGTGGTATATTCTGTAGAAACATGCCAATGAGGCATTGTCCCTACGGAGTTGCAGAGGTTCCAGTGAACTCGTGACCTCTGGATCTCCGATGATACGGACAGCCCGCCGCTGTAACCGGTCGAGAGCGTCCAGCAAGTACTGCGCGGAGCCATCCCAAAGATGAGAACAGTACTCCACGCAAGGACGCACTTGTGCCTTATACAATAGGCACAGTTGCCCAGGCGTGAAGAACCGCCTCACCCTGTTCAGAACTCCGAGTTTTCGCGAAGCTTGCTTAATGACGCTCTCGATATAGGTTTTCTGATTAAGGGAGCGGCAAAGATCCATACCTAAGATGGAGAGACTGTCACGTATCACCAGTGGAGTGTTCTTCAGAGAAGGGAGGGGAAGGAACGGAGACTTTTTTGTTGAGAACGCGCATGCCTGGGTCTTCTTGGCGTTGAACTCGACCAAGTTCTTGGCACCCCATTCATAGATGCGGTCCAAGGTCTGGTCAAGTTCAACGACAAGATTTTGCCTTTTTCCCCCAACCTCAGCCTGTTTGGCCCCAGGATGTCCGAGATATCGCCCATGCACGGTGCAATCGTCCGCATAACAATGTATGTTGCCGAGATTCAACATAATCGCGTTGTTTATGTGATACTTTATCACGTAATTTAGAAATTAGTATAGTTTAATAGTAATAGTAGTGTAACAAATATCTAAATTTTGTAATAAAGTGTCAAATAAACAACGCGATTAAATCCGTATATAGTAGTTTAATTTTAATAACTTTAACCGTTTACGCAGCGCAGGCAACGGTAGCTCTCAAAAGGAGTAATTTTTACTGCAAATTTTTATAGATGCTCCGCTGCTATTTGTCGGAGTATGATGTTATATAGCCTATAGCCTTCCTCGATAAATAGGCAATCCAATATTAAAAGAATTATTCAATTCGAACCAGTAATTCCTGAGATTAGAGCGTTCAACCAAATAAACAAACAAACTCTTCAGCTTTATAATATTTGTACAGATAGCTGGAACTGTGTCCGATAGACACCAGTAAACTCGCGACTATAATATAAAACTAAAGATTCAAATCTTAAATACATGTATCCTAACGGTACCGCTCTAAAAGGGTCCACCCTAAGAAGAGTGAGCTCACATATTATAACATTTAAGTACATGATCTATCATGTACTTAAATGTTATAATATTGTACACTATAGTGCTCTAGCACTATAGTGTACAATTTTTAATGTGAGTGAGCATGATTATATATTTATATTTCAGATGTTATGTAGGCATTGTGTGTCAGTCGATAACCCTTTCGCTGTCCCGTGATAGACACAATAAAAAAACTATTGTTATGATCGGACAGGAACCCTGTTAACGCCAAAAAAGGTGACTATACTAAAATAGATAAAATCTATGATGTATCATACTTCTGGGAAATCTCAAAATACAACTTTTGGTAAAATATACCTCTAACTATCCTGTTTGGGATATATGTACCTATACGTGAAAGCACATTATAACGTCATCTTAATTGTATAACTCAATTGTGCTGAATATAATTTAATACTTTTACTTAGTCATGCAGCGATAGCTTAGTGGGAAGTCCAACAGACTGCAATGCAGAGGGTCTCGGGTTCCAACCCACGTCGCGCACCTCAGACTTTCGGAAGTTATATGACTTTCGAAATTATGATATTGATGCGTATTGATTGACAATTATCGCCTGAGGCACGGAGCTTCGGAGAGCACGTTAAGCCGTCGCGCGTCGGTCCCGGCTGCCATGAACATCTATATGACAGTCGTTATTGGGAAGTTAGTGCCCTCTAATACACTGGTCCAGCTTTAGGGTATCGTTAGCCTTCGAGTTTCGGAGATCAGATGGCAGTCGCTCCATGTAAAAACTGATATCCAGTCAAATCCAGTTAGACTAGAAAACCGACCCCAAGTGACTTGGGAATAATAAGGGCTAGGGAGAAGACTTTTACTTAGTCATAGATATTTCTGTTTACATGTGTGTATATATGTATGTTCACACATGCTTAATATTGTAATATAAATACTCTCGTAATTATCAAATAAAGAAGCACTATGTTTTCACTCACATACGTAAGACTACTATACATAGTCTTACGTATATACCCCCGTTTGTATGTAAATAATACAATGAAGACAGGCTTTCAATATAAAACTAAATAATGTACCATAGAGCTATCATGACGAAATAAATACTAACAATACAGAATATAAACAAGGTAAAATCCTATTTTCCAACTGTCAAAGAAAACCGTCGAACTATCTCGTGCGTTGTGTCTTTAAACCAAACCTAATTTTGGTTTGAGGATTCTCTATTTCCTGTCAAGTCACACACGGTAAAGAAGAGCAAATAAATAAATTACGATTTTTTTATTTGTTTCAAGTTACAATATTTTTTATATTATTTATTATACATTATTTATTTTTACTACACTAATTTAGTTAATAGATGTATTTATTACATATGCATTAGAAAAAACAAAATAATTATAAAAATACTAATAATAATTTACTAAATATTTACAAATTGGTTTAGGCGTCATGGAATTCGACAGCAAAATAACGAAATTGATGTTTGATTATTATAGCTGTTAATTATTTGGTGGCGATAGTAATGCACCACTAATTGGATTAGTATTACCTTCTTAGGTAGAGAAAATCGGTCTAACAAATATATAGAATAGTAACCGTGTTACTGCGTTTCGCCCGGCGAGTAACACTTCTAGGGACTCAGTCACCTACTTTTCCCATACCTACTATCCTTTCATCCTAATTGATTTTTCTGAAAGTCAGCCTATACACCTCTACCTATATATGCGTGAGACTAAGTATGTGTCTTTCGTTTTAAAAAGGACATCTAACTCACGCAGAACAATCTCAGTATCCAAAGAAACTACATAAACATAACCATCGATATAACGAAACTAAAAAAAAAGTTTAAAAGCTATAACCCGACTACGTAAAAAAAAGGATCGAAGCAAGAAAATAATTCAGATAGAAATCCAGAAATGTATAGGTACAAAAATGGTCAAGGTAGAGCCGTGGTCGCACCCACAGGTCGACACCTCATTCATTAAAATCGGTTTAATAGTTTAGGCGCTACGATGGAACATACAAACATACATGCACAGACTGCCAAAATCATTACCCTTCCTTTTGGCTACGCCGTAGTCGGGTAAAAACAAATGTTCATATTTTATGAGGAGCACAATAGTAAATTCTTCTTCTTCTCCTTAGCCTTTATTATTCCCAAGGCCCTTGGGGTCGGCTTTCTAGACCAACCGGATTTGACTAGATACCACAATAGTAGGTACCTACATAATATTCGATGCATTGCAATATGTAATTGAAAGGTTTTAACATAAACTACTACCTTATTCACATAAACGTAATGGTAAACAATATTTTAATATAAAACTCTCTTTTACTTACCGATCTAATAGACCGTGTGTCACAACTAGCTCATACTTGCTATTTTATCGACAACACATCACATTCTATTTGCACTTTATAGCCTTATATATAGAGTCTATTTTCACTTGCCGTTCCCATCAAATAGTCATGTAACATATTATGACATCTACAAAGTTAGATTGAAACAATTTTCATAGTTATTTATGACTATAAGTTACGAATAAGATGGGGTAGACATCGCTATAATATTATGAAAGTAATAATAAAAAGCGTGTTACAACGAAATGAATGCCAGACTAACCTTGTTTATATATATATATTACGATGGCAAACAACCCTATAACCGTATTATGGTAAGATCATGCATTTCTCCTGTGCTTCTTATACTTTTTCTGCGTATCTCCAGCCTTATAATAGCCAATTCTATCGGAATAAGCTTCGTAGGCTAACTACATATGGCTGAATTTAAGCTTTAATATGCAATACAATCTACTAGATTTTACCCACGGCTTCGCTCGCGTAAATGTAGATTAATAGTATAGTAACAGTATTTTTTCTGGATGAAAGGTACCTTATGTCCTTTTCTCTTTCCCTGACAACTTGGTTGCGAATGTTCACGATGATCGGTCGATTAGTTAAAGCCTGAAAACGTTATAAACAAACGAACTCACATTCGCATTTATAATATTAGTTAGGATTAGGATATAAAAATTCTCCTTAGATTATTCCCAAGTCACTTGGGATCGGCCTTCTAGTCTAACCGGATTTGACTGAATATCAGATTTTACACGAAGCGACTGCCATCTGACCTCCGCAACCCGAAGGCTAACGATACCCTAAGGCTAGACCAGTATCAGGATATTAGAGGGCACTGACTTCCCAATAACGACTGCCATAGATGTTCATGGCAGCCGGGACCGACGGCTTAACGTGGTCTCTGAGGCACGGAGCAGGCGATAATTGTCAATCAATCCACACATATTTTCGAAAAGTCATACCTATAACTTCCGAAAGTCAGAGGTGCGCGACGTGGGTTCGAACCCGAGACCCTCTGCATTGCAGTCTGTTGGTCTCCCTACTGAACTATTAAGATATAAATAACAATATTCGGAAACCAACCTTAGTGTGTGGCGCTAAGAATATAATAATGGTTGTTTCGCCTAGCCTTTTGTGTTCATTATATATATGTTTGTATAATCATCCGTGCAATAAGAACAATTCCTAGTGTGGGAGAAGACATCTCCCACACTAGGAATTGTTCTTATTGCACGGATGATTATACAAACATATATATAATGAACACAAAAGGCTAGGCGAAACAACCATTTTAGAAACACTTAATTTTTTGTCCCGTGTGAGAATCGAACCTATAACAGCCGGTTCAGTGGCACGTCGGACGCAAACCACTGCGCCAAGACACTTTTATACGCATATAATATGTCGGAATAACCAGATTATTTGTTGTGATCTGAGTTTATTGTGTAATGTAGAATACTTCTAATGTAACTTTCCACGAGCAATTTTAAAGATTTCCTCAAGTTTACAGACTGCTGGCTCAAGTCTGGAAAGTTGTCAAGAGTTCATTAGAAGCACAAAACGACTGCTATAAATTCTGATCTCCTCTGGATAATCAGGGCGGAAGCTGAATTGTAAACATTAGTTACTAGTGCAACGAATTCGCGTTCGACTCCTCAAGTCACTACAAATTCGCTGTTTAACTTCTCAATTCATTATTGTATTCCATCATTTCTATAACACTTAGCAGTAAACGCAGCTTCCGTAACATTTTTATTGCCTAATTTTCTAGATGCTGGCAGTGTTAAATAGAGTCGATTAGAGCGCGTACCAACAAGTTTGGGTCTTCATACCTCTGCCGAACGACCAAGGCATGGAATTCTCTGCCAAGGCACGTGTTTCCTTCTTCTGGGTCCTTTAAGCGGGGCGTGAAAAAGCACCTTCTCAGGTCGTCAAAGTAGAGACCTCAACATCGCCTCGGCTGCTATGAGGGCGGTGTGGAGGCCACTGGTCTTAGACCACACGACTGCTTACCATCAGATGGAGTGTGGTCATTTTTACGAGTAAAATAAAAAAATAAAAAAATAACTGGCTGTCGCCAAGACAAGGGATGTTTGTTTTTTGTAAAGCGTGATGAGTATGCAGGCAGGTTAACAGTTTTACCGTATTTCTACTGAGTACTAAGGCAACTTTTAGAATCAGAGAACAGAGAAGGATTTCTTAATCAATAACAGCTTGTGAAATGATTAATTTTTTTGATGAGCTTTATTCAGAATGTAAGAAATATCAAAGGATCAATTGCATGAGTATTGTCGATGAACGAAATAAGATATAAGTATAGGTATTGTGATTTCGTTCCTTTATTTTAAGAGAGTAAGTTGCGTTAAGAGTTTATTCTACAGTACAGGTACGTTAACGCATGAATCAATTTCATCATATAATTTAATTTATTGCAACATTCAGCAAACTAGTATCTTATCTTATGTGGGGGCCAGTCAGTGGAGACCGGCGACACTTCGACCCAGTGGGATCTTTCGTGTCGACACTCTCCCAGTAACGACTGCCATAGATGTTCATGGCAGCCGGGACCAACGGCTTAACGTGCTCTCCGAGGCACGGAGCAGGCGATAATTGTCAATCAATACGCACATAATTTCGAAAAGTCATATAACTTCCGAAAGTCAGAGGTGCGCGACGTGGGTTCGAACCCGAGACCCTCTGGATTGCAGTCTGTTGGTCTCCCCTCTGAGCTATTGCTGCCAGCAAACTAGTAACGAGGTGATATAACAAAAAATACGGCCAGTCTTATAATAAGCGAATACTGCAGCCATAAGGTGCTTGATATCTAGCCATAAGGTGCTTGATTTCTAGCCATAAGGTGCTTGATATCTAGCCATAAGGTGCTTGATATCTAGCCATAAGGTGCTTGCTATCTAGCCATAAGGTGCTTGATATCTAGACATAAGGTGCTTGCTATCTAGCCATATGAGCCATCACTCGCATGCTGTCAAATGCTTAAAAAGTTGCTTTGCTACTAACTGTGTTATTTCATTTTCGGTGATACGCAAACATACTTACCAAGAAATCTACATCTTCATTATACTTCTAACTACTCTCATATATTATTTTAATGGCCAACTCTTGTATCAGTAATGAAATAAAATTAAGAAATACATTAGGCAGTGCTGTCACGTTCCTTACGTAAACTTTGTATGTAAAAATATAACATAAGTACGTAATGTAAGAAGTGGGTCAATTGGCTTTCGCGCCCTAGGAGATTATAGGCCCCTAGGTGAACTGCGTTGTGGAAAAATCGATGTAGTTTACAGGCATGGCATGTGTTGTACACTATTGTAAAAGTGATGGGGGTTTACGGTTTTTGCGCGTTGAATAATATATTCTGCGTAACATTTAATTTTCGTACTAATTTTTGAGCTCCGATTTATCAAAGAGAAGGATTTGCATTCATCCGTCTCATCATATTATAAAAAAAAGTTTTGTTTGTGATTTATCCGTTTTTGAAGTGAAAACTTTATTAGCGGCGTTGTGCACTTTTTTTGTGATGGGTAAAAAATTTTAAACTCGCGTCAGGACACGTGACCTGATCGAAAATTCGTAAGACGAAGGGAGAATTGTCAAACTCTCGTCAGGACACGTGACCTGATCGAAAATTCGTAAGACGGAGGGAGAATTGTCATGTTTGTGTACATGAATATTGTATTTTACCACATAAATGATATTACTTTTATACTGATAATTAAAGCAATTCGTGCAAAATTATTCCCTAACCATTCCAAAATATCAAAAATGCACAAAGTTTTCACTTCTGCCGGCTCTCCCGGAGTGCATCCCGTTGATTTTTTTTAGTAAGGTGGCGACAATGATCACTGACACACTCTTCAACTGGATGGCAAACATGCTTACAAACTGTATTTTGGTGCAGTGATGGTTAGTCCTGTTGACTGTAGGGACTGAATCTACTGATTACTCTAAAGAAAACACAGCACCTATTTTACAAGTTCTGATAGCTGTTCTCGCCCCAAAACACGAAATTTATACTAAAGTATGATCTTTAATACGATAGTATTGAGGCGTGTTTGCTATTTTTCTTCTGGTAAGAATTACAGTTCCTTTATAGGGACCGTTATCAATGTTATCCAAATTTTGAATAAGACTACTAAAATATTAGAGCTTATCTGTCGCTTGATTATTAATCAGATGAAACTCCACTAATTGGTTGCTACTATATAAATTGAAATTGCTTTGACAATAAAATATAAAAAATATATGTAATTATATTGTCAGTGTACAATATATTACAGATGTAAAAGACTATAAAGCAAACACGAGCATAAAAAAAATTTCTTACCCATAAATATGTTCTTACTTAAATTCATTTTCGTAACTTAAACGTACACTCAATTCGTATAAATCTGTTGATCACAATGATTAAGTACTTTAGTGATAACCTTTGAGTCTAAGATCTTGCGACTCTGATGTTATTGTGAAATGTTACAAAAGATCGAGAATCGAATATCGAAGTTTTAAAGTGCAAGGTAACATGAAACTATAAATTTTATTACAATACTTATAATACGAGTAAGTAAATGTGACACAAACTATATTCTTCATAAAATATTTTCGATCTCTGACATTTATACATATGTTTAAATAACGCTATATTTCAAGGGACTATTTCACCACTGCCAATACCTACCATGTTTAATTTTTGCTCAATACAAAATTTGAGTGTTCCATAGAATATTGTTTCAAGTCTAAACGCTCTTTGAACTTATTGTTTTAATTTATATAGTCCGCTATACAGGCGTAAAAACAACCAGAATGTTTTCCAGGTCATCGGTAGGCGGTAAAATTACCTAAAAAAATATTACAATAAATGTTTTGTTTCTTACGCAAAAAGAGTCGTGATGCCAAATCTATACATATAATAAAACTGTAAATATCACGTGTCTGTACATTTTAGAATTTTGCAAAATAAATGATTTAGGGGGGCTCAGAATAATTAACTAAACACATTTTAATCATTTTTAAAAAAGTCTGTCTGTCTGTCTGTTTGTTTGTTCTCGCATCACGCCTGAAGTAGATAGTTAATACGATAGATTCAGTAAGAACACTATAATGAATATCCTCAAGTAACATTTAGTCTTTATTTCATTAAAATCGGTCTTCTCTATCAAAAGTTATGAGCATTTGAAGGTAAATTCAATTTTAATGTAGGCGATGTGATCGTACTGTACTAGATCCGCCGTAATGACTTACAAATAAGGTTGAGATTTGCTTAAATTTAAGTTCATTGATTGTGATTACAGATCAGGATCGTATATAGAAAGCCAGTAATACGGATATAATATAAATTTCTTAATTTTTGTTATAATAATATAATATAATAATTAATTCTAAGACAATGTTGAATGTTTACTAATTGACAATGACATCTCTAATTTGGTAGTAATAGGTGTTTAGTACTAGACCCGATGTAATGATTTATATATATCACGATAGATGGCACTGTGCAAATGACGTCATTTTTTAAATCGCGATATTAAGATTTACCGCCGTTGTATGACATGCTGGCTTTCAACAACCATTTTTTGTTCTAGAGATATAATGTAATTAAATGTTGTAATCCGATTTTCTAAAATTTGTTTATTATAACTTTTATTATTTACAACTATTGACTGATTAATACAAAACCGAGTCGGTATATGGAGATAATAATCGCTTCGATTTTGGTATTTTTTGGGCAATAGGAATATAATACTCTAAATTTCACGTGTCTGTACATTTTAGAATATTGCGAAATAAATGAATTAAGGGGACTCAGAATAATTGACTGAACACTTTTCAATCATTTTAGAAAAATCTGTCTGTCTGTTTGTTTGTTACTTCATCACGCCTAAAGTACAAAGTTAATACGATAGACTCAGTAAGAACACTATAGAGAATATCCTCGGTTAACATTTAGTCTTTATTTCATTAAAATCGGTTTCTTCCTTCCTTCTCAGGCCGTCAAAGTAGAGACCTCAACATTGCCTCGGCTACTATGAGGGCGGTGTGGAGGCCACTGCTCTTAGACCACACGACTGCTTACCATCAGGTGGAGTGTGGTCATTTTGACGAGCAAAATAAAAAAAAAATAAAGAAACTCTAAAATAGGAGACGGTACTTTTCAGCAGCGAGCAGAAAATAAGGTAATTTTATCAGATAGTTTATGTTGTATGGTTCCATCGTTGCAAATTTTAATTTCATCAGTATATGGGTCACCTACAGATACAATAAATCAGACAGCTGCATGGCTATCGGGCATGCCACGATCGTGGCGGTAAGTCACGTGTTTGAGGAGTGGCTGGAAAGGTGGCATGGCGCCCTCATCTTCCGGCTGGCACAGGTAATGACTGGCCACGGTTGTTTTGGCGAGTTCCTGTGTCGTATACGCCGGAAAGAGACACCCAGTTGTCACCACTGCAGCGACTGCCGCGACGTTGTTGAGGTCACGGCGCTGCACACTTTGGCGGTTTGCCCCGCCTGGGCATCGCAGCGCCATGAGTTGGGCGCGGCAGTCGAATTTGTTGCCCTCTCGCTCCCGGCCGTAGTTCAGTCTATGGTCCGGAGCGAGAGGTCGTGGAATGCCGTCGCCTCGCCGAGGAAGTGATTTCCATCAAGGAGGCGGCGGAGCAGGAGAGGGAGTGTTTAAACCCTCTCCCTAACCGCAGAGCCAGGCGCCGGAGGGCGCAAGACGACCTCCAGCCACCCTGAGGTCACACCTGGGGGTGGCGGGCTTTGTGGGCCTGCCAGCCATCCGTTCAGCACCAGGTCCGAGAGGCGGCGTGCGTGTTCCCACGCGCGCCTCTGTGTCGTGTCCGTCTCCCCTCTACGGGAGGGGGAGGGGGGGGGGAAGGACATTAAGGATTTCTTTTAGTGGTGACCTTAGGGTAGGTCTTTTCGTATAGTGGCCTGCCGTTTCATAATATATAGCCCAAGTACATAGCCAATACATAGAACAAGTAAAAAAAAAAGCTGCAATATTCAATTTTGGCGCCTTGAAACGACCAAGCAACAGCTATTAATTCTGAGATGATTAGACAATAAATAAAGCGCAAGGTCAGAGATTACACGTTGCAGGTGTAGATCTCAGTACGGGCTGTTTTACTCATGACTCATGGCCAACTCTATGTCGCATTGTCTCGCGTTAGTAATCCCCAAAATCTGTATGTGTACGTCCCCAATAGTTCCACATCTAACATCGTTTACACAGAAGTTCTGTCCTAAAACATATAACATTTTATACAAATTTTCACTCGGTCGAAGTCGCGGGCACAGCTAGTATATAATAAGCAATAAAACCATTGAGCTAACCACTGTAGTTTATTAAATAATGTTCATTAAAAGTATCTCGAGTTTCACAATACTGATACTAAAAATAATCCTATCCTAATCCTAACTAATATTATAAATGCGAAAATAAGTTTGTTTGTTTGTTACGCTTTCACACCTTAACTACTCAACCGATCAACAAGAAATTTTGCATACACGTTGTCAGGGGTACAGAATAGGACATAGGGTACCTTTCATCCCGAAAAAAATTACTGTTCCTGAGGAAAACTAACGTTCTTATGATAATAGATGGCGCCATGTGTCTTTCGAATCATGATTGAATTATATTATTACAAACAGAGTGCAACTCGAATTGATTGTCTAATTCTAAATTAACGCGAGCGAAGCCGCGGGCAAAAGCTAGTAATAATATAATGTCTTCGAGACCGATTTTCGGTCACGGCGACCAATCTTAACGGAGACCGGCCATCTGCGCAGGAGATATTACAGTGCAGAAGTATGTGCGCAAGTACAAGTGCACTCTCTGTTCCCTAACCCTCATGATCCGATGGGACGGATAATCCGACACGACCGGAGAGAGATCAGGCACAGGACCAACGGCTTTACGTGCTTTCCGAGGCACGGGGATGTTTAATACCGCCAACTTCCAACTCCGGGCTCGTATTGAGATTTCGTAACAGAAAAACCCAATACCTTTTTGTTGGCCCGACCCGGGATTCGAACCCAAGACCATGCACAGCAGTCGCATTCACTACCGCTGCGCCACGGGGGTAGTTATTCTGCGACCATTATACTATCAAAATATAATACTGTAACTATTCGTAAGTACCTCATTTTCAGATCCAAATAAGACACCAAACTTGTAAATTACACAAGTAAATTACAACGTAATAATACGTTTCAAGAAAGTGTTTCACTAACTTCAACCATCATTTAAGTTCCAAAGAAAATAAGCGTAGTTTATTTTCCTTCGTTTCGTGCCTTGCTTGCGAAATAATAGTATTTAACTAACCATTCAAACTATTGCACTACTTATATAAAAGTAGATGACTCGAATAATACGACTGCCATAATAAAATCACCGCGTGATTTCCTTTATTGGGTACAACACGCCATTTCACACTATTGTCCAATTATTTAAAATTTACAATTGCTGCCCTCACCAAACATAATCGTTGATCGTTATCTCTATGAACTATTCCATCTACATTAAATACATTGACTATTTTATTACAGATATAATTCAAGCGTTCTTGTTTAATCAGCAGTGTATTCAAAACAGGCGAGGATTCAGTTTACTGAACGAGTCTCGCAAGTACTCATTGTTTGCATATTCTAAAGACGATGGTATCTAAAAGTTCGTTGCCACCAGCGTTATTAGATCTCCGTTTGTGCTTCTATAGTTTAGTTATAATAAGAACTTTGGAGATCTAATTAACTGGTTTAGTATAGACCGTATCTATATTCAAAAAGTGCATTGTGTTTAAAAGTGCCGAAGTTTTCTGTGAGAATTAGTTTTATCGCTCATAGTTACGTAGAAGTTGCAAATACTATTTCTTCTATCTTTATACTAAGGTGTAATGTTACAACCATTTTATATTGTACAATGGATGCACCAGGTCAAGTAAATTTAGCGTGATCATATCCTTCATGATTGCTTAACAAAAATAATTCTATTTTGCTTGCCTAAGATATGGCTATTGGTATAAGCAGTCAGGACCCTCGACTCTTACATCTTAGATTAAGTATCAAATTAAACCATTAAATTAAGTGAATTTTAGACAATCTTAAGTGCGTCACAATTGCTTTATTATTAAATGCTGTCTTATGATTGCTTTATTTTGATCACACTTGGCGGTCAAGAATTGTTCATGGTCTTATGTTCTGGATTAAAACTAAAACTATTTAGTATTAACACCGAGCAATATATCTTAAGACCAGACCTGAAAATTAGATTTTTGTATATATCGAATATCTGAGAGAGCTTTAAGCGTTTCTGTTGTACATAACTTCTTACAGATTTAATTTTGGATAGTGAAACTTAACAGAGACTAGTTATTTGCGGGGAAGGTATTATAGAACACATATTATTATTATTATTAATAATAAATAGGCAGGCAGTTGAAGCAACTGATATGTGCCTGTATCATGCTGAATTCCCACTAAGTAGTCTTTCTTTAGCTAAATGGTATTGTGATTAACACATGTATGTGTGAGCAGCGATAGCTTAGTGGGGAGACCAACAGACTGCAATGCAGAGGGTCTCGGGTTCGAATCCACGTCGCGCACCTCTGACTTTCGGAAGTTATATGACTTTTCGAAATTATGTGCGTATTGATTGACAATTATCGCCTGCTCCGTGCCTCGGAAAGCACGTTAAGCCGTTGGTCCCGGCTGCCATGAACATCTATGGCAGTCGTTATAGGCAGAGTGTCGACACAAAAGATCCCACTGGGTCGAAGTGTCGCCGGTCTGCACTGACTGGCCCCCACATAAGATAAGATAACACATGTATGTGTTAATCACAAAACCATTCCAATAAGACGACAATTTAACACGGCCTGCGAAATATCTGACATAACGAACAACTTTAAGTCCTTTTTAAAGTATGGATTGAAAACACTGCTATCTTCTTAAATTCGGGTGATTCCTGAACATTACTTGATAGAAAACCCAACATCTTTGTGATGGCCCGATAGAAATCAAACATGGGATCTCAAGACCCGTTGCCATAGCCATAAACCGATAAAGCAGTCCAGCGTTATAAGATACACAACACGATAAGTTATCCAAAAGTTATCAAATAAATAGAACTAGATCAAACAACCTTTAATAGTGTTTGTAGTAAGTCGTCCCACCAGATGACTTCCGTGTTCCTAAGCTCTTAATATTTCACTGTCACGCACAATATCTCGGTGACTGTCAACTCCTATATTAATATTTGGTAAAAGATTACCTAAATCCTTGTTATCTTAGCTCACAGATTAATCACGACAGCTAGAACGTTTATAGATCCCTCAACGAAATACAGCGTATCATTTTCATTAAAATTTAAGGAATAAAACAAAGTTGTAGCCTCTATCTCGTGTTCTTTATTGGTGAGCGTAGCTTAAATTATATTTCATTCGTTTTATTCGCAAAAGTTTGGATTTCTACCGCGGAATTACCATGTGCCCTTAAAACGTAAGAGATAAACTTCTTATTTTTACCAATAATTTTGCGGATTCAGTTTCTGCTTGAGTACGTACCTATATATTTTTTTATTAAGATAACGTCAGATTTTGTGAATTGATGTCAAATTGGATTCGGAAGTACGGTGTGAATTAAGATTGGTTCGTGCGTCTAAACCTACTTTTTTATTATTTCAATTATTAATTCTCAGCCTGGAGTTAATTTCAAGCTACATGGATGTCACTTCAATGTTATTGAGCATTTAATATGTAAATTTTATTTCGTCTCAACGGATGACAAGGAATAAGCCTATACTTAACCACGCCTGTCCAATGTGGTAGAATCTTCGAGAATATTATGTAGTGCTCTCATAAGCGCCTCGCTTTGATTTCCATATCCGTTAAAGATAATAGACCAATGTCTAAAGCATTACTCTTGCAATCAAGTGGACGATGCATCGTTGCCCATTTCCTTACTGTCGTGAAACTACTAACACATGCGGTAACATTAATTGGCGCAATTAAGAATATCTACTAGTTATTTTCACGGCAAATTCCTATTAATCCTTAAACAGAACTTGACAGCGATGATAGTTCATGTGCGTTTCACGTCTGTTTTATCATTTGGATACACAAAACATGAATAGGATCACGCCTCACTGCATCAGAATCCGTTAAAAGTAAAAGTCAGCAAAATGCATATAGACAGACGAAAAATATAAAACCTTGTTTTAAGATCCCTCAAAATAATCGATACCCATAAAATTTTCGACTCTAATGTAATAATAGAAGCATTTTTCAACTGCAACAAGCTATGTATGACACAAACTTATTACAATTTCATATTAGTGCAGCATATTCACCAAAATTGCGGCATTTATTTAAATTTCTAGCTGTCACCTACATAATGCATTGTGCATGTTTAAAGAATAAACAAACTGGCTGTCCGCCCAACATTCTTTTAATATTTTAATATGCGAACGTTCTTAAAAAATATTCCCATAAGGTTGAACACGTAGCAAGATTGGACAGCAATGATATTAAGATGAAATAAAATTTATTAATTTAAATGCTAATGAGTAGCCAGCAGCGGCGGCAGGGTTGTTAGTGATGTACTGCGCCCCTGGGACGCCGGGGAAGCGAGTGTTGATTCAGAATATAGGGTTATACTGTACCTAGCTAGTATATTTAGTATTAGATATTGGTGTTATAAGTTTGGAATCTTTGTCTATCTGGAGAAGTATAGCTTGTAAACGGTTGAGATGACATAATAATTTTTTAGAAAATGACGTTTCATAATTGATATTGGTGATATAAAAAATAAAATCTTTAATTTTGAACCTTGACGAGGAAAAATAAACTTTTAAGTAGTCGGTTTGTATCGGAGTACTTTTATGAATAGATTCAATTCTTTATCTCTTTACGTGTGTATGTATTTTAATGCTATGGAAATTATAGAATGCTTGATGCTTTAAGAATCTTACTGGACATTATAGAGATTTCCTACTGACCCCTACTTACATTGACTGTCTTTAGTATAAATGATAGTCAGGATAAACTTTATACGATGCAGATATTAACCCTGTTTCTAAGCTTGTGTTATCAGTAGAGAATATTATGACAAGATAACCTGACAATAATTTACCTAAACCTATAATCTATTCCAATTTCAAAATAACCAATTACGCATACGTTAATGTTGCAATAAAAGTATCGTTACTTACTAATCCAAAAAAAATTGTGTGTCAACATTTACGTCACGCACAAAATAATCTAGATTTACAGCCTTGAAAAATTTAGGTAAGCAGAAAAGACGCCAGATATTTCTTGCTAAAATGTTAGAGCTGCCTATCTCTTCCTTCCATCTTGACTTTTGCAAGCGCTTAACATAATTCCATCCTCCAAGATTTTAGATTTTATCCCGGACCTCCGCAGCTCTTTAAACCATGTCCTTATTATAATTTTATCGTCCCATAGCTTTCTTAGAAGTCTGGTCTGCCCCCATTGTACCCTTATAAGACCTATATAAATGGTAATATTAAGATTAGGTAGGTAGTTCAGTGTTTGGTTTATTATTGTATTACTAGATTTCGCTCATGGCATCGCTCGCGAAGAAGTAGGTTAGATTATGTTAGCTTAGTAACAATATTTTTTGTGGATGAAAGGTACCCTATGTCCTATTCTGTACCTCTGACAACGTGTATGCGAAATTGCATGATGTTCGATTAAGTAGTTACGACGTGAAAGCGTAACAAACAAGCAAACTCATATTGGCATTTATAACATTAGTTAGGATTAGAATAATTTAATTTTGTTATTTAATATCGTTTTCAAAAGTATAACGTTTAAAGTTGGCTCGTTTTACATAACTTTGACATTGTGACCTAAGTGTAAATGAATAAATCATTTTGACATCGACTTTTCTTCTAGTTTAAGGTATAATGCAGCTATCTCTATCGCTTTTAAAATATGCAGATACTGTGATCATGTTTTAGTAACTGAAATAGATACATAAATATTCTATAAACTCTACCTTCTTCCAATAAATAAACCTATATTAATTGTAATGTATTTCTTCTTAAGTCTCTTGTTTCATTCAGTACTGTCACATACTCTAAACAGACTTGCTTGGTATAGGTACTTTTGAATTGCCATTGTTAAAAATGTCTCTCATCTCAATAGATTACAATGCCTTTCGATTATCCTCTCTATATACTTTCTCGTCCATTCTTTTGTAGTCTATTATTTCCATTTGCAAACTTTAACCAACCATTAAGTACATATTTCTTAATTCCTTTAATCAATTAAGTCTTGTCGTCGTATTATAAAAATTCTGGAAATAAAAATACTATGGGTAATAGTTTTATGATTAAACCACCATATTATGAAATATTTCTTATCATTAAGTAGCACTCAATTGATTCACCACACAGTGACATTATGATTATATTTTATCTTCTTAAAAAACCATCAACAAAAAGCTATAAAAAACCGTGGTACATACATTTGACTTTAAGGTTTTGCGAACGAAGTGTTGTTATTTACACATGACTATTGATTAGCGACGTTAATTCACTTTAAATAAAAATTTTAGACTAGCTTTTAATAACAATTATAAAATATTATTTAGGCAAATATAATTTTTTTTGCAGGCAATAATTCATCACATACATTATAACCTTATTGACTCTAAAAGCGAAACAATTAAACTATTTTAGTTACACGACGACTGTATTTTTTGTTTTATTTATTTATAATATATACCCTACACTACATACCTATGCTATACTACTCTTATATGAAAAATGTAATTGTAAACGATGATCGCTTCTAAACATAGCAAATTTTAAGTCCACGTCAACTATACTCAATTGATATGAATAATCATATTAAATAAATTATTCTTAAGAAAATATATCCCAAGAATAACCACTAGCCTACAAAAATACAGAATCAAAACCATTTTCTCTTATTATTGTACGGTGCATATTCTATAGCTATCAGAAAATTTGTTAACCTACATTTAGACATTCAATCAAAGCCGAAGGTTTCCAAAAATAATAGAGCCTAATAGCGAATCCATGTTGATAGGTAATTGCGTGGCTTCGAAGAAATTACTAGGGAATACTTTCCGAGGTATAAACCTTCTAGAAATTCAATTAATATTATACGTACAGCACGATTTGTGGAGAAGGCGTGTGTAGCAAAATTAATCAGGCTACATGAGCCCTTATCAAGGCATAGTTTAGAAGTGCTGGAATTCTTTGTTTAAGGGCTAGGCGATATGTTTGTGGAAATATTAGATGTATAAAATGGTGATTACGAGACCAAATAGCGTTCTTATTTGTTACATAAGGTAATGCACAAGTAACTTGCTAGACATGAAAGCATAAAAGAGATATAAGTTATAATGTGGCTCACGTTGATCGTTTGCACCGTCTATAGAAATTGCGCAAGTGACTCAACATGAGCATGTATTCTATAGAAATGAGTTTTAACAAGAATCCATCGAACAGTTTGCGCTACCAGCTCTGACTGTAGCCAGAAACGTCTGTAACATCAGAGCTACTCTATGCACGTTGATGATCCTGCCAAGATCTTTTAAAGAATCTCATGCTGTATTGTTCTAAAGAAGCTATGGTCGATTGGTCGAGTCGTTTAATTCATCCATCGATGTGCGGACTCCGGTGCCCAAATACAGTGCTTGTAACATTTTGTCTGGTGCTTATGGTTAAACTGACAGGTTGACAAACTATTAAGCATCCGTAATGAGTCCTCTGGATTACGCATTTGACTGCACTGAGGACGTAGTGGTTTACGTAGTCGCCTCGTCACTGCCACTGCGCCGAGTGTTGTGGGTTCGAATCTCTCTCGGGACAAAACATTGTGTGACCCACAAATGTTGTTTCGAGTCTGCATTCTCTTTGTGTTCGTTATTTGAATGTTATTTTAAACTCCCCTGCAATACAGGCATTACTGCTAAGGCGGTATAAACATTTAAAAAAAAATGCGCAGCCCGTATACGATACTCAGGCTTATTTTTTACTGAAATAATATCTCTGGCCATTTTCTCAAACAATTTCGAAGAAAATAACCTATTAAATAAGTAGTACAACAGACTCAAAGGTTCAACATCCGATGAATGAAAGGCAACGATCAAGTCGATGTTTACATGACCTCCAGAGTAGGTAGTCTTTCTGAATAGGAGCCTATTAGTCACCTGTCTCTTCAATCGTCGTACTGAAGATTGCGTGACCTATATTTATAAATGGATCTTAATTTGGCAATATATCTTCAGAAGATCAATATGACGGCTTTCTTCGAATTAATGCTTTCTTTAGATTCTTCTGCTTAAAAAGCTTTAAACCTTTAACATAAACATCACAAATGTCTTCAAAGTATTAGACAGAAATGTGACACATCAACACCTATACGATAAATGAAAAACCTATTGCGGATCACATGCCAGATTACGTGCTGTTGTTGAAGAAAATCTCCTACAGTACACTTTTTCTGTCCAGCGAAATGAACCTAAGGCCAGACGATTAAAATAAACGCAAATTGACAGAATTGATCTCCAAATACAAGGATTTACATAAAATCTTAGACAGACAAAACACGTAATAATTCTCTACATTTTCATAAAATAGAGGTGGAAATTGTAGCATCCCCTTAAACAGGGGTAGTTTGTCTTCAGCGAGAGAATTATGCGTGTCGACCCCTCTACGTACTGACTTTTATACTCTACCATAGAGCAGGTAAAGATACGTGCCAGGATTTTCGCACCACTATCTATTTTATGTATGTAGAGATATCGCTACGATTTGTTAGAGACGATAAAAGGATATTCTTTAAATGTTTTATGATAGAGTATGGGAAGTACAGGGTGAAATGGTATCTGTGCAGAGTGTAGCAAATTTCTGTGGTCGTGGTTGTGGGACGTCTAGTAGAGTTTATTGATGCATAAATAAATTTATGCTTGTTTATTACCGATGGGGTAGGCAGAGGTCTGATACTTTCTGTTGTTTATTGCTTCAACTATATTTTTATAATTTACGTAATTGGGAGTATCTTATCTTATCTTGGAGCCAGTCAGTGCAGACCGGCGACACTTCGACCCAGTAGGATCTTTTGTGTCGACACTCTCCCAATATCGACTACCATATCATCATCATCATGGCAGCCGGTACCAACGGCTTAACGTGCTTTCCGAGGCACGAAGCAGGCGATAATTGTCAATCAATACGCACATAATTTCGAAAAGTCATGTAACTTCCGAAAGTCATAGGTGCGCGACGTGGGTTCGAACCCGAGACCCTCTGCATTGCAGTCTGTTGGTCTCCCCACTGAGCTAAGTGAGCTATCGCTGCTCTAATTGGGAGTTAGCTTATTGGCATCTTCTCAGTTTGTTGTTGCTGTTTAGCAAATATAGTTGGTCGATTTTTACTGCTACACAAAGCTAGAGATATATTTTGCTCGCGTAAATGAAGGTTATTTCAATTTTCTATCCCTTGGGAACAATACTTTTTCTGAATGAAAGGTACCCTATGTATGATAGGTCAAGTACTTAAGGTATGAAAGCGTAACAAACTTACATTCGCATTTATAATATTAGTTAGGATGAGCTTCTGAAAAACGATCTGAAAAAACGTTAGTATTTTTTACTTGGGTATTAAACCCGTGAAGGCATAATATTACTTGCAGTCGAACGGAATCTCCCTGATTGCAAGCAAATTTTTGACAACGCGACCAACGAGAGCTTCAACTATCAAAATAGGACAAACACATAAATTAAACATTAATTAAGGAAGGCAATAATAACTAATGTTAACAAACTTATAAATAACATTAGATATAACGATACCATAACATTAGGTAATGGCAATATTAGCATTAGCAATTAATTGTATGTAAAATTAATGCTAAATTGTTGCATTGATCTGCATGCATTGTGCATCGTAGGTATTCTATCGCGTGAGAGTACGCGTTCAGTGTTACATACTCATTGGACGCTATGTTAAACATAACAACTAGCTTCCACACGTGGCTTTGCTCGTTTAAAGCAGATTGAAATGGCATTCGTTGCTAGATAGTGTAGATTTCTATTAGTGTAGGAAGTTTTCGAATCGACTAAATAGTATCATAGCATTATATTCTTTATTAGTTTATTCCTGGCATAAAAATGTACGCACAATAGAAAGTAACATTATGGTAGTGTTCTGTAGAGCTCTGGTACCCATAGTAAGATTTGACTTGAGTTATCAATACCAATGAATTCTAATTCTAGCTCTTTGAATAATATTTAGTATGTGAATGCAGTCGCTGTGCATGAAGTATACTGAGTTTGATTCCAGGGCGAAACTGAGTGTCATTCGGTTTTTCTGTAACGAAATTCTGCTTAGCTGCTCTGAAGCTGTAATTGTGTCCGGTAGTCAAGAATAGGCTACCACTGCCTACCCTTAGGCAATAAAATCGAGGGACTCAATATGTATAGTGTATACATAATAGGTATTCTATAATAATAATATAATGTCATCCTGACCGAATTTCGGTCACAGCGGCCAATCTTAACGGAGACTAGTGCACAAGTGTGTGCGCAAACACAAGTGCACTCTCTGCTTCCTAACTCTCATGATCCGATGGGACGAATAATTCGACACGACTGGAAAGAGATCAGGCGCAGAACCAACGGTTTTACGTGCTTTCCGAGGCACGGGGATGTCTAACACCGCCAACTTCCTAACTCCGGGCTCGTATTGAGATTTCTTAATAGAAAAACTCTATAACTTTTTGTTGGCCCGACCCGGGATTCGAACCCGAGACTTCATGCACAGCAGTCGCATTCACTACCGCTGCGCCACGACCATTGTATTCTATAAGGTAGTTATAGAAAGGCGTAAGTTAAATAATAACCATAAAAAAGCAATAACTTCGACTGCGAAAAGTTGAATCCAAATTGAAAATGCAACGCAAAACTAACTAAAGCATAAAACAACCGGAAATAATTTCATTTATATAATAGTCTCATGTATTTTTCTCAAGTGCAAATATTCCCAAATCGTCCCAGCTTTATGTAAACGTATTCATTGCGTATATATTAGAATTTATTTACCTTGTTCAATACTCAAAGCAAATTCTCTTTCCGTGTAAACAATGACGGTAAATATTTTGTTTGTGTGCCGTTATGTCAATGGTCTGATTGAGTTTGTAATGTAGTTGTGTGTGTATATATTTTTAGGTGACTTTCGATTTAAATTAAGCTTGACAGAGGCACTGTTTTTTAAATATTGATGTTATAATACAGCCTATTAGGTCCCGCGACATAAGCTTGCGCTTATGATTGCATGCGATCGTGAAGTCTTGGTTTCGATTCTTGGGTCCAGCAAAGTGTTACAGGCTATTCTGTTAATGAATTTATTAGTAGCAGGGCTGTGCTCAGTATATGGCATTAGGCTCTCTAATACTTGAGACCTAAAACGTTATACGTTTATATCTATTAAGAAATTGTCATTCGTAGAACACATTTTTACAAAGAGCAACTTAAAAAATGGATTCATGTGTATACACGTCTGTTTTCCCCTTCGAGTACATACAGGTGAGTCCATACTCAATGTATAATGTATAAGATCAAGTTATATATAATTACTTACGCGATAGTATATAATATACATACATAGTCCATGCTTATAGAAGCATAAACTATGTAAAAGGGAAGAAAGTTAAGGCATTTGTATTAGAGACTAACATTTCGAAAGCTATGATTTTAAGACCCATGTAATAGGGGCGTGCCTTAACTGGGCACTTAAACAGGCACTGTGGCACACACTACTACTCAGAAATACTTTTGTTTTTTATACGTCTAAGGTGCAAACAAGCATACGGCCCACCTGATGGTAAGTGGTCACCGTAGCCTATGGACGCCTGCAACACCAGAGGCATCACTAGCGCGTTGCCAACCCTTTAGGAAAGGCAGTAAGAAGGAGAAGGAGGGGAAGGGCCTCCCGCACTCTCAGTCACCGAACGAAACACAACAGTAGGAATACTGCTATTTCACGTCGATATTCTGTGAGAGGGTAGTCCTTCCCCGGGCGCGCCGGCCCATTCATGCTGAAATCAGCGAGGCTCTACTACTAAAAACTACTTGACAAAAAACTCAATAACGTTTTGCCTGAGTCGGGATTCAAACCCGAGACCACATGCACAAGACTTCGCATTGACACGGCTGCGCCACCGAATCTGTCTAGTAAATAAAATTCTTACTAATATTATAAATACGAAAGTCAGCTTGTTGGCTTGTCGTCCTTTACGCAGAAACAGAGCGAAGGGCCGTCGCGATCTTTTTCATAGAACTAGTTAATTGACGGAGAGAGTTTTGTGGCTCCTTTTTATACAAGCAAATAAACAGTTTCTATGGAAAAGCATCTACAGACTGTAGTTAAGCGGCTGGTTAAAGCTAAATAAAATGATAACTTATATTATAATGTAAGTTTGTTTGTAACTCTTTCACACTTTAACTATGCGACCGATCATCATGAAAGTTCGCATACCTACTCGTTGTAGGGTGATATAGAAAAAAACATAGGGTATCTTTAATTCCGAATAAGTGCTGTACCCGACGGCAACTTGATAAAATTTGACTGCCTCGCCCTATGCATGTCGGTGTGATTGGGTCCTTATGTCCTTGGGTTTTAATTTTCATAAGTTTTCTGTTAGAATATTTTTGCTACACCACGGAGTCTGGTCGGTATACGTCATTCGATATATCCCACAAGACGTGAGACTTATATCATCGCTCGCGCAACATTCGTATAATAGACCTGTGCCGACCCCTTCGAACATTTAGATGTGAGTGTATATATGTGAAAAACCTTGTATATAATTTAACGATCGAGGAAAAATGCGATTCTAATACGATATCGAACACGTTCTTTCCCTTTAAAAACACACAAATAACACCATGCCGTACCATAATCAAAGCAAGAACAGGAAAACTCAAAACATACTTCACAAGTTTGGACGCGGCGAGTATGTTCACAAGCTGCGACTTGATTTATCGGCCTCCTCAGACGTGGGGGGCGAAGCACCCTCCGCGGGGTGGAACGTTTCGAATTCATTATCAAAAGTATTCTGGAGGCCTCAAGATGTTGGTTTGGAAGTACACAAGCATCGGCCTTGGTTACAAATGCATTGCATATTAAGCAGCATTATTCATATATTCTTAGAACCTCATGATATGTTTGTTGTTGTATCCTATATCTTGATGCCAGATAAAGTCGCGTTCGGTTACTGGTTCGGAAAAATCGTTATTGGAATTTTTTTGTTGGGACAACTTGAATAGAAGGACGTTTTTCAGGAAATATCGGTCCTAGACGGCAATGGATTGCGCGAATATTTGAGTCTCACATAGAGACTCAAATAAAACATAGCTGGTGTAGTACACTCCTGCCTACCTCTATGGATCAATTATAAACGTGAGTAGTATAATAAAGATGTTTACAAGTTTTGATCCAATTTGGATCATTAAAGTAACTTGTTTAAATATTAAATAAAGTGGTTTGAAGTGATAATGATATAACTTGAATGATAATGAAGATTTCCTCTTCCCCTCTTAATATTGGAAGAAAGTAATACTTCTGAAGAAGAGTGATAGTCAGGTTAAAACTTCAGTGGTTGAATTAGTACTTTATTATCTATATGTTTCTGAGACGGTGCTAAAAAATCTTCTTTTCACGAGGTGTCTTCCCGATCTCCAGACAAAGTAAATTTCATAAGGAATTAGTTAAGTAGTATCGATTCACGTCGAAGAGTATATTAATTTCGCAACTAGGATAAAAGAAATGTTAAATCGAATAGCGGTGGATCAATATTCGATTATTTCAATTGACTCGAGAATCAATGCCTGATTAACCAGAATGATAAGAAAGCTAAAGGTGTCGCCTAAAAAGAAAAAGTTAACGCCATGAAGTTCTCACATGACTAGTTTTTTCTCGATTTACTTTATCAGAATTTATCAGGTATTCCGATCCATTGACTGAGTTGATTCTATGTTTAAAATCTATCATCAATTTCAAACACATCGAATCTATTTTCTAGTAATCGATAACAAATTGACATGTCGACATGTGCTAGTACGTAAAGTTGCTAATATGTTGTCCTGCCTATGGAAATATATTTTTTAGTTTTAGTATTAATCTGCCTTAACTACAATAAACCGTAACCGCTATCGATCGAATTTTCTAGCAGTACTATAGACAAAGCCTTATTCCCTTATTAGCCTAAATAACCCCTTTAAACTCCTTAAGCTGTCTTTTTATAAAGACCTTACTATTCTCGTTATCGTATTGTACGAAACGATATACAAGCATACTTGATAGTGAAATAATTGTCACATAACGAATCTAAATTTCTATTAGGTGACATCTGTTATTCTTTACTGTCACTAGCCAAAAGTCATGAATACAAACTAAAATCCTATTAGATCAGAACTATACTTGTAAGTACTACTACTTACTACTATAGTTCTGATCTAATAGGAACGAAACTAAGAAGAACTCCACTACAAAACATTCCACACCCCTTTTTAGAAACAAAACCAAGCTCAAATATCCACCTACTTAAATAATTCTCGTCGTAGTCACCCAACGAAGTTCGACACAGGTTCTGTAATTAATTGAATTACGAACGGTATCGGGTCTGCTCGTTTTGTGTTCGCCTCTGTACGATCATGGATGACAGTGCTACATTTTATTAGGGTAGTGAATAGAAGTATTGGTTTTGTGGTTTTAAATCTTAGTCGGTATTTCTGATTGGAATTAGTGTTCATTTTAAATCTAGGATTGGATATTAATCAAATTGAAACTTATTCTTGTAACCAGATTTAGAAGTAGCCTATGTCCGCCTGATTTTATGGATACTAGGGTTATAAATCACGCGCTAAAGACTTAAGACACAAATACTTAAAGATGGGATGCAAGAAAAAGATTTGGAGAAGTATGTAAGCCTGGATAATACTATTATTGCTATAGGCGACGGCGTGGCGATGGATTGTCATATTTGACATTGCTGAAGTCCAAAAGTAGCGGTAAGCACTTACCACCAGGTGGTCCGCTGGCTCGTCTGCCACAAGGAGCAATAAAAATATCTTACTTATCGGTCGAAACGCAGTAACAGTGGTACTTTTAAACTAATTTTATATAAGTGGTACTTCCTGGGCCCTCTTGCTTTCCCTTGTGGCGTAGGTACGCATAAAAAGCATTTCAACATGTTAAAACGAAAGAAATTTGGTACTTTCTCGGGATAAACAGCTTTTTTGTATCATCACCAAACAAACCACAATGGACTCTTTCAATCTTAATAATATATAGTAATAACCGTTGAGAATTATCAATATTTTGTGTGATAGAACAATTTAAAATCCCATAAATGTTAATCGACTTATGACACTGACTGTACATCTGTTCAATACATTACTAGGCAAGCGAATCCATGTGATGTACCTATCTGAAACAGCGACATACATCAGCCACTACTTCGTCATTTCTTTCTCAAATGCTATCCTATCATTTCTGTTCTTTGCAGATCATGGGAAAACAACCCTTATATTATTATACTAAAGCGTTCCTGTCTAAACAAAGTATTACACGTATTTAGCAATGTTATTATAGCAGATTTTAGCACAATAATAGCAGATTTTAGGCGTTACATTCGATTTGTTAAAGCGTTATAATCCAATGAATTATCGGCAGATAAGGCCTGATTTGCATGAACATGGCAAAATCTCGTTTTAGTTCAAATATTCAAATGCTAAACAATATTTATTCGTGTAGCATGGGTTTTAGTATTGTTGCAATGTGATTTTAAGCGTCGACTTCGAACAATTTTATCGCCATGAACAATAGCTGATATCTTAATACAGATAGACAATGTGTTAATAGCTTAGCAAATGTGAGTAGATTCTCTCCAGGGATTCGGCAATCTATTAATTATTTCCGGTGAAAATAAGTGTGTTAGTGCGAGAATTTGTAGTGCTCATTTCATTCCAATACGGCATGTAAAGCTGATTTAATGCTATTTATTTGTTTAGTTTTAGATACCCTCTATAATAACCTCCCTAAGGCAATATGTAATATAAAGTTGTGATAAATATACATTTAGATATACACGTTTTGTAAAAAGCCACTACATTTTTATTGGCGAATTTATTTTTATTTTATTTTATACTAGATTTTGCTCGCGGCTTTGTTCGCGTTAGATTTTATCAATAATTTTGTATCCCTCGGGAACAGTATTTTTTCTGGATGAAAGGTACTAATGTCTTTATCTGTCCCTGACAATGTGTATGCGTAATTTCATAACCATCGGTCCAGTATTTAAAGCGTAACAAACAAACAAACTTACTTTCATATTTATAATATTAGTTGGAATAACTGTATGCAGTAGTTAAAAAATTCTACGAAGTTTTGCTGTTTTTATTATTATACCTACGGATTCTGCAAAAATAAACATGGTTCAATAAGCTAAAGAAAACAAGCTCTATAATTGACAAAAGAATCACGTGTATGAGACATTGGATTATGTTATCTAATAAAGCCTCCTTATAGCTTCATAACCATCAGCCACAATGACACAAGAACTCAATATGAAAAGAGTGACCGACCACTTTTAAAACACACTCCCCTAACACCAATTTCATCGACCACAGCCCTATACCTGAACACAGAACAAATTTAAAAGCAGACGAAGGACGGAATAGATTACATTGAAAACCCGATTCAATTATCGTATTGTCGAGACCCTGTGTTAACATGCAAATTGGTCCATTTCAAAATTTTGCGGCCCAGTCCTTCTGTCTAATAGGAAATAGGCGTTTTCCGTTATCATTCACATCAGACGAGCGTGCTTTTGTTTCATCTTATGTAGATTCACGAAATTATGCTGGACCCCACACTGTGCCCTACAAGGCCTTTAAGTGGACCCTTATTGTTTCGGTTGCTCTTTCGAAATATGTTGGTTAATGGATTGTTTGGATTTGGAATAAGCTTCGGTCAACATAATAAGGTTCGTTGGTACAAGGGAATGAGGTCTGAGATGTGGTGTGTGTTCAAAAAACATTAATAAAGCATATTTTTGACAGTAATAATGCGAACTAACTTACATTAGATACGGGTGTATCTACATTAGATAATATTTCTAATATCTTTTAGTGATTTTTATCCGCGGAATATTTAGGAAAAGAGGTGAGATAAAATGCAGATATTTGCTTTAACCTAGCATATTGGTAGGACGGAACAGTTATATACTTTTCTGCAATGCCCGCAGAAAAGTATATAACTGTCCCGTAATGGCCGGATATGTGAAATTTAATAGTGATTTTTTTAGCCATTTCAGAGATGTCATACGGGCTAATCTCTGAAATGGTGTGTCATATTCTCTGAAAAGTTGGCCTAAGAGACGGCCAAAAAATACTTATTTCTTTTTTACATAGATATAGCCAGTCAAGCCAGTCTAATCAGGGACCATTCATTAAGAGAACCAGGAAATATTTTGTAGAAATCTTTGAAATGGCATACCAGCAGATTAAGTTTCTGTTTCTTGCCTATAACCCCAAAAAACCTGGTTGTTTCACAGTTCCATGTTCATCATTATTTTATTGCACATTCCCAACCCTTCCCAACCCAGGTGCAATAGTAACCCTCTCCCTTATTTCACTTTTACGACTTGCACAAGACACTAAAACTTTAATTATTTATTCCCATTAGTTAATGTTTACCTATGAAGAGATGGGGAGACAACAATAGTAGTATATCTGCCTATCCCTCTGAGATAAGCGTCTCGTAAATCCTTCGAAGACAATTAAGACGTCGTAATATATAGAGCTAAAATAATACATTGACTGTCGTAACATAATACATTATATATATTGTTCGTGGTCACCGGTGACCACAGTGGTGCTTAAAGGGTTACAGTCATTGTGTTGGTAGATACTTGTAGAAGAGTTGCTATAATTATTTGGAGACTCAGGTAAGTGGATTAGAAGAAGCATTGTCACTGCATTAGGCCCAATGAGTAAGAGTTCCAGTGAATCACATACCTTTTCTTTCACCTTTAATTATTTTTCCTGGTTTCGGCATCGTGCGAGTGAGTGAGTATTGCAAGCGATAATAGGTGGTCATATAAACACAAAATACTTTAATAATATTTTATACTTTTTATATTCTCTTGATTGTTTAATAGGGATTTAAGTACGCAGGAGCGACTATGTCAATCCCATCGTGCTTACATAGATTCTCTCCCTATATTTAATCTAATACTTACTTATCTGATATAAAGCTGTACAATATTTTTGCTGGCCCAGATATAGGATTAGCTAACACACCGTGAAAAATGCCTACATCTATTCGCGACAAATTTACAGACTGCATGAGCGTATGCCTTTTCTCACGGTACCGAACACACTCCTCTAACACATGTAGTACATCCTCTATTGTGCCACAGACCTCGCAGTTAGGATTATCTGCTTTTCGCATTAAATACGTGAATTTGTTTAGAGGAATATGTCTAGACCGAAAATTATGTGCTATAATAATTTGATGACGACATTACAACATTAACAAACCAGGGTATACGAGGAGGCTCACATTAAATGCTTTTGTACCAAATTCCTTTAGATTTGGATCTCTCATCAAAGTAATCTTTCCATATACTTATAGGTGCAATAACAAAAGTGATTTGTAAAGAAGTAGAATAGACTGTCTCCTTTAGCACGCATTGCTGTCATTAGTTTTATAGTAGCTATATATTAATACGTTAAGCAAAAACTTTGTACCCTTTTTTACGAAAATTGCGCGGATGGAGGAGTATGAAATTTGGCACAGTTAAAGTTTATATGGAGAAGGAGGGACAAATCCTAATATTTTTATAAAATATGCATAAAAAATACATTAAATTAATAAGAAAACACTACACACACGCACACAATCATGCATTTGACACACGCAGTCAAATCGCGTTCGTAGTATTTCGCCATTATTCGTCTGACGTCGTCGTACAATTCTTTGTAACTACATTACCTATAGGTAACCATAGTAACAAGTTTTCTTTATTACAATAAATTAGTACCTTATTTATATGTAATAAAGAGAAAAGAAAAAACTAGCAAGCTTACGAATTTTGGTCGAATTTTGACCACTAGGCGATCGCTAGTAAGCTACAAAAAGCTATGTGTGGATGCTGACCGTGATGTAGTAGATTTCCGTAGGGCTTGATTAGTTTTATAAAAATATATTAATTAATAACCGCCTTGACCTATATAACTTTTACATAACACAGTTGACGCATAGCGGGTGTTGCTAGTCTAACATTTTGGTTTTAATTGTGTGGGTAGATGTAGATGACAAATCTAAATATATTACTTACCCTACAACCACTCACGTGTAAAATATCAACAACTAATTAATGAAAAATCCAATCAAAATTTTTGTTCATTTTTAAAAACAGAAGGGGGAGTGGGACCATTGCTTCCCGCCGGAGTCAATTTGAAACTAAAGTGACTCATTATTTAACCCTTCCTATAATTTATTTAACACACGATTCTACACCTTATTGAGTAGAAAACTAAGTTGATATTTGTATGTGTTATTGATTGCCCAACGGAATACTAGCACGCTAATTGAAGCGTACTTTCATAACGTTTTAATAGAGTTATTTTTAGATTTTTTTTTTCATTAAGTGGACGACTTGATTAACTTGGTTGTATAAACTGCTTTTTAGATTAAATTTTCACGGATCGTGTTGCATTGTTTCGTGTAAAATTGCTTGGATAGGGAACAATCTGTGTAAATGTTTTGTTTGTTGATTGCGGTTTGAAGCCTGTCTGGCTATGTAGCCAAACTATGTAGTCTTATACTTATTTTCAATGTAAAGTATATAACACAATGAAAATCAGACGGAGACTCATTTTCATTGTGTAATCAATAAATAAATTATTATTATTATTATTATATTTACCCGCCACAAATCCCACTTGCTCATGAAGATTGTTCTTGTTCTTGAGCATGAGTAATTAATCCATTAATAAATTCATTATGCACACTTTGGCACACTTAAAACTTACTTACTTAAATGTAACAGAGTCTATGATATTAAGACGACTGGTCACCATAAATAACAACCCTTCCCGAGCATGACGTCGTTTCTCAGCTGTAAATTAACTTTACTCTCAAACGACGTCTGTTACATACTTTACTTAGAACTAACTTAGTCCAACTTGCCCGACCGCTATTTGGTATTGGCCTATTAAGTAATCGATCTTCGTAACAGATACACACAAATACAGCCCCAGATAGGCAATAATGCAATTACAAACACAGGATTAAGTTTAACTAACAGGAACGAAGTTATAGTCAGGGCTGGGTAATAAAATTAACCCTTGCAATACCGGCCGGCTGTAACTCTTTAGGGCTCGTATAGATTGGCAACTTTTAGTTGCTAAATTAACATTAATAATCAAACTCAACCATATATTGATTTAAAATCATGTTTGTGAGTCAATTATGTCTTTTATGTTAGACGAATGAATAATTGTATTTTAAAGGTTTCACTCAAACTCATTATTCTCATGTCAATCAGGTCTGAACAAGTATTGAAGTATCAGGCATAAAAGCCACTTGGTCTACGGTCAAGGTGTTAAGTACCAGTAGATATACCTACTATATTTTTATTGTAAAATGTTAGCTAAAATATATAATAATGAGTGTCAGGTGTTTGTGTAACAAAATGACAATATGCAATATTCCAAAAATATTATGATAATAATATGTATTTTATATAAACAATTTTCTTTTGCTAATATGGATAATGAGTATCTATTAAAAAAAAAATGTGTGTGTGTACCAGAGTACACAGGTAAGAAGTGAAACTTCTTTACGACATTAGTTAATTAGTTAACACAAATTATTTAACTAACTTAAATATTAATATTTATTTCATAACTTAATAAAAATAATTCAAAGCAGATATTTAATGACTTAATCAATTACACAAGTTATGAATCAAATAATTGGAATTATCTTTTCAAAGTAATACAATTATATGATGACAGTTAATCTTGTAGAAATGCAACGATTTTATAAAATTAAAAATGAATAAATAAATCATTAAAAACGAATAATTAAAAAAGATGTACGTATACATATTTTTATTTTCTAATCGTGTTTTGTTTTATTTTTAAATTATTATTTAATTTATATTTTTTATTGTTTTTAGAATTAATAATGTTCACTAGATTTGCAGTCATATTTATTAAAACTTGCTAATTTTAACAGATTTATATACATTCACTGATACTTACAATCAAAAAGTGAGGTTAACCTCAAATAAATATTAAAATCATGCTCATACGTGTTGAATTTATAAAACGAAATATATAATCACTCACTTTTCTTGTAAATTCACTTAAATTTGAATAAGTCTTTTTATTTTATCACTTTCAAATTAATATATTGTTATTCTTATCTCAAACCAAACTTCAAAACTAATATATTGTTGTTATTATTATAAATATATTACACTAGATGTTCCCGTGGTTTCACCCGCGTTTACCGTTACTGCGCCGCCCCCGTGGGTCGTAGCGTGATGTTATATAGCCTATAGCCTTTCTCGATAAATAGGCTATCCAACACTAAAAGAATTTTTCAAATCGAACCAGTAATAATCACGCAGAATAAACCAGGAGAAACATCGTTTGTACTATGTCTGTAATGGGTAATTATTTTGCTGCGATGTTATTTTAAAACTGCTATATCTCCTAAGATATTCATTGAAATCGAATGATGTAAAGGCAATTTTGTTTTAAATTAAATACTTGTGATGAATAACGTATTTATTTGGATAAGGATTAATATCATGTTTATAAAAATACCTTCGCAAATAATGCATTATTTTAGAACAAATTTCGTTAGCATAAAAATGGTTATAGTGAGCCAACCTTAAAAGATAGACTTATGCTGTCGCAGACTTTTTTTTAGAACTTTTAAAGGGGAACAATTCTGACATACATGATTTTTGCGAAACTTTAACTGTTTACGCAGCGCACGCAGCGGAAGCTCTCAAAAGAAAAAATTCTCTCCGATTTTGAAACATTCTTCATTGGTGCTACGCTCCTATTGATCTTAGCGTGATGATATATAGCCTATAGCCTTCCTCGATAAATGGGCTATCTAACACTGAAAGAATTTTTCAAATCGGGCCAGTAGTTCCTGAGATTAGCGCGTTCAAGTAAACAAACAAACAAACAAACTCTTCAGCTTTATAATATTAGTATAGATTATATTCTTTACGTTACTATACTAAACTTTGATAAAAAAGCAACATGGCGCGTAACCGAAAAACGTGACGCTGCTACAAAATTTCTCCCATACGTCGATAAAGAAGTTTCACTTCAATATATGCTTCTATTTAAATTCCTATTGACAAAGAAAGCATACTGTAATAATTGTTAGGTGTTACATATTGTGGATTATTCATGCTTGTGTTTTAATTTTTGTTAAAACTAGTTAAAAGAAAAGCTGCCTGCCTGGCGAAACAGTTCAATTCCATTAAATCAAATTGTAATAATAATAATAATAATATATTTATTTGCCAAAAAACACGGTATACAATGATCTTATAATTCAATAAAGCACATACATGTTTTGCCACGGTTACATAGCATGCAAATTTTAGATAATTATGCAACTATCACAATTTAAAATCAAAAAAATCTTTGAGACTGTAGAAATTATTTTCAGTTAGCCATTTGTATAACTGAATACCAAATTAGGAGTTAGGAATCTTATTATAAATTCGGATACACATCGCGATACAATTGCTATTGAATTTTGTGATTTTCGGGATACAATTTAGAACTAGTCTATTTGGATCTCGTCGATTTCTAGGTCTCAAATCATTCATAGTTTTATAAAATTCCTTGTTTTTCCAGACAAACATACAAATTTCAAAAATATATAAACAAGGCAGTGGTAGCAAGCCAAGCTTTTTGAAAATTGGTTGACATGAGTCATCACATTTGAGACCGTATATTGCTCGCATGCTCTTTTTTTGAGCTATAAACGCTCTCATTTGGTTTGTACTATTTCCCCAAACTATTAACCCATAGCGCAGTACGGATTGCACGTATGCACGATAGGACATCACAGCCGTTTTTATATTAGTCACATTCTTAACCTGTCTAAGGGCATATACAAATTTATTTATTTTATTCGATACATTCTCTACATGTGATTTCCAATTAAGATGTTCATCAATTATTATGCCTAAGAATTTCGTCTCGGTCACTTGTCTAAGTTTTGGAATATTCATTTTAAAGTTGTATTTATTATTATGTGATTGATTAAATTGTATGTACACGGAGTTATTGAGATTTATGCATAAATTATTATTATTAAGCCAGCGAATTCAAAAATCAATAGTTTCATTTATTTGTGATTCATGCTCTTTTATAGCATTATTTTTCTTGTCCGTCGTTACAATAATAGAAATATCATCGGCAAAGAGGAAGCATTTGTGAGTTGTAATATCAATGATGTCATTTATATATAGAAGGAACAAAATAGGGCCCATTATACTGCCTTGCGGCACACCCTGCTTGTTGGCCCTGTAACCCGATGAGTATGGTGTCATAATGCCTTTTTCATCGACTCTATTAACTACTACGCACTGTTTTCTATCACTTAAGTATGATGATATCCATTGAAGCGGCAGTTCTCTGATTCCAATAGCTTGTAGTTTACGTAGCAATAAGTCATGTGAAACTAAATCGAATGCCTTAGTTAAGTCAAAAAAAAAGACCTGTTGTTAGTTGATTGTTATTGACATTCATCAATATTACATCTAAGAGTGAGTAGATTGCCAGTGTCGTGGACTTTTGTTTTTGGAAACCAAATTGTTCCTTATTTATATTTTTCACAATAGCTAAGTAGCTTCCTATATATGCATTTTTCATATATTTTTGAGAGTATGGGTATTAAAGTTATAGGTCGATAGTTATTTACGTCCCATTTTTCTCCCTTCTTAAACAGTGGCTTAACAATGGAGAATTTCAAAGCCTCAGGGAAAACCCCGTGAGAGAATGAGAGGTTAACAAGGTGTGTTAAAATACCACATAATTCATTGACGCAAGCTTTAATGACTTTTGTATTTATTTCGTCGTACCCTTCAGATTTCGTGTTATTTAATAACATTATTTCTTGTTTTATGTCATTTTCTGATATAGGTGTAAGAAACATAGAGTTGCTATTATTTTTTCCAACAATGCTACCTGTATTGTAATTGTAATTTGTTTGATGATATGTCGAATCTATGTAGTGGTAATTAAATATGGAGGCTATGTCTGCGGGAGCTGAGAGAATAATGTCGTTAATTTTTATGTGTTCAATATTGTTTTGGGGGTTTGTATTGCACAATTCGTTTTTTATAACAGTCCAAAAGCTGTTTTAAATTAAGAACTTATGTAATAACTTATTTATCTCTTCACTTACATATTGCTGCAAAACTATGTTGAAGAAAATCTCGCACCTAAAAGTGGCTAGTCTGTATAAATGATGCCTATGTTCCTGTCATTTTGTGCGCTATGTTTACGAGTGCAAACAGAAATTTACTGCAGATTTTACTTGTAGTTCTTATTTCGAGAAAATTAATTCTATCATACTGCTTTGCAAATATTTATTTTGCAGTACTCATAAAGTCATAGTTGAGAATAAAAATTCAAATGTACAAGGAGATTACTATTTATTATTATTATTTACAATTATGATAATATAGTGCAGCGATAGTGAATTCGACTCGGTCGATTCCTAGATTATGCAAAGTGGGTTTTGGGTTTTTCCGACAAGAAATTCGTAGCAGCGCTGATACAGACCTGTGTCTGATAGATAGTAATAGAGTGGCAGCCTATTACTTCACTAAACCATAGCGAAATGAAAATTAAATGTATGTATGATACAGCTGTCTATTTTTTAATTTTTTTTCAGGTATACAAATGAGAGAGTTTGTATATTTATTTATTTGGACAACCAACAAGAACATACACCTTAAAAGCTAAGTTACAAAGTCAGTGGTATACAAGTATTGGTGCTGCCTTAATTACAGGTTGCCACGGAAAGCAAAATACAAACGATAGTTGGGAGCATTGGGCTTCCCAGAACTTAAAAAAAAACTTAAAGAAACAATTTCTTACATAATAAGTATATACTAAAAATACAAAACTTTATACTAATATATCTCAGCTTAGTGATAATGATTTATTTAAAAAAATTGGTAAACTTAGTCTAATTATATCAGTAATCTTATTTTTACTCACAGAATTATATTCCGCTTGGAGCCTATTTATAGAGAGAAAAAGTCTAGGTTAGTTTTGGATCGCTTAGGTGTAAATAGGTATTGACAATATGAGTTTTTTTTCTTTTTTTCTTTATTTATATGAGTTAAAACATCTAGTACTTATTCTAAGTTTATTAGTTATTTGTACAACTTATCTGAAATATTGACGTCAGTATTACGATGGTTGAAGATCCCAGTTATGAATAACATAGCGCTCATGTTTGTGGCTGATCGTGAAGTACCAGATTCTATACCAACGTTGGGTCAGGTCAGTGTAACAGAAAGGTGTGGTCATATTTAAGTATCATATAATATAGCAACTGAAAATGGAAAACCTCGACATATATAGCCGTATACGTTATTTGCACTAACATACATAAGTATAGTATTTTCGTTTTATCGACTTATCGATATTAGCACATGTTAGTCGACACTTCAACAACATTAATAGGCGCAATGTTGATAGTGCTTTAAACCTGCGTTTTTGTAATCTACAAATCCTTATTAATATTATAAATGCGAATATTATGAGTTTGTTTGTTTATTACGCTTGCACGCCTTAACTACTTGCCCGATCAACATAAAATTTTGCATACACTTTTTGGGAGGTACAGAATAAGATATAGGGTACCTTCCATCTAGAAAAATTACTTTTTATCTATCCTAACCTACATTTACGCGAGCGAAGCCGCGGGTAAAACCTAGTAGTAAATAAATAAATTGTATTAAATTGTCATATAATTTAAAATCGATTTTTTGAGGAATAGGGCACATAAGTTATTTTCCAGATATACACTACAATCCTAAAATATGACCATATCTTTCAGTTACATGCTGTAGAGACCTTATACATAAGTTTGTGCATATGACTGTATGTTTCATGAGAATGGTTACCGTAGTCTATTCAAAAGCGCGGTGGGTTGTAGTATTATCTCTTTTTTATTATTTCTAAAGTTCTCGCTATAGAAATAATTCTAGTGTCAAGGGGGACTTACAAGTATTAAAATAATGGAAACAAAGAACATTCGAACGTAACAAATTTTTGTAGATCACTTATTTTGATGTCCTATGTAACCGAACCTACAATACTCGGCGTAGATTACAAGTTCTTATTTAATAGCATAGCTCAGTCGGCAACCCGCGGCTCGCAAGCCGCTTGCAGCTCTTTGACTCCTCAGCTGCGGCTCTTCAACGAAATGTTTAGTGCAGGCACGGAATATTACTTACTAGCTTTTGCGCGCGGCTCCGCCCGCGTGGTACCTACATCAATAAAAAGTAACCTATGTCCTTCCCCAGGTTTTAGACTACATCTGTATTCTGTACTAAATTTCATCTAAATCGATTGAGAGGTTTAGCCGTGAAAAGGTAACAGACAGACAGAGTTACTTTCGAATTTATAATATTAGTAAGGATTATCTTGCCTTATAAGTAAGATACCAAATTTTATTTAAATAACCCCTGGTTAAACAAAGACTTATTTGACAAAGGCAAACTCAAGAATGTTCTTTAAATCCTAATTATTGCCGTAATTGTGTCTTCTGCTAAAGCAAACCTTAAGTCATAAAAATGGCTCTTTGAATAGATTTCAATTTTGTATTATTTATGTATATTTTTTTTTAATGGTAGGAAGCAAAAGCTTCCTTAAACAACGGACTCAAAGAATACTCAGACTCGGAGCAGATATTTGTGGATTACACAATATTTTACACTTTCTCTGTATAAAAAAAAGCTTTAAAAGCTATTTTACAGACTTTGCAGCCATAGTCAAACAAATAGACAAACTAATCTTAATAATAATGTGCAACAATAATTTCGTACGACCGATCTAAACGACGCAAAGCGCATGTACGCTTGTAAATTTTTTTATCGCCCGTGATTAAACTCGTCGGCTCAGCGTTTTATTATGGTCGGGTTATTTATACCCTTGCAGCGGAGGACGGGTTAATGGAAAATGCGCGCCAATTCTTTTTTTCTTAGTGTGCGTATTTGATGGTTATCTGTGTGTAGCTGTTATATTTTACGACTGAGATGGAGTTTTAGACTTACGGTAGAACATTTACATGAAAATTACTTAGTATGTATCACGATTATCTGTTATATTACTCACTAGAGGGGTAGATAGGGGTGGTTATCGTTTCTGGTCTCATTTTATAGGGGCGAGCCTATTGTCGTCTATTGGTCACATTGCCGGACTTCGTGCTGCTTACTGAGAATTTCTTGGTAGAAAACCTAATAACACTGCCCAACCTAGGAATGAAACTCGAGTCCTCATTATGCATACTATTATTAGATATATAATCCTATTGATTACCGCTATGCCACTACCACTTTCTACAAAGCAAGGTGGTCATACACAAGTATGAATGTCTTTTATTCGTTTGTTTAAGACTCGCAGTGGATTAGCGACTGTCATTAAAACAACGTTACTGTTTATCTAATTTAAATTATATATTAATTAATGTTATATAATAAATAAAATGATAATGTTACAATGCAAACTATATAGAATAATAAAGACTATCACGCCAATTATGGCTTTCGAATAAAATAACACAATATTAAATGGTAATGTGATTTACAAAATTCACTACATACACGTTCAATAAAATAAAGTAAACATCAATCTTTCAATATTGAAAATTCAAAAACAGAACAGTAAAAAACTGTAGAACAACTCAGTTTAAAAACAATTTCGAAAATGGAACAACTAGGGTAGTCGACGCAAAAAATGGCAGTGTATTGACGAATGACGTCACCTTTCCCGTCACACCCTCCGCCGATATTTTATTTCGCTCGTACATCAAGTTTGACGGGTGACAAGCGCTGTGCCAATCCGACAGTACATGGCAAGAACTGGTGCGTATACCCGATGTTACGAGCAATTGCGGTTTGTTTCTGTGGTCGAATGATACTTTTTTTTGGCGATGACAACACACGACGCTTCTGAACTTCGATTTGAATTATGGTTGACCTAATTTTTTTGGTTCGTGCATAGTTATGTAATATTTTTGCCACTGCCACCACGGGTGAGTATAGTGCGATCGAATCCCAGATAGGGTACCTAGTAATTTCTATGATCCACAAAAATTTATTATTTTTCTGAGTCTAGCTATACTTTGAACACAAGATTACGTTTCGCGCAAGCTACTTTCCTAGTAACTCTCCTACACTAAACATTTACAGCTAATGGTTTACCATCAGGTTATAAACTGGACAGCCAGATTCAAAAGCCTTTGGCTCGATAAAATATGTAAAAAGTTTAGCATGGTAGAGAAAAAGAGGCCTCATCGGTAAACTTCCATTTAGGTCAATAGGAAAATATTGTTTACCTCTGTAATGATGGAACTTGATATAAACGAAAGATTCCGTTTACAGATAACAACGCTCGCGGCCAACATAATTTTATTAGAAATTGGATAATTCGTATTTTTCATAAATAATATTTTGTCTATAGAAAAATCTTGTAAGATATTTTGTTTAATTAGATGTTTGGTATGCTAATATTATAACATATTACATTCTTTAAAATATTTCGTGTTCGTATGTAACGAAGACATTAGCAGGTTCAGAGCTGCTATCGAGAATTTCAAAATAGAAATATTGAATAACTTCATATCTTTGCCGAAGTAATTCATCTACTTCTCTGCTGACACGCATGTCTTCTTTTTCCTTCGATTTTTTTTGGGGCCTTTAAGCAGGGCATAGAGAGCTCCTCCTTAGGCCGTCAAAGTAGAGACTTCGAGGGCTCTGCTCGTAGACTACACGTCTGCCCACCATAAGGCGGAGTATAGTCATTTTAATTGACAACAATAAAACAAAACTCTTTACCCGGCCTGGAGAGCAGCAATAGCTCAGTGGGGAGACCAACAGACTGCAATGCAGAGGGGTTCGAACCCACGTCACGCACCTCTGACTTTCGGAAGTTATATGACTTATCGAAATTATGTGCGTATTGATTGACAATTATCGCCTGCTCCGTGCCTCGGAGAGCACGTTAAGCCGTTGGTCCCAGCTGCCATGAACATCTATGGCAGTCGTTATTGGGGAGTGTCGACACAAAAGATCCCACTGGGTCGAAGTGTCACCGGTCTGCACTGACTAGCCCCCACATAAGATAAGATACCCGGCCTGGGCATAGAAACCGGGCTGCAAACATAAGTGCAAGATTATGACATAGGACAATCGAAGCGCTATAATATTATTTTGCTATATTCTACCCTCCGATCCTTAGGGATTCAATCCCTAAGGATTACATACCGAGAAAAATTGTAAATAGTATATACTTTATGTCGAGGTCTTGGTAGATATACCATGTCCTGAAAACATTCCATGTATGCCGGGTGTTTTTTAAACTTGTGGTCCGATTTACGCGTGATTCAGTTACAAACATGCAAACTTTCACATTTAATATTAGTAGAAGGTTGGATAAAGACTTGGTGTGAAAGGTAAACGTTAATTACAATTATATTATTATATAATATTCTGCATATTTACTAGTTAATGACATACATATCAAAACCCATGTGTAAATGCAACTACATAATCGTAATCCTAATCCTAACTAATATTATAAAAGCGAAAATGAGTTTGTTTGTTTGTTTGTTACCTTTTCACGCTTAAACCACTGAACCGATCATCCTGAAATTTTGCATATACGTTGACAGGTGTACAGAAACGGACATAAGGTACCTATCATCCCGAAAAAAAATACTGTTCCCGAGCAAAACAATAATAACGTTCTTATGATAATAGATGGCGCCACGTGTCTTTCGAATCATGATTGAATTACTCGAATTGATTGTCAAATTTTAAATTAATTAGCTAGTTAATTATAATATATTATTACCAGATGTGCCCGCGGTTTCACTCGCGTTTATAGTTACTGCGCGGCTGCCGCGGGTCGTAGTGTGATATTATATAGCCTTTCTTGATAAATAGGCTATCCAACACTAAAATAATTTTTCAATTCGTTTCAGTAGTTCCTGAGATTAGCGCGTTCAAACAAACAAACTCTTCAGCTTTATAATATTAGTATAGATAATATAATACTAGATATTAGTCCTGTATAATCATGGATTCTGTCCCACTGCTGGGCACGGATATCTCTTTATTTATTCTGATGAAGGCTTTTAAAACACTTATATTTCAGAAAACATCAATTATTTCAGTGAGTAATTGTAATAGCGGTGACTGGATAATCTGAACAGCACTAGATTGCCGTGGAGGGCTTGATGATCCCGTGTCACACACGCCTGGATTTTTCAAGTTAAGTGCGCATTAAATAATAAGATATCACTCGTTTTATTGGCAAAAAAAATACTTGTAAGAAAGCTTGCATGTCAGAAAGCTCTATAATTATCAAACGTGAATTTTGTTAATGGTCACCCATCTATTAAACCGACGGTGACAATGTTGCTTAAGCTCGCAAATCAATCGATCAGAATGTTATTGCGATCTGTAGCTATTATAAGTTTAATCTTATACCACCCGACCGCCACTGTTCTCTAAATCACATTAGGACGTATATTTTTGTAAATGGCCACCCATCTATTCGTCAAACAGTGGCAACGTTGCTTAACCTCTTAAATCGATCAGAACGTTCGCCGTTGCTTCACCGGCCTTGTTGAACCAGACCAGCCAAGTTAATAAATATCTACAGTTTCCGACATTTTTGGCAATGCTGAATGAATTTATTTATTGAAATATTGTTGTATTTTTCCACATACCGCTTGAAGGCAACAAGCTATTAAGAGTTTATTTGGTGCATTTATTTTATCTTTTTATAATAATATCCGCGTAAAATCTTTAAAAAAGTACATTTATATCTTCATACTTTTTAATATTAAAAAGTAAATCATTATTTTACCTGTAATGTTACTTTATAAATGCAATACATTTACGATCTTGTTTACGATATTTACTAGTATAATCTGTGGATGAAATTGTGGCACGAAATAGTGTTTGTGAAACGAAAATAATGAAAGCTGTATAAATATACGGTGTTGTATTTGCAGTGTCTTGCGCAAAAAATAATAGGTATATCTCTTGGTTTCTGACTTAAGGATTAGAGACGTTGAGCACGATTCAAATGAAGTATTTATTACTTAAACTTTTTTTAAATGCATCTCTCGCTTTAGGAGGAATGCCTGTGTCGCAAGGGACAACATTTAAATAACATACACAAAGAACACCCCGACTAGGAACAACCATTTGTGGATCACGCAAAGTGTGGGATTTGAACCCACAATACTCGGCGTAGTAGCAGTGGTGAGGCGACCATTTAAACCACTACGCCATCAGAGCAGTCCAGAAAATTATTTTTGTTCCCATATAAAGTTTCCTTAAACTATAATAACATTTAAGTAGGCATTTGAACATCATATACTTAAGTAAATGCTCAGGTGTTAGCGGATTGATGATATTTGATCCTGTAAAAATATTTGAGAATAATCAGTTGAGGTTTTCTGATAATCTCAATTCGAAAATTTTTAATTAGAGTGAGAAAGAGAAAGCCTCGTGGAGAAAGTAAAATCCGATGTATATTATTATGAAGACACTTTGAGCACAGATGTCTGTCACAAGTTAAATGAAATGAAAACGTATTAACAATAGCTTAAAAATATCATTCGTTTGCGCATATTATGTTTGGACCTGTAAGGACCCTGGTCGATTTCTAGACCAGACCAAGCATTATTAGGAAATTTTCAGTAGCAGAACGAAGTTTAGACGCCGTGTTACCTTCTACCGATTTTTTTCTAGTATAGGGCCAGGTATACGACCATAGGCTCACTCTTTATTAGGTACACATAGCGACACATCAACCTAGACTGTTTGGACTTTGAACTATTAGAAGTTGAACGCTGTGAATCGTGCGAGAGTGTGCGTTATATTTTTGTGACGCTCTATCCTTACTACATCGACACCACTATGTACTGTCCCTTTCTGACAATTCTCTATTTTGTATGTAGCGTAGTTATGCGTATATAGGTGTCTAACTTGATGTGTAGCCGTGTCTACGTAAAACCTAAAATATAACTGGCAAAATCCTTACTTAATATTATAAATGCGAAAATGAGTTTGTTTGTTTGTTTATTTGTTACGCTTTCACGCCTTAACTACTCAACTAATCAACATGAAATTTTGCATACACGTTGTCAGGGATACAGAATAGGACATAGGGTACCTTTCATCCAGAACAAAGAACTGTTGCAAACCTATCCTAACCTAACCTACATTTACGCGAGCGAAACCGCGGGTGAAAACTAGTATAGAATAATACATCTCTGCCTAGCTATTTCAGTGTGAATCTACATATGTATGTATAAAAATTCATAAGTATTATCATACAATTCCCGGAACATGTACGGCTCAATGTGCAAATCGTTCTCCTGGGACCAATCACTGGGCACAGCTGTAATTGGGTTACGAACAGACAGGCGTACAGGTTATCCGGTAAATCTTTGCGAAAGTATGGGACGTTTTGTGTTTTCGAATCGCTTTGTTGCAGAGTTAAAACTGTGTTATATTCGGTCTCGATTAGTTTAGTGTTAGTTTCATTTGTCAAGTTGTGAGTCTTTTGAGTTAATGAGAGGGAATTGGGTCATTTCAGAATAATGAAAAGCAAGAATTTGTGAGCGTGTAAATAAATAAACGAGAGTCCTAGATAATTAGATAACAGCTCTTCACTTTGTATTTCCAATAATGCAAATTGTAATATTATAATCGAGAAAGTGTGTTTTCAGAGACTCAACAACATAGCAACGAATTGATTTAATATTTCATACATCGATTTTCATAACTTTCTGATTTTGAGAGAAAGAAGTTAGGCTTTGTTATAGGTTTTTTATGCCGAAGAAATGCACAATGCTTCTTGGACAGTTATTTCTTTTTGACTGATTAAATTTATAGTTTTTTGTACCTGGATTGGATATTGGACTGTGCGTTAGTATACGTATTGATAAAAAAGATAATGCATCCGAATGAACATCAATATTACTTTAATACAATCGGATCATTTGACAATACGAATAATTAATCGACAATCGAACATCGATGGTACTTACTAGTGCTACTATAGACTAACTATTGATATTTTTGGCAAATCTTGTAGTCATAGGGAATCATAGATTAAAAATATACCTACAAAACTTTTTAGAGGTAAATACATACATACATACATAGATTCACGCCTGTAGGCTGAGACTACGGATTTCCATTTGCTACGATCTTGACACATTTCTCTGGCTTCCTTCACTTTCATCACATTCCTCATACTCGCTCGCCGGTTTAAGTTGCTCTTAACCTGGCCTTTGTCTAGAACGTCTCCGATCTGATCAAGAAACGTTCGCCTAGGTCTGCCTCTTGCGACTGTTCCATTCACACTAGCCTTATAAACTTTCTTAGTCAGTCTTTTCTCGTCCATTCTTTCTACATGCCCAAACCAGCTTAACATACCCTTTTCTATTCTTGTCACTATATCCACTTTTATGCCGCATCTCTCTCTAATCACACTATTTCTTTCAGCGTCACACCACATATTATTATGTCTCTCAGCGCTCTCATTTCTACAGCATTTATTCTGCTCTCATGCTTCTTTTGCCATACCCAACTTTCACTTTCATGCATAAGTGTAGGCACTAATTAGTCCTCTATGAACAGCCAGACGTGCCTTTTCAAATACATTTTGACTGTTCATAAAAGCGCGTAGAGAGCCATTCACTTTATTGCAAGCAATCGTTCTCCTTTCAATATTTCTTTCAATGGATGTAGATATATACATATTATATAACAATATATTCAAACTACATACTCAATATAAAGTTCGAATACATCAAAACTGCCAAGAAACATTTCAATAATAAAACAATTATACCATTATCAAACGATCAAATTCAACGCTTCAATAAAGCCTGTCAACGATTTAATAAAATTTTAATTAAATACCGCCATTTTATTGCGTCAACGCCATCTAGCGCCCACACCGAGTAAACAATGTCAATAAAGGTTACTAATTAACAATAATGAAATTTTGATTAGTCATAAAAGGTGACTTCAAAAGAGTTTTCATTTTGATTTTGATTAGTATGCCAATTTTGATACGTTATTGAAATTGTTGCTTTGATTTTTTTGTTAAGTGGCAGAGGCCTTTTGAATTATGATGGGATTAGCTAGATATTGCACTTTCTGTTCATTAATGGTTAATAGGTTGCTTGATTGGTCTTGTGGTATAAGTTTTATGTTTATAGTTAAGTTGTGGATATATCTGAGTTAGAATCTCGAGCCGACGTCATTATCCCGATAATATATTAAAATGGATTGGTGGTGGAAATAGAATTATCTTTAGTAGCATTACGTAGTTTAAAAAAGTGTGTGTGTAAGTTAAAGTAATAATCGGTTTGGAATGTAATACTAGGAATCTAAAAAACAAAGCGAAATATGGATATAACACATAATATACATATATATTATTATGTATGTCTGACAGTTTGGAGATACATAAAGATGTCATGATATATTTTATCAATGCATTTTTCAATATTATCATAAAGTAGCTTTTGTACGCGGTTACTCTTCTGAAAATCTCGGATAAGCATACCAGGACAAAGCAATTCTAGGTATGTTGTAACCCAGAACTATTAGTCTATCTGTGTATAAAGTCTCATCCAAAGCCGGTCAACGTGTAATTGAGTAATAAACATTCAAAAACCAAACATCATCATAAACTTTTACGTTTATAATAATAGAGTAGTAATCCATAAAGGAGCAAAAAGGCAGATTGTATAGCCATCAATTTGTTATAAGCATGAACTCCAATAATGAGGGACCGGGTAAGACGGACAGATTTCTCCACAAAATCTATGAGGGCGTTTTTATAGCTGCCCGAGAACTACCTATTTTTCTTGTAAGACTTTATATAAATTGCGGAAAAATGGTAATAGGTTGGGGTTAGGTTCAGTCCTAAAACCCTCACATCTATGTCGATTCATCAACGGAAGGCTAGTTTCAACGGGTGTTCCTGTCAATTTATGCTACACATATCGTTTTTTAATATCTACATCTAAACCATTAGTTCTCAAAGTGGTCCAGGTGGACCCCTATGGGTTCACGGGAGACTCGAGGGGGTCTACGTTGGCGTGACAAAAAAATGGGAGTTCACAATTCGTAAGCGGGACTCCATGAAATTTATTTGCTTTACTGTTACTTGTAAAAACTTACATTGTCCATATACAGTACCAGAGGTTTATCGATTTCTCGGAAAAGAATTATAAAAAAAAAAAATTCAGTCCCGAAAATTTCTAATTTTGAAAGTGGTCTATAAGAAAAAAAAGTCTGAGAACCTCTGATCTAAACTAATATTACAAAATGAAACGATTTGTATTTTTTTTAATGAATGTATTTAAAGCTTTATAATAATATATGTATTAAACTGTGACACTGCTAGGCACAGGTCTCTTTTTAGAGTGAAAAGGGTTAGGTCATAGTCCACCATGTTAGCCCAGTGCGGATTAGCAGACTTCACATATCTTTCATAACATTATGGAGAATATTCAGATATGCCGGTTTTCTCGCGATGTTTTTAAAAAGTATTGGACTGATTTTATTAATTCTTTCACCATTAGAACGAAACTTTATCTAGAAGTAAAATAGGCTATACAACATTACGCTACAAGCAAAAGAAGCGCAGCAGTAATCATAGATGTAGGTGAATCCGAGGGGGCTACAACAACTAGTATGCATATTTATTTAATTGATTTCCACCTTATTCTGGAGCTGCTAGTTAGTAATTATGTGATATGAGTTATGGCAGTATATAACGTATAACAAAGTATATTAGGGTCCGCTTATATACCTAAAGGTTTAGGGGTAGTAGGGGTATGTGAAATAGAGTAACACTAGCTGGCGAAATGTTATTCTCGGTACGAGCCAAGCGTTATTCCGTAAAAAGAATCTCACACTTACACCAACACGTATTCTGGTAAACGTCAATTGGCTCGAACCTATTACGTGGATTCTATAACGACAGCTGATAAAATTTAAACGTAAATGCCCTCTACCTTTCTGTTCAGAAATATAAGAATGTAAATAGAGTATAGTTCAAGAAGCAACTATAATAAAATTAAAGTAAGACTTTCCCAGAACTATAAACAATAGCTCAAAATATTTATTCATGTATTTGAATATTACTACTTAAAGTGCTCTAGTTTCTATTACCTTAAAGATATTATTCAGTATTATTCCAAATTATTCGGCATTATTCGTACTGGCGATGAAAACAGCGCTGTTGAATTATTCATACAAACATCAATCATTGAATGGTTACAAAACTTTGTGATTATACCTGAGTACAATAAATTATTCCAACAATATTATTAGTTCGTAGCTTTTTTTATTTATGTTGGTATATTACAATACTGTTTGACTGCTTAGGTGGTTTACCTAGTTTGCATCTGAATTTGAGGGCCCAGGTTCGATGATCTGGCAAAGTGTTATTGGATTTTTCTGTTAGGGAATTCTCAGAAGCATCACAGAATCTATGTCCGATAGACGTCAGTAGGTTGTATATAACCTTGGACTTAAAAACAGAGCTATCAAAATCGTTTGCAGAAAGTACATCGCTGCATACCCTCTAAGAGATGAATAGGAAATTCCTAGTATAATTACGTATAAACATAGATTATGTTTATACGTAATTATAGTAGGAACATTAAATTCAAGCGCCTTTAGCCTATTAAATGTAGGTTCTCAATTAAATACAAGCCTTGGCTTAGACACCAACCTCCCACAGTAATATGTACCTATATGAATTTGACATATTATGTATGAAATGCTCTGTAAATGATATAATGTGCTGAGGAATAAATGATTAAATAAGTATTATTCATAAAGATATTAACAGGTGCCCTAACCGATGAATCACATGTGATACATAACAATAGATTTTCTATTGTGTCTATCACGAGACAGCGAATGGGTTAAAATTATTTTATAACCACTAAAACCAATTACTAATTTTTTAATTAACTTATTTACTAATCTTTACTCTGCGGCTCTGCCCGTGTGTATTCCGCAGCAAAACATAGCAAGATACTCGTAAAATAAGTGTTCATCCAGACTATGATCTATATCTATATCCCAAATTTCATCCAAAATTAAATCCTTTTCACCGGTTTATGTACGTGCAATTAAGACTGCGCCGAGTGTAAGACAGATAATGACAGAGCTCGTGCGGCGCATATTCAAATCGGCGCGCGACCGCCATCGTAAAATTGTATGGAGAATTTGGAGTGCTTTTTTGATAAATACGTATCTTTATTGTCAACTAATAACCTAAATATTTGGGACGAACAAATTGTAATATAACTATTTATGTTTCGTTTAAGCCGTAAAATAGGATAGATTTCTACTGATATAATCTTAAAATCACGTAACACGAGCGTTTTTGCATTTTTCGTGTAAATTGGCGAAAATATTAATTATTTTAGGTTTTTTACACGGAGTAATTGTAAACACATTCATTTTATGGTAAATATATATTTTATATTTGCATTAAACAAAAAGTGTTGATTTTATTCAACACAGTGACCGCTTGTTTTGGCACATTTCGCTCGGCGCAGTCTTAAGTAACCAACATTCAAACTTCGAAACGTCTTCACAACCTTTCACATTTGTTATATTAATAGGTTATAATGGAAAACTACCCACAATTTAAAAGAGTTCCATCATATGACATTCCATAATGCTTCATAGTATAAACATACTTATAGTTCATGTTATGACGTAGGTAATGGACTGCATATGCTAGTCTTCGGACATTGACATCTATGACGCATGAGACTTATCCTACATCTTGATAAGTAGGACATAGATCTTAGGTTCAATGCGTATATGGCATCGTAGTTTATATGGCACTGGTATTGTTTTTTAGCAAGTTTGCTTTCAAAACATAAGCTTAATGTGTTGTTGATATTATTTGGAATTTGTATTAATTATTGATATGTAATTAAGTAACGTCATAGAAGTATTGTTTTGTGGTCGTTGATGTTTTTTCGGCATTTTATAATATTCATGCAAACGCAATAATACAACAATGTTATAATATAAATAATACTTATAAAACTATATACGGACGATATTTTCGGTAAAGTATTAACTTATTTTTGTATTCATATGACCAAAATATTCAGTATATTTATATGATTCTCCAAAATGTGACTGGATTGTGTTGTGAATGGATCGTGAAAACTTAAATAATTATTAATTGTTATAAATACAAACACCAATCATTAATTAATGTTCGGGTAGTTTGAAACAACTTCATACTTAAAGATTGAGACGAACACTACCTTAGTTTCTGCGTAACCATGGCTGTCAACAAGCAGTCAAAACCTCGAAGCAATTGTGAATATAAAAAGCTTTTAAAATAATACAAAAAAAATAATAGTGGAAATTGTTTTGTGTCAATTATTTTTGCCTTGATATCAATCAAGGCAAAAATAATATTGTAATAATTGACATCAGAAGGCGTCTGATAATCTCTCTATTATTGAAAAATATACCTAATATATATAGACGCAATTTACTTTCTTGGCCAAAAGCTATACTTAAATATTTTTCTACGTTACACCCACAGTTATTCTTTATATTATAATATGAATGGAACACGATCAGTGATTCGTTAACCATACACAATCTACACACGTTTCAACAAATTGGATTCAATTCCGCATAGTTTGCTGAATTATAATCGGAGCATAAATAATATGACGATTATAAGACATCCATGTATGCTGAATTGAATGCAACTTACAAAGACTTAAAAGCGATTAAATTAGTTTGTGTTTCAACTAGGTGATCACAACTAGTTCTTACAGTTAAGTGAAACTGTTTGTAAACGAACTAATAATCGCTTACATTTCCATTTCATATTATTTACTTATTTGAATATCTAGGGGAACCTAACTATAATAAATATTTCACTAGAAATTATAGTAATATTTTTTGTTTATCCAATTTTGCGATCCTAGTAATATCTAAAAACAATAAGATAAGATAAAATGAATTAAAGTGCGGTTTCAGTTAAAAAATAAAGTACTGTTTACTTTTAAAGAATGTGCTTTATGTCCTAAAATATCTTCAGAACCTACAAATCTAAAAGATGTTTTCCTCAATTTTATCATTATTGCAAAATACCTGTATATAAAAAAAAATATCGTAATTTCTTTCGAAGTCATTTCTCAGTCTTTTTTGTTATTCAGATTATCATAAAATATGGTTAGCAATAAAGATCGGTTTAAGAAACAAAACTCTGTAATAACATCAAGAAAACCATACTTAAAAAACTAATAATCATTATCTAAAATACATACATTAAAACTCAGCAACAATCAGTCCCAAACACAGCACAGAACACTAAAAAATGTCCTTATACTCGAAACTGTTGTCGCATAACGTAAACGGTTACGTTAAAGTTACGTTACGTAGCCACGTATCCGCCCAGCGTGCGCACCGTAGGGCGGGCGGCTTTAGACTGAGGCTGTTGCACTTGCAAATTGCAAACGACGAAAACTGCTCGAACAATTGCTTTTTTTGCGTCCAGTGGGACAGTGGTTTTGAAAGTTTCAGTTTATATTGAAGAGTTTTTGTGTTTGCAACGTAGAAAAAGATAAGTAATGATAGGAAAATAATATGAGGAATATCATTAAATTCCTTTTAATCGGCACTTTCACGATATTCTCGCTGTATAAGAAGTTCTTCGGTATGTACGATCGTCAGGGCGAGAATTTGATTCCGATATGGAGATTTTCAGTTAGGAAATTTCGTGGCAAGCTTTAAGTCACACAATGTGCCCAGTAAATGGGTATTAGGCTCGCTCCGTACTTGGTAATTATATAAGTATTATTAAAAGGGCAGTTTTTCTTCTTGCGTTTTGGATTGTAAAGGTGCTACAAATTATATTGATGCTGCTAAGAGCACGTTTCCATTTAATGCTTTGTCTAAGGTTTAAGTGGTCATTGTCAATAGTATAATGCAATGATATAGACCACAGAAGAAAAAAAAAATGACAGTTAATTACTTTTATATGGGGCAAAAACTAATATGATTATTAATAATAATTAGCAGTTTTGGATCTGAATGCCTACCTCGGTGGCACATCAGTAGCACATGCGCCTCTGTGCATGAGATCTCAGCTTTGATTCTCGAGTCAGTCAATGTGTTATTAAGATTTTCTGTAAATAAATTCTTAGGTGTAACGCTGTGCCCGGTGGATAGCAAGGCTCGTCCTCTATATCGAACGCAGGACCGTCGTGATCGGATCTGAAATTAAGCTCTAAACTAATGTCCTTGATTAACTTTTTATGCCGGAAGACCAACTATTCAGATATGAAACTTTTAAAAGATATGTATGACTATTGAAAATGATATCAAGCAGTTTACCATATCCTGACCAATTACTCCAAAGCCTTGTTAATATCATTAACACAAAGACCCCACAATTAAGTAAGCAACACTAATAATTGCTCCACAAAAAGCTTCTCACAAAAAGTTCGCGAACAAAAGGCGAACACTACTTCGTTTCAACGCCAGTACGAAACGATTCAGAGTAACGTTCCATTAGCGGCCTGTCACCAGCCGCTCAAAGGAATGAAGAAGGAAAGAAAGAATGGCCCCGAAAAAAGTTTCGCTAGCAGATACACATCACATTTTGTTCCATAGATTAAATTTTAAGTGTAAGTATGTCTATTTAAATGACAGAATTGATTATGACTATACTTAATTGAAATTCAATGTATTGGTTTAAGTGGCCGATTTGCCACTGACTCTGTGCTGTTGTGGGTTAGATTTCCAGACGGGGTAAATAGTTGTGCCGATTCTGAACGTTCTTTGTGTAAATTGTTTTAATGTTTGTAAAGTCCCCCGCGACACAAGGATTATACCTTGTGTAGGAGTTTTATTTTAAATAGAACCAATAGAAATATTAGGTAATAACGAAGGGTTTTATAAATTTATATCCTAAGCACGTGGATTGGTATTCAATTTAATTGAAACTCTGTTTTGAATAAATCTAAATGGGTGTTATAAATAAACTATTGGCAGCGATTATAGGTAGAATATAATTATTTTATAGAAATATTTAATAAACTGTAGCGATGTATAAGCATTATTTGAATATGTTTAATTGTACCCGTTATTTTCTGTTGACAACACTGATTTTGCTCGACTGGGTCAGTCTACTACGCTTGATAGTATACAACTCACGCGCGGAACGATAACGGGCAGTCGTACATGAGTGGCGATCGGATAAGTTTGTGAAGTAAAAATGTATTAAGTGGCGGATATTGCATTGAATTAAATAAGGTATGCATATTGTATAACTATGTAAACTATTAACTTCTTGAACGTCTAGGGGAAATACGTAAAAATAATTAAAAATTCATTGTGCAAACAATACACAAACGGACAAATGTATGTGCGCTCGACACTTGACTCATTAACGAGTTAAGTGTAGCGGACATAAATTTGTCGTCGTTTTTTTTACGACTCATTTTTGCGGACAGCGTATGTCCACTTGACAGTTGACGTGTAAATAATAATAATTCTAATTATGTTACAATTATTAAAGGAAATAAATGCCTGGGAACTGGTTCTGGAGTTTCCTTACTCTATATTACGTTTATTGTACAATTTTTATGGTTTAATCAATTAACTTGCAATCACAAAAAGGTACTTCAAAGACATTTTACAGGGTTTTATATAAATACCTAATACCCACACCTAACAAAAATGTAGGCTTGGTCTTAACATTTTTGATTAGTTCTTTCAATATCTGTAAAGCCGTGATGGTAAAGCTCTTTGGGCAGCAGTTGATTTTATAAACTGCTATACACTGTCAATATTCTTGTTCTTTTGTTGTTATTGTGATGATCCGAAATCTATACTAAGATTATAAAGCTGAAGAGTTTGTTTGTTTGTTTGAACGCGCTAATCTCACGAACTACTGCTAATCACGCTACGACCCACGGAGGACGCGCAGTAACCATAAACGCGAGTGAAACCGCGGGCACATCTAGTCAATAATAAAGTAATCGCCCTGCTAATCCAGGCGATATCTAGCTTATTTCATTGAATTTTACTATTTACACTCTCAAAAATCTGAACTGCGTCCACAAGGATAAAATTCTTATCAATGATCTTTAGACCACCAATCTTGCCTTCGACCTTTTTTCTAAACAAGGGTACAAAACAGGTGATTTTAATCAAAACCCCTTGTCAATACCAAACAAATGGGCATCCAGCCCATGCTTTAAGGGTGTGGATCCATTTACTGAAAGACTGCATCTTATAGTCTGCTATGCACGTTCTGCATACTATGTACAAGCAAAAGAGTACAAGCAAAAGAGTTTGTTCAGAACGCAATTTTTTTTCTATAATAAAATTATCCGAAGTTACTCCTTATAACATCAGCTATCTGCCATTGAATGTTGTGCCATTGAATGTGCTCGTCGAAATTGGTCCAGTTGTTTCAGAGATTATCCGAAACTAATAGACAGGCAGACAGATAAAAATTTCAGACCTTGATTTTCGGTATAAGTACCATATATACTTTCATATGCATTTAGTAAAAAAGCTGTTATTTTGACATTACAAACAGACACTTCAATTTTATTTATTTGTATGTATAGATTTATTTTTATAGATGATAGCTTTGTACACTAAAAATTATCGTGATCATAGCCAATTACCTTGCAGGGTGATATGTAGACGAATTCGTATGTTATGAAAAGATTTCTTACTAGAATAGAATGATAAGGGAGTTGTGTTTTTATACAATAAAATGGTACGTACGTGCAACGCCAGGTTGTCACTCGCATATTGCTGATGCTTTAAAGACTAATCACTGTGCAACTGGCGTAAAGGACAAAGATAACATGTGCTAATAGCGCAGTGCCTTTTTAAGAAGAAAGTTAGGATTTCGATTATGCCATGGCATGGGTCCAAAAAGGTACGCAATTATTCATCAGAAGATTACTACTTAATATTATGCCGAAAAGAAAGGACTCAAGCTACAATTGCGGTAAACTGTATAGGTACAGTTGTTACCTATGCTCTTCTATTATAGTAACCCCATAGGTTAGCATACAACTGTTTCGATGAAAGACGCGTAACATGGTATATTTTCAACTGAGGCCATACCCCAAGTCCCCCAATCAGCGCGTACTAAATTTACGGCTTCTATACAAAATACAACGCAGAATTTATTACATATACAGAGAGATTTTGCATTACTTTTTAGCTAAGTGCTTCTTTCTTTATCTTTTAAAAATAATTGTTGTGAGGAAAATAGCGGATAATGTTAATGGTGGTGGGTTTCCGAAGATTTGGGAAGCTTAAGCTAAGTGATCGGGGTTATTAGGACTTTGAGAGTATTTGTTTTATTATAAATAGCTTTTTGGTAATTGTCCGTTTGTTTAGGACGCGTTTATGGCTTGGAAATTATTGAAAAAGGACGCGCATATTCCGACTATCGTCTTTATATCCCTGAAGAGGTAGGCAGAGGTTTTATTACAATCATACTTTGCAAGCTAAGTAGTTAGGTCCTATGTAATACTGTTTGTGGGCCCCGAGCCATTCGTGGGACTCTCTGAGAGCACCGTCAAGACAGCTTTGAATGCACATGGCAATGATAAACACAGGTTGGAGTGGATGGCCCTTAGGGGTCTGGAACACTCCAAGAAGTTCATTGCAAACGGAGCCACAATTTTCACCCGGAAGTTCTGTGGATATAGCAAGAGCCAAATGCGCCTGCTCACAGGAGCGTTCACTGGCCATTTTGGCACCAACGACTTCCTGTGCAGATTGAGATTGGCACACAATTTGATCTGCAGAGCCTGTGGTGAACAGGACGAGTCCATATCGCACCTATTGTGTGAATGCGACGCGTTGGCTGGACTGAGGACGGGTCTGATGGGGGTGGTATATCCAAGCCCTGAAGACTTCAGGTTTCTCCCTCTGAATTGTACAATGCGGCTTATGCAGTACATTCATAAGGAGATAGCTAAGGGTTAAATCTTGGGGCCGACACAAAAGATCCCACTGGGTCGAAGTGTCACCGGTCTGCACTGACTGGCCCCCACACATAAGACAAGATAATAGTGAATTACCTTTTTCACATTTATCGGACGTGTATCCTGACTCCGAGCCGTATATGTGTTTAATCTGGGAATTGAAATCTAACTCTCATAAATATCCGTAAACAAAGGGTTCAATTAATTATCGATCCGGCCAAAGTGTTATTAGGTCTTTTGTTACACACCTCACACCTAGAAGTAGCACGGTGTCTAAAATATGCTCGATAGGTAAGGATAGGCTTGTCTCCTATTTCGTGAGAGCTGACACATAGGTAACGATATGTAGCCTATCATACGCCTGCCTACTCTTTAAAGAGGGATAGAAGTGATACTATGTAGTTTTATTTTCATTAAACAATTACATAATTATATTAATTAACATATACAATAAATATATATACAATAAGGTTAAACTAAAGAAAAGGAAAAGCACAACAGAATTTAAAAAGTTTCATAATATTTCTCCGCTTGCTGTCAATTGGCATTGTGCCCAGAAGACTGGCAGCATATCCACGTTTGATAGCAGTACTTATACTTTGCGCAAAGAATAGAAGAAATACCAGCCCTCTGGTAACGCGAGCCGTCGATCAGCCTCATAGCTAGGTATCTATAAACAGATCTAGCACTTTGACTCCATACTTGGATACTTGTATGTATATTATATGTATCATCCTTACTTATATTATATATCCGCATGTCAGTTTGTTTGTCATGCTTTCATGACTTAACTACATGACCGACCATCATGAAATTTTGCATACACGTTGTCAGGGGAAGGCCATAAGGTATTTTTCATCCAGAAAAAAAGTATATTTTTATATAAATAATCATAATAATTTCCAGCTGCCATTTACTCTATAATTATTATCAAAAACTCAATAATCAATCTTCGCACTACAAAATCTTCGTCATTCAATCTATGTACTACACGCAAGAGAACCAATATATATACATGGCTAAGTTATATGTACCCTTTAGTCAGCGTTTACGACCCCCTAGGGAATCATAAGGAGGTCTATTCAGGATTGACAGCACACTGGAGCATTATATACGTTATAATATATTCTCAAGTATATGTATACAAATTATGGAATATATGGTAGTTCTTTCTGAAGAAAGGTAGGTTTGAAGTAACCTGAAACGAGGTGCGTAAAGTATCAAGTTCGATCCGCAAGTCGGGCAACGTGTTATTTGGTTTTTCTGTAAAAAAATGCTCTATTCCTCGCAGCATGGTATCTGGAACTGTATATTTTTTTTTATTTTTTTTTAGTAAAAGACTAGGAATAATTTATGTATCGTGGGTTACATGTTTTAGGTATTTTAATTTATTTAACTTGTATCTTGGCAATATTAATAGTTACAAAGCATAGTAATATAAATCAGGTTGTTTTGTATTTATATAGCAAATTTTTATCAAATTTAGTATGTATGCAATAAAACATAAACTATACCAGGCTGCATTATACCTGTATGACATTTTTTTATCAAACTTAATAAGTTTTTCATGAGACTATAAAAAAATCCTAAAATGCAAAGCAAGTCGCGGGCGAACGGCTAGTGAATTTTTAAACAAAGACTATGAAATAAATGACGTCAGACACTTGCGGTGGGAAATATCGTCGTCTATTTCGGTTTTGCATTCAAACTGTCGAATGCCGTAAGCCCCGTCGTCCTGTGCAACGCCTGGCATTAAAGTGAAACATTTTCGCGACCGTCCTTCCATGATCCTCGAAACCGGATAAAATTTTAAGGATGCCATATTGGATATAGTACCGTCTATTCAAATTCTTTCATCTATGAATGTGTTAAATTATCGTAATAGAATTGTACATCCGTTGTGGATATGTATTTGGTAATTTAACACCTTATATTTCCAGCGAGTCGCTGCCTTCTTATTTCAACTTCATCCGTAGTCCTAAGTCCGGAACCTCACGATTTCTTATTAGTGCCAACTGTCTTCACGATACAAACGCAGCAATCATAAAATATAACTAGCTTTTACCCGCGATTTTGCCCCCTAGTTCATAAAATGTTTAATCCTCCTAGTTATAAAAAGATTTCTTACAGAAACGTGCATTTTCCAGTATGAAAGGCCTTTAGTCATTACTCAAGTCCTAAATTATCTCAAAGCAAAAATATATAGTTTCATTTATGAGTGCAAGCAAAACAAACCAATAAATATAATTTTACATTATAATGCTACCTACTGTCCATGGCTTCAACCACGTGATGTCCACATCGCATATCAGGATAAAATGTATCCCTTGTATTGAACTGGGCATGGTCTATCTGTCTGACAAGTTATATCTAAATGGTTTACGTTTTATTGAGTAACAAATAAACAAACATCTTCATGATCTTTCATATTTTTAATACCAACAGGATTATTAAGGATTACTAAAATGTATGAGGAACTACATATCAAAAAACTGCGACCAACTAAAAGCGGTTACAAAACTCATGATCGTCAAAAGAAAATATATTAAAAGTGCTCAGATTTTCAAGTCATACGATGTTTCTGAAGGCCTCACCAAATTTCGCTGTACACCAAGCGCTCATATGAAACTCAAGACATATGAGAGACGTCTAGGAAGAATTTAATATCTAACGTTTGCTCTTTCGTTCATACATAGTCGGATCGATATTTGTGAACATTCAGCTGAAGGAATTTTAATTTTATTTTTACTTTGTTGGCAATGATGTAAATGGACACTTTGGTGTATGACTTACATCCTACCTAATGTTATGAATGCGAAAGTGAGTTTGTTTGTTACTCGTTCACACCTTAACTACTTGACTGATCATCATATTTGGCATGATTCTGAACTCGTGACAACGTATGTCAGAGATTAGGAATAGGACATAGGGTACCTTTTATCTAGAAAAAACTACTGTTTATAATCCAACCTAACCTACATTTATGCGAGCGAAGCAGTGACCGAAGAAAAATCTGGTATTGTTTAAAGGATGCAAGTAATTGATGCGAGTGCCATATGCAAGCTACTTGCTCGAATACTTGCACTAGGAAATTATACGGGCTACTTTCGCGGGATACCTGCGGAAGTAGCCCGTATAATTTCACATAATCAATTGTTACAACTTTCCTATGTTATCTGTACAATACATAATGATATAACGTATACACGATTTAATGAAGCTTGCAAAATCAAAACATTATAAACATAAAATAAAAAGATAATCACAACAGAGACGGAGGTAGCGGCTAAAACCATTGCTAAAATTTACCGGTTTTACGTAGCTTAATCTTGTAGACAGGTCTACGTCGTAGCCATTTTATCGTTAAACATCTTTGTACAATGTCAATCAATGAAATATATTGGACTCATAGTACAATACATGTCATTGATAGGCTTATATCTAAATAATGTGCTTATTTTTCAGTAGCTAAGGTCACGAAAAGACAGCGTTTGTAGTTCTCATAATGTTTTGTAGTGATATCTTATAGCGAGGTACCTCAATATTGATTGCTCTTGCTCTTGTACACAAGGCATATTTTATTAACATATAATATTGTGCATAAGTTTAGGTACTAGTGTAATTTAACTCATGCTAGCGATCGCCTTGAGCCTCCCGTGCAAGTAAACTGTATAATAAACTCGCGCAAGTAGTCCATGCGAAAGCTTGCGCATGTAGGCCGCACCACCTTGCGTCAGAACGCAAGATGTTTGTATATGTGCGACTAGTAATATTAACATAGAACGAACTCAAAGAATCTTAAAGTCTTCAAATATAATTTATTTTAGTCATATTACATTATAATGCATGCGTTTAATATGTCTTAAAGCAGAATATACGGAGAAAGACATAAGTTGTAATGGAAACAAAAAGTCTTCGCAATGCTTTACTTTGGTCACAATTCTAATAAATCAAGTCACATTTGCAAATTGCCTGTTACTTGCGAAAAAGATTTCAGACTAATAAAAACAATGAGCAATCTTTGTTTCAGAATTCAAGACGAAAACTATCATGGATTTTATTGCATAAATATGGTATAAATAACAGTTGAATTTGGATTCTAGATAAAATAATAAAATACAAGGATTAAATTCAAAATCATTATTTCACTTCAAATAGTTTCAAATTCACTAATTAATTGATATGATAAAATCTGTAAATTAAGTAATTTAATTTTTATAAAATATTTCAATTTTAAATCAAATTTACCAATGGTAATAATATCTTCTTATACTGAGAAGAGGCTCATGCTCAGCACTGGGACAGTTTTTAAACAGGCTTAGGTATATTATTATTCTTATATACATATATTTTACACATTTCCCTGTACTTTTCAATTTTTGTTTTTCACTTTTCACTTTAAACTTTTAGTTTTGATAATAATAATATACATACTCGTTTATGTATGCTTGCACTTGGTGCAATTTTTTAAATGCTTTGCTAACCATCAATCATGTCACATTTTGTGTCTCGTAATATGTTTTCTATTGAAAATACTTACATATTACTCAAAACATCTAAAGGTTCAAAGGCTCTTGTAGCTCGTAAGAGACACTTTGCAGTCCTTTACATGGGAAAATTTCTCGGTTACATTTATTAAGACATTCGCTTTGTTGCCGCGAAATATACGGTATGCTTACTTTGTTTGTGATTTCCCGCATAGCGCCCATCAAACTTAATAAGAACTTACAAAACTTAACCTGTGAACTAACTTGAATAACGCATAACTATACTTATTTCTGGTATAAAAACTTGCTGAGTATATAAAATGACGTTATAAATAATACTATAAAATTATCATTTATTCACAAACTAAGTGTTCATTAGGTCGGGCGTAACGGGCAATATCGCCAAGTAGGTATGGACAATATGTACATTAAACATAAAAAACTGAAAATATAATTCGGATCTACTATTCAGAAATATGAATTGAAATAATAAAGAATTTCGGTTAGTTTGGTTATTTGTGCAGTCATTACACAACAAATTTATTCAGCGATTTGCTGAAGAAAGATGCGGCTTTTGAATTTCGGTAGCTTAGGGATGAAATGACATCAAAGCTAATTTAACTATGACGATATGGTTCAAGACTCATAAAAGAGGTTGCAAATGGCAGACAAGTAAGTGGTAAACGCTAACCGTGGACTTCAGCAATGTCAGATGTCTTGACAGCCGCTACGCCCAAATTGAATTCTGCTTAATCTATTTATAGGTGGCGCATAAAATTTGTAGCGAGAAAAGTGCAAACTTCTGTACCAACAAGGCATTTTATATATTACTTCATGTGCAGTATCAAAACTAACGTCACAAATCAAAATATGCTTTATAATGCCATATTAAAGAGATAAAACCAGGTTACTTTCAACGATTCTCTTTACAAGAATCAAATAAGGCCATCCAACTTCATTACAGAAAACATTCGGAACAAACATAAATCTAAACAAAAGACGCTGGCAATAACCAGTATGACATTCGAATATGAATAAGATATCGTTTCGAGTGCTCGCTATGTAGCCCTCTCAGTATATTTTCTCTTTGACGAAAAATTATAACCAAACGTACGACGTATTGGTTCACGTATTGTTTAAGGGAAATTGATGGTACGTAGGTATGTGAGGCAATGCATGCATATTATAATAACTTACTTGGTTTTGTATCGCTGAAGGGTTGGATTGAAGTTTGTAGCAATACGTTAGCAACTTTTTGATCTGTGATTAAAGTCCAATTGCCATATGCTGAGCGTATTTCTAGATTTTTTACTTCTTGTGCTAGTCGAAAAATACCATAACACTTCTGGCAATCGAATTAAGGATTGTACACAATCGTCGGTAGATTTATAAAATTTACAAAACATAGGCGCCTCCATTTGAAATAAGGAAAAGCTAAGTAGACCGATCATTATAATATATTAAAATGATTATATTGTTAACTAGCTGTTACCTGCGACTTCGTCCGCGTAGATTTTAACTAAAAAGTGTTTGTCTCCGCGGAACCCTATTTTTTTCTAAAATCAAAGTAGTCTAAGTTACTCCTTATAACATCAGCTATCTGCCAGTGAAAGTCCCGTCAAAATCGGTTCAGCCGTTTCGGAGATTAGCCGGAACAAGCAGACAGACAGACAGACAAAACTTTTAAAAATAGTTGGTTTCGTATAGGTACCTTATATACTTTCTACTATATGTATTAGATAAAAAGCTGTTATTTTGACATTACAAACAGACACTTCAATTTTATTTATTTGTATAGATTGGAATCGCGACTGCTAAAATAAAGATAAAAATTAAATTAAATTAATTTATAATAATTGATATAGAAAAAGGATAATTATGATAATTATGATCATAATTATCTCATGAAGCTGATTACATTCGTTTTTTAATACTTAATACAATCGCGTTAATTCTCGTTTTTTTTTTTTTTATTATTTTTTTTATTTTTTATTTTGCTCGTCAAAATGACCACACTCCACCTGATGGTAAGCAGTCGTGTGGTCTAAGAGCAGTGGCCTCCACATCGCCCCCACAGTAGCCGAGGCGATGTTGAGGTCTCTACTTTGACGGCCTGAGAAGATGCTTTTTCACGCCCCGCTTAAAGAACCCAGGATTGAAGGAAGAAGGAAACACGTGCCTTGGCAGAGAATTCCATGCCTTGGTCGTTCGGCAGAGATATGAGGACCCAAACTTTTTGGTACGCGCTCTAATCGACTCTACCGTGTAAGGATGGCATCTGAGCCCAGCACGCGTTGTTCTGGGTAGGAAAGGGGAGGGCGGGATAAGGTGGAATAACTCTTCAGAGCACTCCCCGTGGTATATTCTGTAGAAACATGCCAATGAGGCAATGTCTCTACGGAGTTGCAGAGGTTCCAGTGAACTCGTGACCTCTGGATCTCCGATGATACGGACAGCCCGCCGCTGTAACCGGTCGAGAGCGTCCAGCAAGTACTGCGCGGAGCCATCCCAAATATGAGAACAGTACTCCACGCAAGGGCGCACTTGTGCCTTATACAATAGGCACAGTTGCCCAGGCGTGAAGAACCGCCTCACCCTGTTCAGAACTCCGAGTTTTCGCGAAGCTTGCTTAATGACGCTCTCGATATAGGTTTTCTGGTTAAGGGAGCGGCAAAGATCCATACCTAAGATGGAGAGACTGTCACGTATCACCAGTGGAGTGTTCTTCAGAGAAGGAGGGGAAGGAACGGAGACTTTTTTGTTGAGAACGCGCATGCCTGGGTCTTCTTGGCGTTGAACTCGACCAAGTTCTTGGCACCCCATTCATAGATGCGGTCCAAGGTCCGGTCAAGTTCAACGACAAGATTCTGCCTTTTCCCCTCAACCTCAGCCTGTTTGGCCCCAGGATGTCCGAGATATCGCCCATGCACGGTACTGTCGTCCGCATAACAATGTATGTTGCCGAGATTCAACATATCATTGATATGCAGAAGAAAGAGCGTAGGGGATAAGACAGAACCCTGAGGCACTCCTGCATTGACCTGCATAAATTTGGAAGCGCGACCGTCGCAAAGGACCCGAATACGACGCTTCTGCAGGAAACTTGCAATCCAGGTGCACAGTTGAGGGGGCAAGCCATAGGCCGGAAGCTTGGAAAGAAGAGACCGGTGCCAGACTCTGTCGAAAGCTTTGGCTATGTCAAGGCTGATAGCCAAAGACTCGCCGTGCTTGTCCATAGCCTCACCCCAGAGGTGCGTGACGAACGCTAGAAGATCACCCGTTGATCGTTTAGACCGAAAGCCGTATTGGCGATCATTGATCAACGATTGATCTTCCAGGTAGCGGACAATTTGGGTGTTTATAATCCGCTCGAACACCTTGGAAAGCACCGAGGTGATAGCTATGGGTCGATAGTTGCTTGGCTCGGAACGGTCCCCCTTTTTGGGAATCGGTTGAACGTTCGCTTCCTTCCAAGCCTCAGGCACAATGCCTGCGACGTAAGACGTCCGGTATAGGCGCGTAAGTGTGGGAGACAACTCCGCTGCACTTTTTTTAAGAACCACAGCTGGGATGCCGTCAGGTCCACTGGCTTTCCGAACATCGAGAGACTGCAGTATCGCACGAACGGTTCGTTGCCTGATACATATATCAGGCATGGTGTAGCCGCAGTTGGCAATGTTAGGCGGCTGCGAACCGCAGTCATCGATTCGGGAGTTGGCCGCAAAGAGATTTGCAAGCAGATCTGCTTTCTCCTGCGGCCGATGAGCCAGTGATCCATTCGGATACCTCAGAGGGGGCAGCATGGTCTGGCAGAAGTTGGACTGCACGGCTTTGGCCAGGCGCCAATAGCTACGACTGCCCGTAGGATGCGCCATTAGTTCCTGGCCGAACCGTGCGACGCGCTGGGCATCCGCTCTTAAGTATGCCCTCTTGCAGACCTTTGTGGCTTGGTTGAACGCTGCCTTCAGGTGATCCACGTTAGGGTCGTGGAGAGTGCGAGCCCTGGTCCAAGCGCGATACGCTGTCTGTTTGCGTTCAACAGCATCGGCGCATTCACGCCCGAACCAGGGCCTTTTCCTGCCGCCGCTCGTGACATCACTGTATGGAATATAATATTCCATACCCAGGATGATTTCAGCAGCGACAGCAGTAGCGCTCTCTGATGGATCCCTGTTCTCAAAGCAGCGTTGAGCCCAAGGGATGGATGCGAAGTATTCCCGCATTCCATCCCAGTCTGCTGACGAGTAGTGCCACAGTCGTCGTCTTGCCTCCTCGGGACGTGGGGGCGTAACAACAACAGCTGTGGCACAAACCAGACAGTGGTCTGAGGTGCCCAAAGGAGCACGAATCGACACACTGTACCGGTTCGGGTTACTCGTCAGCAGCAGATCGAGCAGAGAGGGCGCCTGACCTGCAATATCTGGTATCCGGGTGGGCTGGAGTACCAGTTGAGACAGGTCATGCGTGAGAGCGAACGCATGGGCAGTTCGTCCCGCGTGGTCTGTTTTGGGAGAACCCAACCAGGTCTCATGGTGGGCATTGAAATCTCCCAAGAACACCAACTTAGCGTTCGTCTGCCGCCTGACTCAGGTAATTGAAGGGTCGAGTTGTCTCAGCGTCTCCTGAATGGGATCGGTAGAGGCACATGTAGATTTGGCTGAAAGAGCCATGATCTACGTGTACCCAAAGGACAGAGAAGGAAGGGTCCTCTAGGCATTGTAGACGGTGACAGCAAATATCCGCCCTAACAAACAAGCATACCCCGGCTTTCGCGAGGAAACACTCCTCTAGCACGTAGCCGGGATATTGCAGGTAGTTCGTGTCTGCAGGACGGCGTATTTGTGTCTCCGTTAGAAAAAGCATTGCCGGCCGAGCCGTCTCCAGGTGGTGATGGACGGCATTAAGGTTAGCGTGGAGTCCTCTGATGTTAATAAACTCCACGACACAGGAAGCAGCAGTGGGGTTACGGCGATTGGCTGCTGTTGAACGACAATGCTTTGTTCGTACTGCCATAGAGTGAAAGGAAGGGGAAGCGTGAAAAAAAGAGGCGGCTATTCTCGCAGCAAAGTGGGGCAAGGCGCAGAGCAAGTTTTGTCATATAACTGTATGGATGGTATGGCGATAGCCGATCCGACGGACGGAAGGACCCCCGTACCCTCCCGAAAGTGGTCGCCAGGACCCACCCTCCGGTCACCATCCGGCACGACGAGCCACCTCGAGATTATGCGCGGCATGATAAGGCAGCCAACCTAGTTGGTTAGACTCGGTTGGGCCTCTGGACTATACCGCGGGCGGCCAGCAGAGCACCGTTTCTACGGCTCTCCCTGGCCGCCGGGTCGACTCGCGCCACCCACACAATGACTCTACGGATGCTCTGCAGGTCCCTCATAAGCTGCGAGAATCGTCACCTCATGCTTAGGCCTCCGGCGCTCTCATTCACCGAACGAAACACAGCAGTGAAACACTGTTGTTTCACGTCGATTTTCTGTGAGAGGGTAGTACTTCCCCGGTCGAGCCGGCCCATTCCTGCTGTAACCAGCTTGGCTCTAATTTAATTAATTAATTAAATTACATAAATAATGCAACACTCAAGTATAAAACTTATTATTATAAAAATATGCTAGGATTGCTGATACATATGTATAAAAACAGAATAATTCTATGATCCTTCCTATAACCGATTTTAGACAATCTTAGTACTAAAACTTCTTCAATTTACGCTTTATACAATATCTATGTGGTTTCATCCTGACAGGCCGTTGTCTGTCTATCGTGCAGGACGCGCGGCCTTGGGCGACACGCTCCTAATCTGTCAGTTGTCAACTCGATAAATACTATGAGAAATAAGATAGCAAGGGAGAAGTGTTTTGTGACGTTCTTAAGCGACAATTGTTCTTCGAGTTATGGTTTGTTAAATGCGTACTTGTGTGACTAAGAATCTTCTAATTAGTTATAGATGATGTTATGCAGTTTAGTTAATACTAATTTATACAGACTGTTAACGAGTGACAATAATAGTAGACAATTTAAAAAGTGGGTTATCAAGCAACAAAATGGCACTTTCCTTACTCGTCTTGTTTAACATAAGTATGGTTTTACGCCTATAGCGTACAAGATAAGTAGTAGAGCCTCGCTGATTTCAGCATGAATAGGCCGGCTCGACCGGGGAAGGACTACCCTCTCACAGAATATCGACGTGAAATAACAGTATTCCTATTGTTGTGTTCCGTTTGGTGAGTGAGAGTGCCGAAGGCCCAATCACCCCCTTTCTCCCATCCCGCTCCTTCTCCTTCCCACTTTCTTTCCTAAAGGGTCGGCAACGTGCAAGTGTCGCAGGCGTCCATAGGCTACGGTGACCAGTTACCATCAGGTGGGCGGTATGCCTGTTTGCTACCTTAGTTGTATAAAAAAAAAAGATGTAGGCAGATGTGTTATACTTTCACTTTGCTAGAAAAGGTTTTAGATCCTATGAAATTGGTAACGAGCCTATAGCAGTCTACCGGGCATATACTTAAATAGACCAGACAGTGCTGATAGTTTCGAGACAATGAAAATGTAATAACACTTATACAACCCAGGATTTAAATCCAAGTGTGTGACTGTATGAATTAGCTTGTGTTTGGCCATCATAAAGGCAGCTTATTGGTTGATGATGTATTGTAGGTAGTTTAAAATATTTTGTGATTTAAACTAAAGTAAAAGTTTTATTATTATAATTCATTAAGCTACTAAGAGTTCTATGCTCAATAATTTAAAAGATCAAAATATATTAATCCTGTTCCTTTCATCAATATAATTTTAAGCATCGTCCTAGCAGATGCTTCGCTAATGCAATTAAAATTCTGAGCAAAAGTACATAAATAATTACTTTAATTAAAATACGTATCAAAACTGCATAGCTCAGACTAACCTTACCTAATCCTTTGTCAGTGTACCTATTACTGCAAACACAAATCATACAACACAACTAAAACAAAGCACTACATGTAAATCTTAATTAGGAAGCAAGAACGAGACAGCAATAGGTACACTACAAAACATAACGCTGACCCGACATCGCAAAATGCCTGAAGCAACGAGTTGATAAGACAAAGTACTGTTTCTACCTTAAATACTCTGTACATTTTACGAGCGTCTATCTCGAGGACTGATGGGGACTATCTTCAGAGTTTACTGTTGTTAAATGATATGTCCTCCCAGTCTTAATTATTCCGAACTTGCTGCTAGCAGTTTGTACTTTAAACTGATTTGGCTGATTTTATATGTCCAATGTGATAAAAGTTCATATAGACGTAGACTATAATATATTGTTCATAAAGTCTCGGGTTCCATACCCGAGTGGTACAAAAGATTATATGTTAAAAAACTTAAATAGCAGCTTGAAGTGAAGAAGTTGGTGGTGTTGGATTTCCTTTCTCTTAAAAAACATGCAAATCGGTTGGTCTTTTTTTTATATTGACACGGCAAAGTGATTGTAACGTACCTGATGGAAAGCCCAATTACGGTCCAGAGATAGTGACGACGAGGAGAAGATAGGTGTCTTCTAGCCGTCTTCAGTGTCAAGCCGGTTTGACCAGATGCTTCTTCACACTACGTTTGAAGGACCCAATGTCGTAGAAGGGAGGGATCACATATGCCGGAAGACCATTCTAAAGTTTTATGGTACGGCATAAGAAGGAATTGCTGAACCTTTTGGTGCGAGACGGGACTGTGCTAACCGTCCATCCGTGGTTACGAAGACCGGCACGTATGGTTCGCAAAAGGAAGGGGGAAGGTGGGATGAGGTCAAATAACTCTTCCGATCATTCGCCATGATAGAGGCGATAGAATACGCTAAGGGACGCAATGTCTCTACGAAGTTGTAGCGGTTGCAAACTGCATTTGGTCTAACACCTCTAACTCCTCCGGAATATGAACTTAAGACTATGGATGCCTGTTATATGAGGCTGAGGTAGCGAATGCGACTGCTATAGTCTCGGGTTTGATTGCCGGGCAAAGTGTTATATGATTTCTGTTAAAAAATTCTAAATATTCCAATAATTCTGTGGCGTTTGCGTACACAATCAAAACAGTCCTATAGGACCCTTCTTGTGGATATCTAGTAAATAGGACTGGCACTCATAGCCAGTTGCACTCACTGATCGGTAAACGATTAGCGAGGTTAAGCAACGTTGGGTGCGGTCAGTCTATAGATGGGTGACCGCTTAGTGGTATTTCATCTCAGCGTCTCCGTGCTTCGGAGGGCACGTAAAAAGTCGGTCCCGGTTGTTGTCAAATTGATAGCAGTCGTTAAGCCATGTCAGAGGCCTACGGGCGGCTTGAACAACTCTTGATAACAGGTTGGCCACTAACCACACGAAAAGAAAAAAAAAAGAAAGAAGACTATGTATTGGAGTTGATCGCACATTATTAGGTCGACTTGTGTTTGCAGAGTGCACGTTCTTTATTAATATACATATGTTTACTGTATGTAAATAATTATCTGTTTGTTTGTAACAGATTCTTTTCTATAGCACACTAGTGATTACGAAGAATTTCGATAAGTTATTTACTGCAAAAAGAGCTCGAAGGATTCTAACAGAATAGCAACGAATTTCGGACATCAGATTATCCAAATACTACTAATATTATACATTTAAAAGTTTGGGGTTCTTTGGATGTTTCCTACTCAATCACGCGTAAACCATTTAAGAGATTTCGATAAAACGTGGAACACACATATTAAGACTATGTTCTGGATTTCCATGGGTATACGTGGTAGAAGCAACCGGCGGAAGCTATTATTTTTATAATCAGACAAACATATTCGTATAATATCACGTTATCCTTAAGCCTCTCAAACAAGTCCAACAATAGGAATAATTACCAGTTACCATGGTTTCTAAGAGTGTCGATGAACCTGGAGTAACTTGAAGTTCAACTCACGTATTTAGGGGAAAACGAGGGTACAGAACTTTGAACCATAAAAGAGGGAAGGAATTTTATTTGCCTAATCGTGATCCGGTGGAAACGGCGTGCCGATTTATCACTGTGGAAGTGAATTTATTGAAATAGGTACGAATTATCGACTTGTAAAAAGGTAATAAATAGTTATCAGGCTGAATTCATGGAGCTATGTAATTTGAAATTGATTATACGAAATAGTGGGTATTAAAAGAATGGAAGGATCGGCTGTTGCCAGGTATAAGGTGATGCCGCGAATTGGCACCACTACCTCAGGGTAGTACTTCACCCTCTTATACTCGGTACGTAACCGGTGTAAACTCTTAACACAGGGATTGCGTTTGGCCCGGTAGTTGGATTTTCGAAGGCTTGGTGTTGTTAGGATGGTAGCAGTTGCAATGGCAATACATAACGACTAGTTCTTTATTCTACGCACGAGACCGCATACCGAGATGGAAAGTATCATATTTGTTGATCCAGGATATGGCCTAATCCTTTTCACACTAAGAAGAGGCCCGTGCCCAGCAGTGGGACAGTTTAATACAGGGCTGATATTATGGTCTATGTGTTAACTTGCATCTAAATCCTTTCATGCGGATCGTGTCAACAAATGTCCAAAAACCTTTACAAATATTCACTGTTGTAGAATAAGTATGCCTTTCCACAAAAGCTTCGTCAGTTAAAGTTGGGCTACCTCTAGATCTTTGGCGATATTACGTAAAAGTAAATATTATAAGCATATAACAAGTTAAAACGTAATTTGACCAACTCATCATTCATATACAATAAAATTAATAAAGCTTATAACATCATACAACTAAATAATTATCAAATTAAAAAGAAATTAATAATGCAATTGCTGTCCTTGTCCTACCAATACACAGAGAAATTCTTAAGAGTAATAAAATGACAATCTCATCATATCAGTCTATACTTTTTATATAATCCTTAAAATAATTAAATTTACTTTTTTATTGGTTTTGTCTATTGTATACACACAAATTTGTTTTAGGTAATAAATGATTTTATTATTATAATATTATTATAACTATGGCCTCATTATATTTTAAAGTCTTTACAGTCATATTGCTCGACCTGAGAATAAAGTGATCAGCGATAACCATAAGCTCAAATCCATGCCACAGGATCTCCAGTAGAATCTAAACAGATGGCACATAGGTTTATACAGTCTGCTTGCCACTTTTATACTGTAATATCCTCTAATGTACTGGGTTCGATAGCCACGCGATTCAGCGAAATAAATTATATACCTAATTAACTTTTTTATATATTTTATTGCCATTGGTGGCAGACGAGCAAGTGGCCCACTTGATGGAAAGTGGTAACCGCTGCTCATGGACTTCTGCAATGTCAGGACACAGCAAAGCCGCTGCCTACCGTGAAAGAAGAACTCTCTTTAAACCTCGTTTGAAGAAGGACATATCATAGCGTTTGGGAAACACCGAAGCAGGCAGTTTATTCCAGAGCGCAAGCTCTACGATCTCTACGAGCTCTACGTTTGCACGTACGTGGAAGAAATGATCGCTGAAAGCTCTCATATATTATTTTAAATGTCTATTTTGCAAATAACCTCACCTAATTTCAAAGTTTAACAATTCAAATTAACTCAGTATCATAAAAATACCACGGAAAACACATAGGTAAAGCGAATGTAAATCTTGTATCCACACCCTTGTATTATGATGAAAAAGTAAACACTTTGTCTTGGTAAACACGTATACGTTTCATAGTCAACATAACCTTATTCTATCCAAAAATATAACATAAAATAAAGTAATATTTCATCGTTATAAACCCGCGTTTACATGTAACGGAGGACGTGATCTAATTTGAGCCGCTCCTGTCTGCCCTACGCCTAATCTGGAGTCCGTCAGTAGCGATAAACGCCGAAGGAGGTCGGCATAATCTGTCCTTTTCCATCATACTGTTTTGACATCCATTTATCCTTGTCTGGTAGGTACAGTGATTCTCAAATGTTTAGGATTTTACAGTAAAGGAAAAATTTTATAAATTCCGTTTCCTTTAGTGTAAGTAGTAGTAAGTAAGTAGTTAAATTACTTCAGCAAAGCCTGCATAGTATTAGTATTCAAGAATTTTAATCGTGAGATCTTGGCGTCAAATCCTAAATTACATAGTACAAGTTTCATTATATTTTAAAAGCTATGGTACTAACTGATTTAAATATAAATAATAAACAGCAGATTTCGAAATGAATCCATTTGTTATTATAAAACTTTCCGGATGATAAATAATTTCTGAACAAAATAAAATACAGTGTTTGGATTTTTAAATCAGTATCAAAAGATAAATATTTAATCAATGGAACATATTGAATTACATATTCTATAAAGATCACACCTTTCACATATACATCATAAAGAATAAAAAATAAAATTACGCTATAAAGCAAATAGTAAACCAAAGATTTATATTTGTCTCTTTATCTTTACACAACTTAAACAGCAGCTAGCAAACAAACTTTCAGAATCGCTGTAATAGTTTATACATCTATCTTGAGTCCCAGGATATTTTGTTCACCCATCGCCGGCGGCGGCGTTTCAAAGACGAACATAAATAATGCCCCACCTACTAATTAGCTCATAGATCATTCAATTCGTGGAGAATTTAAATTTTTCTCGACTTCAAACATTTTTATGTCTTGAACTAAATTTTATGGAGTTCAAAATCTTTTTATTTATGGACTAGAATCGGTTGTGATTCGTTTCTGGCTACCGAATCATGGTGTCGTTTTGGACAGCCATGAAGTTTTTAATTGTTAGTTTACGGTTAGCAGAAAGATTTAAATGCATAATTAATATTGGTCTATTTAAAATAAAATGGTTTTCAGAATTGGTACATTATGCTTTATGAGTCATCAGAAGTATATTAATTTTGTTTATAGAATAGTTATGTGTGTATTTAATAGTCAATCATCACTTGCTTTAACGGTGAAACCTGCATGTCTGAGACTTCTACACAATGATCCGAGACATATGAAGTCTGCTAATCCACACTGGGCCAGCGTGGTCGCCTAACCCTTCTTATACTGAGAAGAGGCCCAGCAGTGGAACAGTTGACATATAGGGCTGATGTTATATATAATATAGAGCTGTTTTAGCATATCATTTTATGGCACGTCGCGGGTAATAGGACCAAGATGACGCACTCACAAATAACCCGTATGATTAACTCGCACATGTAACCCGCAGCTGCTACTTCCGTCGTGGACAGTCACTATAAGTACTAAACATTTGCGATTACGTTAACTGTCCTGTTTTCCGTAGTTGTAAATTAAGATGTAATAACTTTGTAATTAGGATAATAACCTATCATTTCAACTAGGCCAAGTAGTACGGCCCACCTGATAGTGAGCGTCTACTATAGATATAGGCGATTACAACAGAGCTATCACTTACCAACCCTTTAAAATAAGAAGTAGCAATACTGCCAGTGCAAAGAATAAGGATTACTCACCCTTTGCCTGCCTAAAGACGTGAATCGTCGTCTGCAGATGCTAATGCGTCCAGGCACCGCTGGGTGAATCGCTCATGTAATTACGGTTATACTAATAATACTAGTAGCTATCTACTATCAAAACAGCACGTAAGCACATCGTGATGGTTTTAGTTGGTAGGTTTGAAGCTCAAGAGAGCCTGGCAAAACGTCCTCGTCTCCCTATGGCGAAGGGATACGCATAAGAAGCATAATGGATACATTGCAACAACATGAGGTTCTATAGCAGTGATTTTCTATAGGGCAAAGTGACTTCACAAATCAGGTTGTTTCAGTATGAAACATACCACGTTTAACTGGGTTTCCGCTTTACGTCTCTTATACGTTTTACTTGTGTAGTAACTATTTTAAAAGACAAATCTGCTGCTAATATAATCGGCAGCTTTACGAACGTAGTAACACGGCAAGTACACGAGAAAATGATACATTTTATCGTTTATAGTCGGTGCTTTCGTAGATTGTATAGTAAGTAACACCGTGTCACCTACATCAGATGCTCGATAAAGGTTTATCACGTTGCATTCGTCGCGCCTACAACCTAGTCGCTTTTACCAACGTAAATATGTTATAGGTCTCGATCACTTTGGTGCTTCATTGGAGGATGCAGTTTCCTCTAGAGTGTGGTTCCTAAAGGAACTTTGTTAGCTTTCTCTGCATTATTAAAGCTTATGGTACCGCTAGACTATATTATATAGTTTTGAGAGCTGTATAATTTGGCTTAAAAGTTTTGATCAAAAGCTTACGAGTTAGAATTTTAGGCATTGCACTAATGAGGTGAAACTACTTTAAATAGCCTAGTGTTTCAAAATGGTTATTGTAGTTAAGTTAGTGGGACTAGCAACAATACTAGGAAAGTCGTAATGTGAGCAATATTTTCTAAAAACAATGGTATTTTTTCATAATCAGTCTATCGTGACATTAACAAATAGATATTTGTCTTTAAATTTATATAATAATTTAATGTTACATTTATTAACGACGAAAGACTGACTAAGAAAGTTTATAAGGCTAGTGTGAATGGAACAGTCGCAAGAGGAAAACCTAGGCGAACGTTTCTCGATCAGATCGTAGGCGTTCTGGACAAAGGCCAGGTTAAGAGCTCCTTAAACCGACGGGCATGTATGAGGAATGTGATGAAAGTGAATGAAGTCAGAGAAGTGTGTCAGGATCGTAGCAAATAGAAATCCGTAGTCTCTGCCTACCCCTCTGGGAAACAGGCGTGAATCTATGTATGTATGTATGTATTAACTGGGAACTTTCAGGAATTTTTGATGTTCAGCAGTAAAGATTAGCATTTTATCTTTTATTATCTGTCAGGCTCTAAAATGAAACCCAAATGTTAAATATTCAATCTCTGATCATCAACCTTTTTAATTAGCCCCTTAAGAATTGCCTAAGAATTAAACAACACTTTGTTTAAGAATTGAACATGGCAGAACGAACGAAGTCAATATTTGTGAATTATAAAAATATTTTCATGTTTTATTTGTATACTGAACATATTTTTAAACTGTTTTATATTGATTGTCTTTCTGCCAGCCTTTTTGCTCCACTATCGCAAAGAACCTGCGTTTGTTGCAGTTTTTGGCTTAGAGTTAAGTTAAAATTTAAAGTCACATTTTGTAGAATTATTTTTAATATAACCGGAAATATGCATACGCAAGTTACTAGGTATGAATTGTAGTTCATATGACAAAGTCTCAACCAACGACTAGAAGTATAAAAAATCGCACATTCCTCGAAAGGATGAGAAACGGATACACATTTGAGCGGATTCTATATATAATAATATAATATAATCATCCTTTCATCATTACCCCAGTTTATCCAAAAGACAAAACACAAAGGCCAGTAATACCCATCAAATATGTACAGTCCAAACTCACATGCCGTCACTAACACTGTTTCGAGTCCCCATTACGAACACTAAACACAAAATTTTAATGAAAGCCTAATATGCCTTCATAAATACAGAGCAACTATCAAAGTTTGTGTTTAGGTATTCAGAGGTGGTGAAATATTCAGTGAAAGGGACATTCGCTGTACGACGCCTCGTAATTGTTGTGTGATGATTATTATATTATGTGTCTTTGTGTGTGCGTAAGGGTTTGCATGTGTGTGTTCCATGGATATGTGGTATTCCCACACAAAAGTGTGTATTTATTCTCATTCGACTTCAATTACAATATGAAATTAATTTAGTACCTAATATCTAACTGAAAGATGTAATAATATGTGAGACTAATAACAATATCATAAGTGTTTATAGTCAAAGTCAAAGTCAAAAATCATTTATTCATTTAGGTCACAAAGTAACACTTATGAACGTCAAAGTATATAGGTTAGTGAGTTTACTAAGTTACTGAAGCTACATTTAGGTTAGTTGCTAGGTTCAGGCAAAGGGTAGAGCCTATGAGAAGAAACCTGTAAGAAACTCACGGCCACTCTTTTAAATCGCCAGTTAAATATAATTTCAGTATTTTATAACTCAGATTAACAAGGTGTTACAGCCATTATGCCATATACTACTGACTATAAAAACTAAAGATAATAACAATAATAACTTAATAATATTATAGAGAGGAAATAATTTGAGCTAAGATATATTATTTAATATAAATCTAAAATAGACAGTAGGATGGCATGATGGCGCATACACTTACACTTTGTGACTATGCAAAGGGTTAAATTGACTTATAAGTAATACAGATCTTTGAATCCTGTATGCAACAAGCAACTAGCTCCATGAGTTTTTGTCATTTAAGTAGTCGTTGACTGAATAATGACCCTTCCGCTGTCTGTCAACTGTCATAGATGGGTATTCTATTAATAAGAATCATAAGATGAAACTTGCCTCATCCAAAGATTATATGGTCTAGGTCAAATTCTACTGGACTTAAAGCTGACAACAGCACTCACACTGATCTTAGACAGCTTTGAGAACATTATATAAAGGGTCTGCCAATTTACAGGATGGTTGCAGACTTCGTTACGATGTTTCATTTAATCGTTAAAGCTAACGTAGTATTTTGAATAAGCGTATTATTTGGAAAAGTTGTAAGACTTGTAAGTGAATGCTGTAAATTACAACCTAAATTTTTTAACTTAAGCCAAACGGCGATTTTGTTTGAAATACATATTTTTTCATATTTTTCTAGATTATTTTCCTTCTTCCTTTTTTAAAGGCTCAACCTGATTATATTATTTTTTTATTTATTTTAGTTTTCTCTTGATCTATTCTAATCTACACTAATATTATAAAGCTGAAGAGTTTGTTTGTTTGTTTTCTTGAACGCGCTAATCTCAGGAACTACTGGTCCGATTTGAAAAATTCTTTCAGTGTTAGATATCCCATTTATCGAGGAAGGCTATAGGCTATATATCATCATGCTAAGATCAATAGGAGCTGAGCAACAATGAAGAATGTTTGAAAATCGGAGGGTATTTTTTCCTTTTGAGAGCTTCCGCTGCGTGCGCTGCGTAAACAGTTAAAGTTTCGCAAAAATCATGTATGACAGAATTGTTTCCCTTTAAAAGTTTAAAAAAAAAAAGTCCGCGACAGCATATGTCTATCTTTTAAGGTTGGCTCACTATAACCATTTTTATGCTTACCAAATTTGTTCTAAAATAATGCATTATTTGTGAAGGTATTATTATAAACATGATATTAATCCTTATCCAAATAAATACATTATTCATCACAAGTATTTAATTTAAAACAAAATTGCTTTGTACATCATTCGATTTCAATGAATATCTTAGAAGATATAGCAGTTTTAAAATAACACTGCAGCAAAATAATTACCCATTACAGACATTGTACAAACGATGCTTCTCCTGGTTTATTCTGCGTGATTCCTACTGGTTCGATTCGAAAAATTCTTTTAGTGTTGGATAGCCTATTTATCGAGGAAGGCTATAGGCTATATAACATCACGCTACGACCCACGGGGGCGGCGCAGTAACGATAAACGCGGGTGAAACCGCGGGAACATCTAGTAATATTATAAAGCTGAAGAGTTTGTTTGTTTGAACGCGCTAATCTCAGGAACTACTGGTTCGATTTAAAAAATTGTTTTAGTGTTGGATAGCCTATTTATCGAGGAAGGCTATAGGCTATATAAAATCACGCTACGACCCACGGGGGCGGCGCAGTAACGATAAACGCGGGTGAAACCGCGGGAACATCTAGTCTCTTATATATGTCATGCACATATCTTCTTTAAGTGTTTCTTTAAGTCATATGTATACACGCACAAGCACAAGCACAGATTGCTTATTATTCCAAACCAAACAAAAGCTATTTAATTCTCAAACCAGTATAATTTTATATCCAGCTTATAATAATATCAAGATTAACTCACCAACACAATGAAGTACTTTCCACAAGGGGATTATCTAATTGCACGTCGGGTATGGCTTGGCGTCTGGTCGTGCCATTATGCGGTCGATCTTAGACCACAAGACACGCCACGGTCGCACCGTGAATAGGCTGCTTTACAATGCGTAAACAGGCTTATACGACAGCATTATCTGATACAAGTATGTTGTTACTAAATGTTATATGCTTAGTGCCAAGTGGTAGTGGTGGCTTGATATCTATTTATTAATACGTGAAGCAAAAATGTTGTACCCCATTTTACGAAAATTGCGTGGATGGAGTAGTATGAAATTTGGCACAGTTAAAGTTTATATCGAGGAGGGGCGAATCCTAATATTTATCTATACATCTATACAAATAAATAAAATTGAAGTGTCTGTTTGTAATGTCAAAATAACAGCTTTTTATCTAATGCATATGACAGTATATATGGTATCTATACGAAAACATCTATTTTTTTAATTTTTGTCTGTCTGTCTGTTTGTTCCGGCTAACCTCCGAAACGGCTCAACCGATTTTGACGGGACTTTCACTGGCAAATAGCTGATGTTATAAGGAGTAACATAGGCTACATTGATTTTAGAAAAAATTAGGGTTCCGCGGAGACCAACACTTTTTAGTTAAAATCTACGCGGACGAAACTCGCAGGTAACAACTAGTATAAAATATGCATTAGAAATACATTAAATTAATAAAAAAACACTACACGCATACAACCATGCATTTGACACACGCAGTCAAAGCGCGTAACTATGGTTACATATATCAATATATCAGCAATATCTTACAGGCAAACTTTGGTCGAATGCCGAGCACTAGGCGATTGCTAGTAAAATTTGTTCGTCTAATTAAAAAAGTACAATAATTTGGTAAAATTGTTTACATTTCTCTTATATGGGCGCGTAAAGAGGTACATCCTGCTTGCATGCATACTTGTGCTGTCTATTTGTGAAGCACATTTAAATGATCTGATCTGGAATACTTCCTATTAACGTATTATCGCTTTGTTTGGTGCTGTAAACGAATCGAGGTCCGCATAGCCAGTAGTGCTGCTATAGACAATATCGTAACTAGGCTAGAGCACTGAGAAGCAGTTTGCGCTGATAGTACATCGACTCCATGTATTCAGTGTTGGTAATGCGTGAGCTATGTCTCTGGCTTATATTAGAGGCCTTCATTGTTTGTGTGAACAGCTAACATTTTGGTAGCTGTACATCTGTTTGCTTAATTTCCCATTAGTATAAAAAGTGCCTTAAGTTCCACCTTGTTGATCCAGGGGCATGAATATGCATACTTGCATTCGTACGATTAAGTTATTGACTCGAATCCAAGTCCGATTCCCAAGTCGGGACAAACAGTAATTAGATTTTACAGTAAGGAAAATTGGTGGCTGGCAAAAGGCTTGCTTCTACGTGGGAACCATAGATCGTGAATGGTGGTTGAATTATACCTGTATCTACCTTTTCGGGGATATGAAAGCATGAATCTATGCCTCATGTTTGGTCGCTGGTTTTCTACTTACGCCAGTGACCGGCAAGGCATTCAGACAAAGTTAATCTTTATTTCATCAGCACATTTACACCTCCCCCACGCAAGGCATAAATCTCTAAAATGTGTACGATAATCTCACCTTCTATTACTTTTGTGTAGTATTAAATAAATTAATTGTACACGATTTAGTCACCTTATCTTTTGCCGCGGCTTCACTCGCGTAAAAGTAGCTTAGGTTACGTTATGTTACTAACAGTACCTTTTCGGTAGCGGGCCAAGACCTGTCGGTGCCGCGGTGAATGCTAGCGTGAATCCCGTGGCACTGACACCGGTACTTGAGGAATGTCGTCAGGAGTTTAGTGGGTATGGGCCCGGCCTCTCTGGCTCGAGTCCCACACACCCGCGCCCTGCCCGGGCGCGGAAGGTGCGTAGACGCATTCCCCTTACATTAAAAAAAAAAAGTGACAGTACCTTTTTTAATAAAATATAGCCTACTAAATTTAGCACGCGGTTTCGCTTGCGTAAGTGAAAATTATATTAGTAACAGTACTTTTTCTGGATGAAAGGTAACCTATGTACCTACTACTCTGCTCCCCAGACAACGTGTATGCGAGTTTCGTGATGATCAGTCGAGTAGTTGAAGCGTGAAAGCGTGCCAAATAAACAAACATAATACCTATACATTTATAAAGATGAAATAATTTTTTAAATCGTTTTAGGAGTTTTTCTGGTAATTCCTTACAAACAAACAAAAATCAAATCTTTCCTCTTTATAATATTAGTATAGATAAATCATTGTTCTGTAATATTTGTGAATGGAGAAAGGCGTGATGATTGCGCTTATAATAGTAGTTTTGTTCGATTTGTTGCGTGACTTAGAAGATTAATGATTTTTGTAGTAAAGGTCAAGGGGCGTATAATACGCTGTATGTTTTAGGCTTTGGACAACACCTACTTATAATTCTTTATGGATTAGGTGAGAACATTACTTACTATAATAACTGTGAGAGCGGTTATATACAGAACGTAACCAGTTAATTTTTCACAAAGAGAATTTTCACAACTAAGGCAGTGATCCGATCGCCAACGATGAACGAGAAACGAGTAAAACTAGAAACTATAAACGAGTTGATCAGCGGGAAGCGAGTGTGTAGTCTCGATAGTTTTGTCGCCGGGCTATAAGCGGGTGTGCAAGTGCGACGAGCGATTACTCGCGCCACTCCCTGCGGTCGCTCAGTCCTATGCAAACCTGCGCGCGGCGACGAGCGAGCATCACTGAACGAGTATCGCTGAGCGAGTTTATTTTTGAAAGCTCTTGTCGCTCAGCGACAAAACTAGTAAAGCGAGTTGTCGCCGGCAGTGTGAACAGTCAGCGAGCAACTATTAATATATGCATCTCTTTCATTTACACGGAATGTATATTATTTGTGCATTTATTGAGAGAGAAAATCGCTGATAGTTAGTCGTTTTCTCGCCGGCGGTCGGACCACTGCATTAATTTCAAAACGAGAACGCTCGCACTATGTATATAAATCCTGTATCGCGAGGGACTATACAAATATTTAAGAAATTAACACAAAGAATACCCAAACCAGAAGCATCAATTGTGGATCACACATTTTTTGTCGCATGGGGATATCTAATCACGGCCTCTTTAACCACTAAACCTTCTGGGCAGCAATGTTTTGTACTACAACAATGGCAAACAAGCATACTAGGTGAATAATGATGGGTAAAAGTATCTTATAATTATCTGCAATACTTAGGCTCGTCACCCACTCGAGCTGGAGTCGAGGTGGCGCCGAAGCGCGGGCACACGAGCGGCGCGCCGCTTCTATATTTCCTTCAGGAATAAATGGCAGTGCGCTCACACACTAGAGTCGCGTCACAGGCGAGGTGAAGTCGAGGCGGAGGCGCGGCGGCGGCGCGGCGAGGATGGTGTGCTCGACTGCGCCGCGACGCTTGTTTCTCTTAAGCTTAAGTAAAATCTTCTCCTATCTCTCTCCGCCCTCGCCTCGACTCTACATAAACGCGCCACGCCTCGACCGTGCCGCGACGCCACCGCGACCGTGCCTCGACTTACCAGTGGGCAACACGCCTAAGGGTTGCTGACGTCAGGAAAAGAATGAAAGGTGGGATGAAGGCAAGTAATCAGAGAAGTAGTAGGTATGTGAGCCTTTAGAACCCATACCAGGCGCTATTTTCTTGACGAAAAACCCAATAACACTTTGCCTGGCCTGGGCATCGAATCTGAGATCTTATATAATAATATACCAGTTTCACATACTGTCACTGCGCTACTGAGGCAGTTAGTTTCAGGTGTTATAATATTTTTAGTAACACTGCATACTCAAATATTATCTATATAGGTAAATAAAAATCAATTGCCATATGCAAGACGGAACATAACTTAAGAACGGCTCGACCAATATGGCTGTATTTTTTTGGTGAGTTTGTTTTTATTTTTCAATTTGTTTTTTTAATTTTCATTTGCCAGGACAAGGTTTCGTGATGGTGACGGTGAAGGTGACATGAACGAAAATTTGCGAAAAATCCGCGGGAAATGCCGATAATTTTAATGGTATTTTTACATGAAAAGAAATTGATTGACGTTTTGATATTAAATTTAATTACGTGAAATGTGTTCTTGTATAGATTGACAGGAAAACGACTGTCAGGTCAGCTAGTTATTAATAAAACATTATTCAAAGCACTTATACCGCGCATACAGTACGAGTATTAAACAAGCGATGCCTCCTAGCGCATTCGATTAAACCACTTTATGAGATAGTAGTAAGACTCCGTGTACATCCCAATAATATTACCTTCTACTAACTTTCGTATTTTTGTTAACGATACTAAAACTGTCATACTTTAACGACCATTTTACACCTAATACTGACATTCCAAGGAAAGTTTACTACATTAATATATCTTAAAGCACCCTTGTAACCACTGTGCATCTATTTAGAGTAACGAACTGACAAACACATAAAATTTGTTCAAGTAGCTTCTATTATTTAGTCGTTAACTAAAATAGGATTAGGCAAGTTACAAACGGGTTCGATACCTATAAATGTGTAGTTGACTCGTAATTTAGAGTGTTTAGTCAGTTATATAAGTGTTTAAGTGTCCTTAATTTTGTATTTGACGTGCAGTAAAGATTGTACTGAATGTGGTATATTTGAAGAATATATGTCATGGTACATTAAATTTATGATTTATACGAGTGTTAATACAATTGACTCGATGACGCAGTAGTGAATATAGCTGATGAGTATCAGGTTTCGAGTTTAATAATTGATTTGGGCAACGTGTTATTAGGTTTTTCTGTCAAGAAATCATGATTTGGGCAACGTGGTTTTTAGTTTTACTGACAATAAATTCTTAATAGTCGAGAATTGTAGCCGATAGACGGCAGTAAGTACGCCTGAGGCGACTCCGCACAGACGAAGAATTTCAGCAGTTCAACCGTCGGGCCGCGGCCCGCTAGGCACGATCACGCAGCCTGGTCAGAGTATCCTCCCACTGTCTTGGAGGCACATCACGCCCTGCCCCTCCACACGTCCCTTATTACGAACAACCTAAAACCATAGCTGAATTTTTTTTGTTATATATTTCTGCTTACCCCTTAGGTGATACATTTGTGAGCCTATGTATGTATATTTAATGTAATTGTGATAAATCAAAGTACCACATCCACTCAACGTCAATCCTTGTCCGCCAATACTGACTGTGATTAATAGCCCGCCAGGAGACGAGGGTAGTTCACAGACAGCTGTACTGCGACAACTCTTCGTTTGTCACAACTCTATTTTAATGGAGTAAGAGATGAAGATAGTACGAATGATACTAGAACATGTCCTTATTCATGAATTTTAAGGAAACGTATCAATAATAGTCAAAATATGTCGATTATTTTAGGAGAACACATACTTTAATGGAGCAAGAAATTAAAATATCAGTAATAGTATGTTATGTCAATGGTAGGTTCCTTACCTATCATTGTTAAATTTTATTATGATAGCAGCCAAATAGGATTTTAGATGAATTAAATCTGGATTAAAAACTGGGATCCAGCGAAAATACATGAGTTTCATATTTAGGCGATTAAACTTATTATGTCTATCACTGTTGTGGCATATTTTAAACTAGGTATCTAAAAACAGTCAAGAAATAATCCCGTGCATAAATAGTGACAATTTATTCACCATTTCTGCACAGACTCATGAAATTCAGTCGAAACCCCCATTTTTACGAAATATGGCCGTCACTTACTTTTTGATATACTCCCCTTACAACCGCAATACTCGTTCCTTTCTCGTTAATTTCACAGTGACCGATCTTCCGAATGAAAATATTCTAACAAGAATATTAGACAGAAAAATTAAAATTCCCCTGTAGCGAACTGAAGGCGCGATTTTTATTAAAGCAAAAAATGCCGAAAAGCGCTCCGTAGAAGGCTATATCGCCCTGCGGGAGGCTTTTATAAGGCGAACGATAAATCAAGGACGAGGAAATATTTAAAAGCTTGCCGCACCGAGATTCTTGGCGGACTCCGCTTGCCTCAAGACGGTTCGTTCCTGATACATTTCCTTTCAGATCACGTTTCGTGTTTGCTTAATCATTTAGCGGTTGATTGGATACATATTTCATGAAGAAAAAGCCCTGCAATTTAATTATTTGATTTTTAGACAAAATTCATTGCATTTATTTGTACTTTTTTCCTCTATTTTCCCTTGGGATGTAAAGCAGGGCCAGATATTAAATGATAAATATTGCATAGCTTCTGAACCTTAATGTTTATTTTTTTAATAAGAATAATACCATTTTCAATACGTTTCAAGTTAACCTCGGAATATTAAACCATTTTTGACTATTCCGCTCGTATCTTTGGTTAATTTGTCTTCCGTAGTTTTATGCTTTTCTTTGTAACATCGTTTTTGATATCTGTTCTCGGTGTTTTTTTTACCGTATTGGTGTTTTTGTAAGCTTGCCATCCTTAAAGGCATTAAATAACCAGCACCGTGGCAACCTCAAAGATTTTTAGACCCCTACAAAGGAACTAGTTTGTCTGCTTCAGGATTCTGCCAATTTTAATTAGATTTATTTCAAAACACGATATTCGCTAATCTTCTCTTTTTATTTATGCTGTTAGTATTTTATGTAATTTCAGTATTGCTGTTTTGTGTATATAGTAAGAAGTGTTAGACCGTAGTCTACCACACTGACTAAGTGCGTATAGGAAGATACGAAAGTTCAACAAGTTTTCAGGAGAATTGTGCAAGACTTTTAGACATATCTCCTTACGAAATTTCCTTTATCGATAACTTTTTAACGATACTTAAATAATATACATACATAGATAGTATTATACCTATAAGCTGGCAAGGGTAGTATTACATCCACATTTCGTAGTTATGGTTCTTGGTAGGTAGGTATATTGAGGATATTGCCGTTTATCAAGTACAGTTCTAAACTTCGAGCTGTTACTAAGAATGTCTTGACAGAAGAATCGACGCGCGATCAAAAAATCGAACCGAGATCGGTTACTACAAACTAGAAATTACAATATTTACGAGACAATAATATTCTTACTTAAATTTTTATGATGCCATATGGTTGTAATCATAGGTTCTAAGTAGAACACACCAAACCTAGTGGGCGGCCACGGTGTGGCAGGAACACGGCTCGTTTCCTGCTTCATGAAATACATCTTTACGCTATTTATACATACTACTAACGCTGTATAGAAGCTTAATATTATGTTGCCCAAAGAATAGGCGAAACCACCTTTACTTTCAAATATAGCCTTTTTAGTAGCGATTATTTGCTTACCGTAGTAGAGACTTTTTTAATTGTTCGGAGTCTCTGTTCATATCAAATGATTGCTATCAGACTGACAAGGGTATCCCTTCTTATAAGTACCTATACCAGTTAATGACAAAGCGTACTCTTCTTACCTACCATGGGGTGAAACAGTTCCTGAAGAAGCTGTCGGAACTAAAACGTTGGAACTTAAAGACTGTTTTTATCTACAAGATTACGGATTCAGTTCTCTTTGTATAAATTCGGGTTTTACTGAAGAGCCAAATAACCTAAGATCTAAAACTGTCAGACATGGCTTTCACCAAAACGGGACCAGCATATTTCGTTGGATGGTGGTTGGCTCCATTTCACACTATATGGCGGTCTAGCTATACAGAAATTTTGTAGGGAGAAACATACAAGCGCAGATATCTGTTCTAAACATAACATAACATAAATTTTCTAAGCATTGCCTACCACTGTTACATACAGTCTATACAATAGACTTCAAAATTAATTGACTTGGAACTACTTGTATGACTGCAAATTTTTTGTACAGCAAGAAAAGGATGTACAATTAATTAACTTAATTTAAATGCATAGCATTTAAAATAAAATGAGGCTACAAAATAATTAACCCGTGAACGCAAACTGGTCTAACTCGGCGCAGAACCAACGACTAGGTTGTTCCTGACAACTCGCGTAAAGTTGCTCCGATTACTCTGACTTAGTTTCAAAATGCGATTTAATGTAAGTTACTTACTGAGGTTTTGTGCTGATTTGTGGTTGATGCTAATTACTTATAGTTTAGTGTAATGGACTGAAAAATCTTTACTAACATTATTTGTTTATTAACCTAGACTGCGCCGAGCGTAAGACGCAGTTGGACTGAATGACAGAGCTCGATATTCAAATCGGTGCGCGGCCGCCATAGTAAAATTGTATGGAGCATTTGAAATGCTTCTTTGATAAATATGTATCTTTATTGTCAACGAATAACTTAAATATTTGGGACGGACAAATTGTAAAGACATTCATTGTTATGGTAAATGTATATTTTATATTTGTATTAAACAAAAAGTGTTGATTTATCAACTTAAATGTGACCGCCTGTTTTGGCACATTTCGCTCGGCGCAGTCGCGACAGATGATTATAAAATTTCGCATACACCTTGTTAGGGAAACGGCAAAGGACATCTTTACCAGATTTAAAAAAAAATACTGTTTCCAAGCAAATGCAGTCGCGAGCAATAACTAGTTACACTATAAAATAGGTTTGTGGTCGCTTTTAGCACCCGGTCCAGAGCAAATTTTTTTAAACCTATTGGCGTTTACCTGACAAGTTTTTAGACACCGTGCTGCAACTAAGGACTGTCTGACAGAAAACTTCAACAGTCTTTTTTAACTTGGGCATCGAACTCGGTACCATGACCGCACATTAACATAAGCGCAATCTTAAGCTGCGGGCTTGGCTTACGAGGTCAGGAGCCAAGAAATGTTCTATTTATTAGATATTAAACAGATATGACCACATCTTTCAGTTACATGTAACATCACTAACAAAACTTGTTTTAACACAAACGCTTCCTGCCATCAACACACAAAATACATTTTGGGGTGAAAAAATCTTTTGTTTTTTTATCCAACGTTATCATACGACGTAACATTGTACGTTGCGTTCCGATTGGTATTCATGAACAGAAAATCTGTGAAGATACGTTCCGAATCTTATTTGGGCTTCGGATTTTTGTATAAAATTTCACGAGAGACGAGAAAATATTATGCGCTTTTCATATAGTTTTTGTAGTTTTATTGTTTTCCGTTGACAAAAGAGTATTGCGGAAAAAATTATTTAGGTAATTCGGTTTGTTTGCCTGTGAAGTGCTGGTTAAAAATAACAGAAGAAAATAGGGATTGAGTTAATACGATAAACTACATAACTAAAGAAGACATGCATACCTATAAAGATTCTAGGCCAGTACTGTCAGCTACTTACTGCATAAATACATACGTTTGAATGCAAAGTGATTTAGAAGAAAAAGCACACTAACGCATGTTACAAAGAATCTTATTAAGTTGTCAACTCTTGTATTTAGTGCATATTAACCAAAAGTATATATAATTGCCTAATTTAATCAACAGCGGGCAACGAAAATATTTGTCATATGATACTTGGATTTCGCACTTACTCGAGTGACATGAATAGGGCCTTCAGAAGATTACAGCTGTAGCCTAAACCTTAATTATTGCAAGAAGACCACAAGTTGTTTACCTGTGGTCTTCTTGCAATAATTAAGGCTTCGAGGCTCCATAATCAAATAAATAAAAACAATTGGTACTGTCGGCCTCGATGGTGTAGTGGTTAGTGTAACCGACTGCCACACCTGAGGTTGCGGGTTCGATTCCCGCACAAGTCAAACATTTGTGTGCATGAACATGGATGTTTGTCTTGGTCTGGGTGTTTCTATGTATAATATGTATGTATTTACAAAAAAATAGTATATATGTATGTTTATCCATTGTCCAGTACCCATTGTACAAGCTCTGCTTAGTTTGAGCTAGATGGTGTTGTGTGTATGTGATAGAATATCCTAATCCTAACTTCCTAACTAATACTATAAAAGCGAAAATGAGTTTGTTTGTTTGTTACCTTTTCACGCCTAAACCACTGAACCGATCATCCTGAAATTTTGCATATACGTTGACAGGTGTACAGAAACGGAAATAGGCTACCTTTCATCTCGAAAAAAATTTATGTTCCCGAGGAAAACAATAATAACGTTCGTATGATAATAGATGGCGCCACGTGTCTTTCGAATCATGATTGAATTATATTATTACAAGCAGAGTACAACCCGAATTGATTAAGTAATAAAATAAACTACAACCAGATCGACCCGGCGACGATAATAACACTTACTACCGCTATGCAGCAATTTAAAAACAATATCAAAATCGGATGTTGTCTTAATAAGTAACTGAGATTACTGAGAGACGATATGGAGATTATATTGTAATTTTCCAAAAGGGCAGTGCATAAAACCAGCAATTAAAAAAATAACGTTTTATCTCTAAAATATCCTTAAACTGAATCATTTCGAGCGAAAATCCTGCGAACATAACTCTTTTACACACGTAAACTGCGTTCTGTACATGCAAAACTACAACCAAAACTCAACTCTAACCCCTTAGTATAGGGAACAAACTTCTATATATATACTGACCAATTTAAACACCAGTATCGCAATTCAAGTTTGGGCTTAATTGTGTATAGAATATGGTTTGATTTTGAATAAAAGGACAGTGTTGCAGTCGTACCAATTCGATCAATTCATTCGACGATTCCATCCGAATTACTCCTTTGATTCGATTTCAGTACACTCAGAGGCTTAACTGGAACGTTTTTGGTTTTTAATTAATAATAGACACGGAGCCAGCGTGCGCACTTTTGTTAGTGACAGTACTCGCGGTGTTTGTAAAAAGTTTCGTTTAGGGTTACTAGACTGATGTTTTCGATTATTACAAGTAGTAAAAAAAATTTATATGTTTATATTATAATAATTAACATATAAGTAAATTAAGAGTTACATACATGTACCTAAAAATATTATCAGTTTATTAACTGTTCCAATGCTGGGCACGGACCTTTTCTTTCTATGAGAAGGGTTATACCATAGATCATAAGCATTAAAATATTAGTAAATTAAGAGTTACATACTATACCTAATAATAATCAGTATTGTTTATAAACTGTCTTACTGCTTGGCACGAACAGTAAGAGTATCAGAAGGGTTGGATCATAGTCTACCACTCTAAACCAGAGCGGATTGGCAGACATCACACATATTCGAGAACATTACGAAGAACTCTTAGACATGGCGGTTTCCTTACGATGTTTTCCTGATTGTTTTCCTTCAGCATTAAAGCGAGTGATAATTAACTATTCAATACGCACATAACTTCAAAAAGTCAGAGGTTCGTGTCTTGGGATCAAACTCGAGACCTCTACGTGGCAGTCAAAAGGTTTGCGACTAAGCTATCACTGCTTCTATTTATATTAGATGAGCAACATGCAATCTGAAAATGTACACGGTACACGTCAAGAGGCTGGTCTTCATTACTTGGAGCCTGGCACACACGAAATGTGGATGAGATACCTCTGCCTGCCCCTTCGCAGATAGATATGGATTATTCTACAAATATCTACTACTATACTATGGTAGGTATATGGAGTCGTTGGTAAGATTATGTACATCTTAAAGCAAGCTTCAATCAACGCGTAACTACAAGCCACTAACGAAGATAGGACAATTATTATTATAGCTTGCCGTCAATTGCTTTCATGATCGAGAGCATAGCAATTGCTATGCTCTCATCATGATGAAAGCTTCTAGGAACACTAGGGATTCAAGATTAAATCTAATCAAATGAACTATTCAAAAACTCTACTCTCTATTTATTATAAAACAAACTAGCTTTTGCACGTTGCTTCGTTCGAGAGCAGTTTTCTGGAGAAAGGTACCCTTTGTCTTTTTCTGTAGCCCTAACAATGTGTATGCGAAATTTCATGGTGATCGGTCGATTAGTTAAGGCGTGCAAGCGGATCAAACAAACTTACATTCGTATTTATAATATTAGGATAGAAAGTGTTATTTATATCTAATCTAATGTAAATGTATTTTTGTGTAATGTGAAATGCTTTCACCTGAACCAAGCGACAAATAATTATTTTAACCTTCCTAACCGCCGCAGTACACCGGTGGCCAGTCACAATAGATTTATAATGACGTCTAGTATTCTAAGACTTGACAGATTTTTGATTTATAATTATGCTATATTCTAGACTGTTACGTGGCAGTTTATAAAATATTATTTCGTATCTCAGTTCGATATCCAGGTTTGACAAATTTTTAGTTTCTATAATGAATTAATAAAATCTGCGCGGATGGTAAAGTGGTTTAAGTAGCCGCCTCGCCACAGGCACTGCGCCGAGTGTTGTGGATTCGAATCCTACACGGGACAAAATTTTGGGTAAGCCACAAATGATTGTTCCGAATCTAGACTCGACAACACCAAGAACATCCAGGTGTACTTTGTGTCTATTGTTTGAATGTTTGTAAAGTCCCCCGCTACACATAAATTAATCCTAGTGCATAGTAGTCTTTTTAAGCTGAAAAACAAAAAAAAAATCAATAGCCGTACACTGTACGATAGTACAGTAGCGGCAATAATAATAATAATAATAATATTCTATCACATACACACAACACCATCTAGCCCAAACTAAGCAGAGCTTGTACTATGGATACTAGACAATGGATAAACATACATATATACTTCTTTTTTTGTAAATACATACATATTATACATAGAAACAACCAGACCAAGACAAACATCCATGTTCATGCACACAAATGTTTGACTTGTGCGGGAATCGAACCCGCGACCTCAGGCGTGGCAGTCGGTTACACTAAGGCAAGGCCGAAGCTTGTTACATGTCGTAATAATAAGGGCTATCGCGCTTGGATTCACCGCTAGAGGTGCTAGTGGATGGTAAGGTCTAGACGTCAAACTTTATAATCACTTCAACAGTAACCATAGAAACCGTCAATTATTACGGCGTAATACGGCTTTTGACAGCAGCTGTGACAGTGTTGACAAGACCTTACTCGCTAGTGGCGCCGCATGGTGAGCACAAAAACGGTAGCCCCCATTAAACATGAATGGTGAAATGTAGGTTATAAATCTCTGCCTATCCCTTTGGAGATGCACAAACGAAAAAGGACAATGTGTGTTTATAAATTATAACATTTAATTTATAGATTATTATTTTCTTTTTGAAACTCATCTCCACTAGGAAACATTCCTGTATCGCGGGGGACTTTACAAACACTCAAACGACGGACACAAAGAACGTCGAGATTCGGAACAACATTTATTTTATTTATTTTTTTATTTACATCAAATAGAACGACTTGCGCCAATTACACTATTTACATACATACATACATACATACATAGATTCACGCCTGTTTCCCAGAGGGGTAGGCAGAGACTACGGATTTCCATTTGCTACGATCCTGACACACTTCTCTGGCTTCATTCACTTTCATCACATTCCTCATACACGCCCGTCGGTTCAAGGAGCCCTTAACCTGGGCTTTGTCCAGAACGCCTCCGATCTGGTCGAGAAACGTTCGCCTAGGTTTTCCTCTTGCGACAGTTCCATTCACACTAGCCTTATAAACTTTCTTAGTCAGTCCTTCCTCGTCCATTCTTTCTACATGTCCAAACCAGTATAACATACCCTTTTCTATTCTTGTAACTATATCCACTTTCATGCCGCATCTCTCTCTAATCATACTATTTCTTATTCTATCTTTCAGAGTCACACCACATATGCTTCTCAACGCTCTCATTTCTACAGCATTTATTCTGCTCTCATGCTTCTTTTGCCATACCCAACTTTCACTTCCATACATAACACTATTTAATAATATTATAATATATAAATTTAAAATTTAGCATTCATGCTTTCAGTTCACAGTACCTCATACATTCTAATAATAATACTTTCCATTCATCCGCAAAAATATCAACTTCTGTGTTAAAGTCCAAGAGAGCGTTAAGCTGCTTTAGTGACCGAGGTATGGGTGAGTTACAGCGTGCCACGGTACGGCACGCTGGAGCCGCCAGCAATCGGTGCTTTCTACCACGACAACAGTTGTTAGGCACAAACAATCTGCAACATTTGTCGTGAAGAATCGGTGCCTCGATCATATCCTTTAAAATTTTGCAGGTTCCAACCATCTAATTGTATGATTCTTTTAGCAGTTGTGGATCACACAAATTTTAGACCCGTGCGGGAATCGAACCCACAACACTTAGCATAGTGGCAGTGGCGAGGCAACCACTTAAACCACTACGCTATCCGTGGCCGTGCAGTCGATTCGATCGAAGAATATACCAAGGTAGTATCAAGAATATCAATGTTACAACTGAATGCCAAGATAATGCCTGCACCGAAGCCGCAGCGGGGAAGCAGTTGCTCGTCGCTGAGGGTTGTCAGTTCGAATCCCATACGCGACAATTATTTGTATTCCTAACTAATATTATAAATGTGAATGTGACTTTGTTTGTTAATCTTTCACACCTTAACTACTCGCCCGATCATCATGGAATTTCGCAAACACCTTGTCAAAGATGCAGAAAAGGACATAGGGTACCTTTTATCCAGAAAAGGTACGAGTGAGCAAAGCCGCGGGCACAATATTATTCATTAATAATTGTTCTAAGCTGGGGTTTTATATATAGTTAAAAAAAACCGTAACAAGACTACAAAAAGTATCTGGATTTGCCAGGTTCATGGTAGCCCTGAACCTATTGTTAAACCATTGCTTTTAAATGTTATAAAAGCAGTTAATTCGATTCTGCGGCTGTTCCATTTCAATTTTATTGACGGACGCTATTGTTTAATAGCTGACTGTAATTGAGCCAAAGGCAAAGAGTTAAAAATCATAACTTGTATCGTTATATATACGTACTTGGTCTATAACGCTTTAAAGTGCTCTCTGATAGAAACCTCGGTTATTTTATCGTAGCAGTGTTTGAACGGTAACTGAGGATTAGTTTAATTACAACTTCCATCCTATTAGTAATACTTGTATTGCAGGGATCTTTATAAACACTATAACAACGGTCACAAAGAACCAGGATGGAACAACCATTTGTGGATCACACCAAAAATATCTCGCAAGTGAGATCCGAACCCACAATACTTATCGCAAGTTCAGGTCGTAGTGTTAGTGACATAAAACAATACGCCATTCTTACCGATCTTATTGTACGCAGCATGGTTAGTAGAACTTACCCTGAAAGCTAAGGTTACTAAGAAGAAACGCTGACTGCTAAATATAACGTTAAATACAAACTTGTTTTTTTGTAATTTATATAAATTATTTAATTTTAACTTTAATGTATTATAGTATTATTTTGAAATTTATCTTTAACCAGCTTTTGCCCGCGGCTTCGCTCGCGTTAATTTAGAATTTGACCATCAATTCGAGTTGTACTCTGCTTGTAATAATATAATTCAATCATGATTCGAAAGACACGTGGCGCCATCTATTATCATAAGAACGTTATTGTTGTTTTCCTCAGGAACAGTAACTTTTTCGGGTATGAAAGGTAGCCTATGTCTGTTTCTGTACACCTGACAACGTATATGCAACATTTCAGGATGATCGGTTCAGTGGTTTAGGCGTGAAAAGGTAACAAACAAACAAACTCATTTTCGCTTTTATAATATTAGTTAGGATTAGGATTAGGATTCCCTTTCTTTTAATTTGGAATTACTTTTTTCAAATGCTGTGCTTAAACTTAATCGGATTTGTTAATTATCTTTATCACTATTATTATTCGTATTTGTTATCTGTAGTTGTGCCTATTATGTAAATTATTAAATAAATAAATTGCCTTTGGCGTCATACGTTGCATCATAAATCATAAGAAACTATTTATATTAGTAAGTCAACATTATAAAAACATGCTTCATTTACCCAAAGTTATAAAAGTAAATGCATACAGCAAACAAAGTTATTATACAATAACTCTTTAAACAACCCCTTACGACTGAAAACTTCTTAAACGTTGTTCGGTTGCAATCAATTGCTGCAAAGGTAATCCAATGACCGTTCATCGAAACAACCGTAAGCATATTTTCAATCAAACCGCTCCCACCGACATACATTCATGATTCTTAATAAAATGCGTCGGTAAAATTTTAGCTCGCGATTAGAATCACGTAAGTCCAGACGTATAGCCAAATGGAAATGTACTTTAAAGTGACTACTCTAAGATTATATTTAGTATAAAGGGTATAGGAGGTTCTGTTGATGGAGTCTGTGTGGAATAATATCGGATAGCGTCTAGTAGGGAACACAGACGTATAAATAAAGTTGCACAATAAACTTGAACTAAATCAAGGAGCATTGTTGAAGGGGGGCCTTGTTAGCCGTTCCGCGCGAGACTGCTGATTTTTTATTTGATATCTCAATAAGCCCAGCGTTTGAGGGTTACAAACCAGTTGAAACTGGTTTCCCAATATTTTTTCTGAGGTATTTGTTTTTTTTAACCAACCCGTTCGATTGTAGGGGTGTTTGATTTATAAATTTATTTGGATATCTGTTTGGTTAGGCTATGTTATAGATGTTTTTTGGTGTAGTAAAATTTTAAATGCTCCCCACAAAGTGCTGTGAGTGTATGTCTGGCTTTATTTGCTTAGAATTGCGTTTCTTTATATAAACATCGTACATGTACTTATCTGGTGCCATCTTGGTTTAATGTTCGAAGTTTGCAGGATTTACGATTAAAATAATAACTAGGCTGTAAAACTAATAATTTTGAGCAATAACACTAAAAATATTTTATGACTTAATCTGTTTTATCTGCGTTTTTATAGTTATTATCATCTCTCATAGCACTTCAATCTGCAAGTGTTTTATACGTCTGTAATATTTAGGAATCAATATGCAAATTGCGTAGTAGTTTATTGCCATAAAAATGATGCTAAACCTTTTCGAGAATTTGAGATAATGTCTAGTATATAATATCGATACATATAATAATATTGTAACTGATATGTACATCGGCTATATCAAAGAAAATAATGTGAGGCGTCTTTATAAGAGCAAAAGAAAATAAAGAAATAATATTTTATGTTTATTTTCTGTCCTTATGTTTGTAAGCTTATCACGCAAAAAATACAGCTCGTAATTAAATGCGCTTTTCAGAGTTGTATTGGAGGTCTAACTTATCATGTTATGTCATATACTTATCATGTTATGTCGGCCTCGATGGCGAAGTGGTTAGTGTAACCGACTGCCACGCCTGAGGTTGCGGGTTCGATTCCCGCACAAGTCAAATATTTGTGTGCATGAACATGGATGTTTGTCTTGGTCTGGGTGTTTCTATGTATAATATGTATGTACCTACAAAAAAAAAGTATATATGTATGTTTATCCATTGTCTAGTACCCATAGTACAAGCTTTGCTTAGTTTGGGCTAGATGGTGTTAGATAAGATAAGATAAGTTGACTACTTCATAAGAAAAACACTTAATCTAAGTATGTGATAAAAAAAAATGTTTTATCTTGATACGCCGCCTTAAAGTCAAGTATAAATAATAAGAGTTTGTATTGTGCATTACATGGTTATGAATCAATGTTTTATGTGTGTAAATAAGCTTATTTTTTCATGCAAAGAAAAAAGATATAGATAAGTACCTACTTGCAAATTCCAAGCGTACGAAGTCGCGGGCAAAAGATAGTAATAAAATAAAGCTATACAATTATTATCATCACTACTATTCTGTTGTGTTGAGGCGACCAGTTATACCTACTCCGTAATCATTATGCTATGATAGCGTTAGATCTATCTAGATTCTCTTCGAAGTTTCCTTTCACACCATCAATAATAATCGCTTACCATCAGGCGATCCGTCTGTTCATTTGCCCCCTAATCCATAAAAAAAACATTCAGTACTCAACATAAACCCGACAGACTTATTCTAAAATTAAAACAATATCTTAAACATTACTTATTCAGCAGGTAGTGTTGCACCACGCCCACTTTCGCTCCAAACACATTCGATAATCGAGAAGAGGAATCGAGAAGTATCGGATAAATAAGTGTAATAGACATGGCGATCACGTACCCGCCGCAGTCCTTTGCCGGTGCAACCGAGCGGTCGACAAGAAGTAAGGAAAGGACGAGCTGATGGAAATGACAACGACCTTACTTACTTACTGCATTTTTATCTATAAGAGAATTTCCGACTGTTTTCACATTGGAGGATTTAGGAACTGGTTGTTTAACTAAGTTGTAGACTAGACTAAGGTCTTATCAGCCCCATAGGATAAAATTGCGTTTGATTGTAAAGCCTAGGCTCGGGCAAAATGTTATTGGACTCTTCTGTTAAGGATTTGTCAGTAGCACGCACAAAGTCTGGGTGTTTCTGTAAACGACGACCATAGACTTGGAGCGCCTATAGCTGGTATTTGCAAAAATTTTCGAATTGAAATATATGTATTTGCGTCTACAGCACATTAGATTACAGCCAAATGTGGATATGAATACTTCTCATATTTTGCCAACTGACGCCCCTATTTCTCCAAAGACCAAGCTACTTCTTTTACAAACGTGTATCTAACTTTGAATTGATTTTAATCATTATTTTTACTGTACCAAATGATATAAAATTTCGCAAAAACATGTGGTATCCAAATAATACATTTAGAAAAGGTTAATGCCCCGTAATTTGCTCTTTTTCTGCAAGTGGTATCAAATGTAATATTTACGATAAGTTAACATTTTATGATCAAATTTTTCTCTATATTAAAATACGGTGAAAGAAAATAAATAAAAGTTGAACTCGTAATACCACATCCAACTTTCCAACATCCTTAAATACAGCGCACGATCACATCGCATCGGGAATAGATTCAGAGCATATCGCCGTGTACCGAACTGTTGTGCAAAAAATACTGTCGCACGAGGTGCAAGGTTTCGTACGTCGTACTACGTCGGACGTGACGCGGGTGCTCCGAGGGTTAAAGGCCGTCGGTGGTCTATCTAGAGAGGTACTGAAGGTACATTCTTGAGTGTAAGTGTTAAGTGAGTTAGCAATGAGATGCAACCAGTTTACTGCTTTTATTATATACTAGCGGTCGCCTAGTGCTCGAAATTCGACCAAAGTTTGCCTGTAACATATTTCTAATATATGGCATAATATATTGATATATGTAACCATAGTTACGCGCGTCGACTGCGTGTGTCAAATGGATGGTTGTGTGCGTGTAGTGCTTTTTAATTAATTTAATGTATTTCTAATGCATATTTTATAAAAATATTAGGATTCGCCCCGCCTTCTCCATATAAACTTTAACTGTGCCAAATTTCATACTCCTACGTCCGCGCAATTTTCGTAAAAAGGGGTACAAAGTTTTTGCTTCATGTATTAATATATAAATACCATTTATATTTCAACTAAATTATGAATGTAGTTACTTTAAGAATAGTTGTATATCTTACTTTACAAAAATATAATTATTATAAGATTTTGTATGACCAAATACGTTATCGTATAATAAATAGACGGATACACTGCACGGATGGCGTAGTGGTTTATGTGGTCGCCTCGTCACTGCCACTGCGCCGAGTGTTGTGGGTTTGAATCCCCCACGGGACAAAAAATTGTGTGATCGACAAATGGTTGTGCCGAGTCTGGATGTTCTTTATGTACGTTGTTTGAATGTTTGTAAAGTCCCACGCGATATAGGAGCTATTCCTAGTGTGGGAGTATTCTTTTAAAAACAAAAGAATAACCGTCTTTATCACAGACTAGCTGTCCCGCGCAATATAGATACGGTAGAGTTTTAGAAGCCACATAACAGTGAGCACAAACTATAATATGATAAACCATAATATTAAGCTAAATACGTCACAATATAATGAAACTAGATAAAAAAACATTGATCACTCAAATCTCGATACTAGACCACACCTTCGCTCATCGATCACTCAGAAAAAACCAAAGACGAATCACCGCTCATAATTCGAATTCGGAACATATAAAAAAACAAAATGGCCGCGCACATTTATTAACCCTTCCAGATCCCGCGTCCGGGGTGATAAATACTGGGTGCTTCCCTTAACTTTTACCCGTGAGTCATTATGGCATTTAAATAATTCGTGGTAGACTTGTGATTTATTATAGTAGCCGTGACAAGGGTATAATCTGTGCGTTCAAGTTTTATGACAGTTGTGTGTGTAAGTGTGTATTTATCTTGATCGCGAGCGTGTGTAGGGTTGGTTTTTGTGCGTAATCTACGATTGTTTTGTACGCTTAATTCTAGTAATCCTACGCATAATGTGTGTCTTCATTATATATTGTCGCGGCTTATGTGTAATTTACATCCTTTTAGTGTCACTGTGGTGGTTATTAGCCGTATTTTGTTAATATTTATTATCGTTATTGTAAAGGCAAGGTCTTTGTGAATGGGTCTCACAAAATGTGTGTCTAAACTATAAGATTTATAGGTTGGTTAGGTAGAATTAATAGCTGCAGAAAAATATGCTGATGACTAGCGAGTATCTTTATAACTTTGATTTACCAAAAACAGATCAGATCAGCTGAGCTTTTAAAAATAAAATTAATCTAACAAATAAAACCTTCATTTCTGTTTTGGCCTACGTTTACGTGAATGTTACCTATACATTGACATTTATCTTATCGCATCGACTACCATATCCGATAAAGTTATTGAAGCAATATTATTCACTTTATTATGACTTTTAGTGGAAAAGAAAGAGGCTTTCACTAATAAAATTGATTACTGGCCATAATTGATTGATTAAATATATCGATGTTAAATAGCAGTATTCCTACTGTTATTTTTCGTTCTGTGAGTGAGAGCGCCGGAGGCCGAATCACCCTCTTTCCCCCTTCCCGCTCCTTCTCCTTCCCACTTCCTTTCCTAAAGGGTCGGCAATGCGCAAGTCATGCCTCTGGTGTTGCAGGCGTCCATAGGCTACGGTGACCACTTACCATCAGGTGGGCCGTATGCTTGTTTGCCACCTTAGACGTATAAAAAAAATAAAAAATTATTAGAGAGTCAGTATGTTAAAAACAAAGTCTTATAATATTGCATACACCTTTAGGTTTGCCAGATACTGTTGCAAAAAGGCATAAGCGTATATCCGTGGTAAGAACTGTGATCTCGCTTCCCAATTATATATTTTTTATATTCTCTTTACCACCGACTCTTAAAGCAATGTCATTGCATGTGCGATAAAGAGACGACGCTATATTCTCACGCATGAAATGACATGTGACAAAGCGTCAAGAACACACAAGACTGCACGCAGACAACGTGCAATTGACCACCTCCTCCTATACGAGATGCCAGAGAAGACAACTATACAGAATGTTCCGTAAATAGAAAAACAACGGAGTTTGGGTGAAACAGGGATTATAAACTAACAAAAAAAAAATGTTTTATTATAATATTGTACCGGACGGGCGAACTCGGGGCTGAGGTTACTATATGATGATGGTTACAAAACAACCGTCGAGTCGCTGACGTCCTGTACATGATGTGTAGACTGTACTATAGTGATGACTGGTTACGATGTCGGAGGCTCTGAAAGGCGTGTTGTTACGGGTTCGATGTGCGGGTCAGGATCAGGACTTTAAATGAATAGAAACAAGCTTCATAGTTCAGTTGGTTGAAGGCTTCTGGCTGGCTCCGTTTGGTTCTTGAGGATTGAAGATGAGGTTTCTTGAGCACCTGCGGTCGATCGATACTGTAACGCTTAAGTCTAATCTTTACCGTAACGAGAGCCGGCCAGAAACCTCGGTCCACAAGTTTATTTTTAACTATATATTGTACATATTTCTGCTTATATCTACGGAACTATACTAGCTAGCGTGATGATACAAAAACTGCCGCGTAGGGCACGATAAGACCTAACTATTGATATCTGTTTTATCGATCGGAAGTTAGGTCTAGATATAGTTATTCTAGGTTTTAGGCTAAAAATCTATTTTGCTGTAACATTTATATCAGAAAAAGTGTAATAACTTTTTAACTATACTATGTAGGAATATGATTCCTTCAGTATGTTGTAGTGCTTTTAGTAGTGTACAAAATAAAATACACAAGTGAAACCTTTTATTAAAAACTTAAGACCTAGGAACCCTAACATACCTAACTTGAGGTAAAAATGGATTTTATTGGCAATATTTATGCTTTAAACATGATATTCTTATAAACTATATAAAAGAAACATAATATTATATTACTTACACTATTTATCTACACTTTTCAAGTCTATATATGACCTAATTCGGCACTATTGTAACAATAAACTTTATTGATACGTCACACTTATGTATTCACACTCACAATAACACGATTCAAGTCAATATTAACGTTGTCGCGAACAAATATGTTGCTGATAATTACGCTTGAATATAATTTGAAGAATGAAGACCTATGTATTTTAAACTACCTTGAATAGACAAAAATATACCTTGTAAAATTTTAAATTTTATACAATTAGTCATTACTTTAATCAATCTACAAGACCTAGGTCAATGAACTTTAGTATTTTTGTAATGTAATAATCACCTCAATCTCCCAATCCCTGTTGGTCTACTGCTTACGGGACACCTGTGTAGGTGTGTATTCTTTGTATCCACCGAATATTTGAATAGCCATCTACAGTAGGGATAATTAATGCGAAAAACGCTCATTATACACGACTTAGTATAAAAATAAACCTTGGTACTTACTAATCAAAAGATTTCGACTCTAAAAGATTTCCATTGTTTAATATTCTAAAAAGTCCACTACGCAAGTAGATTGCACTAGCTACATTCAGAAGTAATTATAACTACTACCAGCGTCGACAACAAATACCATTTAATTTGCATTGTATTACATTTCTTAGTAAATGTAAAACAATGCAACTATCTATATATTTTATACTACATATTATTTCCACTTTTCACATTTAATATTATAGAAAAACAATTATGTATTTTATATTTACTTTATTCACTCTTTTCACAATAAAAATGATCAACACACTTTTGTATTTACTACGCTATCCACACAGTCATTAATCACTGATTACTGCAAAAAGCAATAAAAAATATATACAAAAGAAAGATATGCATCGTTACGTATCACTTTGTCAATTACACGACATGGTATATCGGCACAATTATCGTCACAATAATTATCGGGCATTATCGACAACACTGTGGCAAAAAACAAAAGGAGCCGTCAGTTTTGCGGTCGACCGTTCCCACTGGGACGACGTACAATTATTGGTGTAATTACCCTAATTCGTGCTCCATAAATAGGACTCTTATAAAAGGTTGATTGTGGAGAAAAATTGTGTTTTAAGGAGAAGACATGTACGTATTTAAAATGGACAGGGATATTAGAAAATTGTTGTCATAAGATTACTTAAACATAGATCACTAGTTTCTGAGGTTTTGCATGCGTAAATATCATGGGGACATACACCGAGATAAAAGGTGTGGCTTCATGTGCTTCCACAGGATACGATATATTTCCTTGCCAAATTTAATCAAAATGGGTTCAGTGGTTTAGTTGTAAAAGCGTAACCTATAGACAGGCAGATATACTTCCACATTTATAATATTGGTACGGATAGAAAATATTATTAGTAAAGACAATGCAAGTGTTGTACATGAGTTATCGTGTTCGAGTCGCGTCGTGTTATTGGGCTCAGTTTACAGTAGAAATAGAAATACGAAGTCTGAAACTTAAAAATTATAAGTACGGAGCAATATTCAACAGACTCAACTCGGCTCGATTTTAAAAATTTCCTGATGATCCATTGCAGGTCAAGCCGCACGAGGAAAATACTGGCTTACTACGTCATATGCCAACGATCATTGACCTTCATAAACAGACTACATAATTATATTAATATAAACATTATGTCAGCATCAGCTACACCACGCATTCACCAAAGGTCCAAAGAAGCGGTGGTAAATTTGCATCTTTTAAAGAAACCCACAAATTTAAAACGCATTCACACCAAAGTTACTGAGGCCTAAAGCTTTAAGGTGCTTGCAAAGGGTCATGGTTACTTACACATGTAGATATATGCTCTATAAATAATATTATTCCAACCATCTCCCTCTTAAGGCCAACGGCAGCCCTTAAAGGCAAATTCCCTTAGGCGCGTCTGGCATGCATTGCAATGTAAGAGCGGCTATACACTGCTATTAATATGCTACGATTTGTTAATAGCAATTTTAACTAGTACTTCGCTTTTTGCGGTTTATAGTTAAACTAGCTTTTGCCCGCGGCTTCGCTCGCGTTAATTTAGAATTTGACAATCAATTTGGGTTGTACTCTACTTGTATATATTAATATAATTCAATCATGATTCGAAAGACACGTGGCGCCATCTATTATCATAACAACGTTATTATTGTTTTCCTCGGGAACAGTAATTTTTTTCGGGATGAAAGGTAGTCTATGTCCGTTTCTGTACACCTGTCAACGTATATGCAAAATTTAGGCGTGAAATGTAACAAAAAAACAAACAAACACATTTTCGCTTTTATAATATTAGTTAGGATAGGATAGTACGTGTGTACAACCACTTATGTTTTTAATTGAACCTTTTATTGTCCACCTCCAAGGTATGGTGTACTGTGTTATTAGTAAGACGTTGTTGTCGGCATACCGCATGTGTAGTTATAATAACAAAAGTAGTTGTGGTTGGAATTGTTTAAAAATTTGCAATAACTAGATTTCGCCCGCGGCTTCGCTCTCGTTAATGTATACATATTTTGTATTTTTTTTCCCTAGGGAGCAGTATTTTTGCGGTTAAAAAGTACCCTATGTCCTTTTCTGTTTCCCGGACAACGTAAATGCAAATTTTATTATTAGTCGTGTAGTTGAAGCGTGAAGCACCCCCTTTCCCCCATCCCGCTCCTTCTCCTTCCCACTTCCTTTCCTAAAGGGTCGGCAACGAGCAAGTGATGCCTCTGTGTTGCATGCGTTCATAGGCCACGGTAACCACTTACCATCAGGTGGGCCGTATGCTAGTTTGCCACCTTAGTTGTATAAAAAAAAACTCATATTCGCATTTATAATATTAGTTTAGGACATTTTTCTGCTTGTTTTAATACCTAGGGTCCCTTTATGTTTTGATTATGGTGCGCTTTTCAAATACCATTGCTATTTGAAGAAGCTACCGAAGATTGGCAATACAGCATTATGGTTTTTATTCTATGTAGCTGACATTTGAGTCACTGACATTGTAATATTGGAAAAATAATTTAATTTGTTATTTAGTATAAAAAGAGAGACAAATAAACTTAAAGTGTCGTTTCTTTGTTTTACATGTAATGCTTGTTACGTTACGTTTACGTACTTAGTGATTTTTCTAGATGTGAAAGCTACAATAAAACTTTGTTTTACAGAGCAACACATGGTTTAATTTGTCATAAACATCTGAAAAGAAACCAAATAATAATTGACTAATTGTCTTATACCTATGATAACATACAAACATAGACTCACGCCTGAATCCCTAAAGGGTTAGGCAAAGGAGTACTACATCCACCAGCTATGGTTAATGTCCCACGATATAGCCCATAGCAGTATACCGGTGTCAGTAGAAAACCTGAATCCGACTGCTATGTATGGTTTCAGGTAATCTAATAAATAGGTTCCAGGGTAAGGAAAAATGTTATTGGGTTACCTGTCAACAAATTTTTGGTAGCAGCACGAAGTCCCGAACTGCTAGTGGTAGACGGCAAAAGGTTAGCTCGTAGGACCTAAAACCATAACTGGCAAAATATGGCTGCAACACACACACATAACATAGCCATACACATTTTCATATCATACAGACATATGTATGGTATGTTAGTCTCTCGCCCAGTTACAATTATTTTTACTAGCGGTCGCCGTGGTCGAAATTCGCCCATAATATATGTAAATTTTAAATTTTACTATCACATTGCATTAATTCATCTACTCCACATACATATTATTATGTTCGTAACCCTAGTTACGAAGCATTCTACGAAGTCAACCGAACAATACCGAAATACTACGAACGCGATTCGACTGCTTGTGTCAAATGCATGGTTGTGTGCGTGTAGTGTTTTTTCGTTAATTTAATGTATTTCTAATGCATATTTTATAAAAATATTAGGATTTGCCCCTCCTTCTCCATATAAACTTAAACTGTGCCAAATTCCATACGCCTCAGTCCACGCAATTTTTGTAAAAAGGGGTACAAAGTTTTTGCTTCACGTATTGATATATAGACTGTGCCTGATTTCCGGATAATTCTTTAATTGAAATAACACCGATCATCAGGCAAGTAAAAGTTTCTATTTCGAAACAGATATAAACAAAAGGTTATAAATCTCCAAAAACCCATAGCATATCGTCCACCCTTCTATCCAGGCCGGTGTAATAAAACTAACAATAAAAATCGATTAGAACCACATAACGCCGCTATATCCGAACAATAATAATAAAATCATTAAACAATAAACTAGATTTATTATGATACTAAACTCAAAGTTGTAAAGGTTTGTAAAGTTTAATTTTAGTACGCTGTGAGATTAGGCCTACAATAAACGAATTTATATTGAATTAAATTAGACAGTACTTTGTGAGGTCGTGATAGCCTAATGGGAAGGCCATTGGACTCCTACAAGGAGGTCTTGTTTTCGAAATAAAGCTTGTCACTTATCGAAGTAATGTGCATGTTAAATATTACATTATCGCTCATTATCTTTTCAATGGTGAAGGAAACTTAGTGAAGTAACCAGCTTATCTTACGAGTAGATGCTATAATGTTCTCGAAGATGTCGATGACACTATATACCAGAGGCCTGCACCTACAGATTCCTGGGCCGTACCCAGCAGTATACAAGTTTCTAAATCACTTAGAATGATTATTGTATAATTTTGTTAAAACTGCTGCCTCGGTAGCTAGCTAGCTAGAGAGTATTTCTACCCGAAAATACATACACGGCAGTCGCAGTCATAGTTGCTTTCGCGTTACTAAGTTTTCCGTTTACAAACTACTCGCAGCAGCACAAGGTCTTGAATTAGTGTGTATCATAGAATTATGTCTGTATATCCTCTGTGGGATTCATTTAGGTTTATGGAGGCGAGTCTACTGTAGGCTACGAAATACATATTTATTCAGATTCTTGATATTTTGAAAGCTTAATTAAGTAGTCTTTTATGGTTTAAACTACTTGGTATTACGGACATTGGTGGCATATACAATTAAGTTTATACATATAAAAAAATTGGTTGGCTGTAAAGTCGGTTTACGGTCGATAGTTTAACGTGACAACGTCATAACAAAATTTCTTTCCCGTAATGTTACAATGAGCGTAACGGGACAATGAGCGTAACGGGACAATGAGTCATCCTTTTTCGTGTGTGCAGCCGCCGTTCATCGATTTATTAGACGTTGTCACGTCAACAATTATTTATACATATAATTTAGCGAAAGCATTACCTTAACTAAACAACATATTATACTGTTAAGCATGAATAGCCGTATTTGTATAAAATTTTTGCGAAAATAAGATATTGAAGAATTAGAATTCAAAGAAAGGGGCTTTTCAATTAGTCATAATTATTAATTTTCATTATTTTAGTTAGAAAAGTAGAGGTAGGCGTTGTTCTTTTACGACCCTTATGTATGACCACCAATTTATGTTACACGACCTATCCTGCCCAAAGAATATAAACAGAGTAAATTACGTGTACCATAGATCCTGTAATCCCTGCACATCCTCGACCAGTTGTTTATGGAGAGTCAAACTCCTCAGAGACTTGCCCCTACCGAGGCGTACATTATCGCACTCTGAGGCGCACTTCGTTTAGACAATAAAATGTGATTTCGCAGAGGAAACTAGGCAGTATCGCTGATATCAAGTAAACCAAGTTTCCTTAAGTAAATAAATCTGAGTTTTCAAGAGATTGTGGGCAGTGTCAATACTGTACGTATTTTTAACGAACGTAACTTGTCTACATTACAGTTAGTTTAAATGTTCCTTGTATTTGAATGCTTGTTAGGTTTCCCCAAATACAAGAATCAATCATCTCGTCTAAAATTAGTTGATTTTGGTATTAGTAAATAATTACAGTCGGTAATTGAGGTCGGGTAACAGGCTCCACTACCATATAGGTAAGGGCGAAAAGTGTACTCACATAAATCCTTACTAATATTATAAATTCGAAAGTAACTCTGTCTGTCTATCTGTCTATTACCTTTTCACGGCTAAACCACTCAACCGATTTAGATGAAATTTGGCACAGATATAGTTTAAAACCTGGGGAAGGACATAGGCTACTTTTTATTGATGTAGGTAAGACGCGGGCGGAGCCGCGCGCAAAAGCTAGTATGGATATAAAAGTATACTATGTATTATATGTATATATTTTCTTTTACAATTACCAATTTAATATTATTTCAATTATTACATATAAATTATTATAATGCACGTATGCTATTCTCGAAGAATAATTTTGCAGAGACTCTTCAATATGGCAGCGCTGTTTAGTTTTTAACGTAATGGGAGCAAACCATCTATTGAATTCAGTCCCAAATACTGCATTTATTTTATAAAAAAATACTACTGGTTCCGGTCGACTTTCTGGTGACTATTTTGAATTTTGAACTTCAATAGTGTTTTGAATTCCTAAATCCAATTTCAAAGGGATACCACTTTGGGGACTCGCTTTTGGAGCGTGAATTATATAGCTAGCTGTATTTACTGCACGTACTACATAAATATTGACGACTTTAACTTTTTAAAATATATGAAAAGTTTAAGAGAATTTTCGGTATAAGATATTTAGGGCTGGCTCACTTAGGTATTAATCAAATAATACGTTAAATTCAGCTAAGCTATAAAAATATAAGAGGCGCTCATAGCCAGTTGCACTTACTGATCGGTAAACAACTAGCGAGGTTAAGCAACGTTGGGTGCAGTACTGACCACTAAGCAGTCACCCATCTATAGACTGCTATAGATGGGTGATCGCTTAGTGGTATTTCATCTGAGCGTCTCCGTGCTTCGGAGGGCACGTAAAAAGTCGGTCCCGGTTGTTGTCAAATTGACAGCAGTAGTTAAGCCATGTCAGAGGCCTACGGGCGGCTTGAACAACTCTTAACAATAGATTGGCCACTAATCACACGAAAAGAAGACATAGAAGAAGAAGAATAAAAATATAATAAGTAAACTGGTGTCACAAATAAAAATAAACTGTCTGAAAAGTTGTATACCTGTTTTGCCTTACCTATGCTCTATTATAGCTTCGTATACACAGACTTATTTTAAATTATATACATACATGCGTAGACTTACATTGATTCATTTTAACTTAATTTATGGTGGCAGCTAAGTCGTTCCTTTTCGTGGTGGCTAATAGATCTATAGAGGTAATAATATGTTATATTTGAGTATTCCTTCTCCCAAGTACTATTTTTAGTATTTAGGATTCTTATAATAGATTATATAGGTCCCGTTGGTCGTTGTCTTATACGTGCCTCAGCATCTTGTTAATCGACATGGTCTATGATCTGAGAGATGGTTCCTTTGATCCTTTCTTTGAGTTGATCTAAGGCCACGTAGGCGACTGCGTTCAACTTTCTAACACAGAATAAAACTTTCCAAGTTAGGAGCATATTATTATATGACTCTTTATTATAGGTATACCTATATACACGTATGATTTTATGTTCATATGAAGTCTTCACAATGGCAATCGTTCCGTTTTTGAATGTCACAGCGCATTCTATTTTCGGATGACTTTGAAAACATAACAGATTGGAGTCCACAATCAAAGGAAGATCACAAAAAATATCGAGAGGGAACCGTTTATAAAAAGCCTGGTATTAATGCAAATTAGCCTTCGAAATTCGAAAACCGCCGGTGACTTTATTTTTTTTACCGCCGTGACAGATGGCCGGCGAGGAAGTTAGGGTGAGAGTACATTAACTGCATTCAAGATGAGTTGCAAAATTTTGCATGATACCATTATCCGAATTTTCGGGATGGTCCTCGTCACGGCTAACGGACGTGTAAGAGATACTCTTAATTTAATTAAGCCTGATTTGTATATTTAGTTAATTATCTCTTTGTCCGCTTTTGATGAGATTGCTACCTGAGCGTCTTTGTTTATTTAGAGACAAAACCTACTGAGGCTTTGTAATACTGCTGAGGGCTCACACCTCACATAGTACAAAAATATATGTGATCCAGAAATAGTTGTTCCGTCTCTGGGTGTTCATTGTGTCCGTTATCTGAATGTTTGTAAAGTCCTCCGCGACCCAGGCAATATTCCTAATGTGGAACTGCCATTAGAATCTGTCAAACTTGTCAGAACGTATTTTTAATTATTATTTTAGTACTATTTTTGTCATAGGCTCCGTAAAGTACAACTAGAAATATGACTTGTAACTAACACTGGCAATTCAGATACAAAAAGAGGACCGGTGAGATTATTTTCAACTTTATCTTATACATATGTTATTTAATAAAAGCTTTAATATTTATGTTTATTACTTTTACATTTGTAATCTTAATTAAAAAATGCCTTACTGATGTAATTTCATGCTGATACTAAAAATCATAGACAGTAATTTTTTACAGTATTGGACTACATACCATTTGAAGAGCATAGAACATTCAAAAAAACGAAAATCGATATCCGAGATATAACGTGCTCTTCGAAGCATGTATAGACTTAGCTCAAATCACATTACACCGTAACTAACCTATCAATAAACATAACGTGCTTAAGCATATTGCATCGCGATTACGGTAGCTTCCCCTAAATTCAGAACATTTCGATAATTAACTGAAAGTAATCGATAACAAACCGATTGGTTATAGTACTTATGCCGTAAACTGCTTTTGTAAGCTTATATTTTTTTGATCTGAATTAGATTTTATGCAACTGCGCTTCGTCTATGCTTGGAGCGTCGATACATTCAATTATTTTGATAATAATGTTGAATAAGGCGGTACCGGCTATTGAAGTATATAAGTATCGGCAATTGAATTTGGTGGCTTGTTTTGCATTTAGCATTGAACTTTTTGTACGTTACGAGTTAGTTGGTAAACCTACCGAGGATTCCGGCGACTGGGACCGCAATAACTCGGACCGCGGTCCCAGTTGCCGGCTCCATTTAATTTTAATTATTTTCTTCCGGCAACTGGGACCACCCATAAATAAATACAAAAATCTATTGTTCAAGCCAAAAGCAGTGCTGTCAAAAATCAAAAATATCATTGTCACAATAGATTTTTGTATTTATTTATGCATAGGCCCAGTTGCCGGAAGAAAAAAATTAAAATTAAATGGATCCGGCAACTGGGACCGCGGTCCGAGTTAATTGCGGTCCCAGTCGCCGGAATCCTCAGCCTACCTTTATAATTTTAAAATTGATACATTAAACTTTTGCACACTAGAATTAGATCTTTGGTGTATAGTATATAGGAGGGTTACATAGCATAAATTGTAACATCTATTTTACATGAGTGACGCAAATAAATTAAATGAGTTGTTAATAAAATTATAGGCAACATCATAAACTATATTGAAATGACTATATACTCAGTTTTAATTATTTTTTTATTTTGCTCGTCAAAATGAGCACACTCCACCTGATGGTAAGCAGTCGTGTGGTCTAAGAGCAGTGGCCTCCACACCGCCCTCATAGCAGCCGAGGCGATGTTGAGGTCTGTACTTTGACGGCCTGAGAAGGTGCTTTTTCACGCCCCGCTTAAAGGACCCAGGATTGAAGGAAGAAGGAAACACGTGCCTTGGCAGAGAATTCCATGCCTTGGTCGTTCGGCAGAGGTATGAAACTTGTTGGTACGCGCTCTAATCGACTCTACCGTATAAGGATGGCATCTGAGCCCAGCACGCGTTGTTCTGGATAGGAAAGGGGAGGGCGGGATAAGGTGGAATAACTCTTCAGAGCACTCCCCGTGGTATATTCTTTAATGGCTTCTATTAATCAAAACGTACCATTGTAGTGACTGTGAAAGGTTTGGCTGATCATAAATAGTACAAGTGTTGTAACACTTTAAGAAAAATAGTGAAAATAAGAATTTGTGAATTATGTGGCAATATTTATTTAAAATTTGTATTATATGTAATTATTTAAATAATAAATATTTCTGATATTTTTATAATGTGATAATATATATTTTTTTATAACGTTTATCGTAATGTTGTCTCGTCAAATAGTTTATTACGTACAGAAAATATGATAGGTACAACAAAATAAATATTATTTGTTAAAAATATAACTTTGAATTATGGACCATTAACCCTTTAACCGCGACAGGTGCGCATACGCATCTGTTTGACAGCGAGTGATTTAAAGCCGCAAATTATAACCCGTTCGAGAGAGCGTGAAATATTGGCGAGAGGGGACTGTAGAAGCTAAATTATTGGGTTTAACGTACCAACTGTTAGTAATACTGTTAAATATTACAAAATTGCTTCATAAGAAATTGGAAACAGCAAATTTGTTTGAAAGGAATGTCATTGATTCATTCAATTTCCTGTTTCTTTATTTTGCAAAATGATTTAATTTGGGGTTTAAATTGTGGTTGTTTCATTGCTTATATATTTAAGTAACACTGGCATGTGCCTTGTGGACAAAACAATCATATACTCTTTAACCTCACAATAAGATTATAATTTATGTTTTTAAATATTATTGACGTATTTACGCTTTGTGTGTCATAGAAGTATTTACAGACATGCTAATTATAGACACAAGTAATAAAATACGGAACGACTTTCAATGAATTGTATTACTATTGGCTATTTATTTTTATTTATTAGCTTTCTATCCTGTCCGTCGTTTCAGATATCGCTGGAGTGGTACTATGGGAGCGGATCTGCGGAAGCTTCATGCTGATGACTGATGAGAAACGATCAGAGACTGAAGAAAGTGGCGTTCTTTAGTATCGGCGGCCAAGACACACTTGGATCTGAGCGAACTCTGTAAGTAGGTAATTAATCTTCTGTTTTATTCAACAAGCTGTGTGGTAGCACAAAAATATTACGAATTTAAGTAAAAACGTATGCAGTTGCCAATAATTTGGTGATGAAGGTAGTCGTCGTAGACTTGGAGGCCTTATCGCTAAGAGTGATCTTTTTTTAATTTATTTATTTCCAATACAATGTTAAATTAAGTACAAAAATACTCTCGCCAAACTTTTACGTTTGAGGGTGCTCTTCCAAGCCATCTTAAGATGGATAGGAGTGCTGAAAATAATGCGACCAGCCGGTGTCGAGTGGCATGTAGGTACTAATGTAAGACTTATATTTAACTTATCACCAGATATAGTAAAATTTAACAGTCAAAAATAGATCACAAAATTGCACAGCAAAATATAATTATTTAAAGAGATCAAAATAAGTTGACGAAGCCCCGCTTCGCGGGGCTCCTATTTTTGGGTGGGTTTAAGAAGGAATCTAGCATAATCTAACCCTTCCGAGACGGAATTCAGTGATTAGTAAGCATATTTTGCTGCGCAATTAGTATTTTTGGTGGTCATTATATTTAATCCCCTAATATAATGTACATTTACTAATGTACATTAGATTAGTACATAATATAAAACTGTTATTAAACCTAACAATAATAGAAAAATTCCATCCCTAAATGTTCACGTCAATTTATAAAAACTGTATTGACTAAATAAAACTTTTATTTAAAATAGCCCAAAAGCTGTCTAGTTACTTTGTTGCCTTAACAAGCTTTAACAAAATTAACATTTGTATTAATATAGATTGAACTTGGTAATGCAGTCGCCGTATAACTTTTCTGAAATATTAAAATAATAATAGGTACCTATTAGAGAATTTTAAAATACCTAATCAACATTATATGTAGACACAAAATGCAAAGGCAAATTTTAATTAGTGGCATAAGGTCAACAGCGTAATTGCCAAAGCGATGACACGGCTTGTCGAGGTTGCAGGTTCAAGAGTTGCTAAATTAATACTTTAAGTGTTGAGATTTTGGTTTTGATTGATTGTTGTCTTGGTCCCGAGTTTACGATTATGTTAGCGTTGTTGGCTTGATATTACTGCGATGTGTGCATTTATTAATTTAAAATCGGTTGAATTACCACTTTGTTAGTCGGGTTTGCTCGACTACTTTCAAACCGAATCGGGATCCCAAATCATGAACGCATCGGCCTGGCGCGATAAAGTCAAGTTTCATGCTAGTCTAAGCTTATTTGAAAATCAGAATAACAAAATATAAGTTTAACCTTAGTATAATTTATAAAGTAGGCACGTTGTGATTACCCCTCATAAAAGTTTCTATAATAACATCTATCAGTATCAGAGTACCCTTAAAAATGTTTCTCGCATATTTCAAACAGATCATGGCTACAAGCAAATAAACAAAAAGTACCTATATCTCATTACATTAACAGATAAAATCGTCGCGTTACAACCAATTTGACATCAAAACCCTCCGTCGCGGTCGTGGGTCAAAACGACCCCACCAATTAAATAAAATGACGTCTTAAAACAAGAAAAGGACACACGATGTTCGTCAGTCGCGTCGACTTTAATTAATTTAATTACTCGTACTCGTATATTGCTCCCGTACTTTTTTTATTTCGAACGTTTGCTAGGAAAAACGTTACTGCGTTTTTACATTCGGAGTACAAATTAAAAAGCGTGGCTGCGCGGCGAAACGTACCGTTTTGCATTTTGGATATTTTAGGGTTAGTAATTGGTTTATTTGAAACGACGCATTTACGTTGTTGTAGCACTGAAAATGTGACAAAAATGATCACAATCTATGTCATGTATTTGTCTTTTGTGCATTTATACACGCTAATCTAAGTATGTCCATTTGAACTGATTATATAATAAACTGATTTTGCCCGCGTCTTCACTTGAGTAAATTTAGGTTAGGTTAGTTTACGGTCTTTTCTGTTCCCGGGATCACGTGTATGCGAAATTTCATAATGATCGGTTGGTAGGTAAGGTGTGAAAGCGTAACAAACAAAAGTCAAAAGTCAAAAATCATTTATTCACTTAGGTCACAAAGTAATACTTATGAACGTGAAAGGGGTTAGTGAGTTTGTTACATTTACTGAATTTACATTTATGTTAGTTGCAAGGTTCAGACAAAAGGTTGAGCCTTACAAATAAAGAAACAAACTCACATTCGCATTTATAATCTTAGTTAGGACAATGATATTAGCTCTGTATTAAACTGTCCTACTCCTAGGCACGGGTCTCATCTCAGTGTGATGGCTAGGCCCACAGAATATTATGGAGAACCCTCAAAAATGTCGTGAGGAAACCTTCCTCACGACATTTTTCTTCACTGTTAAAGCGAGCACTAATTACATATTCAATACGCATATAACTTTTTTTTTATTCTATTTTTTAGAGACTTTTTGCCCATGGGTATGTCAGTCTCCTTAATACACATTGGCTTTATATGTCAAGAACCCCAATAAGCATTCCCGCCATTTCTGATGTCGGCTCTGCCAGTATGCTAAGACATATTCCGACATCATACTTATTTATTTTGGAGTCTTCAATGAATCTCCTTCTACGATCTTCGTACCGAGCACAATCCATCAACAGATGTTGCACATCTTCAATAACACCACATGTATCGCAATTTGCTGAGTCAGCTCGCATATAACTTAAAAGTTAGAGATTGCGGGCCTTGAGTTTGAACTCGAGACATCTGCGTGGCTGTCCAACGGCTTCCCACTAGGCTATGGCTGACTAGTAGGAGATTAGGCAGCGCCACTTACATATTTTTAAACTAAATTTAACCCGCGGCATCGCTCGTGTAAGTGTATGTTAGATTTATAACAATACCTTTTCTGGATAAAAGGTACCTGTTATATTCGTAATATGTGGGTGGTTGCATCCACCACTAATACTTGTATAAATATCGTGTCGCTTGACAAATAAATACAGTGCGAATACAGCTATCGGTCCTTTCACTAGTTCCTGCGCGCATACATATCAGTACCCTATGTCCTTTTCTGATACCCTGACAACGTGTAAGTATGCGAAATTTCATGATGATCGATTGAGTAGTTTAGGTGTGAAGCAAACAAATAAACTCATATAAAATTGTCTTCTGTTTACGCGAATGTTATTCATTGAAATTAAACTACTATATACGGATTTTATCGCGTTGTTTATTTGACACTTTATTACAAAATTTTTGATAGCTGTTACACTACTGTTACTATTAAACTTTACTAATTTGAAGCTAATTAAATTATTGAAACTATTAAAATTATTTATACTATTACTGTATAGTAATAGTATAAATAGTTTTAATAGTTTCAATAATTTAGTATAATAGTATTATTATACTATTTATATTTATGTTTACACTTTCCCCGACGTTTCGGTTACTTTTCAGCAGCCATGGTCACGGGGAGACTAAGATGGTAGCTGTCTCAATGTTCCAGTCTAGTTATTTCAAACTACCCGAACATAATTTAATCATGGGTGTTTCTATTTACGCAGAACGAGCTCAAAGTATCATGAAGTCTAGCTGTGGTTTGTTTCTTCTTGGGTTTGACTATTTTGTAATAAAGTGTCAAATAAACAACGCTATAAAATCCGTATATAGTAGTTTAATTTCAATAAATAAACTCACATTCGCATTTATAATATTAGTTAGGATTATAATTAAAATTTAACAATATGTAAACTTACTTTTGAACATTGTGATTTCCGTGTTCTTTGAGGATCCTTCTCGCATAGAGCTGAAGCGTTATTGTAGCAACATTATCACTGGCAGCTGAGCATAATGGTGAAGTGTATTGGGAGAACATAGAACCTAAAGAGTATTAGACCAGAAGAAAGCTAAAGAGTTTGTTTTTTTATTTGTACGCTCTAATCTCAGGAGCTACCAGTCGGATTTAAAAACTATTTTTGTCTTTGATATCTAATTCTTATGTAAATAGTTTTTAATTCGGACTGATATGGATTTAAAAACATATTTTACGTTTTGATAGACTTAATAGGCCAATTCGTGAGAAAGGTTATAGGCTGTATAGCATCATGCTACGAGCTACGGGTATGGAGCAGTAATCATAAACGTGGGTGAAACCGCGGGCGACAGCTAGTATTCTATGAGAGTTTGATTAATTAGAAGTTATTACACGTAGCAGATATCACAGTTAGATTTGCTTAAAGTAATAGGATGCTTAGATGATACATATAATGGCGTAAAAGAGCAGCGATAGCTCAGTGGGGAGACCAACAGACTGCAATGCAGAGGGTCTCGGGTTCAAACCCACGTCGCGCACCTCTGACTTTCGGAAGTTATATGACTTTTCAAAATTATGTGCGTATTAATTGACAATTATCGCCTGCTCCGTGCCTCGGAAAGCACGTTAAGCCGTTGGTCCCGGCTGCCATGACCATCTATGGCAGTCGTTATTGGGAGAGTGTCGACACAAAAGATCCCACTGGGTCGAAGTGTCGCCGGTCTGCACTGACTGGCCCCCACATAAGATAAGATAAGATATAATGGCGTATAAAACCGCGGACTCAGATAGTTGACTATGTTAATGTATGCAGTCTCACGCCATATGCCCAAGGAATAGGAAAGGTGTATTTCACCCACATTTCGCCATCTATGCTTTGAGGTTCCACGTCATAGGAGGTGAGTCTATTTCAGTCTGCGCAATTTCAGCCTTCATGCTTCTAAAAATTTCCTGACAGAAAACCACAATTACACTTCGCGTAATCCGAAAATCGAATCCGAGACTTCTTGTAGTGCAGTCGTGTTTAAATCCGCTACGCCATCAAGACAGCACAGTATAGATGTTACATAATATATTACTTTAAATATATTATGCAATATCCTTTTGATTAAGGTGGCATAAATATTACAACACCTTGAAAACGTAAAATAAAAATTTATGATAATACGTATGAAAATTGAAAACGTAATTTAATTACTTTGCGCTTATAATACAATATCAAAAATTTAAATTAATACTTGCAGCGCCATCTAGTGCATCGTCACATTACTTGTAATCGTAGGTTTAATGTGTTAATATAATTATTATATCGATATAAAATTAGTTTCAGGTCAAGACCATCTAAAAAAAAAAAAATAGCTGATGTTTTGTTCCTCGTGTTGTAATTCTCTCGAAAAAAGATTAAAGTATTTTTGCGACGAGATTACGTCAAAAAACAACACACAAATTGAGTTACTAGAGATTACGAGTAAACAAGCTAACGTTTATAAAATTACTTAGGATTATCATGGTAATACTTCTTATTAAAATTCTGTTATACAGCCAAAATAGTTTTTCAACATTAACAAATTATATAAATCCATCAAGTGTAACAGATGGCTTTGAAAATTATATATTCGAGATAAATTCTCTATTTATGTAAAACAGACACATTACTTTAATATTATTTTTGTACGAGCCTGGTTTTTGCTTTAAAACGTTAAAAAAGCAACTCTGAGATACGGAGGACGTGCTGTGAATGAGACTATGTCTAGGTGTCGCGACACTTAATATCACTATGATAAAATTGAATTACGCCAAGTCTCCACGTGCTTAAGTATAGATAGCAAAATAAACTAGAACTATAATTCTGTAGTTTAATAAAAAATCGTTTGTATCGGTCACTAGTAGCAATTTAATGTCTTTGGTATTGGATGAGTACATTTTGAAAAGGGAGACTCAAGAAATAAATATAAATAGGGTAGATAATTATGATGTAATTTTACTAAGATGTCGTAATCATTCAATGTTGTTGGACCATTTACAGTATAAAACAGAAAATTGCCTTTAATCTAATAAGCTTAATTTTAAAATGTAATTATAATAATAATTGTAATGCAATAGATATTACAACCCTTTAAGCCGGTTTCTTATCTTTTCTTTTTATATTATCATTAAAATGTTTGCTCTTAGGTTGGCAGCGCACGACTGATATAATAATATATGTATTTTGTATTACAAGCGACCCAGGTACAATAATTTGCTGTTAATTCAAATGAGTGTGAAATGTCAGTTTGCTATTCCGACGTTACATCTTACGAATATCTCGTGATGACGCTTATTAACCCTTTCCCTGTCCCGAGATAGACACAATAGAAAAACTATTGTTATGTTCATATGTGATACATTGGACAGGGAACCTGTTAATACCAAATTTATTTTCTTTAAATTTCAATCTTAACCCTATAAATAATTTATAGTCAAATAAAATCATTATAGCGGCAATATATTAAGCTAGATTAGCACTGATTTGTTTTCGACAATACTGATACTCAGAGATGATTTAAGACTTCAGTCTTCGAGTTAATTTGACCTGAGTTTTGCTGTCGGACGTGTATAGTTTATCAATGTTCTACATTTTAGAGTGCTTAATGTCACTAAATTATCGGCAGCCTCACATTTGTCTTAAATCGGAGATGTTTTATAAATAGCAAGTTAGATATGTCAGACAACATTTCATATGTCTCAATCACACGTATGTATTTTTAAGAACTTCGATTGTGTGTTTGTCACCATTTTGCATACGTGTGGCATGAATGTAAATATGTTTATTTACATTCATGCCATTCCTTTTGCCTTCTCATTACTAGGCAAGTCTGTGGCGACTAGCCCTCCAATAGGAGCTCAAGCCATTTTACATAATAGTATATTGATTTTATGTAAAATCGGCTCTCAAATAATCCTTTTACACCGACCTTATAAACCCCAAGAGAAATTTCATACTCTTTAAAGTTTGAAGTGTACGTGTAGATGCTGCGTGATAAGTTAGTGCTATTTAGTTTCTTACTTAGAAATGTAATAACCTTATACTTTTAAGCTTAACGTTTAATTATTATTTACTAGCTTTTGCCCACGGCTCCGCTCGCGTTAATTTAGAATTTGACATTCAATTCGGGTTGTACTATGCTTGTAATAATATTATAATTCAATCATGATTCAAAAGACACGTGGCGCCATCTATTATCATAAGAACATTATTGTTGTTTTCCTCGGGAACAGTAATTTTTTTCGGGATGAAAGGTAGCCTATGTCTGTTTCTGTACACCTCACAATGTATTTTATGCAAAATTTCAGAATGATCGGTTCTGTGGTTTAGGCGTGAAAAGGTAACAAACAAACAAACAAACAAACAAACAAACTCATTTTCGCTTTTATAATATTAAGTTGGGATTAGGATAACTTGTAATAGCATTGTTGCTACTCAGTACGTAAGAATTCGCACACGGATATCGTTAATTCCTCTCCTTTTATTGCATTATTAATAGTTTTTTTCTATAGACCGGCAACGCGTGAGTGATATCCTAGAAGCTTTTATAACTTACGTTAATTACTTACGACCAGATGGGCTGTAATCTTACTTGTTACTTTCGTTGCATAAAAAAGCTTGAGATTCCTGTCTGACTCAAAAGTACTTGGGCATAGCTAGTGGAAAGATATAATATGTTCATTAAGATGGCAAACTGGTATAAGATTTTAAAGAAATGCATGTTCCTCTACGACTACTATTCTGCTATTCCCAGTCTTGTTATGTAAGTCTCTGGTTTTCTATCTTTATGATGATTAGTCAAAAGTTTCTAACTTTGTTGCAATTTAGTGTTTACATTATTTTACTTATTTTGTGTAAGTATTTCTTTTGCTATCGGTACATTATCTGGTAAGCTTTCGATTCAGCGCGAGTATTTTAGCAGTATTTTAAATTGGGTTGAAATATTGATTTATTCGACAGTTCAGGTAACTTACTTAACTTATTTTTACTTTATTTCCTTCAAAGTAGATACCGTTTTAAACTTCGCCGAATATATCGATAACTTTAGTATCCAAGAAGTTGCAAAATCTTTTCTTTCACGTGGTTGTTTGTGTTTAGTGTCAGAGTTTCAACTTAGGTCGCTTTAAAGTTACTAACTTGGGTAAATAGACTAACAAGTCGTTAGAATATTTGAGACAAGGTTATTACCTTTAATACCTACGTTGTATTTAATTAGTTTTATTTATTTAAATCCTTTAATATATTATGTACATATTAACTAAACAAAACATAGTTAAAAATTATTTTTAATCTTTTCGTTATCGGGCTCGTGATGTCATGCAATCAAAAGCAAGCAAGTTCAAACTTTTACTGAGAGATCAATGAGGTATTTTAAAATATTCTTGGGGTAACGGTGCAGCAAGAATGCCATACAAAACAAAACAGGGACAAAAAAGGACATAGTCTGGGACGAAAGAGGAATTAAATGAAGAAATTAATATTTATTTAAATTTACGGGCATTTATGGAACATTTTTGGGACGAATGCGTATTTCTACGCTTGAGGCAAAACATGAGGGACGAATGCGGAACAAACCGTGCTGTCTTGTCTTGACTTTTTTGGTCCTGTAGCATGATTTTGCGCTAATATTCACGATCGATCGTAAAAGTATGGGTTGGTTTCTCTGGTTGAGCTAATTGCTATGGTATTCTTCTGTTCGAAAGCTCTCATTAGCAGCATGAACATTGCAAATATTCTGTTATACATGGCATGTGTGACTATGATACATGATAAAAGGTTTTGCCTTAAGTGCGTGAAATCTACAACTTAGCGTTGAACATATTCGGTATCTGATGCGAATATGTATATATTTTTCTAAAATATTATAATTCGTGTGAGCTCTAAATTACGAATTTTAAAAGACAATGTTATAAATAAAGTATATTTGGTTCATAAAGTTCGAATTTAGTACAAATCCGATATTAATAAACTATTGTATTATATTAATTAAGAAAAAATAAATATACAAATGAGTTCCAAATTCTTCCGACTGATAAACATTTTTTAATTCGTAACTTCGTAAATAAATATCCGAAAAAGTCCAAGTTACTACCAAATATAATTCTTCTTCTGTCTTCAGCGTTAAACTTTTTTAATCATTCAACTGACGACAATTGCAATTGTCGCTGAGTGCCGCAAAAACTTTAATTGCTATCACGAAGACACAATTACATGGTTTTTGCTCATAGAATGCTTTTTCTTTTGTTTTGTGCAAGTGGTTGTTGCTACGACGTAGCTAAACGGCTACGAGGATCTACGAGGTTAAAAAACGACTTAAATGCTTTAGAGTTTTTGTATTTCATCGTTGTGTATGCTAGGCATATGGTCAGCAGTTGGCTGTTACGTTCTGATTAATTGAAGTTAATTATTGTTTCAGCGTTCTCAAAATCAATATGAGCGGGAGAGTCTGGTGGTTTCTTTAGACATCAAATGCTAACATTAAATGTATGGACCTTACTGCCTCATTAATCCCGTGATATAAGTTTGCGCTTATGAGTCGGGACTTCTTTATTTTGTTTTTTTATTTGTCGGGGTCAGCGTGGTGTCTGGAAATACTAGCTAAACGGCAATAGGCAGTAAGGTCGAAACAGTCAATACATCTACCCTTTTGGAGAAATAATGTCAGTAAGCCTATTTACACTATACTAAATTTAAAGTTGTGATAAATATAGATAGAGATAGAAGATAAACATAGATTCGGTCCACAGAACAGCGTATAGTATAACAGCGGTAGCGATTCTGCGGTTCGCTTAAAGTCTCTGGCGTTAAAGACATAATAATAATAAGAATATTCTATCACATACACACAACACCATCTAGCCCAAACTAAGCAGAGCTTATACTATGGGTACTAGACAATGGATAAGCATACATATATACTTTTTATTTTTGTAAATAAATACATATTATACATAGAAACACCCAGACCAAGATAAACATCCATGTTCATGCACACAAATGTTTGACTTGTAGGGGAATCGATACCGCGACCTCAGGCGTGGCAGTCGGTTACACTAATCACTACGCCATCGAGGCCAAATTTAGTGCATTGATCACTAAACTCGTTTTTATGGATTAGCAATATGCAAAGGAATCCATTCTTTATTCGAACAGTAAAGCATATTTTATTTTAAATATCATTTTACGAGTTACCGTACTAGTTTTAGAGTATTATTTTAACTTATTTTTATTAAAACAAAATTAAATCTAAGTTTACCATTAATTTTATTATACATTATCATAACTTATATTACAAAAAATAATATGTAAGCACTCTTTCGCCTGGAACACGGGTATAACCTAATTTAGGCACTTAGCAAGAAGTGTACTTTATATGTAATTGTTAAAACGTTAATTGCACATCTAATGACTTATTACTGAATAAATACATTAGTAATATTATACGCTTCTTTTGTAACTAATTAGTAAACCGTTATTTTTTGTAATAGTAACTGTATTAGGGTGCGTTTCCACTAACGTGGGGCTGGACGGAGTGGAGCGGAGATAAGCAGTGAAAAGTAGTAAGTGTTTCCATTGAAGCGGAGCGGAACAAAGCGCAGCGAGGCGGAGTGTAGCTAAGCAGACCAGAGCTGCAATGATCTTGTAATCCGGTGTCTTGCACTTTGATTCCCACGCCATATCTTTGGTTTCATTGCATTTGTATGTTGTCAGTCGTGTATCCCATAAACATGGTAATTTTTTGATACTTTCAAATATTTTTTAATTATTTATTAATTCTAGTAAAATGCGGCGCACGAGTCCCGCTACCCTCCGCTTCGTGCGCTCCGCTCGATACCACAGCCTGCTCGACTCCATTCTGTCCGGCTCGGGGCCACATATTCATATATTTTATTTGAAAGCCCGCTCAGCTCTGCTCCGCTCCACTTGCACTGTTTCCACTGATACGGAGTAGAGATATCGAGCACTGTGATTGGCTAGTTCACGGTCCGCTCTTCTCCACTCCGTCGAGCTCTGCGTCAATGGAAATACACCCTTATGCGGCATAAGCGTGATTTTATCTAATTTAATATTTAATAAGCCATTTTTTGTTATTCCAAAATGAATCTTATTAATATCGGCCTAAGATTTATATTTGTACTAGGAACAGTACATACCTATATTCCTTTAGTAAATATAACCAACAATAACCTTTCCCCTATCAATTAAATCATATATCACGATACATGCTAATCAGGAGTAATATAACATTTAAATTGACCGAGGGAAATGATGGCCGACGTCGGAAGGGTTGAAACATTGTTCAGGACGGCTCGTGTTTGCTTTTTAAATTAATATTAATATTTTATGAGGTGGAATTATTAAAATGTTGGGCAAGGGTGACGTGTGTCGCGGTAAAATCCAAAGGATCTGCTGTATTACCAGGTATTATAGATACAGGTATAGTAGATATATTTTATTTCATTTAAAATTCAGTTGCCTTTAATTTTAAAGTTTGTAGAATGTTGTATATTGGTGTTTAATATTTGACACGTTTACATGATTAAAAAATAAAGGTGCCTCTGTTATGGTTGACCTTAGTAATTTATATCCAGCGTGAACAAATAAGACCAAATAAGTTTATCACCTGGGTGATATTATAATATTAAACGAATTTATTCCCTGGTGATACAAAAAAAAACAAAATTGTGATTTTGTTCTCTTTGTTGAACATAGTGGAATGATCCCCAGAAACAGTCAACGGTACAAACAGCAATGCCAAGGATGGCAGTTGCGCATAGCAGACCCTACAAAAATGGTAAGAAAGATGGGATCAAAGCAATATGTAACTTTGCTACTACAATTGCGCCGATAACTTGCAAGACTGCAGGTCAATGCAGGAGTGCCTCAGGGGTCTGTCTTATCCCCTACGTTCTTTCTTCTGCATATCAATGATATGTTGAATCTCGGCAACAAACATTGCTATGCGGACGACAGTACCGTGCATGGGCGATATCTCGGACATCCTGGAGCCAAACAGGCTGAGGTTGAGGGGAAAAGGCAGAATCTTGTCGTTGAACTTAACCAGATCTTGGACCGCATCTATGAATGGGGCGCCAATAACTTGGTGGAGTTCAACGCCAAGAAGACCCAGGCATGCGCTTTCTCAACAAAAAAGTCTCCGTTCCTTCCCCTCCCTTCTCTGAAGAACACTCCACTGGTAATACGTGACAGCCTCTCCATCTTAGGTATGGATCTTTGCCGCTCCCTTAATCCCAAAACCTACATTGAGAGCGTCATTAAGCAAGCTTCGCGAAAACTCGGAGTTCTGAACAGGGTGAGGCGGTTCTTCACGCCTGGGCAACTGTGCCTATTGTATAAGGCACAAGTGCGCCCTTGCGTGGAGTACTGTTCTCATCTTTGGGATGACTCCACGCAGTACTTGCTGGACGCTCTCGACCGGTTACAGCGGCGGGCTGTCCGTATTATCGGAGATCCAGAGGTCACGAGTTCACTGGAACCTCTGCAACTCCGTAGGGACATTGCCTCATTGGCATGTTTCTACAGAATATACCACGGGGAGTGCTCTGAAGAGTTATTCCACCTTATCCCGCCCTCCCCTTTCCTGTCCAGAACAACGCGTGCTGGGCTCAGATGCCATCCTTACACGGTAGAGTCGATTAGAGCGCGTACCAACAAGTTTGGGTCCTCATACCTCTGTCGAACGACCAAGGCATGGAATTCTCTGCCAAGGCACGTGTTTCCTTCTTCCTTCAATCCTGGGTCCTTTAAGCCGGGCGTGAAAAAGCACCTTCTCAGGCCGTCAAAGTAGAGACCTTAATATCGCCTCGGCTACTATGAGGGCGGTGTGCACACGACTGCTTACCATCAGGTGGAGCGTAGCCATTTTGACGAGCACAATAAAAAAAAAAGAAAACAAAGGGGGTGAACACATCCTCACTTATTTGTATTGTTACCAAATATTTGGCGTGTCGAATGGAATGCAAGCCTATTTATGACATCAGAATTATCACTTATGCGTTGTCAACTTTTAAATAATGGATATTTACTGCCAGCGTGAGGAATACAAATGACAATGGCTCCTCTGCTTACAGCGGAGCAGCTAGCCTTAAGGCCTTAAGCTAGCCCTTAGCTTAAGGAGCCTGGAAACCCAGGAAATAAACACAGGTTACATGTAAAGTCCTAGAAAAATCTTCGAAGGAGGTTGATTTGAACACCAAACCAATAACTGCCTTCCAAGGATTATAAGCTTGAAGTCTACATAAAAATAAATGTATTCGCAGTAAGAAAGAAGCGAAAAAATGTTCTATTTAATATTCGTATGTCGTGCACAAGATAAGTGTGCTTATATTCGCTGTGCTGTACTTATGCGTCGTACCGATCGTAATTTAACCAAAATTATACGTAGCAATAAAATTCTGATTGTTATACGCGAATTTTCTGAATTATATTCTTTTCTGCGCACGATATGCTGTTTTCATATAGAGTCACGTTAGTTATTAAAGAGGTATGCAGACTTGTATTGTACCCACATTTTACTAGCTATATAAGCAAGTTCCACGTTAGCGAGCCTATCGCAGGCTCCAGGGCTCACAGCCCCGGCTGTTTATAGTTTTACTAAGAGAGACGATTATTATATTTTGAATTAGTTCTCTGGCAGGGTTCACAAACATTAGAACAACAAATGAAAAATCACTCAGTCTGGGAATAGCAAATTGTAGATCAGAAAGACTTTGTGACGTGCATGATCGAAGCCACAATACTCGAGTCGAGGTGGCGAGATTATACAAATAATATATGAAGAATAAATATTTTTTCTACAACCATATTTTTCTGAAGAAGTTTGTTCCAATTAGATTTAGCGATTCTCAGATTAATATAAGAGAAATGATCAAAGCTCGGGGAACCGAAATAGGGCAGTACATATCTTGTGTAAATAGCACTTTGAACATTATTTAAGAAGGCGTTATAAATGCAGTTACTACTTACCACTTATACTTTTATACTTTGCGCTGTGTACTTGTTTATCGTTCAGTAAAGATTCTAAAAAAGTATAACCTTTACCCCAATCTCTCCGCAACGCATTACAAATAAATAAACTTAAACTTCAATAAATACAGATAAATAATATCAGTAAAATGAATTAAGTGAAGAATACCATTAGCCCATGATTAAGATATCCAATAAATCTACAGTAAACAAAAAGCGTTGTCTATTTTGTTACAGACCGCTTAAGCACAACCATTTAATACCGAAATCCCATTAATTGTCCGAGCGAAATTCGATATTAATTAATTCCATATCACATATAAATAATAAAATGATAATAATTGTTCGTTAATGGAATGAAATGACAGTAGCCTTATAGGCCGGCCAATTCCTACCGAAATTTATCAAATTAATTCATTTGTAATTGCAAACAATAGTTAAGAGTATTTTTGCTCATTAAAACAGTACAAATACCTTGTTTTCGCGTACAAATTGTGATTGCAAATGAATTATTTTAAATCGCTTTTGTAGGGCTTTTGTTTGGACTGTTCGTGTGAAATTATTATAAGTATTACAGTAGCCAATTACTTTTTAAACTTACGTAGACTTTTGTCTGGATACACTCCGCATATCTTTATACATATATATAATTCTTCTGTACGTGTGTTGACAGTGAACTCCTTCTAAACGGCTGGACCGATTTGAATGAAACTTTTTGTGTGTGTTCAAGTGGATTTGAGGATGGTTTAAATATGCTTTTTTTCTCTTTTGTACAGGACAACGTCTGTCGGGACAGCTAGTTACATATATATATATATATATATATATATATATATATATATACATGGCTCACCCCGAGCATGAATTAAGTAAGCTAATTCATTGAGTTAATATGTACTCCGTAAAAGAATCGACTCAACTAGATTATTTGTAACATGCGTTTGAGTGCAGTCATTCTAAGTCACATCTGGTTTTTCTAAAGAAGCTCTATGTAACTGAGGCTAAGGAAAACGTCGTATCAAAATCTAACTCATCACTATTAAGGTTGCTAAGTTCGTAATGCTGCAAAACAAATGACATCATATTTTGAATATTAGCATTTTACACCTAAATGAGTCGTTGCGGTAAGCGAATGACTAACAAACTAAACAAAGTGTGTTAATAAGAAGCAAGCATATACAACTCGAAAAATCCAGTTATCTTCTCTAGTTCATAGTAAATATTATATATATTGGTGAAGTAGGGATATTGTTTTATGTTGAATACTATTTATTATAGGTCTGTGAGAGCTCGGCGACCGCATAAATCGTTCGACCTACCGAACGATACGGCGTTCCAACATTGCCACCGTCTTCCTCATAGATGTAGCTTCAGAGATCACGTAAAGCCTTCGATTCCAGTTGTTATGAAAATCTATGACAGTAGATATATGGAGTCAGTAAATATCCTAAAATGTCCTGGCAGTTAACTTCCTAGCTATTATACTGATGTTTTAAGGTCCTAGAATATGGTTAGCTGTTCGGATTAGGGAACTTTTTTATGTCAATTCTATTAGCCTTTATGCATAATCCAGACTTGGCAAAATTTTACATATTTAGAGTACCGATTAATAATTATGATTTTAACAAGTTCTCCGCAGAAGCGGCGGTAGCCCAATGGATGAGGCATTCGACTCGTGAATTTGTAGCACAAACATGTAGCTTAGCGTGAGATTCCAGAGTTCTATAACCCAAATTCCTAGGTTTCTGAATAAAAAAATTATGCAATGGCAATGCCAAATATCAGGATACTTGAGGTACTCTTACACCGACTGTCCTATATGAAAATATTTAATATTTAAACAGTCCTATGGCTGATATTACTAACATACTAAAAACTGAACCAAGACCATCACCCTTATTTAAACTCCATTAGAAATTCACAACATAATATAACTAAAGTCGTGTCTCGACTCAATTAAACAGCCCGTCCCGTGTGCGTTCGTTCTAACCGCTGCCATTCGCCCAAAACGGATGGCTCCCCAGGGCCTGGATCTATTTGCGCCGTGTCCGTCGCCCTTGCCGTGAATTGCGTCGTAGCAGACAAACCCAAATATAGTAGTTGTTTAAACATATCGCGTGTACAATGTCACACTTTTATTTATCATGTGTATATATCAAGGGCTGCTGTCTTTTAAATATTGAACGTGGCAATGCTGCCAGCCTTCTGGGCACGTTAACAGTCGACGGTGATGTTGTTTACGATACCTCCTGTAAATATTACCTATGTAGCTATTTACCTCTTTTTATACATGTGTAAATATTTATGCCTATTATTAGTTTAGGTTGCTAATAGTAAATAGTACTATTTTATACATCATAGGTTTAACAGGCCTACGTCTTGAACGATGGAGCGTAGGTGGTTATGATCTTAGTATCGCTTGCAATGTCAATGTTTAGTACGATAGAGCCAGACTGATAACAGATAGTTAATGTGAATATTTTGCATGGTTTCGATGCTTAAGCCGGGCAAAATGATACTGGTTTTTTTTTGTCGAGAAATTCTAAGATGCAGTGCGAGGTCTGGAATTGTGCCCGGTAGGCGGATCGCCTCCTATTGTGTGGGAACCTTAACACATAACTGATAAGACGTGGACGTAACAAACCTCTGCTGACTCCTTGGAGGATGGATGCGTGAGGCTATATAAATAATTATGTAACATGTAGGTGATCCACGTATATATTATATTTATTAGGTTTAAAAGTGATCCCATTTCTTTATTGTGTTTTCTCATCCTCTGTGCCTATATGTCCACTTACATTTGTCAAAAATAGTCACGCAGATAATATATAACAAGTTTACGTTTATTGCTACATGCTATGCAAAATCTGATAGAAGAGTTCTAATTTTTCTCAATACGTTATTGGAAACGTTTATATCGCTCGGTAACAAAAGCAAACATGAAGAAAGTGATGAAAGGAAACTATACAAGCAAGATTTGATTATGCCAGGATTATAGTAAATAGTATACTCTGGTTACCCTTCTAAGTGTAGCCGTAAGGTTATGTATAATAACAAAAGCACAAGATTACTCGAATGCACTGTGCAACGCCATCTATCGAACAATACAAGAACTAAAACCTCTATTCTGGTTATCTGGAAACCTTTTTACGAATTAGCTCTGGAGCAACTGTGGGATGTGTCTTATTAGTATGCAGTGCGGAAATGTTCCACTTGATGAAGTGTACCAATTATCTCTGTGGAACGTTTTATACATTAAAAAAATCGCAAAAGGATATTTTATATAATACTAGGAACTTCAATCCCGTTACTTTCAAAAGTAGATAAACTTCTCTTATGGTTTAATCTATGTCTAAGGCAAATTTTATGTAAACCAGTGTGAAAACGACTGTCTTGATGATGCGTCGGCATAAGCTAGCTCTATCTAGCTAGCTAGATCGTGAAGTCCCGGGTTCGCTTTGCGGGTTGGACAAAGTATAGGTACGAGTATTTTTGTTAGGTAGTTGTCTACAAATGTGTCTGTAAACATTCGTTCGTAATTCGTTAAACTTTAATAAACTTGCTCAATTTACGTTGGGCCTGAAAACATAACTGTAGAAAAATGGATGTAATACAATTCTGCCAGCTCTTTTAAGGGTACATAGGCGTGAATCTATGCATGTCTGTCATATTAATATATTTTAAAAGGATGTACATAATATCGAATTCGACACGTTCATATTTCCATTACTCTGATGGTACAATACTGCCTCAGTGGTGTAGCGGTAGTGTTTGTGACTGCTGTGCATGAAGTCACAGGTTCGATTCGCGGGTCGGCAACATTTTATTAAGGTATTCTGTCAAAAATTTTCAGTAGCAGCACGGAGTCCGGAATTGTGCCTAGTAGACGGAAGTTGGTTCGAACCTTATTTACGAAGGACTTTAAGGCAACTGTCGATATGTGGGTATAATATATTATACATTTGCTTACGACTAAGCGTCTATATATAATGGTACAATAGCTTAAAGGGACATCTTAATTAGTACCAATTCGGTGTATCGATTCTCGCATCGGAACCAAAGATAGTTGCATCGACGACGCTAGGTTTTCATATTCAAGAACATTCTGCAGAATTCTCAGGTTTCCTCACGATGTTTTACTTCACCCTAAAAGCGAGCACATCTTCCCACAACTTTGGCAAATCAGAGGCCTTGGGATCGAACTCGAGATCAATACGTGGAGTTCAACATCCTAGCATCGTGCTCTACAATGACTTTACTGTGATGAAAAGCAAGCAAACACACATTTCCGCTATACAGCTACAATTAACAAAGAGAAAACAGCAGTAACTATTAAGTTACCTATTATTCACTAATAAACCAATTTTAACAAAAATCACTAAAATTCAATATTTAAAATACGCTCCAATATTTCATGTTAAATTGGCTTTTATTCAATTGCTTTATATTTGTTAACGAACGGTGGAAAACTGGACAGTTTTATACAAATACCACTACTTTTGGACGCAATTTTTTTTTTTAGTAAATAGTAATCGTGGGTATAGTTTACAAACTTTCAAATAGTGTAATCTTTATGTTAATCTATTGGGACACTACAAAATACCATTTATAAGGAGTAAAAATTCTTAGGTTCAGGTGTACTCGCCGTTCATTAAAGATTTTAAAGAAACCACAATCTAGCCTGGACTCACAAGATATCATTCGAGCCTAATAGAAACTATATTAACTTTGCGCCCATTGCATTGATATCCTAACAGGTACTTTTTATAAAGTTCTAGGTAGATCAATAGTATGTACCTCTAATCTGAGCGCACCTTAGTTCACTATTTCACATGTCGCTTCTAGCTACGCTCGATCTGTCGTCCGTGATCTGTCGTGCGCGTCCAAGCAATATTTGCTCCTTAATTATGTAAGTTTTTTACTAGTACCCTATATATTGTATTTTTATTACCTTAGAATTAAATATAACTTAAAATTATACTTTCAATTGAATGTGTTCTAATCTAAGTGTACACCTAGGATAAGATTATAATTTGTTGTGTTTAAACTTTCTCATGTAAGTGAATTATTGTAAATTCTTATGATAAATAAAGATATCTCAAACCTCATGTAGTATATAATCATGATATAAACCTGAGCCTATATCCGCGAATGGTAAGGCAGAGATGTATTATTTCCAGATTGCCCAGTTATGGTTTTAGCTTCCACGTAATAGGTGGTGAGCCTGTTTGCCGGGTACAGTTCCAAGCCCAATAACATGTTTCCAAATTCGGGAATCATATCCAAAACCTCATACACAGGAGTTGCATTCATAAGTAGTTCAATTCTTACAATAGACAAACAAAAATTTATTATTAGAGAAAATAACAGATTTGTGGAAGTGATACTAACTTTTCCAACAATTGATGATCGTTTCATGTATCAATCGCGCGACGTTATAACAACGATAGTTTCAACTGTAACCAGCATGGAAATCTTAGTAGGGGCTTCAAAATGTGATCGATATCAAGTAAACAACATACGGTAAAACATTTACAAAATAAAGTGTTTCCTGTGTATGTAACGTGGCACAAGCTAGAGTAGCCGTAAATGATGTTTTCGCATATTTATATACGGCCTGAATATTTATTTTGGATGCATTGGTGCAATGGTAGTATACAAATTACATGCAGATGTTCTATCGTCAAAAACTTATTTAAAAGTTATTAAAAATCATAATTGTACATACATGCATACATAGATTCACGCCTGTTTCCCAGAGGGGTAGGCAGAGACTACGGATTTCCATTTGCTACGATCCTGACACACTTCTCTGGCTTCATTCGCTTTCATCACATCATAATTGTATCACGTTCAAATTAAGTCTTGACACGATTTTCAATGGTTTGGGCATTCTTTTCCCATATCATAGAAAACCGTGTCAAGTCAAGCCATGTGACAAGAAACTCTCAAATGCCAGGGAAACTTTTAATATCAATTCGTAATATTTGCTTTAACTTAAAACAATATTCAATCATGTGGTGGCGACAGTGAGGCTAAGTAATGAATAATCACTTTGTTAGATATTAACTAAGTTGCTAAAAATGAATGTACGAGTATATGCTTCTTCTTAGTCGTTCATTCTTGACAGAATGATCGTGGTCATCATGTTTTCTAGGTGTCCAGAAGAGTCTGTAGAGAGAGAATGTATATATATTTTGTAATCTTAAAAATCAGCGATAGCGTAATAGAAGCATAGATCAGCGATAGGAGAGATCTCGATGTCGATCCTGCAGCATGTATGTATAATTAACTTCCCGAAGGCACTTCTATGTAGGTGAATAGTTAGTTAACGCTCGTTTTAACGGTGAAGAAAAACATAGTGAGAAAATTTGCATGTCTGAAAGCTCACCAAAATGTTCTCAAAAGTATATGAAGTGCGCTGCTAACAAGCAAGGCTAGCCTAGTCCTTCTCATATTGAAAAGAGGCCCATTATAAACGAGGCTGATTTTAATATTATAGTGTCCTAGCACTATAAGCTACTATGTTTACTAGCAAGGCCTGTAAAACAACATAAACAGTCAAATTGGTGACTATCAAATCATTGCAAGCTACTTTATATACTGATGTCATATTATGTCGGCCGCTATGACGTAGTGGTTAGTGTAACAGACTGCCACGCCTGAGGTCGCGGGTTCGATTCCCGCACAAGTCAAACATTTGTGTGCATGAACATGGATGTTTGTCTTGGTCTGGGTGTTTCTATGTATAATATGTATGTATTTACAAAAAAAATATATTTTTTATTTTATCCATTGTCTAGTACCATAGTACAAGCTCTGCTTAGTTTGGGCTAGATGGTGTTGTGTGTATGTGATAGAATATTATTATTATCTAATCAATATTGGGCAGTATGAAAATTGGCAAGCTGAAATTATCTGATATATCACGAATAAAATAGATACTAACTTTTCAAGGATAATACGAGTTTCTAAAACAAAATCTTTTATATGCATAAATAAAAGCGCTAAATGAACAGCGATAAAATTCCTAAAAGTGTTTTAATTTTAATACATTCCCGAGAAAGTTGGTTAACGCTATAGAAATATATAAACAACGACACGAAACTTTGTACCCGAAATATTAATACATAATATATCATTTTCTCTTGTATAGTGTGTTTGATTGCTTAAACGAGTATTTCGAGAACGAGAATCTTTAATTTGGTCTAAACCATACTTATTTTTTTTAAATGATATTACGGGCAAGACTTATTTATTTGTTTTTTAAAGACATTTCCTATACTAAGACTTATTTCTGCATCGCAGGGACTTTACAAACATTCAAACAACGGACACAAAGACCACCCATTTTGAATCCTTATTATATCTTATTAATAATACCTAACTCTGCATTTTCTATGAGCTAGTTTAAATTCTTTTTCAGTAAAATAATATCTTACGGGATTGCATACTTGTTCACACACAGTCTTTTAGAGAAAGTATTCTATCTACTAAAGATCATAAAGAAAATAGCCTTGTGCTGGATTCATGCGGTATGGTTTTATCCTTAAGGAAAGTTGTGTTGTTAATAGTGGGACCTAACTCTTTTTCTTTTGCTGGAAGTGAGCTAGTCCGATTTCATAGGCAACGTTCAAGAGACATAAAGGGACTAGGGCGTAATACACACTAAGCCATAGTCATTGCCATCTTTGCTATTTAAATTAATTTAGGTTTCAAAATAGATGACAATTAAGCACATGGCCCGGCTGATGGTAAGTCATGATGAGTTATGATGAGGAACGTATTGCTCGTGTTGTTTATTCGATGACCTACGTATAAGCCAGCTCTCCCAGGTTGGTACCTGACACAAAACTGGCGTAAGAGTAGGAATACTGTAACATTGATATATATATATATATATATATATATATATATATATTAACATATATATATATATATATATATATATATATATATATATATATATATATATATATATATATGTGTATATATATGTCAGAGCGTTAAGAAAATAATCATTGGATTGCAATTTATTTCTGTAATTGGAATTGAATAAAGCGCCATCTGTTGGTTTGTTTCGGAACGTCAAGCGTAAGCTTGAGTGAGGTCGCCATAGAGCTAATATGTCAGTTGAAGTGACAGCTATAACTGTCAGTATCATACTGACGTTATATAAGCGCCGGTGACTCGTGCGCGGACACATTCGGGAAGACGAACTCGCTGCGTTACGGACCAAATCAGATAACCTTTATTGTTTTATTTCTCTTGTATTTGCCTATCATTAGTATTCGTACGAAGTATAATACCACGGCTATATTTTGTTGCTACAACATATCAAAAGCGAGACGGCCGTCCTACTCTCCGACATATATATTATCTTATTCTTACCTTAAATCCTTTATCTTAGGGTCAGCAACGCACAAAATATACTTTTCTAAGAAGAAAGATCTACAGGATTATACTAAAATTTTTCAAATATTCAGTTTCATATTATCAGTATCGATCTAGTATCTGCCAGCTTAGTCTAGAGTATTTCAACTAATCATTAAACTTCCCATGATGATTTGGCATACAAATGCACATTAAAGCTACAATTACTAATTCTTTTTTGTAAATTATTGCACGTAATCCAATAAAGGTTCGCCATTCCTGCCTCATAGGGCAGGAATGGCGAACCAATAGTTCCATTAGTTAATAGTTCCAATAGTTCTCGAAGGCATGTTTTAGCATGCCCTCAAGAACTATTGGAACTATTCAATATATTGGAATTATTCAATAAAGAACGCAACAAATGCTTTATATCTCTTTTACTCTTTATATACTTATACTTAAAAAGACAAGTTTTAGGTATATAGCTTAAACTATTACCTTATCTGACTGTAACTTGCTACTTCTCCAAATGTATTCACAATAAACAGAAAATATTCAACTGACAAAGTCGTTATAGTTTTTTTATTGCTCTATAAAGTGTAAGGAGGGTTTACTTTCCCAGTAAAACATTGTAACACATAGTAAATGTTACAATGTAATATATTGTATGTTAATGAATATGTTTACGGCCCTTTTTAAGGGAATTATGAAAAGATTGTGCGGCATTTTATGGTGGTTTAAAATTATAACGCGGTTTTATTCCTCCTGAGATTTTATGGTAACAAAGTTTCTAGTATATCTCTTTAGAATTAGTCTTTTATAGATATATATGAATGTCTTATACATATATAGATATATGTATATAGTCTTATATATGGGTCACATAAATTTAATCTAATACTTATATTCAGATGAATATAAGTATTATAGCCTAGTTTGGTCTTTGAGGATACTGTCCATGGATTAATATCTATATCTATACTTATAATAAAACTGTAGAGAGGTCAATTCTGTACATTGAATATATATTCAAAATTAATATTGGAGGATGAATGGTGATCGATACTGATGACAAAAATGCAATCAGTAAATTTTTTGTCTGTCTGTCTGTCTGTCTGTCTGTATGTGCACGCATGGGTCAAAAACTACTGAAGGGATTTTAACCAAACTTGGTACGATTGTAGTCCATACTCCTGGGCAGGTTATAGGCTATATAACATAACGCTAAGACACATAGGAGCTGAGCAGTGACGATAAATTTGAAGCAAGTCGGACGAAAATGCGCTTTCGAGCTCTTATCTTCGCATACGTTGATCATACACCAAAAGTATGTATCACAAAGATGATGGTTTTCAAAAGATCTACAAAAAAGTCCTTAATAGTATATATCTATCTTTTATAAATTAGCCACAATAACGTGTTTAATCGTTAGGCATTTCTTCAAAGTGTATTAAAATATATAAATATATTGTAGATATATCTTTATCAAACTCCCATATTCAAAAAGTATACTTTAATATTTATATTATAAAAAAAAATATAGGAATCGGTTTATACACAAGATATAGATGAAATAAAACTTCCAAAATCTCTCCGCGCCAGTATGGGTACGGCTATACGGTTGATTGTTGTTTAACGCGCGAAACGGCCATCCGCTGCATTTATAAAAAGGCGGGGGCGCTCACGCGCCGACTTCACTCACATTTTGTTTGTTTGGTTGAACGCGGTAATCTAAGGAACTACGGGTAAAAATTAGAAAAATATTTCAGTGTTGGATAGCCCATTTATAGAGGAAGGCTATAGGCTATATAACATCACGCTACGACCAATAGGAGCGGAGCATAAATGAAAAATATTGCAAAAACTAGGAAAATTCTCTTATGTGAAGCAGATGAAGTTGCGCGGGTCAGCTAGTAATATAATGTAATATTCTACCACATACACACAACACCATCTAGCCCAAACTAAGCAGAGCTTGTACTATGGGTACTAGACAATGGATAAACATACATATATACTTTTTTTATTTGTAAATACATACTTATTATACATAGAAACACCCAGACCAAGACAAACATCCATGTTCATGCACACAAATGTTTGACTTGTGCGGGAATCGAACCCGCGACCTCAGGCGTGGCAGTCGGTTACACCAACCACTACGCCATAGAGGCCGACAAAACAACAACAATCACCAATGTTATTTGGTTTAGCTTAAGGAACTGCGCGGTACGTGAAAGTCTTGGCAGATAAACGTAAAACGCTTGGCCTGCCCGGGAACCGAACCCGGCTTTTCACAATAGTTACATTGTTAATTCTCGACCAATTACGGGATAGTTTACTATTTAATGTCCAAAATAGTATATACCTCACAAAATCGTACGTTTGTACTATACGCTGATTAACGGATAGTGTAAGTCAGGTTATAAAGTAACGGCTTACATATACATACTCGTACTTATAACAATATTTATTAAATTATACGTACAAAGAATAATAGTCAAATTATTTTTTATCAGTTTCCAATTCTAACTTTATACTTATTTTAAATGAACTGAACTTCATAATATCTACCATAACTAACAAATACTCGTATGTAACAATATCAATTTCAACCATCAACAAAAAATTAATCCATGCGTACTTAAGACCCAAAATACTATCTATCTCTCTGATTATATATTTTTTTCTAAGGTGGGTTACAAATGATATAAGACCGTTAATACACGGTACATTATCATACTGCGTCGGCTAATACGATATTGATAGGGTATGACAAACTGAGAAGCAAGATATTCAAATGTTGTATAGAGTTGTTAATACCGCATACACCAAACTCAAGAATATTTATCCTTTAAAGGTAAGCCCGGGACATTTATGATTTACCGGTGTTACCTTTACTGTTTAGTTGTTGGAAAACTTTTTAAGAGGTCTTTGTCTCCAGCTGCTTGCTACTGCTGCATGTTGCTGCACAGATGAATTGAATGTAGTCGTGCCGATTGGAATTAATCCCAAATTCAATCCTACAGAAAAGTATAATCAGAAGATTATAATCTTCAGATTCTTTGACTGTGTTAACTTATATTTTATAATCCTGGCACTTTAAATTCTCACTAACACCACACTATTTCATACCTTGGTTATGTTCTATTAGACATAACCAAGGACTGAAATTGTGTGGTGGATGATGTGAATAATAATTTAGCTTAAGCGACCTTTTGAGAATTACGTATAATGTTACATTTTTGAATAAATGCTCAACTGAGAGTTTAGAATTATTTATTTCATAAACTGTCACAAATATTGTCAGTAAGTCGAAAATAAAATTTTATCGGAACTATAATATTATCAAACTGAGAAGGATACAACAACTCTGTATGACTATTCTAACAATCAGTTCCACATTAAAAAGTCATTCTCGTGTGTCCGCGGCTTAATTTATTCACAGATGTATAAGGTAGTCGAGTGATGTGCCATAAATAAGGCTCGCCGCACACCGGGGCGCCTGGCGTATACGTTTTTACTAATTTTACAGGAATGTTTGATTCTTTTATACTGATTACGAATGAAATGTATTGCTGTGACGAATCATATAGGATGGTAGTAATATGGGGTCAAAGATAGCTTATCGGTAAGATAAGCTTTTAAACTAATTGCTGTACATGATCATACACTGTTGGTGGTAAATTTTTTATTGGTTTGGTAATTTTATATAATGTTGTGAAGTTATAATTTTACGCTTCGTGCTAAAATTCATACTGTGAGAAGTGAACTAGTAAATCCTATAAAAAATGTGATCTAGTTGTATTGCTTTTGAATATTGGTTTACGTGATTTGATATTGTTAAATTCTATTTGATACAGAAGTAGTGTATTGTATTTTGAAATGGGCAGAACTTAATCCACCAAAGAAAATCAAAGGAAGTCGCTTTAGGCTAATGTTATAAATGGGTAGTATTTTTGAAGTGAAAACTTCTTTAGGCGCGTTGAGCACTTCTTGGCTGAACAAAAATCATAGAACTCGCGTCATCGTCATGCTTCCACGCTTTCCATTCTTGAATTATTTTAGAATATTAACAATATCTTAGAAATGGTACGTCCTACGCAAAAAATAATGAAATTTTGACTCCCATTCATTTCGTATCCATTGTTGCAAGCAGAGCTTGTACTATGGGTACTAAACAATGGATACGTATATACACTTTTTTGTAAATACGTACCTATTATACATAGAAACACCCAGTCCAAGACAAACATCCATGTTCATGTACACAAATGTTGTGTGATTGTGATGTGTGAGGTAACGCATACTGGCTCGACAAGACATGGTAACATTGTTACTACTCTTAAGCCGGTTGCCTACAAAAGTTGGTATTTTAATTTACGGCAACGGCGAGCTCTTTTACTTTATATACCTCAAACAGTAGTAGTTATCACAAAAGAACCAACAAACAAATTAATAATATAATAGTAAAAAAACGAAACAGCGACCATGACAGACCACGAGCACCATACAAATGATGCACCAAAGCGCCGTTATATAATATTAGTCCAATATATCTTTCACTTACGTTTCCTTTGATCGTTCCAAAACTTAAATTTTTTCAAACGTACGAGGTGGCGACTTAATTTATTCAGAGATACATCTGGCGCTCTAGTAGAGTAATGCTCTATAAATAAGACAAGGGGCGTACTGGCGCGTTACATGTCCTTAAGCAAAGGAATGTTGAAATTCTATCTCTTCGGGAATCGAAGGGTTGAGGACATTTTTGGGTGTCTCGTTAGTATGAAGTCATAATTGTTAACACTTGAGCTATTGCATATCTTGAGCTTTGGGCTTTGGTTCTTGAATTGGAGAGAGTAATAGCGGATATTTGCAATAACAGAAAGGAGTTTTATATGAATCAATGTTGTGTTATTTTCTTAGTTAGTAGTGAATGCGACTGCTGTACATGAGGTCTCGGGTTCGAATCCCGGGTCGAGCCAACAAAAATATATTGGGTTTTTCTGTTTAGGAATCTCAATACGAGCCCGGAGTTAGGAAGTTGGCGGTGTTAGATACCCCCGTGCCTGGGAAAGCACGTAAAGCTGTTGGTCCTGCGCCTGATCTCTCTCCGGTCGTGTCGGATTACCGTCCCATCAGATTATGAGAGTTAGAGAACAGAGAGTGCACCTGTGTTTGCGCACATACTTGTGCACTAAATATATCCTGCGCAGGTCAGTCTCCGTCAACATTGGCCGCTGTGGCCGAAATTCGGTCTCGAGGACATTATAATTATTATTAGTATTAAACATATAAAAAATTATGTTGTTTATATTAATAAAGTTAGTTACTACTTATTAATATAAACAACATAACTTTTAACAACATAACTGTTTTCCATAGATCATCCCTGAGAATATTTTGGTCTCTTTCAATTAGGTCCAGCGCTGATAGTGGCAGGACAAATACCAATGAACCACTGCCGGCAATATTAGAAAACATTACACGACGACGACGTAATTTTTAGCGTACTTGCCTAATCAGGCAGCTTACTACAGCATATTTCTAGACATGTGACGAACAACAACTTAATATGAACGTGACCTTAGATGCTAGGTATAACCAAAATGCCTGGTAGAAGTGTAAAAATAAGCAATTTAATAAAAATCAACGGTTTGCACTCCGGGAGTGCCGGCAGAAGTGAAAACTTGAATATTAACGTTGTGCATTTTTGATATTTTGGAATGGTTAGGGAATAATTTTGCACGAATTGCTTTAATTATCAGAATAAAAGTACTATCATTTATGTGGTAAAATACAATATTCATTTATGCGCTATCGTACACAAACATGACAATTCTCCATCCGTCTTACGAATTTTCGATCAGGTCACGTGTTATGACGCGTGTTTAATTCTCCCTCCCTCTTACGAATTTTCGATCAGGTCACGTGTCCTGACGCGAGTTTAACATTTTTTACCCATCACAAAAAAGTGCACAACGTCGCTACAGAAGTTTTCACTTCAAAAAAATGCTTGAGAAGTTCGATCGTCAGCCCTCAGACAATGCTTTTACACTGTGGTATTTGTCTAAAATATGTCAATTTTACAAAATCCTCCTCTTTAAGACTGCGCCGAGCGTAAGACGCGGTTGGGCTGAGTGACAGAGCTCGATATTCAAATCGGCGCGCGGCCGCCATAGTAAAATTGTATGGAGGATTTAAAGTGCTTTTTTGATAAATATGTATGTTTATTATCAACCAATAACTTAAATATTTGGGACGGATAAATTGTAATATAACTATTTATGTTTCGTTTAAGCTATAAAATATTTCCATTGTCATAATCTAAAAATCACTTAATACGAGCTTGCGTTTTTGCATTTTTCGTGCTAATTTGCATAATTTCATAGGTGAAAATATTAATTACTAGCTTTTGCCCGCGGCTTCGCTCGCGTTAATTTAGAATTTGACAATCAATTCGGGTTGTACCTACTCTGCTTGTAATAATATAATGAAATCATGATTCGAAATTCAAAATTATCATAAGAACGTTATTGTTGTTTTCCTCGGGAACAGTAAGTTTTTTCGGGATGAAAGGTAGCTAATGTCCTTTTTTGTACACCTGACAATGTATATACAAAATTTCAGGATGATCGGTTTAGTGGTTTAGGCGTGAAAAGGTAACAAACAAACTCATTTTCGCTTTTATAATATTAGTTAGGATTTAAAGTTTTTAACACGGAATAATTGTAAACACATTCATTGTTATGGTAAATGTATATTTTATATTTGTATTAAACAAAAAGTGTTGATTTTATCAAGTTAACTGTGACCGCCTGTTTTGGCACATTTCGCTCGGTGCAGTCTTAAACAAGAATACCGATCTGATATTAATATCAGTTTTACTACTGTCATTACAACTTTCTTAGCTCAACATTTCAACCACATTTTCTTCATATTAATTACGTGGAAACAGTCATCATCAATCATACAATTATAAATATAAACACCGCCCACTCAATATATCGGTCTGTCGTTTTAAATCCTTCAACGACTAATTAAATCTTGCCGACATTATCTAAGGAGACAGGCCGTTCCTGTCGTAGACAGCTATGATTTATAAGTAGCGGGTTCGATGCACGGTTAATTAAAATATTCTGTTTTTTAGACATGTGATGAGTATAATATTATAAGCCAGTTGTGTAAATGTATAGAAAGCTGAAATAGAAGACGTTTTTTGTTAACCATTGCTTGCATTTTATCAATAAGAAAAACAGTTACTAATCATTTAAACAAAAATGAATATTGGGTAATAATTATCTATTTAGAAGAAATACATAATTTTCTTATATCATGTCGGATATTTATTAATTAATTTCGGCCACCAAATAGTTACACACTACTATCACCAAGTAAAACATTCATCTATACAATCTATAGTAATAGTATAAAGATTTGATGTTTTGTTTGTTTGTTAGGATTTAACTCAAAACTACTCAACTGATTTAAAAATTCTTTCACCATAATATAGCTTTATTATCACCGAGTAACATGGGCTATATATATTTTAAAGTACTGTTATCTTGTCTTATGTGGGAGCCAGTCAGTGCAGACCGGCGACACTTCGACCCAGTAGGATCTTTTGTGTCGATACTCTCCCAATAACGACTGCCATAGATGTTCATGGCAACCGGGACCGACGGCTTAACGTGCCCTTCGAGGCACAGCGCAGGCGATAATTGTCAATCAATACGCACATAATTTCGAAAAGTCATATAACTTCCGAAAGTCAGAGGTGCGCGACGTGGGTTCGAACCCGAGACCCTCGGTATTGCAGTCTGTTGGTCTCCCCACTGAGCTATCGCTCCTCAAAAGTACTGTTACTAATATAACCTAACCTACTTATAAGCGAGCGAAGCCGCGGACTAAAGCTAGCATTATATTTAGATAAATAAGCATTAAGTGTCAGTTAGTAAAAGTAAATTATACAATAATAATTAGATTCAACAATGTCAGATGTTCATTAACAATTATATCAGACAAATATAGTACACAAATTAATGTTCAAGAGACGACATCCATTTGATTTTATATCAACTCATTACAAACACGAAATACTTATCGTTCCTGCGACACCTTTCACCTTTACAAAGTTAATTGTAGTTCTATTAATACTAGCCAAAAGGTCACTGATCACTGATCATCGGGGAAGCGCCTTACTGACATAAAGGCCTCAAAAGGCTCCAAAATTCAAATTATTTTACTCCACCGATAACAAACGATTCTTAGCAACGCTTGAAACTAATTTCAAACTCAAATATTTATTACTGACTTAACTAAGACAAATAAAAGCTTAAGATATAAACAAATCCTTTTGTCTAAAGCCTAGCAATGCAGCGTGCATTAAATATTAAATTACTTATTCGTGTTACTACAGAGCGTTAATTAGTAAGACGGGATATCTTCACTATTTGTCAGAGTCTAATTTGAGATTTGAATGTTGACACGGTGGTGACTACTGAATGTGTGAACTTGAGTCTATTTATAGACGAGGTAATTATTATTTTAATTGTTTGGTTTATTATACCATAAATTATGAGGATACTAGCTTTTGCCCGCGGCATCGCTCGCGTTAATTTAGAATTTGACAATCAATTCGGGTTGTACTCTGCTTGTAATACTATAATTCAATCATGATTCGAAAGAAACGTGGCGCCATCGATTATCATAAGAACGTTTTTGTTGTTTTCCTCGGGAGCAGTAATTTCTTTCGGGATGAAAGGTAGCCTATGTCCGTTTCTGTACACCTGACAACGTATATGCAAAATTTCAGGATGATCGGTTCAGTGATATAGGCGTGAAAAGGTAACTAACAAACAAACAAACTAATTTTCGCTTTTATAATATTAGTTAGGATTAGGATTAGTTAGGATTAGGATTAAATGTTTCCAAGACATCTAACTATGCTAAGCATGTCAGTGAGCAAAATTAAAAAGAAAAACTTGTAACGTAATTAGGTAGTATAATTAGTTTGCAGTACTCGTTAACCTAATGGTTATCAAATCCTACAAACTAATTATATTTAACATATTGTGTATGAATATATTTTGTTCTGTTTACAAAAGTCATTTTAACTATAATATATCTTATCTTATCTTGGAGCCAGTCAGTGCAGACCGGCGACACTTCGACCCAGTGGGATCTATTGTGTCGACACTATCCCAATAACGACTGCCATAGATGTTCATGGCAGCCGGGACCAACGGCTTAACGTGCTTTCCGAGGCACGGAGCAGGCGATAATTGTCAATCAATACGCACATAATTTCGTAATGTCATATAACTTCCGAAAGTCAGAGGTGCGCGACGTGCGTTCGAACCCGAGAAACTATAATATAAATGTATCCATTCAGTTAAGATCTTGTTATAAATCTTTGACTGACCATATTCAGAGGTTGAGTCCAAATGTCAGTCATCTTAAAAGCTTAGCACATTATTTAGTTATATATTTTTATTAAGAAAACCAAAGCGTAAGAATTTATTTATTATATTTAGCTAATTATTGATAAATAGAAGAAATTGAAGGATAACGTTGATTTAGAGTATTAGTTCTTAACTTTCATTTTACATTAGTGTAATTTTTATTTAAAGCTTATACTTAGTTTTACCTTATGAGATTTTACCCGCGTCTTCGCTCGTGTAAATGTAGGCTATGTCAATTTTCTATCCCTGGAGCACAGCCCTTTTTTCTAGATAAAATGTACCCTATAGTCTTTTATGTTCTACTGACAACGTATTTACGAAATTCATGATGATCGGTCGAGTAGTTAAAGCGTGAAGGCGTAACAAACAAACAAACAAACTCACATTAACATTTATGATATTAGTTAGGATTTATTTTACTTTATTAATTAAATTTTTTTGTTCATATTACTAGTATTGATGGTTGAACAGTACTTGTAATTTTGTTAACACTTGCAACCGAGCTAATTAGTTTAATGCAAGCAGATGCTTACACTAGTGCAACGATTTAGAATCAATAAGTAGGTACAATGTATTCAATCAGCTATCGCATTTACGGCCTTGGTGTATTACTACTTGCACTGAATATCATAATAATAAATGCTGGTAATAAACATAGTTTAAAATCTTTTTTAACAAATATTATGAATGCAAATGGGAATGTGAGTTTGTTTGTTACGCTTTCACGCCTCAAATACTCGATGAATCATTATCAAATTTCGCATACACGTTGTCCAGAAAAGGACTTACTGGTACCAGTCATCCAAAAAAATTGTTTCCGAGGGAGTGAAAATTGACACAGCCTTATCTTAACATAACATTTATGCGAGCGAATATATCTATATGCAGATTTGTGTGTATTAAATAATTTAATAGACCTTCCGCATAGGACAATTACTATAGGCGTGAGACAAGTGCCATGATGGGGGATAAGTTAGAAGACAATGTTGTCGTATTCCTAGCTACAGTACACATTCAATATCACTGCTACTGGTTTTTTTTATGTCATCACCTAATTAACACCACATGTGTGTAACGCGACAAAGGAGGGAACATTATTCATATTTTCGTATCTATTTATGTCATTGTGCCCAGAAAACATCTATTGTTGCTTTTATTTTGGTTGTTAATATTCTTGCCATGATAAAGCTCTAGTCTTTATGTCATTAAGATGATATTATTAATATTGATTGCATTTTACATTGATATTAATTTTGTGGCTGCACGGATGGCGTATTACTGGTTTATGTAATCTTCACGCAACTGCCACTACGCCGAGTGTTTGTGAGACGATTTTGAATCACTAACACTCGATTTTCAATGATGAAATTTTTTTGTGATGCACAAATAGCAGTTTCGAGTCTGGGTTTTTTGTGCAAATGTTTGCATAGACCCCCGTAACACGGGAATTATACCAAGTAAGGGAAGTGTATTTTATAATAAATATATAAAAAGCTAAAACACATTTATCAGTGAGTTTACTTCAGTAAACTTATTAACTACTATACGCTGACGTTTATAAAAGGTTCTCTGAGACCTACATTAATAAATGATTCTTCTCTTTTGGCTTTGTAACTTTGACATAATTTGGAAGTTTAGAGTTGTACAAAAGTATTCACTATTATTTTAAAGGCAATTTAGACCTGAAAATGGTTTTGCAATAATTCTTGTATAATATTTAATGTTATTGAAAGTGTCTCAACTTTCATGTAACTAAATAACGACGTTCTAATAGCAACAAAAGTATTTTATTGTTTATATTTCTTTAAAAATATATTTTTAATTTATAATATAAGTCCGTAATAAATGACTTCTCTAATTTTACGAAGTCTTGCAATTTATTTACTCAAACTTGCGATGACCCCATGTAATGCGTTAAAAGGCATTTAATTAAGGTTAAAGGTTATTGCATAGTGCAATATCTCATCTGACGAATTGAAATAAATCTCTATTTTTAAATTATAACCCATTCCTCAAGATTAAGATTTAAGTACACACTTTAATAAAACGCACAAATTATCTACAATAAAAAAGGGAGTGCATGCTTAAAATTTTAGACCAATTTATAAAACCATACAACCCGTGTCCGGCCTAAAAGGAATTTTATTATGTGTCATTACTCCATATTTTCACATTAAAAACTGGGGACCGAGAAGAGTGCCCTGCGGGACACCGGACCCAATGGTGGGACTTTATGCATATATGCACGTAAATAGGCTTGTTATGGCCCAGCTGTGAATGAAATTGGTATCGTGTTGTGTCCGTAATGAATTTGTTACTGAGGTGTTTTGTTAATCCTTTTTTGTTTATACTTTAGTGTATCGAAAGGTTAAACGATTATCAAATGTTAGTTAGCCATGTTTGAGCATTGTAATTGGTATTGCTGGGTGATGTATATTTTGTTTGTAATTATCATTTGAATATTTTGATAGCAATCTGTTCTGAGGTTAATTTAATGTTAACGGTTACGTAAATAGTTATATAATAATGTTAAATTACGTGATTTGTATATTGTAATTGGATATTGTAATTTTAAGAAATATACACAATTTAATAACTTTTGATTTCCATGTTATTACAAGATTTACATACTTATCTATAATCCAACGCTTATAACAGCATCTAATCAAGACCGCAGCAGTTCGGAGATTGTATAATAATAATATTTGGTATGTAAATCCTTCAATCGGTATTTTTTCATTTGGAATCTTATTTAATGTTTACTAAACATATTTTCGAAAATAATTACATAAATTAAAACTAGTATTCAAATTTTATAATACTTTTATAGTGAATGTGAATTCCAATTCAAGTTTACATGCTTCTACGGTTCAGTTATACACCTACTTATTTTAAAAAGCATTTGCTTGAAAGCCTTTACTTATATTTCACTGGCTCTTATGTCTTTCCATACACTATCAAGATTTTTCTGTTTAATCTGATCAACCAGAGTCGGCACCCAAAACAGCTCACGTTTGACAAACTCATAATACAACACGTCCACCGTAATATAATATGAGCGACGAGTGTGTGATATCTTCTCTCACATCACTTTAATCTTGAATCAAATGAATTTTATAAGCGCACAGTACGTGGAATAATTTGAAACAGTATACATTGTTGATGTTATAAATTTAAAATGTTGCTTACACTTTGTGTGATGCGTCAATATTTAGTTTCAGTGTAAGGCGTAACTCTAGTAGACGAGTTAAATTGCTCTGCAACTGTGCAAATATACATCGTAATAAAAGGCGATATAAAACACGTATATTCATGTACATAGTGATTCAATAAATCAACTTTGTTGAGTCAAAGAAATAAACATAATTTTTGACGTTTCTCAAATTGGAGAATAGATATACTCGTATATAGGTACTAGTTATACACTGCTACAAACTGTCTATTTCGTATCAATATTTATCCGTTTTAGTTATGAAAATATTAACTTCTAATAGCTACTTACTAACAATATTTAAACAACCATCATCCCACTTCATGTCTATGTAAATGGCGTTTCCGTTGTACAACGTTCTTGTAATTTAGTCATTTTAATTACCTCTTCTAATTCAGCAGACAACATATTGAGTCCCTAGTCCCACAGGCAACGGAGTCAGCTGAGCTAGGAACTAGTAACTTCTATAAACGTAACTTTATAACTATTAGAAATTTAACCAATGTTTCTTTCTACAGTATATACTTACATAATACAATAATGACTTACCTACGTGTTTTTGGCAGTATAACAAAAATACAAAAATTTAAAATTGTGATGTTGGTGATCACGTTTGAATTTAATACACCTGGTTCATTTTCAAATTGCAAGCTAACTTAATATTAAATTTTATCAAACATTCTTCAGTGGTAGCAGCAATCGAAATAAAACATACCCTCAGAATCACTTTCTCATACTTTATAAGTATGCATTAGTCATGTGATTTTGATATAATTGACTGTATGTGCAGTTATTTAATAATCAGTTACTATTTTCAATGTACACAAAAAGCTAATATTATGCTGATACTTCTTGTTTTAATATTTTTCAAACTTCCTGCAACACAGAGATTATCCCCAGTGACAAAATTAGTGTTGTTGTTTATAAGACAGTAAAATAAATATAAAACATTCAGAAGCAATATTTTGGGGCAAGCAAATCGAAACAAAGCTATTCCCTAAGAGCACACAGTGTTTCACGTTGATTCATAACCAAAAATATCTAAAATTTTATGAAAATAACTAAGAAGTATTCGTCTCATGAGAGTACTAAAATAATGCGAGAAAACGGATCACAGTAATCCTCCTTCAATATACGATATATCAATAGAGTAAAAATAGAGACTTGTCACATGCCAAACCAACCTTTTTGCGCAAGCAATAAGCATCATATTTGTCGAAAATATCCAAAGTTTCTACCTCAACTTCATATTTGGTATTTGTCTCACACATTCCGACAGTCACTGTAAGTACTGGCAATTTAACCTACTATTTTATTTCTATTCTTTGTAGCGTTTCACGCAAAAATCGTCTTTATCAATCGTGTGTTATTCATCATAGGAGTCAACGCTAACTCTGCGTCTCTAGGGTCCAGTTTCGTGTGAGAGTAACTTATAGTTCGGTCGCTTTAGAAGGCCGGATAGGAAGTCTTGTTCAAATAATTTCGTAAGAAGTTTGAGGAAGGGCTTTCCTGGCCCTCAGGGCGCAAACTTATCGAGTGTCGTGATGAAAACAGATTCCAAGGGAAAGATGTGGCGTTGGGTAAAAACTTACTTTTGAATTTACAAGAACAGTTTCAATTTTAATTCTAATCCTTGGAATAAGTTTTCTTAGATGTCGAGGTTTAATTGGCCGTGGGGTTTCCGACTTAGAGTAAAACAACTCCTTGTCTTTTCATGACAGTTGAACAAAGGGACTAGAAGTTTATCCAAAGATGGGTTGCAAGGACTTACTTATGGTAGGAACGTTTTAAATTTAATTATGTTCTCTGATTATGTGATGTTTTACAAAGTCAGAGCAGATTAACTCAATATTTTGTAAATCAGAAAAAAAATGTAGAATTTAATGTGAATTATTAGGAGGGGATACCTATGTCAATATTTAATCATAATTGTTTAAAATCCTAGTGGCCATGACTGATAATCAGGTATTAGACTCATATTACTAAGTCACGTCAGATTGCTATTTTTATTGACTGATTTAATTATATTATAATAACTACGAAGCGGAGAAAAGACGTTTAAAAAACAAAAGATATACAAGCATTCAGTGAAAAAGTGCATTCAGTCTGCTTCATTTGATAAATATATTTGTTTGCCCTGTGTCCTGTGAGTCCTCTCTTAACCATACCGTTTGGCGGTCATCAATTAAGAACTGCCTTCCATGTAGTCAATATTAGATTATGATTGCTTTTTATTATGATACGCTTAGCAGTTGACGTGACTTTATAATGTTGTTACCATAAACGCCATTAAGGTTTACTGCATCGTTTAACCCGCGACGTAAGTCTGCGTTTATATTTACGGGCGATTGTAAATTTCTAGGTTCGGTCACAGGCTTATTACAGATTTTTGTAAGAAAATTTCAATAAAAAGCACATCATCTGAAAATATGCAAGCTAAAAAGCTCGCTCGCAATTGCGTGGAACTATTTGGCGATTGTTAGTTTATTTCCGCAAAAATTATACAGAGTACAATGTAACATAGACCCAAACTTGGCAAGCAATTTAAGAATAATCTAAAAATAATTCACCATAAACTTTACCACGAATACCATAAAGTAAAACAAGTAACAAGCTAAACAAATAAATGTAGAAATGAAATAAATTAAAAACTTGATGACAATAAGTACAAATGTATGTGGATGAGAGTGTAAATATGTGATGGAGATTGTGCATGTGATGATTTGAAGGTGTGGGTGATGAATATAAAAATAAATTTGCCTATCTATAAATGTAAATAAATGACTGCGAAATACATCTCAGTCTATCTATTTCAGAAGATGCAGTCGTGATATTACTTTTTTATTGCATTCGACATTTACTCATTTCTTTTCACCAAGTCCATCCTCGTATATTCGAAGCTCAATAACACCGAAACATGATATCGGTGTCCTGTCTACCGCTACAGTCAATAAATCTTTTCTTTGTCGTATTCAGGATATTGGACGAGGTGACGTGGGCGAACCCGCGGGATGAATACTAAATGCAGCTCCGTTCCATATACTTGCTGATGACAGTTGTAGACTTGATTTTCTAAGATTGAGGAAAAGTAATATACTATATTGTGAGAAGGGACGATATGATAAAGAGTTGACTTTGACCTTGAGATTGTACGTGTTATATTTGAGGGTATTTATAACGACATGTAATATAGTCACAAACATTTTGCCATTTATATTTTAGGCCGTACATTACAGGAAACGAGGTTATTGCCGTTTACCGGGCAGGGATTTAGTGCTGGTGAAAATTTCTTTAAAAATCCAATAACACTGCCTGATTTGGGTATTAAAATCTCATGCAAAAGAGTCCATTTATACATTCAAATGATCAAGAATAGAGAAAACACAAAGTTTTGATGATGCGTTTAGAATTTTTATAATGAAACTATAGTGATCGTCTAATGACATACTAATCATTAATAATATTATAAATTTGAAAGTAACTCTGTCTATCTGTCTGTCTGTCTGTCTGTTACCTTTTCACGGCTAAATCACTCAACCGATTTAGATGAAATTTGGTACAGATATAGTTTAAAACCTGGGGAAGGACATAGGCTACTTGTTATTGATGCAGGTACCACGTGGGCGGAGCCGCGCGCAAAAGCTAGTACTTAAATAAATGCAAGCCGATTGCTTCTTATTACGTGGCTAAAATACAAATTTAATAATTAGGTTTTGAATTCATAAATTCCTTTTACAATTTTCTTTAATGTTTGTTTCTTATGATTCTGCCTGTACAAGATAACTGACTTATACGTGCGTCGGTAAAATTCTTTTCGACACCAATATTAGTGTATTATTGAAAATATATTTATTATGATAATGGTTACAGTCTACACTTTCAAATACTCAGCGAAATAAGCTAAATGGTCATTGCACTTGATATCACAGGCCAAAAATTGCGTGGTTTAAGAATAGCAGTAACGGGTCTGTGTATTCTTTGTTTCGTTATTTTAATATTTTAAATATTCCCAATCCAACGGTCCAAGTAGAGTATAAACGTGGTCTTTAAAAAAAACAAGTACACAAAAAAAGGCAGTTTGCACTCCGGGAGTGCCAGCAGAAGTGAAAACTTGAATATTAACGTTGGGCATTTTTGATATTTTGGAATGGTTAGGAAATAATTTTGCACGAATTGCTTTAATTATCATATAAAGGTACTATCATTTATGTGGTAATATACAATATTCATTTATTGCGCTATCGTACACAAACATGAAAATTCTCCCTCGGTCTTACGAATTTTCGATCAGGTCACGTGTCCCGACGCGAGTTTAAAATTTTTTACCCATCACAAAAAAAGTGCACAACTCCGCTAAAGAAATTTTCACTTCAAAAGAAGAGTCGTACATGGGCTAGTTAAAAATCCTTATTTGATTACAAATCAAAAAAATCAAAAATATCTATCCAATCGTGTAGGTTAAAAGCCTGGGCTACCAAACGCTCGCATATCTTACATCTGACTGAGACTAAAAGATCCCGAAGTACGTTTCGCGATAAGCGTAATCCTTTCACGAAGGCTCACACCCAATTCATTACCCTTTGCTCCAGATAACCAGTATCCACAGTTAGAAACACCGTTGCTTAATTTAAATAACCCTCTCGTATAGAGATTGGCCGATATTATTGTTCTACGGTTAGATGCAAATGCATACATTCGATGTCGTGAGAATGAGATCGGTTGGCCTTTTCCCACGTAGCGTTTCGGTTAACCCGGTGTTAACCCGAAGATGGTGCGAAAATGATGGCCTGTTTGACCCCAGTGGACAATTTGGTAGCATTGATGCTTCGACGGCGAAACGGTTTGAATTTAACATTTTATGACGTAATGGAATGTAAATCTGTGATAGTGCAGTGGAGTATTCTGTATCTTATGACATGTTATCAGATACTGTGTAGATATATCAGAAATCTTTAATATTGTGCAAGTTCACGCACTTGATTGGTTATGTAAATTACTTTATTAAAAAATGTTATCTTGGAGCAGACGGGTTCTCGAGTGGAGACCACGATTTGGCAAGCGTAGTGTAGGACGCCCTCCGGCCAGATGGACCGATGACCTGAAAAAGGTGGCTGGAGGCGACTGGATGGCGAAAACGGGAGATCGGGCCTTGTGGCGCACCCTGGGGGAGGCTTATGTCCAGCAGTGGACTGCGATAGGCTGAAATGATGATGATGATGATCTTAAGACATCGCCATCGGCTCAAATTATGTAGATATTAGCTAACCCGCGCAACTTGATCTGATTCATATAAGATAAGAGAATTTGCCCCGTTTTTGCAACATTTTTCATTGCTGCTCCGTTCCTATCGGCTGTAGCGTGATGTTATATAGCTTATAGCCTTCCCCGATAAATGGGCTATCCGACACTAAAATAATGTTTCAACTCGAACTAATAGTTCCTGAGATGAACGCGTTCCACCAAACAAACAAACAAACTCTTCAGTTTTATTACCTATATTAGTATAGATATGCGATGTTACAAAATAAATAAGTTTACGACAGACACCTTTAAATTTAAAACTCCTTGCTTATAAAACATAATAATCATAGTTTATACAATCGGAATTAAGCGTTACTTGGCGGAAATCCACTGTCTTAAAATGGAGGGAGAAACCTATCATGCACCCTCGGATTGCTATCCTAAATATTGCAATATAAACAGGATGCCAAATTCCTCTGATGATGGATAGCCAAGTCGTGGGCTTTGGGAGAATTCTAGCTTGCAGTATACCGCTTCGAATACAAAATTTCCATCGATATTTGTCAAGCAAGGTTTGTTCTCTGGACAGTTTGGAAACAAAAGCTAATTTAAAAATGTCGTGGTTTAAATTGTCTCCTCTCTACTGCCACCGCGCCGAGTGTTGTGGGTTCAAATCCCACACTGGACAAAAATCCTAAGAATAGGCGCTGACGTGAGAAATTCGAGGTGCGTACTTTCGTAATAGGTTCTATCTTCGCATTTATTTCAATTTAATACCATTCACAACTTAATACCTATGATATGAAAATGGAGAACTGTCAGGTATACAAATCTTCTAACGGTGTAATAAATCTGTTGCTACTGAAAGCACATACTTCACTGCAATAATGCACTGTCTTGCCTGTCTTAAAATTGTCGGTTTGCGAGTACGTCCCATGTTCATAACACTTTCCTCTTAATATAAATAAAACGTCATTCTGCAAATACGTTTTTCATTTATATGCAACATGTAACCCCACATACCTATCAGTAAAGATAGAAGGGAATCTCTACAAACATATAATTTTCCTTTAAAATCATGTTAAAATTTTATGACACCGAAATAATCTCGACGAGAGCTACATCCATCTTCCAAATTAAAAGCCTTTTTAGTCAACAGGTCTAAATTAGAAAAACTGCATTCTCATTATCCATTTCAAAGGATTACGAAGCCTTATGATTCACAGTGTTAAAAGGCGCTTTTTCCAACGGATTGTACTTTTGTTCCGTTTAAAAAAATACAAGTTTTTCACTGTTTTTAATCTGCATGCCTTCACAGCGTGGCTCCTTTCAGCTCCGGGCCATTTTAATCTATTTTCCGGTACACACAAACAAACAAAAGTTCAGCTACAAAGTCATTTAGCAGAAAATTATTGAATTTGCTTTAATTTTTTTTTGGATGGAAATTTGTAACTGGTTTGACTTGGCTTTTACGTGAATTTTGTTTTTGGCAGACTTTGATGGTATTATTTAAAGGTTAAATTTACAAACGTATTAAAAAGGAATATATATTTTCGTTGTGATCTGTATAATTTGAAAGTTCTATGAAGTTCCGTCACTCTTTTGAATTGCTAAATAGTTATTATTTTACATAAAATCGGTCATTATTAAACGTATGAACATTCAAAGCATTCATCTGGCCGGCCGGCTGCTTCATTGTCGCTATCCTAATCCTAATTAATATAATAAATACGTGATGTACGTGACGTAATGTGAGTTTGTTTGATTGTTTGTTTGTTTGTTTCGCTTTCACGCCTTAACTACTTGACCGGTCATCGTGAATTTCGCACTAACGTTGTCAAGGACGCAGAAAAGCCTTTCATCTAGAAAAAATTAACGACCGAACTAAAACTTACTTATTACTTAACGCGTGCGAAGCCGCGGGCAAATCTAGTAGTAGTAAAAAACGCGGTAAGTACGTGATACAATATTTCTCAAAACTATAACTAAAACAAAACTATTTATTTTCTTCATAACATTTTAATCATCGCTATCGTCCACACAAATTCCTTTAAGCTGTATTGTATAGGATGCCTGGCTAACTGTGATGTCCGCAAAAGCACAGCCCCGAGCGAACAAGCCAGACATGAGCCCGATCCTAAACAGAAACTTGGACGTGGATTCTGGAGATACACAACGATTTTGGATCGATTATGATCCTTCTCATTTAACTTTAAGTGTTTAGTAACGTAGTATTATTGTGTTAGGTGACTATTAGGTAGGTAGTGAATTATCACTACCTATATTTTTAAAATACATTTTTTTTTTAAACGCGATTCCCGCACTACTATAATAATTTCTGTATCGCGGGGGACTTTACAAAAATTCAAACAACGGTCACGAAGAAAATCCAGACTCGGCACAAATATTTATGGATTACACAAACTTTTTGTCCCGTGTGTGATACAAACCCACAACATTCGGTGTAGTGACAGCGGAGAGGCGACCACTTAAACCACTACGGCATCCGTGCAGTCAAATAATATAAATAATATTTTTAGCCACTTTATTTTTCGTTTATTGTAAGGGGATAAATAGGTATTATAAGTTGTGGTCACTGCATCGAGTGTTGTGGTATCAATAGCTAATTATTACCTTTTAAATACCTACTTTATCGCGAGTAAGAACCGTTACCTATTATATTTTAAACAAGTATCTACTAACATTAGAACTTGTTCATCAAGATTCATAACATCATCACAATTATGTTTTTGTCATGTCAGTCATGGTAAGGGTTTCTGGTCTCAAAAGCCTCTATAGGCAATGTTATCATTACTCATAGAGGCTTTCCAGGCCGGAGGCAATACCCATTGTTAAAAAAAGGAATCCGTGTGCTATGCTCCCTTGCCAAGAACGCAGACCTTCATTGAGGAGCCTAAACAGTTGATTTAGCCCCTAGGCAAGTCGTATGATTGTTTAAAACCTTACTAGTAAAAACTTTAATCAGGGATAGATCCGATAAAATCGAAGCCTCCTTCCAGAATAATCCGTTGGCTCCAAAAGCAATGCTGTATTTTGACAACCAATAACTATGTAGAGCTCGGTCGGCTCAGAACAATAGAGATCGTTGTCTCTACCAAATACTTGTGTAACATCGTTTTTATTATAATGCCTGGGAGTAACTACTGGTGGTATATTATTGAATATATTATGATTTCTTAAGTCCTCTTTTTATACCTTTCAGAGCCTTCTATTTGTTTAAAATAGTCAACCAAATAATTTTTATTTTTATTTTATACGACAATTCAATTTGGCAAACAAGCTTACGGCCCACCTGATGGTGTGTGGTCACCGTAGCCTATGGACGCCTGCAACACCAGAGCCATCACTTGCGCGTTGCCGACCCTTTAGGAAAGGAAGTGGGAAGGAGAAGGAGCGGGAAGGGGGAAAGAGGGTGATTGGGCCTCCGGAACTCTCACTCACCGAACGAAACACAACAGTAGGAATTCTGCTATTTCACGTTGATATTCTGTGAGAGGGTAGTCCTTCCCCGGTCGAGCTGGCCCATTCATGCTGAAATCAGCGAGGCTCTACTACTCATAAAATCTCACTCATAATATAGTTAATATAAAATTCAGTCTTACAACGAATTGTATATGATATATTTCTGCCCACGGCTTCGCTCGCGTTTGTGCAGGTTTTGTTAATAAATGTATATCCTTTGGGAAACAGTACTTATCTTTTTTCTGGATAATTGGTTTTTCCGTACCCTTAATAACGTGTATGAGAAATTTCATGACGAGTGGTCGAGTAGTTAAATCTCGACATACTAACAAACAAATAAAAAAGCTTATATTCGCCTTTATAATATTAGTTAGGATAGGAGTATAGCACGTTAGGCCAATCATTTTAGTAGTATTTCAGCTCCTTTATTATGTCATAACTAAGTTGTATTAAGCCTAAATTTAATTATTTTAATAACTACTTTTAACTTATTTATTAGCAGACAGATAAATCCAAATGGTTTGTCAGCTTTAAGAAAAGTCTAATAAATGAATTGGCTTCTCTTTGTAACTAGTAGGCATACGTTGTTGACGTAAGTGTAACAGAATATATATGAATATATATGTAAATATTACATACATATATATATTCTGTAAACGACGTTGGTATGTCGGCTCTGAGATCTAAGTCTATATTACTTAACGAAACATACATACATATATACATAGATTCATGCCAACAAAACAGAGTCAGTAGAAAACCTTGCTTAGACTTAGAAACCTCTTTTAAAAGTGTTTAATTGTAAACACAACAATCAAACAATTTCTATGTTAAAGCTTTTGTCGTTAAAGTTTAGCTTTATTAAAAGAACAGTAGTTAAAGTGAAAGCTAGAGACGTGGTGACCACGTCTCTAGCTGATCTTCAAGGGCTGTATAGGTGTATAGCTTCGATTCAAGAGACATAACATACACACCAAAAATAGTAAAACGGTCTGTCAACTCGCATTATAATAGTACCATGCTACATGCTGCGGCACACAAGATATATAGATAGGTACATTATGTGTACATATGTCTCAGTAGCGTTACGGTACTCGGTAGTGAATGGGACTGCTATGCATGAGCTGTCGATTCGAAGGTGTAAGCAAAGTGATTTTGCGTTTTTGTGTTAAGAAATGTTCAGTAACATCATGGACTCTGGAATTGCGCTCGGTAGACGACAACAGGCTTACCCTCTACTACGTGGTACCTGAAATGACAAATGGCGAAACGTGTATATATCAGACCCACGTTTGACTCCTGAAGGAGTAGCTAAATATATGTATATTTTTAACTGCCTGTTATGCGATCCTAGGTTCCGTAATCGGGTCAGGCGAATGTATTATTGCTCTGTCAAGCAGACACATATCAGTATTATAGAGACGGCTATTGCGGTTGATAAACTGCAATGGACTCCTCCTCTATTACATGAAGCCTTGACATACATAGATGGTATTATGAGAGAGGTTTGGTGTATTTAATGTCTAATATGTATAGGTATTTTTTTAAGGATAATCAAGTCCATAGAGACTTTAGGTATAGATCTACCTCGGGGCGTTATATTTACTTTTAGTTATAAGTAATCTTACCACATTTTTCCAGGCAAAGTAGTGTTTGTTTTTGTTGTATTATTCACAATTATACAACTATGTTCTTAAGTTCTACCTAACAGAGGGCAGCCTTACCGAGAAGGTTTTCTGCGTGCGTTTTCTCCGTGCTGCTAGCAAGAATTTACTAAGTAATAGAAAAGCCTTAAGTAATACTTAAATCATTTCTACTCAATTGAACTTAAACTTAAGTCACGTCACTAACGAGTATAGTTGGTTCGTGTATTATTCTGAAAAAGTCTTTTATTTTATCCAATCTTGCTAACATGACAGCAATAATATCCGTAATATTAATAAACGGCAATTATCGCGCCCCGTACTAATGGTGCGAGCTCGATCCGCTGCCGCTGTGCATCATAAATCAAAATATTTCTATAATATAGGTCGTATTAACATTTTCTCATTTGCCAATATTGAAATATACGAGTGGAAATTGTATCGCGCCTTACGAAATCTTTTATTTTTTATATTTTACAGTCTGATAATTTGACAAATAGTCAACGTGTCTAAGAGAGATTGACCATCTTTTTAATTATAAAGTGTTTGAGATAATCAAAAATGACTGCTTTACCAACTTTTCTTAGGAGAGCTTTGAAATATATACGTAAAGTAGTGAAATTTAGCAGAGTTACGCAAAGTGAGACTGTGGAATTGTGTGACGTTAACTGATGGTATCTTTGTATTTTACGAGTATTAGTACTTTAGATGCTGCTTGAAAATATGATTATTTTATTTGCTGTTTTCTGTGGTCGTGCAACTTTTGGCATACCGTCTGTTTTATTTTGTTCTTATAAACTGCAAATTTTATATTATCTGCTTCTATCCTTGTTCACGGACTTCCTACATACATCAGAGATTCTAGAGAAATTTATCCTTAATTTCCAACACAAACAAACACACAAACTTTTGATGTTTTAGCCAACAGCCAAGCTCGAGACAATATCCTCCCGTGTTCCCGCTCCATTATCCGACCATTTTCACAATACAAACACGTTTGCTAAACACGCCGCCTAACACGTCGCTCGCTACCAACTATCGCGGAGCATTAATATTGGAAATATTTATAATGATTTATGACTGGGGGTGCGACTCGCCTGTCTTAGAACTGAAGTGTGCACACGTCGTGTATTGGCGTGAATGTTTTGGTTTTTAAATGTGTGTCTTTGTTAGTATTATGTACGTACACTTCATACAATTACTGTGTTACTGTTTATCATAAAAAGGGGAAACAGAGGTGTATTATAGCTACGTTCATATTACCAGCCATGGGCTTTGGGTCTTTCTTAATTGTCGAGTACTCGCCATGCATCTATTGCGGCGGCTAACAGCTGATCGGAGCTAACGGGACTTCTACGTCATCGTCCCACCGCCCCACTCCAGCCATCGGCACTCGCGCGCCGCCGGACCAGGGGAGTCCGTTTCTACACAGGAAAGCAGTGGTCGGGAGTAGGGCTGTGCTAAACCTACATCCACTTGAGTCGCAATAAGCTTACTGGTGGAAAAGCTATTGTGAATTAGGACGCATTCATGCGTATCGAGGGCCCCCACACGGTCCGGCGGCGGGCGAGCGCCGATGGCTGGAGTGGGGCGGTGGGACGATGACGTAGAAGTCCCGTTAGCTTCGATCAACCGTTAGCCGCCACAACAGATGCATGGCGAGTACTTGACACTAATCGATAATTATAATCCAAAAATTCCGTAATGAAAGCTTCAAGCCTCCACGCACTACTTATTTTTTCTGACACAGGAATGTATCCTGAAACCTAAAGATTTACTCTAGCATTACTGCGGCAGTTTGCCCCATAACTAACACGATGAGGACACTTTGTTTTGGGCAAACTATTATTTATCCTATGCCCTTATTTCTAATTAATTATAATATTTATTTTTCTAGCAGAGAGAAAGAGTCCTGTTAATAATAATAATTTCACCTCCTATCACGTGGGTGCTAAAGCATAGCTGGCGAAAAGTTTGTGTAATACTCTTGTACTCAACGTTACGACATACCTATATGTATCTCTCTGTAGAGGCAGACAGAGCTGGCACAACCTCATCTAACTTATGCATACATAATCTGAAAACGTAGATGAAGATAATGACTATGTACTTCTTGAAATGAAATCTATGAGAGCAAAAATAAACCGAAGAGTCAATGTCATACATAGGTACCTGCATACATCTGTGTAAGTTTAAGATTGCAAACAACAATCATCATTGCACACACGCAATAAACTCATCTTTCCGCAATTTCCACGCCAACCTACAATAACCAGAGCACATTCACAATACGATCCGCATCAAATAAAATAAAGAGCGTAGAGCAGGAAGTCTGAAGCTTTCATTGGGGATTATGCAGCCTCAACCGCTTAAGTCACATTGTAGCCCTCGCTACAATGGCGACATTGTTTATTTACCACACCCCGGTATTTATTTAATAAAATACGTGATTCCCTATTGTGTGGGTACTATTTTTGACATAAAAGATGTGTAAGGTTTGCCGTTTGTTTTTCCCAGTGGGATTTTGTTTCAGTTACGATTTTCCGGGTGTATGGGAAATTAGGTGGTTTAATATGCCGGTTGGTGATTACAGGGTATGTTTGGTTTGTAATATAGTTCTATGAGAGGTGGTTGGTGATAGGTGGTGTAATGTGACGATTATGTTCGTATGTTTGTTATGGTAAATGTACAATAATATTATACTTTTAAATTTATTGACTGTTTTAAGTTTTCTTTTCATTCAAGATACAGTGAACCAATGTAATTTTATAGAGATTATCTAAAATATTTTCTTATAAATGTTTTCTTTTTCTGTGTTGTCTTTTCTATATTGTTGTTTTATCAGTGGTGTAGTATTAGTAAATGTGAATACTGTCAATAAGATCGAGTTCGATTGCCAAGTCGGGCAAAGTGTTATTAGGAACTGTGCTTGATAAATAGGTACAAGACAATTCACGTGCTCGATAATGTAAAATAAAAAGTAACGTAGGAAGCGAAATTCACTTCTGACTATCGCTTCAGGCTTCAGGGATATAGGGCCTTGTATTATGTAATAAAATCCTTTTTGGTCCATAAATTATTTTAATAATATACTGTAGCCCTGTATTAAACTCAGTTAAACTTTTCTTTACCGTGAACGCGAGCGACGAGTACCTAACTATTTAATACACACATAACTTCGAAAAAGGAAAAAGTATTCTCATCTAAGTAAAATGTAAATTTCTTTATGAGAAAATAAAGTCTTTAACCAGAATAGTCAAAGGTGCCTTGTGATCGAACTCGAGACCTCTGCGTGGCAGTTCAACGGTCGCCCACTAGGCATTTAGGTTACAACAAAAATACTAAGAAGCATATTTAACAAGCATTCACAATGTTTGACCCCCGTCAATATATTCAAACAATTCTATTTATATACCAACTTCCAATCAAGGAGTCATCTACCAAGTTAAGAATTCGACTACTCATGCACTCAATTAAGGACCTTTGGCTTTACTGGGGTCCTTATCAGCTGTATCTGATGTTATCACTATAGGGGATCTAGTAGAACAACTTACTATGAGGGCAAACCATGGCCATGTGACGTGGAAGTCATTTTTTAATTAAAAAGGGATTGTTTCGGATTGGGGGAGGATTGTTAAATGATGTAGAATGTGTGTATAATTTCGAAATTAGTTTTGTTGTTACTAGATAATAGTAAGTTAAATGCATTTGTGCTATGGTATAATCCATCATGTTAATAAAACATAGCTTATTCGTATATATTTATTTATTTATGGAGGTCAAACAGCTTATCCTAGTTTGACAATATATTTTAATAAGTATCCGACAGCCAATTACAGATCCCCACGTTTAATATTAAACTAAAAATTACACATAGTTTTTAAGAGGCTAGCAATTACATATGACCAGAGTACAATACAGCTCAGCTAGCAATATAAAAGTTTAAATAAAGAACTGTTCACCCATTCGTCGTCTCGCCACTGTAATACTAGTGCAAAGTAAATCCAAATTCAGATCTTTATATGTATATAATACTATGCTCTTTTCGTAATTTTATCAGGTAGCTTATAGTTCAATAATCGTTTATTAAAAATTATACATTAATAAAATTATAATAATAATAAGTATGTATTAATGATCAATATTAATTGAAACATAATTTATCAATTTTAAATTTTCATATAAATAAAAATGTACAAAAAATTATTAAATGTCCCTTAATGATATAATGTCAAAAATTTAATGCCCTTCACTACATACCTAATAAAATATATTGCTGTATAATTAATTCAATTAGAGTAATCTTCGTTTGATATTGACCTTTAATTTTTTGAACTTACTTCAATTAAAGAAAATAATGGAAAACATCATAAGGAAACATGTTCATTCTCCTTAATGTTCTCAACAATGTGGGAATTCTGTGCACCCCCGCCTGGTAAGCGTGATTTGTATATATTCTTCAAACAGAGGTCATTTAATAAAAAAGAACTAAACGAATCACGATTGTAATGCATATAAATGTTAAAACATAAAAAAAAAATTGGGGCAGTCTTTGGGGCCTGCCAATAGAAGTGAAAACTTTAATTATTGATCATAAACACTTCTTTATAAAACAAAAAAAAGGGGCATGTCGGATGCTAGTTCCTGATACTCTCTTAGGGTTGAAATTAAACTACTATATACGGATTTTATCGCATTGTTTATTTGACACTTTATTACAATTTTGTTGTTTATTTGACACTTGACGGATGGTAAAAATTGACTTATCTTCGTTGGCGGCTTGAAGTATGTGTTGATTGAAGCAAAGTTAAAAGAACACATAGCAAACGAAGATAAGTCAATTTTTACCATCAGTCAAGTGCCAACTACCCTTACAAGATGCAGGGGTCTATAAAATAGATTGTGACTGCGGACTCTCATACATTGGTCAAACCAAGAGAAGCATAGGCACCCGCTTAAAAGAACACATAGCTGATGTAAAACACCAACGCTCGTTGAAGTCTGCTGTGTGTGAACATGTGCAACAGGGGACCAACCACTACCTGAGATTTGACAAGCCACAGATACTCGCTAAAAAACACCGATTCCTACCAAGGATGCTTCGCGAGGAAATCAAGAAACATCCTAATTTCAATAGAGAAGATGGTTGGAATGTACCACCAGCTTGGGATCCAGTAATTCAAATAGTCAAACCCAAGAAGAACCAAACCACAGCTAGACTTCATGATACTTTGAGCTCATTCTGCGTAAATAGAAACAACCATGATTAAATTATGTTCGGGTACTTTGAAATAACTACACTGGAACATTGAGACAACTACCATCTTAGTCTCCCCGTGACCATGGCTGCTGAAAAGCAACCGAAACGTCGGGTAAAGTGTAACAACAAATATAAATAGTATAATAGTATAGTAATAGTTTTAATAGTTTCAATAATTTAATTAGCTTAAAAATTAGTAAAGTTTAGTAGTAATAGTAGTGTAACAGTTTAAAAAAAATATAAAAAATTGTAATAAAGTGTCAGATAAACAACGCGATAAAATCCGTATATAGTAGTTTAATTTCAATGAATAACATTCGCGTAAACAGAAGACAACATTATGTAACTCTCTTAGGGGTTATTAAAGGGGTCAAAATTTCGTCACCCAAGAAGTGCTCAACGCGCCTAAAGAAGTTTTCACTTCAAAAATTCACAAACACAACAGTATTCTGGCCTCAGCTCGGCACTGCGTGTGCAGTCAGACCAAGTAATAAAGGCTAGCTTCGGTGTGTTGTAACCTGGCTGGCAACATTGAAGTATTCACGTGGCATTTCAGATTCACAGGTTTCTTTGTGTATCTCGGCACTAGAATACATTTTGTACGATTTCTTAGAGCACCTTTGGACTTCGTTTCTTTTAATATTTCAGAATATTTTTGCAGTGGGCACCATGTTTAGATTTTTCCGTGAAATTGTCCATCTGCTTGTCTATAATCCTAACTAATATTATAAATGCAAATGTGAGTTTGTTACGTGTCAGGTATACGGAAAAGGACATAGGTACCTTTTATCCAGAAAAAGCTACTGTTACTTTTTTTTTACGTGTAGGAATGCATTTGAGCATACCCCTCCGCGGGGGTGGGCAGAGGGGTTATATCGGACTCATCGGGGTAAAAGAAATATAATAATGATGATAATGGACCTCCCAGTAATACCGACTAAACCTACCACGGTGTTTCTCGACAAAACCGCAATCGGCGAGGCCGCGAGAATCACTTTCACATGCAGTCGCGACCCCGCCGAGGTTTCGGCCCGCCGTATGAAACGGCAGGCCACTACATAACCAGACTAGTTGCTAATTACACCTAACCTAATCTACATTTATGCGAGCGAAGCCGGGGGTAAAATCTAGTATATAATAAATAATCAAGGTGTCGACTTCATTTATGATAATAAAAAGATGCGCCTGTTTGATGTTTAAGCTTCAGGCATAATAAACTGGTAAACCAATTTTAATATTGTTACAGCTTAATTACCACTTAGTTGAGTCAGACGTCCTTCAACGTCTTTATAAACCCAATTAAGATATTATCTTTCGTTTAGATAAATAATAAGTACACATTTGATATTTTAATGTGTTCTGCACTATTCATAATTCTTGTATTAGCCCCCTCAATGCTAATGAAACGAACAAGATTTTCTACTAGTTTGTACATATCGAAGTCATATTATTTTAACCCTGTATATAAACAACGGATAAAATAACTAGATTTGGGACTACTATTTGGCTAAACTATTTTATACGAAGTGCTTTTTTCTTTAAAACACTGCTTTTAGATGATTTTGGAAACATTTAAACTACTACTGCTATTAAATTATTTACTACCTACTAACTATTTATAATAAATAAATAAAATAGTTTATTTCGGTATCTTATGCTACTACAATTTATCTTACATAGGGGTCTCCTTTTAAGTATTTTAAATACTTGCTCTAGGAGGCCCCGCTCTTCACAAATCATTCAAATGTAGAAGTGTGTAATACATAACAAAAGTGTATTTCTTTATTTACTTTTCTGTTTTCTTATTTAAATTATTTAACTATTTACATTTACTCTATTTCCGAGGTTTCGGTTGCTTTGAGCAGCATTTGCATGCTGAAACATTCATGTAAACGTTAGTCAATACTATTGACAATTTGGATAACACATTTTTAAGTTAGCGTACCACTGGTCAGTTTCCTTACTCGTCAATTTCACTAATTCACCAGTTTACTCATTAGACAGTTTCTGAATTCACCAATTTCCTTATTTGCCAGTTTCACTAAGTTGTCAATTTGCCTATTAAGTTTATTTTTTTTATTTTGTCCCGTGTGGGTCATATACACAATACTAGACGAGAATTAGCAACGAATAACACCATTGTGCTAATCGCAGTCCAACCAAGAGCGTCTAAGTCAAATTATCAATAGACTATCTTTCTAGGCTCCCATTATAAACATAAAAAATTGAACATTTTTATTCCTTCCAAAAATATGTCATCGGATCCAGTCTCACGATCACGGTCCACTGCAGACCCCTAATGAACACGTAATGATGAGGCAAAACCATTTAATCAGGACCCCTGTCTCGTGCAATCTCCGTTAACAAGATGATTAAAATTTTTGAATTAGTTAGACCAACCTAAAAAGCCTCCCTAACGATTCCAATAATCCATTAAACTAAATTGAATTTGAGAAATGGTCCGTTTTTAATTCTTGAATTAAGACTTTTATTTCTGAGCCTACTATTATCTCCTCAGGCAACTTAGGCATTTAACAAAGATTGCCACATATTATACCACTTATATCTAATGACTTCCTGCTCCTACATATGGCTAGATTATCTGTCCCTATCATGGGAGCGTCGTGCATTGCGCTTAGCCTATAATATATTATGAAAAAGTAACTCAATGATTGCCGGTGCGAATAATCACACTCGCTGCTAAAACAGTCATAAAATATTTTTCTTAACTGTTGTTAAGATACTTCTGGTTATTTGTTAACCCGTTTTTTACACTGCCCGGGTGACAGAAAACCTTATGGAAAGAATGTTAGAAAGCGGCCATAATTATGTAAGTCATTGGCAGCGCGCCCTAGGTTCAAATGGGGATAAATAAATCCAGACCGAATTTCGATCACGGCGGTCAATCTTAAAAAAGGCCAGTCACCTGCGTAAGATACTTATAATATAGTGCACAATTGTGTGCGCACAAACAAGTGCATCTCCATTCCCTCACCTTCATAGTTTGGTGGGACGGCTATCCAAGATCGGACCGGAGAAAGATCAAACACAAGACCAATGGCTTCAAGTGCTTTCCAAGGCCCTTGGTAGTGCAACATAGTCAACTATCTAGTTGGCGATAGGTTGAGGACTACTATTGAGCATTACTTGATAAAAAATCCAATAACTTATTTTTTGGGTCGACTTAGTAATCAAACCCGAAGCCTCATGCATAGCAGCCGCTACTGCACAGAAGCAGCTCCACTTACTCTTTGCTCATCCTCGAGGGTGGGTTAAGGACTTTAAGTAAGTTGCAGTACATATTCCCATTTTACTTGTCATAACCAGACAGATAAATGCAAAGAAACCTTAAAAACATGCACCGTCTGCCTAATAGACAGAATTTATTCAAATAGATGTATCAATCATCAGACCCCCATGAAAATAAAATGTCAACACACCCCATGTCAGCGCGACGTCGTATACAATGACTATCAAGATTTTAAACAGAATCATTTATCTTTCTATCTCTAAAATAGGGTGAGCAGAGTGACATCAGTTCATGATTTGCATTAAATATGACAAATCTATTAGTGCGAGACAGGGAGATAAAGTACCAAATGTTGTAAAAAAATATATAAATTATTTAAAAACGATGACAGACGAAGAAGCCCTCTCTGGATCTCTTTCCAGACCGCGTCTGTACACCTATAGTATATATTTTATCTGTAATATATATATTAATGGTAGATGCAGATAACTCTTATCTAATTGACAAATTTCAAAACTCGCCTACGAGATTTTAACACAGAGGGCCTTGACAATTCTGAAGCAACCAAACGATACCTGGATGATCATGGTAATGAGTAAGCTATTTAAAACAATGGAACGAGGCACTGTGATGTAAATTAAGAATTCGGTAGTTAGGACTGACTAGAATTCTGTAGCAACTCTTCAGTAGGGTTTGGTAAAGCGAAGGAAGGATACTTGCAAATATACAAAGTTTTCATCATATCTACCAAATTCTTTTTTGCATCTTTAGTCGTGTTATATAATACAATATAATATGTGAATGACAAAGATCCTGCTATATAACTTATAAGTTTACTAACTAAAGATTCATCCATTGATTATACTTTTGGCTATTTTCACTATTAGTTCTAACTTCCAAATCTATCGTGCTTCCGAAAACAATGTTCAAGCAGAATCAAAGTACGTTCAAGAGGAACGATTACTATTATATCTGATTCGTTCAGATACCATCTAGAAGCGAAAAGTTTTCCAATAAGAATCGTCCGAACATTGCTGAAGTTAGAAACAAGTTCACTGGCACACTACGATCGGTTACTTTTGAATTTAGAAGAAAAATATACGGCTGGTTTGTTTTTAAACAAGAAATTGTAGAAAATAAAAATGTTAGCTTATAAGCAAGATTTAATAGTCTATACAAAAATATGTGACTAAATATCATATCTTCATTTTCACAAGCGATTGTGAGACCCTTAATTTCTATGTATTAACCTACGAAATTATTCGAGCACGTTAGATGTAGAAACAAATTTCAAACAAATTAAGATAATATTTTTCTCGGAACATTACCCACGATGACATTTATTTTTTATTTTAACCTATCGGCCAAACTATTTTTAACAATATTTTAACCAAATTAATTCAGGTGTGTAGCTTCGAACACGTAACAAACAGACAATTATGTAAGTATGTAGATTTATAACAAAATTATGAGTAATCGTAACTATAAATGCGAATGTAAGTTTGTTTGTTCGTTTGTAAGGCTTTCATGCCTTAACTACTCGACTAATCATCGTGATATTTATACATAATGATCGGTCCAGTAGTTTAGGCATACGCTTTGACATACATTTTGTCAGGGGTGCAAACAAGGACATACGGTACCCTTTATTCAGAAAAAAACACAAAATCTAGTTATATTAATAATTAAGTATTATATTTTTCTTCTTACATTATTTTCACTCCGAGAATACTAAGTGAAAATATTCTTGAAGTGAAAAGGACGGATCACGTCCGAAACACTACTCTGCGCTCCAAAACACGCATAGCTGATGTAGGTGTGAAATCTGCCAGGTTGAAGTGGGACTGGGCCGGACACGTCTGCCGCATGCACCCAGAGAGGTGGGCACCAATCGTCACCAATAGGGTGAAAAAAAATAATATTTTAAATATGTTTATGAACATCACGTCCCAATGTCCATATTATGACCTTTCTCCAGAACATAAATTACCAAACCAAATTTTTTTAGAAGCGGAAAATCTTTTAGTTTAGTCTCAACTTGAACACATAACACTCCTTATTTATCTGAAACAAACTAATTTCAAACTAAGCATAATTAATAATATTAACATTTTCACACAAAAACTCTTGAAAAAGTTTCATCTTATTAAATCTAACTGCTTGCATAGCACGGCAAAAACCCATTAATTTTAATAACGCCAAAAGTTTCTTAAAATTATTCTTAAGTCAAAATAAGTTAATTTCGCCAACAATATTTTCTATTACGCTTGTAAAGGTTCAAGGGTTAGCAGAGCACAATGAGGCTTTTATAAACCTGTTATCGCCGGCGTCAGGTTTAATAACATTCTAAGGTATAAATAAGGAGCCACAATAGCGACTTTTGAAAGGCCAGGATTTTAATTAAGCGTAATCATTGTGTTTTAATCAGTTATGATCATTAAGGAAATTGTTTCGCTTTTATAAATGTTTTGGTTTTATTAAACTACTGAAATAGAGTTGTGTTTTTAACCTGGTATCATGGTTAATTAGTTTTGACGAGATATTTATTGAAATACTTGTAATTTATTACAGCACAGTAAAGTATATTAATTATTGCCATTTTATTAGGTTACTTTATTAGGATTGTTGTTAGTAATTATTTGTGTAATACATCAATAATGTTATTTTCCAATTTACATAAAGTTAGAATAATCTAGATAAACATTTATTACTATTATGTAAGTGGCGGTTACCCAATGGTTAAAGTATTGAACTTGGGATTATGTGTTCAAATCTATACTTAATATTATAAAGCTGAAGAGTTTGTTTGTTTGGTTGAACGCGGTAATCTCAGGAAATACTGATCCGAATTAGAAAAATATTTTAGTGTTGGATAGCTCGTTTATCGAGGAAGGTTATACGCTAACATCACGCTACGACCCACAGCGGCGGCGCAGTAATCATGAACGCGGTTGAAACCGCGGGCACATCTAGTTCATCATATACATTATCGAAGTCAGCGTACTTACAACACAAGAATTTTAATATTGTTTGAGTGTTAACAATAACAAAGATATTAGAAATATTGCTATCCCAATACTTGTGATTTCAAAAGCGTTTGAAAACTCTTGTGTAGTTTCCACTGAGCCACGATACCCATCTTGATATTTAGTATGGTTTGTTAGTTAAGCTCTGGACAAGACATAGGGAACTTTAAAATTTCAATAAAGTCGTTAATCTTTATTTAAAAATGATTAATTACTAAAAATACGAATTTTAGAAGATTGGTGATCTTGACGCAATATGTGGAACTGTATATTATTGCCACTAGAATAAATTATTACACCATAGCCCACCAATACTATCTTTGTCTAATAATTAATGTTTAGGGTACCTAAGCTTCAAAATTATTGCTTAATTTGAAATCCTATGGTTGTAGGTGTTACTCAAAACTTGCAAGTATCCTAACTAATATTATAAATGTGAATTGTTTATTTCGCTTTCACGCCTTAGTTACTCTATCGATTATAATAAAATTTTGCATACACGTAATCAAGGGTACAAGAATAGGATATAAGGTTCCTTTTATCCAGAAAAAGGACAGTTATTAACCTAACCTACATTTACACGACCGAAGTTGCGGGCAAAATCTAGTAACATATGTATCATAATTATATAATCGTTCTGCTGTATAACGTGTTGACGTCATTTTACTCATAAATCTAATCAAACCAACAAACATGATACAGGCCGTACCAACTTCTTCAACTAAAAAAGAAAAAGGAATTCTTTTTCAATCTCGGCCAATAAAGAAAAGTGATCTGACATCCAAGGAGGCCGATAATCATTTGGCGATGACTGGCCGATTTTTGGCTTTTGGACTACGTCACCTGTCATAACGCGATTGGCCTCAACGAGCCCTTAATATATTTCCCCTTTTTTATTATTGTTCGTATTTATTTTGACGAAAGAATGGCCTTAATCGACTGAAGGGGGCTTTGTTGCAAGCCTCTTTAGTGTTCCGACGACGATGTAGGTTTGCGGGGAATGTTATGGTTAAGTGTGTTTTATAGCTTTTAGCATGAATTATGCCAAGAGTATAGACATTTTAATGAGTTATAGCTGCTTTATGTTTATTCTTAAGCTAGTAAGTAGACTTACTTTCGAGCTTTTTAATAAATAATATTTACGCACGAAGTAAGGTTACACTTCCTTTATATTTACATATATAAAAAATATTCAAATAAGAGAAGTCACAGCAGATAATGTATTATTTACATTTAGATTTCATTTACACGCCCCAAAAACTTATTCTATCCCAGGCACTGCAGTCTAAGTCAAATCGAATATCCAAACTCATGCATTAAGGAAATAGGAGGTTCATAAAGTTGTATGGAAACGTCAAAAAGTGGAAAATCATAGAGGTCTGGAAGTGAACGGATTTGAAGGGGATTTGAACTATTTTATTGGGGACCACGCGAAGCTGACTATAACTCAAGCAAGTTGGGACCAATCCAAGTTTGGAGCCGCTGTGATTGCTTAGTTTCTTGCTCAATTTGCAATATTCGTTTGAACATGTTTTCGTAGGGTGGAGTGATGTTAGGATAATAATATGTAAAGAATGTGACAGTTTTTGAAAGGAAATGATCGTACCTTAAGCCAATATGCGTCAAATGAACAGGAAAAAATGCACATCTCGCATAATTTGTGAGGGGATTTGGCAATATTTTTCACGGAATGCTCTCGTATTCCCTTTTTATGGCCGGTGTTTTCCGTAGTTTCACCCCACTTGCGTACCTACAACGTATTGTTAAAAACTCAAAGCGCTACGTAATGTTTATTATTAACTGTGTGTAAAATATTTAAATGGTTACTCCTACATATATTATTGCTTATGATTCGGTTGAAACGATTATCATAGGTAACTAGTTGAGGTATTACAAATATTTTAGTAATTAGGGCTTGAGGTATTTGCAAACCATGATCTTTCCGATCCAACTACTAAACTTAGGATTTTCAGATTTTTCCATGTCTGCCAATATCTGTTACGATAATCATTTCTTATTTAGACAAAGTCCCAACGTAATTCAGTCTAATACTTGCAGGGTACGGTGTGATCGTGATACTATTCTCTTTTTATTTTTGAAGTGAAAACTTCTTTAGGCGCGTTGAGCACTTCTTGGGTGAACAAAAATCATGGAACTCGCGTCATCGTCACCGAACACTTTTCCTTTTTGAATTATTTTTGGTTTTTATAGAAATGTTTATGATCAAGGATTAAAGTTTTCACTTCTATCGGCAGACCCCAAAGACTGCCCCAATTTTTTTTAAATACATCGCCCGAACTATTAATAATTCCTGTGTCACCACTTATTAAGTGGTATTTACGCGTGCCCTAATTAAGTGATTTGGTTGGTAAGATGACCGTTCAATCATATTTACCTATTCATTTAGATCACAAAGTAACACTCATGAACGTCGAGGTTACACTAACTAAACTATACTATGAATTTACATTTATCTGTTGGCACGTTTACAGCCAGGGCGTAGAAGAACTAATGATGATAACTGGCTAAAAACTCACGGTCACTCTTTTTATTCGTCAATTTTACATTTTACATACAACGACTAAGTCATTGATGACCCAATTTACCTGATGTAAGTCCTCAGTACAGTTATTCTTTATCTACATTATTTGGAAGCCTTGTCCATTTTGTTACAATCCATTCCTTTTGTTCCCAGATTAAATCAGTTGCCTTTTGGATCGAAACGTCAAGGCGAAACGTAAATACTTCTCTGTATTGTGACTAGATTATTTAATTTTCCTTGTTTTGTGAACAGAGTATCTTAGAGTCTCTATATAAATATTAATATGAATCAACGAGGCCGCGACGTGGGCGTTTGAAATAAATCACGGTGGAATGATTTGCACAAATCACAGGTAAGGATTCGTCTTAGATTGATTGATTTTGGATAAGGAATGATATAATGTGTGGTTTGGATTGACTCGTGACTAATCGATGCGTATTTAGGATCTTTCCAAAATGGGTAACAAAGAATTATAACTAGTCCATATTAGAGTTAAGTACATTGCCACTATATCAATTATTAAAAAGGCATAGCTTGAAATTGTAGTTGACGAAATGTTGGTGTAGTACATATCCGCCTAACATATGGGGTAGAGGTGTTACACTATGTAAGTCTGTAATAATTATTAACAAAAATTAACAAAAAAGAAAGCTTTCTTCAAAAAAGCATATTCTTAAACAAAAAATGCACTAAAAAGTAAAAAATCAATGCGTATTCTCGAGAATAATTAAATTATTGTTATTAATGGAGTCGGTGTCAGCCAGGATAGGTTTGTAACTACTTAAACATGAGATGTCTTACTATAATCATAACATAACATTGGTATGCACAAATTACACACATAGACGCAGGTGACGCGGCGCGGGCGGCTGACACCGATTCCAAAAACAACAATTTTTTTTTGTCTTTTAATGTCTTAACTATAAACAAGGTTTTAACTGCTTGATTTAAAACCACAACATAGTGATCGATGAATCAGATTATAGAATCAATCATTACTATAAACAGTAAAGACATTCCAGTGCTAATAATCTTAGTAATCTTTTACCACCAAGGTGCTTACTCACAGATGATTTAGAGGCTTGTGGAGCAATAAATAAATTGGACAGTCATTGAGAGTTTACGATTCGTAGAACATATACATTGACTGAATACTTCAAGTGGCGATGGTTATGATTCATGGACTCAAAGTTCTTTGTTGTGATGCCGAAGGCAAAGTCGTCCGGTTGACCCAGGAATGGCGGCATATTTAAATATTATCATAATGTCAGCTCTGTATATAAACTGTCCTATTGCTGAGCACGGGCCTCTTCTCAGTGTGAAGATGGTTTGGCTATAGTCCACTGCTCTGATCCAATGTGGATTGAAGGGCTTCACATATTTTCCAGAATATTAGGAAGAACTCTCGAATATGCATGTTTTCTCACGATGTTTTTCTTCATCGTTAAATTAATGGACGCCGCCAGGATTACTTTAAAGGAGGTGCATCTGCATCTAAACATTACACTATTAACTGATATAAAATATAGAATTATAGGTACATGTATAATATTGTAGATAAATGTTATGTCAAATTCAAATGCGGGTATATTATTGAATGCATTTCGCACATCGAAAATGAAAAGATTCTATGTATTTGTTTTCCTGACAGGTGAAAAAGAAATGAAGAGAGTACTTATGTTTGCGCAAACATTTGAGCACAATATCTCCTGCGCAGATGACTAGCTTCCGTTAACATTGGCAGACGTGACGAACATTTGTTATAAAAAGATTAAGAACTTACAACTAGCGACAAGCGAGGGCTAAGCTATGAAGAACCATTTGTCTCATACACATTTTTGTCCCGTGTTGTATTCGAACCCCATACTTGGTCCAGTGTCAGTATCGACCCGACTACAATAAGTAATGTATATTAGACGTGGAGTCGCTTATTATTGTATTGAAAACATCTTTAGGCGCGTTGAGCACTTCTTGGGTGAACAAAAAATCATAGAACTCGCGTCATCGTCACGCTTCCACGCTTTCCATTTTTGAATTATTTTAGAATATTAACAATATCTCAGAAATGGTGCGTCCTACGCAAAAAATAACGAAATTTTGACCCTCTTAATAATATCTAAGAGAGTATCAGGAACAAGCATCCGACCCGCCCCTTTCTTTTATCTTTTTTCTCTGTTTTTAAAGAAGTGTTTATGGTCAAGGATTAAAGTTTTCACTTCTATCGACAGTCTCCAAATACTGTCCCAAAATTTTTTTTAATAAGTTGCTTTGATATAAACGGAGACAAAACGTCGACATAAACACTTTGACATAAACATGGATTCACCTGTATACCATCAAAGAGGTAGGTAGTAGTTTATTGCATCTATATTTCCTTAACTTTACTTTTAGACCCGCCGTAATAGAGGCCTGGCCTATTGCAGTCTAAAAGACACATTACCAAACAGTGCTGCTACTAATGTCTTTGCAAATAACTTTATTACACTATACCTGATCCAAAAATCATATTTGTTGTCCATGATCCTGTGATCGGCAGCAAACGTATGCAGAGACTAACTATTTAGTAAATAATATAGCATCAAGCTTACATATATAACCACGCAAGGTTAGAATCAGATAACGCTGCCTCGTTGACGCAGCGGTGTGACCGTTGCGCAAGAGGTCTCAGCTTCGATACCCGATTCGGGCAATGTTAATGGCTTTTCTGTTAGTTGACAGTAGTATCACGGAGTCTCAAACAGTGCTCGGTAGTTGGCAATAGGTGCTTGTGTGTGTTACTTTGTGACCTAAGTAAATAAATGATTTTTGACTTTGACTTAGGTTCGTCTCTTGTTACGTGGCACCTTATATCTCTGCCTATTTCATCAGGTATATATGCGTGATAGTATGCATAGCATATATACATATATACATAGCCGCGATAGCTTAATGGGGAGATCAACAGACTGCAATGCAGAGGGTCTCAGGGTCGAGCCCACGTCGCGCACCTCTGACTTTCGGAAGTTATATGACTTTTCGAAATTATGTGCTTATTGATTGACAATTATCGCCTGCTCCGTGCCTCGGAGAGCACGTTAAGCCGTCGGTCCCGGCTGCCATGAACATCTATGGCAGTCGTTATTGGGAGAGTGTCGACACAAAAGATCCTACTGGGTCGAAGTGTCGCCGGTCTGCACTGACTGGCCCCAAGATAAGATAGTATAGTATGTATGTACGTATATGTCCATATAAATATATGGAGATTCTTGCACTTGTCAGCTGTATTTTTGTAATTTGCACGGATGGCAGAACGAGCCAGTGGTCGCCTTGTTGCTGCTTTCACGCTCTGTCGTAGGTTCGAATCCCACACGGGACAATTTATACATTATTATACAAATTATTGTTCTGAGTCGCCCGTTCCATGTGTCCATTTGTGAAGTCTTTATTGATACTGAACTCGATCCCTAATGCGGTTATCATTTTTCAAAACGCTAAATTGCAATGGTCATTTATTAAATATAGTTTTATTTTTAACAAAACTAAATTAATACTAAAATTTTGTACTCTTAATTATATTTGAACATAATCAAACCAGATTACGGACAATCGAATGAATACAAAATTGTAATTAACATTACTTGATTAATTAAATCGAAACTAATTATTTACTTGGTATGTAGATAATTGGTTTTGGTTACACTAATTAAAATAAAATGAGTGTATTCATTTTAATTACGATAGCAAATAAAATAGTACGTTTTTGCTACGTAACAACATCATTATTTTTAGGTATTCGTTTTACGCATCATTTCTTATCATGCTAACAATGCCGTTACCTTCTATGATAACACAACATACGATGACATCATCAGAGCGAGCCCTCTATAAATACTGAATCGCTATTTCGCAACATCTGTCAGTCGCCTCCGTGGCGCAATTGGCTAGCGCGTTCGGCTGTTAACCGAAAGGTTGGTGGTTCGAGCCCACCCGGGGGCGTTTCTTTTTGGAGATTCTGTAGAAGTTAGAAATAGTATGTGGGTAAGATTTAGATAAAGATGTTAGAAATGCTATTTCTTGTATTATTCATAAGGAATTATAATTATAAAAATATAATAAATAATAATAAATTCCATAATGATTCGAAAGAAAACAAGTGAGAAACGGTAATGAATTGCCGTAATTGCCGTTCGAAAAATGGTATCACGTGACCTTGAGGTCATACTCATTTCGGGGGTATATCGACTATGCTGAGTCGAATGGCGTTGGCCGCGAGTCTCTAGCTCTTACGGTTCTTGAGTTGAAAGTTGTATTACAGACAGACGGACGGACAACGTTGTTGTGTAAGAGTTTTTTCGAACTTTAAATCTAACTGTATTACAATATAATTATAATATTACATAAAAATATATCTTTATATATATAAATCTTCTGTGCTTGTGTTTGTAATTAAACTCCTCCTAAACGGCTGCACCGATTTTGATAAAAATGTTGTGTGTGTTCAAGTGGATTCGAGAATCATGGTTTAGATTTGTTTTCTTTTTTTTCTTGTGTACAGGATAAAATCTGTCGGGACAGCTAGTAATAAGTAAAATAATAGGAAATAAATGCAGAATAACCTTGTTAATATTATTTGACGCTTATTCTACGCTAACATTAATAATGATCTTACAATCTATCTTAGCTGTCTTTATTAGTAGACAACATTTCTCAATAATGCCGTGGGTGGCGTATTTTGTACATTTAGTTACTAAGTACTGTCATAGTAATGTTTAATACGCTGCTGTTTGTTATCCCTAAATAAATAAATAAATAAATCTAAATAAAATGATAAATAATTGTATATTATTTTTTATATATTATTATTATTTTGTATTATTATATTGTATATTATTTTTTAACAATTATTTATCATAATATGATAAATAAAATTGTTAACAAATAATTGGGCGGGTCATTTGCTCTATAGATATTAAAATGATATTACTGATGCCTGGAAAATATTGCTGTTCAGTCGTAAGTGTGTAACATATATTTAATATATATTATTATATTATTAATTATGCTATTAACTTCAATTATTTAAATTATATTATGTTACATTTATTTGTTTGTTTACCTCACAGTTGTAGCAATGAATTTCTTCGTTTATCTCTGACTGTTATTTTATTTTCGAAATAAATAAATTCTAATAAAATTCGCATGTTTGATACGCTTCTAAACCTAAGCCGCTAAGAAAATTTAATAACATTTGACATGGAAATAGCAATAAAATAATTTGTTCTCAATATTTATCTTTATAAAAGAACTAGAATACTATAGATAAAAAAATTTACTAGCTTACAGACAGAAAATCCCAGGCATTCTAACCGTGGTCGCTCTAAGTTTCTGAAACATCAAAATACGGTCATTTATATATCCTAGAACATTATGCTGTGTGTCATATGTAAAGGTCGTATATAAAACTTCTTATGTTTTCATGTACTCCCACTTTGACCGTGAACCTTGGCCGTACCTAATATTGCTTTTGCAATATTTTCATATATTATGGCTTCGACTATCAGGTCAGATTGAGTCTCGGCCGGCTCGTATATATTCAAATTCAAATCTTTATTGCTTTGCCACAATGTAGTATATAATAATAGATGGTAGACTTATAGCTAGGAATCAATTGTGGACCCTGCCGGGCACAGCATACTAAATATATTAGTACCAACATCAGCATATACCTGTTGACGAGCTTCAGTGCTAGGTACGCTACCCGTTTCACATACTACTGACTTCCATAATGCTGCTGAAAAGTTCTCGTTGACCAGGCAACTAATAGTAACCTTAGAGTGTTCACCTTCTAAAAAGCATAATAATATAATTTCGCCTGACTCCAAGGTTATGTGACCTCGCCTTGTCTTCGGACTTCAGATAGCCCCAATATGCATCAGCTTACTGATATCTTAGTTCTACCTTGTTCAGTAAGACCGTTTGTTGACCCAGCCAAAGCGATCATCTGTTAATGTAGCTAGGTATAGGGGCTTTTGATAGCGCGTTGATTCTTTGCATTCTATAAACGGCCGCTACCATGGCTGGGAATAGCGAGACTGTTAGAAACTAAGCGCCTTTTTGGTTTAGTTGTGCCATCCCTTGAGACGTTGACTACGCTGCCCAGACAGGTTAGTATAGGGTTTGTTTCAAGATTCCCCCGTCCTTGAAGTGAATTGGCTGCTTAATAAGGTTCACTTAGTTGGCTTTTTACGGTACCCACGCAATAAAATTTTACCCTGTGGGTGTACTAAAGAGCCGTCTAGTAAAGTTATAATTATCTGAGCTTAAAATACTTATGTTCTCCCAGTGTCAGACCATTAAGCCGAGCTAAATATATATATATATATGTATATAAATATCATACAAGTACTGCGTTATAGCAGAACATCATATATATATAAAATAGGTATTCATCCATCAAGAATATTGCCATTAGTAAAACAGTTATTTTTCTCATATAAACGGGGCACTAGGTGGAGTACGCAACAGTTTGAATGGGTTCATTAACGCTTTCACGGAAACTAGGTCTCGGTGCTGTTTTGTAAAAATGTTGCTTATCCCTGCTGTTCAGGATTATAAGTTTGTGGTTGGGATAAGTAAATTGGAAGGATTATAAGCCTTTGTATATTTTCAATGTAATCTTCTTCTCTTTGTAGCAATAATTTGGTATTATTATTTTTATAAAGGAAATCCGAATAAATGCTGAGAATTGTCGTACCTGATTGCAATAGGACCAAGTTATCTAGAATAAATTGCTAGCTGGTGTTGGTCAATAGTGTTATAGACTAGGAATACTACACAAACTACTTTGGAAACATTATTCCCAAATTCTCCTTAAATTCGTACTCTTAGTTCAATTATTAAAAATGGTAATTATAAAGATCAAGGAAGTTTTGGTTGTTTAACCGCGCTTATCTTTGGAGCTACCGGTCTGATTTATAGAATGCATCAAATTATTTATTAGGGAAAGCTACGAGTAACTGACATTGCATTATGACCGGAGCTGAGCGAATGCAAAACTGGATGAAACTGCGATGCAAAATCTTATGGCATAGTGACAACTTTTTGGGTTGATATTAATATAATATTCTATATAATATAATATTCTATCACATACACACAACACCATCTAGCTTAAACTAAGCAGACCTTGTACTACGGGTACCTACTAGGCAATGGATAAACATACATATATACTTTTTTTTTTGTAAAAACATACATATTATACATAGAAACACCCAGACCAAGACAAACATCCATCTTCATGCACACAAATGTTTGACTTGTGCGGGAATCGAACCCCGCGGGTTCAGGCGTGGCAGTCGGTTACACTAACCACTACACCATCGACGCTGGTTTTTATCGCGTGTAATAATATTATTTTATTATATTAATAACGTAGTTGAATTTCAATGTAAAACATTCCCGTAAACGTAAGACAATATTGTATTTTTTAACGTTCCACACGAGTTTAACGCTGGAAGAATTTGTACTATACTTTCAAATTAATGATCATGATCTTCAGCTTGGCGATCGAAATTATTAGCTTTATCTTCTCAGTAAGCTCTTAGAACCCTACTCGCTTAAAGACCTACCATTACCGCAAGAGGAAAAGACCATAAAAACAAATATCAATTAAAAAATCTTTTAGGAGATAAAGACCTTAAGTTATAACCAAAGTAAAATCAATATGGCGCTTGGAATGACTCTCAATTACTTAAGCTACCGGCATTTGTACCCTAGATGCATAACGATGACCTTTTCTAACATTATAAAAGAGAGTGAGAGAGCTATATTTTATAGAGTTACTAATTGGCCCACCCGTTGATACGGTGGTTAATTACTATCTCATTTGAGATCGAGATAAAAGCTTTACTGATTAATTTAAATGGGTGTACATAAATCTAAGCGTGTCATGGAGGTCTTGTGATGTTTATATTGTTTACTAGCATTTTTCTGTGGCTTCACTCGCGTATTGTTCAGAAATAAACTATTGAAGAAACTATATATTTTGCAGATATAATAATAATAAATAATAATAATCTTTATTGTTCAAAATTGTATGACACGTAAAACAATCAATAAATAAGGCTTAAGAATATGTACTTGAATTAAAACTCTGACCCTTGAACTAGGTATATGTACCTGTATTTCAAAGGTCAGCGCCCCCGGTTAAAAGAAGTAACTTGTCATTTACTCAATCCTTTTTTTTTTTTTTTTGTGGTGTGCCAAATCGCTGCCTTGAATGGTGGGTGAGTCGCTGGAACTGAAACTACATCAGCGACCCACCCAGCAGTGTCCAACACAACACGGACGACGACTTCTGGGTGACACCCCGGCACGACAGAGGGCGTCACTCCGACTCGATGGCTAGCGGACGGGAGAACCCCTTTCTCCCGCCCGCGGCCCTCGCTATGGCGGCATCAGACGCGCATAGGCGCACCTGCGCCGCCCGGTCCGCCGGCGGCGGCTCGGATCCGCAAAGATACTCTCCTCACGGATCCGCTCCGCCGCCTCCTTCTTTGAGATAACGTCCTCGCAGAAGGATGCGACCTCTATCCAGTTCCTCTCGCTGTCGACCATGGCTTTAATCACGGCTGGCAGCGAGAGGTCGACTCCCACAACGCCTACGAGTTCACGGCGCTGCACCGCCCAGGCAGGACATGCCTCGAGCGTGTGGTGCGCCGTGTCCTCAATACACCCGCAGTGGTGGCAGATGGGACTCGGTTCCCTCCTAGCGATCGTGTGCAGGTTCTTGCCAAAACAACCGTGCCCTGACAACACCTGCACCAGTCGGAAAGAAAGAGTCCCATGCTGCCGCCTTGCCCACCGCTCCAATATCGGCTGGAGGGCCTCAAAGGTTCTGAATCCCGCTAAAGGCACCTCCAGCTGCGCCTTCCATTTTAGGAATACGCCCTGGCGGGCTCGTTCCTTGTACCAGTTAAATCCTCTGGGAGGGGACGAACACCTGTCTCCTCTCATACCGATGACTTCCGCTTCCAAGTCCCACGGGGGAGTTCCGGCCAAAGCGCAGGCTGCGTCGGCCGACACCGTGCGGTATCCACGTATGACCCTGACCGCCATGACTCTCTGGGGTCTCCGCAAGAGAGCCCTACACTGGACGGTCAGGGAGTCCACCCACACCGGTGCGCCATAAAGTGCCATCGACCGAACAACCCCCGTGTAAAGCCGACAACAACCGATGCTAGGCCCGCCAAAGTTTGTCATTTTCTCACTCCTAAACTATTTCTATGCAAAAAATCTTGTAAATTTGTTACTACATCGCTGCGTGCAGAATGACACATTATAATGATTTTTTACAGGCGGAGAATGCTTTACCCTGGTAGGTATAAGTTTGCGCTTACGTTTGCTGTGAGTCCAGTCTGGCCAATTATTATTTAGACTTTTGTTAGGAACATTTTTATGTTTGATTCAAAAACTCAGCCATTTAGTGATGGTAATATTGAGCCGACTCGCTTAGAAAAATACCATGTTCTTACAAGAAATTAGCTTGAAGAACATACTGTGTTTCAACCGGGAAGAACTATAACTTATGTGAGCTTCCAGAAGTATTGCCAAAGACTCTCATAGCTTCCTCTATCATATGTATACTTCAGCCCAACGTAAAACCTTTGTCCCCATAGTAGGTGATGCGCTATTTATACATCTGGCGGAATAAGAACAAAGTTTGAGTAACTGATTATCATCAAGTAAGTCATCTACATGTTTAATACCAGTATAAAAATCCTAACTAATATTATAAATGCATATGTGAGTTTGTTTTTTACGCTTTCACGCCATAACTACTCGACCTATCATCACAAAATTTCACATACACGTTTCCAGGCAACCTTTTATTAATTTTTAAAACGTACTGTTTCTATACACTTGGCGGACAATTCTTGTCTTCCTACTTAAGATTTAAAAGGTCTCTGCCCACTCCTTTACAGATATACAGCCATCTGAAAATGTTGTTAAAGTAATTTCCAATATACATAATTCTAAAGGCAAGTAAGAGGGCGTTCAACTTTAAGTTCCTGACTACCGACAAGCTAAAACACCTTTCTTATTACCAAATACAATGTAATAACAACGGAATAACAGAAATGGCAAACCAAAATAGCATACCTAACTGGCCATAGAGGCAGGTGGTACAAAAAGCAGTCGGTCTTTGTTAGCAAGTTATAGCGGTAAAAACCTGGACACGAGCGCCATCTGCCGGTGACAATGGCAAGATTTATCGCCTACTTTCGCCATAGAAGCGTCTGTGTCGTGAGCTTATAAGATATAAGCTATAGCGTAGCTTATGACTATATTTTGCTTAGTTTTGGTTTTTTAATTACGCCAGATTCGTAACTTCAAAATTCAGACACGATATGTTGTAGAATAGTCTTATTCCAATATATGGTTCTTAATTAACACATTGAACTTAAATTAACTCTTCTAACACAGATTTCTTAACAGAACAGTTCCCAAACCCTATTAATATTACCTTGTAATAGTTGAAAATATATGTAGTATGTAATTAATTAATGTTGAAATTCCTTAATATCACTGACATTGCAACACAATAATTTACTTCTAAATTTGTTTTCACTTGACAATCCTGTACAATTACCTTATTTATTACAATAATTATTCACGGCATAAATTTTGACATTAATTAACTAAATAAATAAATACAAATCAATATAATATCAAACAAATATAATGATTACCATATTATTTTGTACAATATCTGTCTATAACTTTGACATAATAATAATAATTTATTTATTTCTCTCTCACACAGAATGGTTACAAAAAAAAAACAGGTCATAGACTAGGTTTTACATGATCGATTTGGTGAGTCTGTGTGTGAGACTGGTATCTGCACTAGGAGGACCTGTATGGCAGATTACCAGCCTCTCCTAACTCTAGATAAGCCGGAGTTCGAGTAAATGCAACCACGTTGATTTGTATTCAAAGGTGCGAGATGTATAAAGAGAGACTAAATAATAAAGACATATTTACGCACCATTGGTATGGTAGAATGTGATAGGACCACAATAACCTTACCACCACTATGTAACCACATTTCTTGTGAATAAATGATTATTATTATTATTATTAATAACAAAGAATTTTTTTTTAATGCCATGCCGGTCATGACCGCCAACAATACATTTTCTAATGTATCTGTTAAATGGCAGTCAATAACATTAAAGGCTATTCGTAGGTATAATACACACATACATAGTCATAAGTCTATATGCGTGAAGGAGAAGGCAGAGTACACACACGTACGTTCCACTAGATTTCAAGTAAATGGAGCGAGCTTTAACCGTCTACTGCGCACAGTTCCAGACTCCGTGCTGCTACTGAGAATTTCCTAACAAAAAATCCTAATAACACTTTGCTTGCCCGAGAATATATTATTTGAAATCCTAACTAATATTATAAAAGCGAAAATGAGTTTGTTTGTTTGTTACCTTTTCACGCCTAAACCACTGAACCGATCATTCTGAAATTTTGCATATACATTGTCAGGTGTACAGAAACGGACATAGGCTACCTTTCATCCCGAAAAAAATACTGTTACCGAGGAAAACAATAATAACGTTCTTATGATAATAGATGGCGCCGTGTGTTTTTCAAATCATGATTGAATTATATTATTACAAGCAGAGTACAACCCGAATTGATTGTCAAATTCTAAATTAATGCGAGCGAAGCCGCGGGCAAAAGCTAGTAAATAATATACGCATTATGAACAGAGCCCTACCCAATAAAAATTATAGGTAAATCTTAATCTTTCTAGCAATCTATACTAATATTATAAAGCTGAAGAGTTTGATTGTTTGGTTGAACACGATAATCTCAGGAACTACTGGTTCGAATTAAATAATTATTTTAGTGTTGGATAGCCTATTTATCGAGGAAGACTATAGGCTATATTATTCTAACATCCCGCTACGACCCAAGCGGCGGCGCAGTAAGTATAAACGCGGGTGAAACCGTTACCCCGTGTTCTAATAAATTTAAGCGTAGTGTTATTTAGAGTGAAACTGATAATCAAATTAACATCGTTACTATAATTATATACTATATACATATATGTACAAATTATAAGAGTATAACATGTGAAATAATAATTCTTCAGAAACAAATTTCTACACATCTGGGTCTTACTGAAGGGATTAGGCAAAATTAAATATATAAATATAAAGGTATTATGACACCTTTAGTAGCGTATTTCCAGGCTATTGCTGTTTCCTAGGTTCCCGTATTGTTATTCGGAATTGCCTAACAATCCAAGAACCATTTTGACGATTCGGGAACCGAGTCCAGGGCTTCGCGATTGACAATTAACATAAGCGCAGACTGTTACAATTGGTCAAAGAACAATAGACTCATAAAAATTGTAATGTCTGAACGATTTCTTATATCTTAGACCAGCTCCTTACAGCTGTCTTGCAGATTAAAATCCGCAGCATGTACCAATGAAGTCCTCTCGTACGACATAGCTTAGTTGTGTGTATTTACTTATATTCTAACTTTATTGCTGCGTTCATTCGGGTGTGCGGTAAAATATAAGATACATATTATGTATATAGGAATGTATTACACGCTGTTCTTTATAGTCATCCAGACTATTGTTTTACGAAGTTTTCGTAGAATTGTGGTTTTGGTCACGGTCGGTTGTTGTAATAACTAAATAAACCTCAACTGACGAATAAAATTTGATTTTTAACTGTTTGTGCCTAAGGTATCTGTAAAAGATATCGTTAGGTAATGTAGCTGAAGTTTCATACATTGGAGTGAAGATGAGTTAAGCTAGTCAGGAATAAATTTGTGTAAACAGGTGTCCCAGAAGTCGACGTCAAACCGGAATCAGGTAACAGGCAACGCTTCTTTAAGCTCTCGATTTTTTAGATTATTCGGGATTACGTAACAACTTTCACACTACAGAAGATCACAATCTACCAAGCCTGTGCAATCGTCCTGAGGTTAGTCAGATTTTCAAAGACTAAAGAGGCGTTGTACTGACAGGAAGGCAAAGATTAGAAGGGGACACATAGGGACTCTTTTGCTCTGGTAGCTTAGCAATTTCGTTTAGGAAGGATTGGTACCGTAGGAATGTTTCTAAACTTCTTAGGCTATGATAACCGCTTACTATCTGGCAGGTTATACGCTTGTTTTGCTACCTGTGCTTTATAAAAAAATATTTATCTGATATTTACCTAGCAAAAACTTTGAACAAGTCTAAATAGGTTATTTAGCCCTTACATTGTTTGTTATTTAATTGAAGTACATTAAACGAATGGAACATAAACTTATTTTAATACCCATACAAGAAAATCACCTAAACAAAATACATAATTATCAAGTTATAAGAAGCTTAACATAAAATTAGAAGGCCAAATGTCCTTTTAATTAACTACCTATCCTAACATCTATAAAAAAGTTTTTATATCAAATGACATTTACACGATCCTAATCCGATCAGAACATGAGATAACGCGTTCCTGAATATAAATTATTTAAATTGAAAAAATGAACAGCAGGCGTCTAACCTTCTTTTATAGTTTCACCTTTATTAATATACGTTTTTAAAGAATTTATGTTTGACATTTGTGGCTGTTTGTCGGCCGCCCTTAAGTCGAATTGGGTTATGACTTTTTTAGTCTGTTGCAGAGGCCGAATGAACAGATGTCTTTGCGTTCACCCTAAATAATAAAAAGATCGAAGTTTCGATTAAAAAATTAAAATAACAATACGTGCTTCTTTTCTAATTGAATATTTAGTTCGACTAGAAAATCAATCTACGTCCTTTGCATAACTATGAGTTTTTTGTTATATTATAAAATGTTAATCAACATGTGACTATTATTTTTAGAAAGTGATTGCAGATTAGTATGATTCAATAGAAAGAGCTAAATTGTTTCATAACAAATGTAACCAACCCGCATTACAAGTGATTGAAATTGAAGAATATATTAGACATGTAACGCCATCTATCGTAGGTATTTGATGACGCTACGTTATATTATTTTAAAGTATTGCTATTGGTACCGCTCTATGTATATTATATCATATAAAGCTTAAATAGTATGGTAAACATAATTAATTTTAACGAATTATTTATGATTTACAGGAAATGCACGTCAATATGTTTATTTGGAAATAAGGAATAGTAAGATATACATATAATTTTTATATTACCTACGTATATGGATAAGTAATATCTTCACCAATCACAAAATGACTCTTTCTCAACTAATTGTTTTTCAGTATTTTGTTTGCATGTATAAGTAATTGCAGTCCTTCTCCAAGTTTCAAACTTATCTTTACCAAATTTAATACGAATTGGCACAAAATGCGTTTTAATATACATATAAACCTACGGAAGCTGTAAACAATTAAATATTGAGATATTTTAATATAAAATATTTTAATAATTTGCTGTTCGTAGGTCAAACGATTCAGTTTTAGGATATTGACCATAAGTGATTTAGGCCGGGCCTATGTCCAAGAAACAAGGCGTTTTATCTAAATACAGTTAATTATGATACATATTCTATAAAAATATGTAGAAATTTAACTGTCCATAACTGAAACGACTCATTTTTATAGAGGGTTTAAACCTTAACCGTGAATACGTACATAATTACTTTCGTATTTCTTATATGAGCTTGGAAGTTTGGATAAATAATAGGTCACAAAACGTTAACCTCAACTGTTTTAAATTTTTAATATAATAAACAGTCTACGCAGAAGTACTTATAGGCTGCTTCCAAGAAATTAATTCCAAAAAGAGACAACAACTGTTTTATAGAATCACATTTTACTTTGACTGTCTAGACTGACTACAGACGCAACCCGACTTGTAAATTAAACAGAATATTAATACATTCATAAACAATAGCATCTGGAATTGAATAATTAATAAAAACAGAAGAAGATTTCTTAAAATGATACTGGCTAAGAATAATTAATTAATATAAATACTAAGAAGCTGAAATGAAACGGCGTTTAATTTCTTTATATTTCATTAGAAATAGTAGTAGCGCCTATTCTATTTTATTGTTAAAAGGTAAGTAACAATTTTGCCTTTAATTAGCTGACTGATATTGTCCTGCCCGACCTTTAATTTGCAATTCGATCGCAGCGCCACCTACCGGTTCCAAATGGGAATCTGAAACATACCACCAATATTGGCTTGTAACGCAAACAGAGTGCCAGCTAACGTATCAAGTGTGAATCAAAACCATATCCAGGGACCGACTTAAACACACACACACGCTCACAAACAAAATTTGATCAAAATCGGTCCAGGCGTTTAGCTATTAACTATTTCTCGCACATTACCTATTTGCAGTAGAAAGCCAACTTAAAAAGTAGTTACATAGGATTACAAAACTACCTACCCCGTTCTTTTTTTTTCTTCCCATACTCCATTATTCTTTCTGACACGAGACAAAAAGATCAAATATACAGGTGCTAGGCACACGGTTATCTAAATGAAATAGAGATCTGGTTTGGGCTATTGCCAACGCGTTGGACTTAGGCAAATTATATTTTGTCTTACAGTTTCGGCAATATGATTTCTTTTAAGTTTTGAAATAAAAGGTCGGAGTTTTGGACTAAAACTGTAAAAATGTTAAACGAATATGGGTTTAGCTGTCATAATGATATTTTTTATTTTAGTTAACTATTGCTATATTTCATTAAAATTATTATTTTCTATAGAAACCTTGTAAAAAAATTATAACAGGCTGTCAAAGTTTCGGAAAGAGCTAAAAACAGAACAAAGTTCGACTCTGTATGATAAAAAAAAATAATAATAATTTGCCTGAGTCCAACACGTTGACAATAGCCCAAACCAGATCTCTATTTCATTTGGACAACCGTGTGCCTAACAACCTGTATAATCAAGAATGTTATTTTACCTTATGATATCTGCCCTGTACTTAACTGTCCCACTGCTGGGCATAAGCCTCTTCTCAGTGTAAGAGGGATACTTTACATTAAAAAACGTTTACTCGTTTAATGACAAAATAATACAAGAGTCTGCTATATTTATAATAACACATGTCTCATTTTAACCACCAGGCTTCTCAATCAATCATTCATTATGATACGTGTGGGTTACTAAATAATTGATACGTTTGCATTGAATACAAATTACTGGTTCTTGCCCATCGCCCTTCCGTGTTTATATCGGCAACTTTGTAATATTTTGATGTAATGGAGATTGGATAATTGACTACCTTGGTAGCAAATGTGCTTCAGGTCTCAGATTTGATTCTTGGGGCAGTGTTATTAGAGTTTTCTGTCTATAAATTTGCAGTAGTAGCACTGTGTTTCGCATTGTGTTCGTTAGACTGCAGCAATCTCCATCCCTATTACGTTACTATAGCTATTATTACAGCTGCTGAAATGTCTGTGGGCGATCCTGTATCCTCTACGGGGATGACGTGAATTGAATAATTTTCGTCATGGGTGGCTGATAAGCATATGGTCTGACAAGTCGTGAGCTATAGACACTGACAACAGAGCAAGGAGTGCTTTTCTATTTATAGAATGAACAACAGAACATAAAATAATTCACAAAAATCTATGCCAGATTTTTGTGAATTATTTTATGTTCTGTTGTTTTCGGTATACGTTAGCTTTATTTACATCCTAACTATTATTTTAAATGGGAATGTTTGTGTGTTAAATACTCTTCCAATAATCATGAAATTCCGCATACGCGTTTTCAGGAGAAGATAAAAGGACATAGGCTATCTTTCATCCAGAAAACAGTACTGTACTAACCTACATTTACGCAGGTAACATGCACATAGAAACACATATAGAAGATATAACATACATATGCTTATTGTCTTTTCATTTTTAGGGTTCTGTACCTCAAAAGGAAAAAACCGATCCCTTATAGGATCACTTTGTTGTCCGTCTGTCTGTCTGTCAAGGCCCTTTATCTTGGGAACGCGTGGAGGTATCGAGTTGAAATTAAAATGACATATTTAGATCTACAGTCTCTTGAAGCTGCGAAAAAATCAAACTTCTAAGTTAACGTAAAAAAAGATACGGCCGTTTATACCGCAAAAAACGTATATTTCGACACTCTCAAGGGAATCAAAATTTATAGGGTATTTTCCGTTGACCTAGAACTATGAAATTTGGCAAGTAATACCGTCTTATACTACAAGTATAGGGAAAAATCTGAAACTATACATTTGTAATTAAATCATTAAAAAGACAGAGTCTTTATTCAAGGAACGGCGGTACAAATTTTGAATTAAGTTATACCTACAAATTTGTACGAAACCCTCGCTCGGTGAGCGACTCCGACTCGCACTTGTTTAGATTACTCTTGTAGAAAGCGAAAAAGTCGAAGACAAGGAAATAAATAGTAAGCATATTCGATTTAGAACAGCTGTCTGCATATTACACAAATATTTAACCCGTTTAGAATTCAATACAATTCAAAATCTCATAGTTTTTTATATTGATATCGCATCCAATATATGCAAATTGAGTCAGAGGTGACCGAAGATGTCAGATAACCTTTCAAAGCCCTATTACCAATTATTTTATTGAACTAACCCTTATCCTGTCATGTTGTGGACAGAAACACACCTGACGAATTGATAGCCCAATTTGCATATTTATTCACGAGGAATTATTATGTCAGAAAACATGAAGTTAGACGCGTCAAAGAACATCTTTCTACACCAAATGCTTTCATAATGACGGTACAGCCTTAGGCGAAAGCAGTTTAAGGTATATTTTGATAATTCTCCAATCATCTGGCCTGTAATTTGTTCAATTATATTATTGAAACATTTTTTTGTGGTAGAATGATTTATTGTACCTTAATTATGTTAGGAATTTCGGAGAATTTCATCATGGTGTATATAATTGGCGGACTGTTAATAATGGCGGATTTCTCTTTATGATACTAACGTATAATTTTTAGTTTTAGTAAATATTATGGAGTAATCGTATGTTTTTGTCACGTTTTAGCAAGTATGGCTTGGCAAGTTTTATTGTACTTTGCTTTCATTTATGTCAAGCAGAATGCGTCTTCCTTTATATAGGTAACTACTCTAGAAACTTTCACATTTTACTTACATTATAATTTATATTCTCGGTTCAAAACCGCTTTATGTAAAATTTCCCTTTCGATAAATCGACCTTAACTTACTATTTTCTGCAGGACAGAATTAGCCTAGTGCGGAGAATTATATCGATTCCAAATAATAATGGAATGAAATTTCTGTTTGTATTTGTAATTTTTTTATGACAATAAATCTTATTATTATTATTATTTATAGCTTCACGCCAGCAAAGACACGTCACCATCAGCTTGGTATATGTAATAGATATAAAGATGATAGGTTAGAAGATCTGTATTAAATAAATTAACTGTATGGATGACGCAGTGCATTTTCATTCAGTGCTTTACTGTACGGAAAGTTAAATCAAATGAAATAGCAGATCTACAAATAATTGATTCGAGTCTAGATGCTCTTTGTTGGTATTGTTTTAATGCAAGTTTTTTTTTAATAATATAATATAATAATACATACATACATAGATTCACGCCTGTTTCCCAGAGGAGTAGGCAGAGACTACGGATTTCCATTTGCTACGATCCTGACACACTTCTCTGGCTTCATTCACTTTCATCACATTCCTCATACACGCGAGTCGGTTCAAGGAGCTCTTAACCTGGCCTTTGTCCAGGACGCCTCCGATCTGGTCGAGAAACGTTCGCCTAGGTTTTCCTCTTGCGACTGTTCCATTCACACTAGCCTTATTATAATAATATAATATAATAATATAATATTCTATCACATACACACACCATCTAGCCCAAACTAAGCAGAGCTTGTACTATGGGTACTAGACAATGGATATACATACATATATACTTTTTTTTTGTAAATACATACATATTATACATAGAAACACCCAGACCAAGACAAACATCCATGTTCATGCACACAAATGTTTGACTTGTGCGAGAATCGAACCCGCGAAATAAACGTCTTTTGTATAAATATATATCTTATATACAAGATATACTTTCACAAAAGACATTTCATTTATTACTAGATTTGGCCAGCAGCTGCGTTCGCGTTATTTTAGATTTAGTTAATAAACTATTCTACGGGGACAGTACCTTCACTTTGTTTTTCTGTACCCTTGAAAACGTGTATTTCATGATGTTCATCGGTTTAGTAGTTAAGGCGTAAAAACGTTACAAACAAATAAACTCACATTCGCATTTATAATATGAAGTAAGGATTATGGTTAGGTTAGGATTAGAATACACAAATGTATACAAACGTGAGTAAAATTAGCTTAAGATAGTCCGCTATTGTAAAGAAGGTTATAATAAAATATTATACTATGGCACTATAATCTTAGTAAGTGTACTTTAAAAATAACTTGTTCTCGTAGACATTAATTAAAGGTTTGTTCTGCATTCGTCCCGCATGTTTCGTCCCAAACGTAGAAATACGCATTCGTCCCTAAAAATCCTACATCTCATATTAAAATGTAACTCAGACTCTTTACAATTATAAATTGGATGCTTATCCTCCTCCGTACAATACTTTAAACAACTCTTGCGGCCTTTACAAGCCTGTAAATCAAAACGAGTGTCACCAGCAAATTATTAAATATCATTACGAAGTGCTTCTAATAAAATAGGCCCACTAAACTCCAAAAATGCATGTAAATGATAACTTACTCGTGGAGAAGTACGAGATTCTTCCAATCCAATACAATAAGTTAAAACGTTCTTAAAATTTGCCCTTAATGTAATTCCTATTTCGTCCCAAATTACGTCCTCCCTTTTTTGTCTCTGTTTTTTTTGTATGGACTTTTTGCTGTATCGTCAGCCAAAAATATTTTACAATATCTGGTTGATCTTTCGGCAAAACTTTGGGCTTATGATTGCACGACACCATGAGCCCGACAACGTAAAGATTTAAAATATATTTTAACCATGTTTTGTTTTGCTAACCATGAGCACAAACTGTAAGACGAAAAAGGAATAATTCAAAAAGAGGGGCGATTGAGGAACATTTTAGAATGTGGGACATAAACGCAAATGCGGAACAAACCTAATTAAATTGTTACTTTCAAAAGCTTTACCGCATCTAATTTTAAGCTCAATTGGCATCCTGCATACCCAAAAACAAAGAGACACGTCAACATTCCGTAATTTACAAAATCTCATAAAGCGCACCGCGCACTCATGCATATTTAATAATGTGCATCGCAATTAAGCTCAGCGTACACCTACAAGTTCAAAAATATGTTTCATTAACGTAACACATAATATAACAACTTTCATAACATGGAATAATTAATTATAAAAGTATGTTTAAATGAAACTTACACGATTCTTTAATTATTATTTAACATTATCAAGAAATGTTAAACGAAAATATAATTGCCAAAATTATTCATAAGTCTCGTATACACGTAGGTGCTTTTTAATTAAGTTTACTGTAAGTTTCCTTTGTTGTACTGAATAGTTAAAGAGTACATATTGAATTTTACAATGATTCGGTAGAAGTAATTTTAGCCTCATCTACACAAGAGTTTCTCGAACTTAAGCGACGAGAAAATCTTATGCGATTTTTTTATGCGGAACCTCTTTATACGATTTGGAGTTTAATTCATTTTCTCCGTAGTTGAGACATTCTAGATAATGATAGTAGGCGTTCTTAATGCGTTTATTGTAGCATTTGTTTTTAAAATCAGAGGTCAGGAGTTCAGGTGGCAAGCATGGCTTGCGGAAGACCATACTCATAATATTTTTATTCACTAAAATGCAATTTTATTTTTAAATATTGCTTGTAATATGCTCTATAGGCTACTAGTATTTTTATTGATCCCTTCTCGTTATGGTTTACTTACACTAGGTGAACAAATAACTTTGATGGACAGCTGAAGTTATGCAATGACCCAGAGTAAACTCCCAATCGTAAGGGCGTAACTGAAAGCGACCAAATTCAACGCGAGCAGTAGGCGGCAGTCGCCTCTGTGTAAGCAATGCCTGAACGTCTGAAGGGGTTGAATCCCCTTCAGGCCTTCAGTAAGCCGAAGTCGTCTACATACGTACTTGTCTACACGATCTAGTGTACATGAGGCTTGGAGGATTACTAAATGTATGTAAATACATTGCATTTACAATAAATGTCTTGACAGTTATAAATTAAGTACATTTTGATGTTCATGTGTCGTTAAAAATTGTCCGTTGTTTAATTATATGCAAAGGCCACCGCGCTGCAGCTCTTCATTTAAAGCGGAACGTACACATGCTTGCTTGCATTGATGCTGATTTTCGCATCGTCGTCAAGTCGTTAGTTTCTTGCAGCTGGTCTCATGACATTTCATTTAGTTAGAAGAAGTGAAAAACTAGACCCAATATTTTTTTCTTATCTTTGATTATCCTCGTATAAGTGTACATATGAAATAACTGTCGCTATATGCAGTGACATAACGCAAACGCACACATAACAATTTTGAGGCTTCACTTTCGAGATGAAATTTATTTAAAATAGCCGTTTTGCGTTATTATTCTAAACACGGATGGATAGTCTGACCAAACCTTTCAAACCGATTAAAACGAATAGCCCCGGGCTAAAGTTAGCGATGAATGAATTAAACGGCTAGTGGCTACACAGATTAATCTTTTGGCTAAAATATTTCATTTTAAGATTTTATTTTTACTGTTTTTTATTTTCCAATATCCCAGTCTAAATATGGTTCAGCCAATTTGCCGACATGAGGTAATTAAATGTAAACGGTAGAAGGAAAGTCAGTCTGATATATAACTTTTATAAAGGTTTCTGTATACCTACAGTTAAATATCGATTGCAGGTAAATTATATAAGAGAAATATTATGTCAGGAGTATTGCATAAAAACTCTTAAGTCTTTGCCTACATAAATGTTTTGATTTATGTATAAATAAAGAGTGTTTGTGCCCGCCATTGGCAATTATATGGAGGCAGCACGAATTAACCGGTTCACCCAGATATATAACACCCTGTTAGAGGAACTGGTGTGATGGAACACTGTCATTTCATTTTGCCCAGTAAGTACTACTGTTCATATAGCTGTTCTCGTTCTTCGTCCTTCGCGGCAACACGCAGGTATGGAAATCGAGCGTTCAACCGCGTACCAACAATTGGGCTGTATGATTTGTTGTCTTTCCATCTTGGTAGTATAAATAATTAATAATAGTTGAACAATTCCTAAATGGTGTATTTTCTAAATTTATGATACTAAAAAGAGATTGAGTTAATTCTGCCATAAAGTCCCTTAGCAGCAGTAGCCCAATGGATACGGCAGAGGACTTGCGATCAATAGAATCGAGTCCCACCCATTGCACTACCGAAGTAAAGTCGCTTTTAACACAAGTATATTAGCTTACATAGGGATTAACAAATATACTAGTAATCTATACATCTATAAAAATAAATAAAATTGAAGTGTCTGTTTGTAATGTCAAAATAACAGCTTTTTATCTAATGCATATAAAAGTATATAAGGTGCCTATACGAAAACATCTATTTTTTAAATTTTTGCCTGTCTGGCTGTCTGTTTGTTCCGGCTAAAACGGCTAAACCGATTTTGACGGGACTTTCACTGGATAGCTGATGTTATAAGGAGTAACTTAGGCTACTTTGGTTTTAGAAAAAAAATAGGATTCCGCGGAGACAAACACTTTTTAGTTAAAATCTACGAGGACGAAGTCGCAGGTAACAGCTAGTATATAAATATAATAGTTATCCAAATTGCTAAGAATATTAAAAACGCACCCTATACCATTTATAGATTAACAAATAAAACGCAACCAAAACCATTAAGTAATGCAACGTCAAACAGTTCTTTACTAACTTAAGACCACCCTCGTTTAAATAAATGCTTCCAAAAAACATCTTCTGTCATTGCCGTCAATGCCATTTTATCAAAAGGAAAAACATCAGTTCATTGCAATTCCTTTAAACAGATGTCGATAAAATCCGAACAACTACTATTGGTTCACAAAGAATGGAACGGTAAAGTTCGGCTAAACAACCGTCAGGCCCTTTTAAAAACCATTATCGTTCAAAACGGAGCCACTCTATGCGAAACTTCACAGCAACTGGCGGGTGGGGCCACACTGCCAGCGGAGAGCATACTATCCTCGCATATAGTCTCTATTACTCCTACTGGAAGTGCGATCGAATTATTTCATAATTTAATAAACGAAAACTGGATACAGACATATTCTTTGATAATGTAAGTCGAATGGCTAAAATGGCGTTAATGCACTTTTATATAATCTATACTAATATTATAAAGATTTGATTTTTTTTTGTTTGTAAGGATTTAACTCAAAAATAACTGAACCGCTTTTAAAAATTATTTCACCATTATATAGCTATGTTATCACCGAGTAACATAACCTATAGTTTGTTTAAAAAAAGTACTATTACCAACATAACCTAACCTACTTTTCCGCGAACGAAGCCGCGGGAAAAAGCTAGTAAGTTTATAAAAAGGAACGGTTACCGTTTTATTTGATTTTTTGTATTGTGTTGTATTGTTAACTTTTTGAAGTATACATAATTTATTAACATTTTATGTTTATATAACGTTTCTTTATTCAAGGCTAACTTTTAGAAAAACCAGTATAGCATATAGGTGTTTATTTATTTATTTATTTGGATCGCCAACAAATGATACACATTTCTTACTTCTAAATAATAATTTACAGACATGCCTTGTGCTCATTCACTTACAGGCAACCACATCTAACAAAAATAAAAAATTTCGTCACAAAAACTAAGTAAAAACTCTAAATACATTAACATAATATTAAAATTAAAATTATATTGAAGTTTTAGTTTAACTGTATGCTTATATTGTTTTATTGATAAATAATTAAATATAGTAGGTATATAGTAAACATAGTACGATAGATACCGCCTACAGCCTGAATGTGAAGTGTTTGCCGACGAATGAAACATTTTATTGTCAGCGTGTGTGAAGTTCTCCGAGACACGAGTATAATTGTATTGTATATTAATTAATGTTACCAAATAGCACAATGGCTATCTTATCTTATGTGGGGGCCGGTCAGTGCAGACCGGCGACACTTCGACCCAGTGGGATCTTTTGTGTCGACACTCTCCCAATAACGACGGGACCGACGGCTTAACGTGGTCTCCGAGGCACGGAGCAGGCGATAATTGTCAATCAATACGCACATAATTTCGAAAAGTCATATAACTAAGACATCGGACTTGCGGTCGAGAGATTGCGGGTTTAAATTATCAACCACCCATTGTACTGCCAGCGTGAACCCACTCTTGACACAAGCATTCTTAGTTAAAGGAACAGTATGAATACTAGTAATTTGTAAATATTTAGTATGCACTTCTCTGAGCAAAGTAAATTTCAGCAGATTATATTTAATACTAGTTTTCACCCGCGGCTTCGCTCGCGTTAATTTAGAATTTGACAATCAATTCGGGTTGTACTCTGCTTGTGATAATATAGTTCAATCATGATTCGAAAGATAAATAAATAAATAGACACGTGGCGCCATCTATTATCATAAGAACGTTATTATTGTTTTACTCGGTAACAGTAATTTTTTTCGGGATGAAAGGTAGCCTATGTTTCAGTCTCCATGAAGGTATAAATAAAAAATGTTTATCTATCAATCTCGTAGTGTAAGCGGGTGACCAAAATTTATTAATATGTACTGGTGGCAGAGCTGTCACTTTTAATTAATGTTTACTAAAAATGTACTTATCTATATTGTGTTCTCTTAAAAAAATTACATATTTACATAATATTGTGAAAGCTATCGTGTTTTTAGAAATAAAGTATGTTTTTTTTCTTCTTTCTTCTTTCTTTCTATGTCCGTTTCTGTATACCTGTCAACGTATATGCAAAATTTCAGGATGATCGGTTCAGTAGTTTAAGCGTGAAAAGGTAACAAACAAACAAACCAATTTTCGCTTTTATAATATTAGTTAGGATTAGCTTTTGTATATACTTTTAGAAAAAGATAGCCTGCTGAGTTACTGAAGAGAATGTTTGATGGGTTACGGTATTCCATATTGCCTCATTGGTGGCGTGGCATTTGTTTGCATTGGTAGTTACTACCGTGGTTTATACCGATCACGAGCTTCTAAAAGTGTTTTCCGTGATGACCAAAGTGTTATTAGATTGTTCTATTTGGAAATGCATAGTAGTGTGACGAAACGTTGGTGTAATATAAAAATACCTGTTTAGCAGTTTGTTATTTCTGGCGTCTCAGGTATATAATATAATCTATATATTAATACGTGAAGCAAAAACGTTCTACCCCTTTTTATGAAAATTGCGCGGACGAAGGAGTATGAAATTTGGCACAGTTAAAGTATATATGGAGAAAGAGTGGCGAATTCAAATATTTATATAAATTATGCATTAGAAATACATTAAATTAATGAAAAAACACTACACGCACACAACCATGCATTTGACACACGCAGTCGAATCGCGTTCGTAGTATTTCGGTATAGTTCAGCTGATATAGTACTATTCTTCGTAACTATGGTTACACATTATATCAATCAGCAATATCTTACTTTTAAATCAATCATGGTCGAATTTTGACCACTAAAATTAATGAATGGGCTAACTATGAACGTTTAAAAATTACTATCCCTTATATGCGACTACTCATAATAGTACTTGGTAAATGTGGTTTACATATAATTTTCATGTTTAATACTTAACTTACTCATCAAATTTAATTAATATAAATATGTACCTAAATATGATGGATAGCATGTTATCACTTGGATGCAAATTTGACCATTGGACCGCTTTATGAGTAAAATTCGAGTATTCTCACCTTCAAGTGCCAATTCAAAATTAATTTGAGTGAATCATATAGTTCAAAGAACCTACAACCCAATGAACAAATAAAGTCATAGAATAAATATTGCTCAGGTATCAAATAAACACCTATATTAGCTTACAATGCAGAAGAACTATCATACAGTAAAACATTCTTAATTTCACAACAATGTAAAGTATGTAAATACACTTTATATAACTAAATAAGATAACTCTTATCCAGTACCTACTTCGCTCCGCTTATGAGCCGCATCGCTCACACAAAGGACCAGCATTGAATTAATAGCAAAGAGCAATTCAATAATGCTCCAATGATTTTTAATATTCGAACAATTCGCAGTCGATGTATTGTCCATTCACCGAGACCATTTTTGGTTGTACCACACAAAGACACAATCAACTCTAATAGGATTAATATAAAGTCGAATTTTGCTTTTAAAAATGCTATCCCGTGATCCAGACAACATGTGTGGACGGTTGAGAATAATTACGGGATTGGTCCAGACCAATATTTCATGGTTGATCGACCGACATCATAAGACCAGATAGAATTTTTCAATAAAGCAATTTTAAAGCGGTTTACACTCGCTGCACTTGCGAAATCTGTTTTAGAAATTTTATTACTAACTTGTTTTTGATAAATAGTTGATATTTTGATGTACAAAGAGCGGTTGAAATTTGCGGTTTTGGGTATGGGACAGATGCGACAATAACTCTGTGGTTAGAGCTGTGATTTGATTTTGAAATGTTGTGAGATCATTGAAATTATATAAACTATGGCCAACGAAATTAATATTAATTAAAATTTCAATATTTAGGATACTCATACGGATATATTTAAAGCGATAGGAGTATCCAGCCTATTACAATATTACCTAGCACAATAGTAGTTTGCTAGGTTTTTCAGCGTGAACATGCCATAAAATATAGATATATGATGTCAAGATGAGCATCTTGATGATGAAGATGAAGATGAGTCTTTATACACGTCCAAACATCCATCAGAAAAATAACTTCGACAGTTTTTAGTCAATCGCGCGACAATAATTAACAATTTGATACACACAAGACAATTTACAAAGTAATAGCTTACGTACACATCGAAGAAATTGATTCAATACCTTTGACTTAAATGACGTTTCGGTGGCTGATCCACCCAATTATCGGTTTTGTAGATGTAAATGTAGTAAGTGCAAGAACATAAAAATCATTACACATGGCAGGATTAAAAAAGCAAACGAAAACATATTCTACTTTTAAAATTCAACTTTATGTAGAAGTTGAATTTTAATTTTATTGACAGAGCTGATGCAAATGATTCCGGGAAAATTATAAGAATTAAAAAAATCAAGTTTCTTTCGCATTCTTTGAACAGCAGCATCCACAAAGTCTGTCCAACACAGACGGTTACCGCAACTTTCATTGTAAAATAACGCAATTAAATATTTCCACTCTCGATATTTTTTAAGAGTTCCATTCAGAACGATATTGTCCGTCGGATACTTTAGAGCTTCTGTAAATTTTATATTATCCGATGCAAATCTTTGTCGTGATACCATTTGTAAATAATTTTTGACACAGAGTCAAAATTTAAATCTGGAGCAATCTGTTTTAGGCAATATCTATGTTTATGTGTCAGGGATCGCAAATAAATAATCTTATATTTCGCTCCTGGCGCTAAGACTTTCTAGATCTTGAGAAAATAGTTTGCTGTGCTGAGACCAGACCTGATACCAAACGTAATATTTATCAAGGTGAGTTAAATAAAGATAAAACTAAAACCGCTATACTATCAATCATGCAGTTTATACCACTACAACTTTATTCTTTAAAGAGATATCTTTATTATATATTTAGTACAATAATTAATAGAAAGTCTTATCTTGTTAACTAGCTGTATTTGTCACTTAAATAACTGTCCTGTGGCGTTCATACGGTTTGCTTTGTGACTTAGTGACTAAATGATTTTTTAATTTGACTTAAAGAGAAAGAGATCTTTGGACTTATCATTAGTCCGCCATTAAAACTTTTATAAATGTAGTGTTGAATTAAATTCTAAATAGTAAATGTAGAAACTTTTCATGTAGGCTTAAATCCACTATGCAAAGACAAATTAAATTTTAGTCATGTTAGCCATTATAACAGTCGTGTAATTTTAGGCAGCGGTAGTAATGATTCCTTTTCATCCAAAATTTTAAATAAATAATCAATTTACACAAATCACGACTATACCGACAACCCTTTTACATAAAAATTTAAAAAAATCAGCGCAGAAGCAATTACTTTGTGAAAATATACCTTTTTAAAAACTGCTCTTAATATTTCAGCATAGTGCTCAGTCTCAAAGGCTAACAAAATCTTGTTAAACTTAATGAACAAACTTAGAGTCTCAGTTAAATTAGACACTTGCTTTGCCACCCTCGCGGCGGAAGCTGTGTTAATAATGCTGTCGAATTTTATATTCATACTCACAGCTTTTGTTACTTTGTAGTTTATAGAAATACAAGGTTTTACGGTAAAGTAGGCCGTAAATACCATACATATTAGTGAACAACTTTGTCTAGAGACTAGTACACAAAAAGCGTACTTATTGCTGTATATTTATTGGGTCACCATGATCAAATTGTTAAATTGTTACATAGTTATATAAGAAACATTGTATACAAGCGTTAGTGAACCTTATCAAATAAATAAATAAATTTCAATAGCAATGAAGTTGATCATTTTGGCTATCTCCTGGAGATAAGGTAATTTTTTAAAATTATTATTATGAGCCTAATTGGCGTCCCACTGCTGAGCAAATGCGTCCCCTTCCAACTTCCATCTATCTCGAGATCATCTATGACGAGACGAGCTCGATGCCTTTAAAAGGGATTGGCAACTCAGAACAAGCGATCGAGATAGAAGGTGATTTTATAAATCGTAAAATAAACATTGTGAACTTAACATCTAAAAACTACCATAAACTTTGTTTTACTACTGTTCCTTAGCGACTATTTAAAAATAAAGTAATATCTGAACTCGTTTCACATGGTTTAAAAAAATGCCTCATTCTTTGACTAGTATTGGCTCTGCGGTAGACTCCTCTGTGGCGTGGGACCTAACTCAATGACTGGTGAAATATGGGTGGCGTACGTAGGTACACTAAGACGAGGGTGTGGGCCTCTGACTAGGTGCCTGTGAGAGACTATGTATGTAAAATGTATCAGCATTTGGCCAAATACATTTTACGCCACTAATAATTATAAATTTTCTATTACGAACCTAGACCCAATACCGCTATGTAGTTCTATTATTGGTTCAAAATTCTAATAAAAAAGCACAGTACGTGACATCACGATGACTCCACACAAACCCTAAACCAATATTTAAATAAAACCTCATATTAACTGAACAGTTGTTGAGTTGCAGTACTTCAAATTGTCAATGAATTTTATTTTTTAAATAAAGCACGTACATTCTGGAGCGTCTATATATGTTGTTTTATCATTTTGAAGGGTCCTTGATGTCTAATTAGGCGTGCATAGTCACATGTGACCGATCAGCGAAGTTAAGCAATCTTTACCAATATTCTTTTTTGGATGGGGGACTGCTGCTTCTATTGGAAACAATAGTGAAGCAGTTAGTATCGGCGTTAGCAGATAACAGCTTCTAGTAGTCTATAATTCCGAAACATCCAATGTAACAACTGAAATATGGATCTACTTCGATTCTTGGTGACTGTAAGTAAATCCATGCATAATAGTCTCACGACTCTATCTTGAATAAGTAGGCAACCGTCAACAAATAGTGGCAACCAGAGACAATAAAGTTTGGCCGAGAGAATAATAAACTATGAATAAATAATTAGTAGTTTTAATTTTGTTTATGAAATATCTCTGAGTCGTGTCTGGAACTCCAATCAAATTATTGTTGTAATTCATGAAAAAACAATTCATAATTCTGTATTCGATGTCAGAGCCAACACTAACCTGATTGTATGTTCAGATCAGGTGCAATAATCGTATATTATGGTTAGCCACACACACGATATTTTATAAGTGGGTTTATGTGCCAAAACTGTTTGAAGATTTTTATGAACTTTGCCACTTGCTCTAGCAATATGGAGTCTCATTTTTAAAAGGGTTGGTAACGTACAAGAAATGCCCTGGTATTGCGAGTGTCATAGACAATGGTATCCGTTAAATGTAATGTGAGTGCGTGCGTATGTACAACTTTAATAGAATGAAATAATTACTGCTATAATCACCTCACCAACTCCCCGAAAAGTTATTATGAAAACTTTACGAGAATTTTCTAATGCCACATAGCGTCTAACTGTGACAATGCTGCCAGTCTTCCGAGCTCGTTACCAGTTAACAGAAATGCTGGCGAATTCTACGACGCCTAAACTAGATTTGTAAATATTTAGTACCTTTTATCTGTTAATACGTGTGTAAATTTATATTAAAGTAATTAATATAGTTATAATTAATAATGTATAACTTATTGTAAGTAGGTATATAGTCGTATTAAGTTGGCAATTTCATAGGTAGTACTAGGCAATTTCATATCTACAAATGATAAATATAGATATATAAAATTCTATTAAGTCTTCAAAGGACAACGAGTTATTAAGTCTCTGTTATAATACAGCCTTTATACAGCTTTACTTACTCAATTAACTAAACAAAACATTAAGATTTAAAAATCTAAGAAATTCATTTTAAAATTTAAAGACGTGGCTAGAATAATACCTTGAACTAAAGATTTTTTTATATTAATTCTTAGTAACGTCTTTCTATTAGAAATATTATCAAAGCTTCGCAATTTTTTAATCTAAGTGATTGAATACGTTAAAAGGTCAAGGAGGCCTTTTGGATAAAACAAATAAAGGCTACAGTCCAAATGTTATTAACTGTGTAGCGCCTAAGTTCCAGTGATAGATATACTAATTGGAAATATAAATGGCTATACCACAATTTCTATATAAGGAATTTATTTGCCGACATAAAATGTTATGGTAATAAATTAATATATGCATTTTATATTATGTACATAGGTAGGTACGACAATGTAGCGAGTCTAATTTAATCTGCCAGTTGTATTGGCCGCTTGCGAGCCGTTGCCACTCAAGATGTTAACTATTTTCTTTCCTTTTTTTGAGGAACTGGTAAAATGCTGATATTATTATCAGTTTAACGACAAATAAAATTTTGGTTCTGGATTTCTTACTTATATCTTAGTGCAGTAAATTTGTTTCTGTTCAAAAGACATATACAAGTACATAGCTTCTTAAAAAAGCGATGTGCCATTAGCGGAGGACCACTTGAATAATTACGAAAGCAAAAATACACAAATACTACATTTCTGTTTGTCTTCTTAGTCAATAGAATGAATACAGGTTGTTGATTTTGAATTTTTCCTTTGTTTTTTCTAAATTGAATTGGATTTGAATTGGGTAAAACCGAGAATAGTACTAAGTAATTATATATTTCTGCTATAAAATATAGCTTTTCCTAGATAGCTAGGTTTTAATTCTTCAAATGGGTAAAAATATAATTTCTAAATACATGAACAGCATTAAGTATACATATCTATAATTTATGTAAATTTTATTTTATGAAACTGCAGAACAGTTCGTAATGGTCTTGAATTAAAATAAAACAGTTTATGTCCATAAAAAATGTACATATTATTGTGCCCAGAATATAAATGGTAACACAGTTTTCTAAAGCAAATTAGTTTTAACTTTGTATAAGATATTGTTGGTACCAAAGTTTGAAGTTTATTGCACAATTATTGATGTACGAAATACTTTTTGAACATACAGCTGGGTTTAAGAGGTTTTTAATAATAGTCTAGTATATATGTACAATATGCGTAACCAGAGGCATTTTATGTTTCAACGGTTCTAGCTCTGGGTAGAATTGCTTTCATGATCTGTGTATCATTGAAAGACATAACACCATTGTTTTCTGTAAAATTCTCAAAGGTAACTGAACTAGCTGGAATCACAATGTAGCTTTTTATAGTCTAAGATCCCAGTATAAAACGACATTCACCGAGCTGGTTAATAGATGAAAAGTATTTTATAAAATAAAATAAATAAAATAAAATATCTTTATTTCGGACATTAATGTTGGTATGTACCTACATAAAAAAAGTCCATAGATTGTTTAGTAATGGGTTAGTAACAGAATGTACTTATAGTCTATATTAGTAGTGTTAGTAAGGCCGCCCTCTAGGCACCGTGTGGTAGCACTATAGGTACCTCTACGCTACGTTGTGTGAGATCTATGTATGTGTACCTATAGCTATTTCCACCCAGTGCCGTTGTATAGGACAGTCTGGCCTGTTAACAATCATTTTCAGGATGCCGTTCCGAGTGTTACGCAAGCGCTGTAGCAAGGAAGCCGCTTTTTTACGCATGATAGCGTGAAAGCCATCTGTGCGAGCTTCGGCAAACATGCCCGATGCACTACAACGCCGCGGCAGCCGCAACAGCATCCTGAAGGCGTTGTTATATTGTACGCGCAAGACGTTGTAGGCTCGGCTTGTATATGACACCCACAGGCCGCTCGAATAGAATGACTGACAGAACGCTTTAAATAAGGTCACTTTGACGTCTGCCGTGCAGCGTGCAAACCTGCGGGCTAGCATACCCTTCACCGCCAACGCCCTGCGCTCCCGCTCTATATCACTGTCATCGCGTAGATCACTGGTGACAATGTGACCTAAATACTTGAAATGCTCAACCATGTTTAGTACTACGCCATTGAGATACACTGGAGGTACACGGCGGGGCTTTTGTTTTTTAGTTTAAAAAATTAGGATCTCACTCTTCTTAGAGTTGTATTTAAGACCATGCACCTCCGCATACGTCTCGCAGATCGATAGTAGCTCTCTCAACCCACTTATCGATGGACTGAGCAGCACCATGTCATCCGCGTAACTTAAGTTGTTGACACAAGTGCCGTCTATGTGACAGCCTACATGTGTGCTGCTCAGTCGCTCGATAAGCGGGTTCATATATAGATTAAATAACAGAGGTGAGCTTAACCCCCCTTGCCTTACACCACACTCCATTTTGTACTCATCCGACAGAGTACCGACCCATCTCACCCTGTTTGTCTGGTTAGCATACCAGTATCTGAGGAGCGCTGTGTATTCCGCCGGCACACCCGTGCCCCTCAATTTGTCCCATAGCACATAATAGGCAACGAGATCGAAAGCTTTCGACAAATCGAGAAAACACGCGTAGACCGTCGTCCTCCTCGAGGTATAGTACTTGACTGTGTGTTTTAGGCTAAGTATGGCACTCTCCGTGGATAGGCCCGCCCTGAACCCGAACTGGGCATCATGCACTTCAACGTGTTCTGAAAGGCAGCTGTTCAACACACTGTCAAGCACCTTAGCCATGGTGGTGGCAAGCGAGATGGGTCGATATTTATTCATATCGGACGTGTCGCCCGTCTTGTTTTTAACAATGGGTACTACTGTCGTCCGCATAAGCGGCTCGGGTAAATAAGAGTGACTGAGGCACAGAGTAAAAAACAGAGAGAGTACTCTAGGCAAATGAACCCCCGCGTGCTTAAGATGTTCAATGCTGAGGCCATCGTGACCCGGCGATTTTCCATGTTGCATTCCAGAAATAATTTTAGTAACTGTCTCAGCTGGTATTTTAGTAATTCGCTCGGTCACAGTAGCCTCAGCACTTCTCCTATCACAAGACCCTGAGTTCAAGGGCGACCACACAGAAAATTTTATATAAAATTAAATATGTCAATAAATATATTGCAAATGGGTTGACAAAAAAATTTCAGTCCAGAATATGATTAATTAACAATTCAAAAATTATTTTTTAAGCATTTAACTGGTTTGGGTTATAGACAAATTCCATACCAATCGAAAGTATGAAGCATATAGAATATGCAAACGTTAGGGTGAATATTTTTTCCCGTCACAACTCTTGGGTAAACAGGTAAATCGATACTAGTAACATGCGCTGGTCTGATTAATGAATTCAAGTTAAAATAAAAAATATTTCATTACGAACACGGTGGTATAGGGTTGTCTGCAAAATATCAGTCCAGAATTCCGGTTGTTGAGTTGTAACAAGTGAAATATTGCTGCGAGTGAATACGTGCGACAGAGAGGTCCCAGCGAACCATCCCATGCGATAGAAGAGGACACAACATTGCAGCTGTGTGTAGTTCGTCCATTAAATGAAATATACTCTATTAGATTTTGCCCGCGGCTTCGCTCGCATTAATTTAGAATTTGTCAATCAATTCGGGTTGTATTCTGCTTGTAATAATTCAATCATGATTCGAAAGACACGTGGCGCCATCTATTATCATAAGAACGTTATTATTGTTTTCCTCGAGAACAATAATTTTTTTCAGGATGAAAGGTACCCTATGTCCGTTTCCGTACACTTAAAAACGTATATGCAAGATTTCAGGACGCTCGGTTCAGTGGTTTAGGCGCGAAAAGGTAACAAACAAACAAACTCATTTTCGCTTTTATAATATTACACTACTTTCCTATGATTGTGACATGATTTGTGAACTAGAAAAATAAATAAAATGTTGGAATAAGTTGTTATGTTCGTCTTGTAGCATAAGCTTATGTTTGCAGCCAATTATGTGGTCTCGGGTTCGATTCTCAGGTCGAACAAAGTGGCGTTATTTTTTTCTGTTAGGAAATTCTCAAACGTGTGATCTACATATTTTCTTTCCCCTGTATTGTTTCAGTAGATCATCAAGGCATTCAACATTTTGTCCTCATATTATTTAGAAAGTTCTAGAAGGTTCATAGCGGCAATGCCAAAAGATATAACCCTCCGTAATCTACTTGCTTGCAGAATACCTATCGATTTCCAGAAGATTAGTATGCGATCCTCGTTTTTTAAAACTTAGTAAGTTATCGTCAGTGTTCAGTTTGCCTTTGAACTTCTCTGAAGCACTTTATTCGTATGTTGGAAATAGAACTGAAATTTGTTTCAATCGTTTTTATTTTTGCTTCTTACTTCGTTCCTTCGTGATACTAATTAAAACTCCAAAAAAATTGTTTATTTTTGTATAGGCCTCGGACTTTTACGGCAAATTTAATTTTTTCGTTTCTATAACAGACAACTCCCGCACTATGAAAAATTCCTGTGTCGCGGGAACTTTACAAACATTCAAACAACGGACACAAAGAACACCCAGTCTCGAAACAATAATTTGTGAATCATACAAATTTTTGTCCCGTGCGGGATTCGAATCTACGACCCTCGGCGCAGTAGTAGCGGCGAGGTTAACACTTACACCACTACACCATCCGTACAGTCAAAGTTAGGGTAACAAACATAAACGTATAGATAAGAACGATGAGATAACACATATATACATAGCCTCACGTCTTTAAGGGGATAGGCAGCGATGTATCAGGAGTTATGGTTTTGTGTCCCAGGCAATGGGGGCAGGCTATTGCCATTATCAGACACCGGCCAACAACTAAATTGAGTAGTAGAGTCTTGCTGATTTCAGCATGAATTGGCCGGCTCGACCGGGGAAGGACTTACCCTCTCACAGAATATCGACGTGAAATAGCGGTAGTCCTACTGTTGTGTTTCGTTCGGTGAGTGAGAGTACCGGAGGCCCAATCACCCCCTTTCCCCCATCCCGCTCCCTTTCCGTCCCACGTCCTTTCCTAAAGGGTCGGCAACGCGCAAGTGATACATCTGGTGTTGCAGGCGTCCATAGGCTACGGTGACCACTTCCCATCAGGTGGGCCGTATGCTTGTTTGCCATCTCAATTGTAAAAAATAAAAAAAAAATTTAAAATACCCAACAACACTTTGCCCTACCCTAGAAGTCTATACATGCACAGCAGTCGCATTCACTATTGCTGCTCACTCATATCAATTATTTTCGTGTGGTTAGTGGCCAACCTGTTGTCAAGAGTTGTTCAAGCCGCCCGTAGGCCTCCGACATGGCTTAACGACTGCTGTCAATTTGATAACAACCGGGACCGAGTTTTCACGTGCCCTCCGAAGCACGGAGACGCTCAGATGAAATATCACTAAGCGGTCACCCATCTATAGACTGACATCACCCAACGTTGCTTAACCTCGTTTACCGATCAGTGAGTGCACTGGCTATGAGCGCCTATTTTTGGGTAGAAAAAATAAAAGCTATGTTTTGTTTTCTTTATGCTGTTTTTATGAGCATGCAGAAATTAGTGAACCAATTTTAATGCGGCTTACATACATACATAGATTCACGCCTGTTTCCAGAGGCAGAGCTTACGGATTTTTCTATTTGCTACGATCCTGACACACTCTCTGGCTTCATTCACTTTCGTCACATTCCACATACACGCTCGCCGGTTGAAGGTACTCTTAACCTGGCCTTTGTCCAGAACGTCTCCGATCTGATCGAGAAACATTCGCCCAGGTCTTCCCCTTGCGACTGTTCCATTCACACTAGCCTTATAAACTTTCTCAATCAATCTTTTCTTCTCCATTCTTTCTACATGCCCAAACCAGGTTATCATACCCTTTTCTATTATTGTCAATATATCCATTTTCATGCCGCTTAGTAGCTTGGTATTTAATCTAAATCTAAGTAAGTTTCTTTTGTTTTATAGTATCGGTATTATACTTCAGAGCGTTCCGCGAAAATGATGTTGCTAGCGAACAGTTTTCTTTCTAAGATATTTTGATAACCCCCACCCCACGCTTTTTTACATTAAAATGATTTATTTTATTAATCACTCTATCCTTAGTTTGAATTATTAAAAAAAATATTTTCTACTATTTAGTTTGGTTTTTTAAATAAAGAGTGTTTTTTAGTTTTTAAACTATTTTTTTTTTCTAAATTATTGTGTTGTCATCGGTCCTCGATAAGTCTACAAAGTTTAAATGAAATCTGACCGTTTGAAGTGGGTCAAAATCAAGTCCAAAGGAGTCCGTTACAAACAAACTAACAAACAAACATACAGGTGAACCTAATAATAGCGTGTTAAAAATAAAGGCCTCGGTACCGCAGCGGTGGGTAACGTGACTGCTGCACATGAGCTCTTGAGTTTGATTTCCGGGTCGTACAAAGTGTCATTGAGATTTTCTCCAGAAATTCTTAGTGGCAGCATGAAGTCTGGAACTGTGTCTGGTGGAGTGGGCTATTATAAGCTGTTAGCTGACAATCAGTGTCCTGTCGGTTGACAAGTGCCGGGGATCGTTCGGAAGTGTACCATAACATTAATATACTGCGGTTAAATAACTTATTAAATATCTGTATTGTTAATATAAGTATTCTTTATTTATTTATTATTATTTTCAATATACTGTTAAATCTATAAATATGTACACATTTAAATATTATATAACTACCAATATTATTATTTAGTATAAAATTACTTTTGCCATTTACGACCACCTTCTGCCCAAATTAGGTATATAAATTGTTTTTTGAAATGAAAACTTCTTTAGGCGTGTTGAGCACTTCCTGGGTGAACAAAAATCGTAGAACTCGCGTCATCGTTACGCTTCGTCGTCATCACGCTTCCACGCTTTCCATTTTTGAATTATTTTAGAATATTAACAATATCTCAGAAATGGTGCGTCCTATGCAAAAAATAACGACGATTGACCCCCTTAATAAGCCCTAAGAGAGTATCAGGAATCCGACACGCCCATTTTTTTTTAATAGAGTAGTGTTTATGATCAATGATTAAAGTTTTCACTTTGCTTTCACTTCTATCGACAGTCCCCAAAGACTGCCCCAATTTTTTTAAAGTAATATTTGTATATTATTCCTACATGCACCGAATACATGCAGGCTCTGCAAGAATACCAGCTTACCACTGCAACATTGGTAACGCTGGACCTTATTTGTTCTTTTTTATATTGGTTATGTTTCCTAAAAAATGTATAAGAATGTGGGACAAACATTGTTTTTTTCTTTCTTTCTAGTTACGTGCACCTATACTCATAGCTTAAGATGGTTATACTACATCTCTGCCTACCTCATCAAGAGTTTAGGCGTGCGTCTAGTTGTGTGTAATATATAATACTAATATTCCTATTTTAGAAATTCTGTCTAATCTTACGGCCAAGCACTTTTTCCACATTTGCATTCATTTATTTTTTACGCATATGCAAAACTTAGCCCTCGTTTGCATAAAACAGTATTTTGTATACAGATGTTTACAAAATTTGTAATCCAGGTGGTTACGTACGGTATTCGGTCCGTTTTTATTTTACCAAGTATTAAACTCAATTCTGTTTTAAGTTTACAAAACTGTTGGTGTGCTCCACATGGTCAAATATTTGAGGTTTGCTTAAGGCAAATAGTGTTTTAGAAGCGGACGGTTAGCTGTTAAGGTTATGACTTATGATAGTCACTAACAAAACGCTTATAATTTATGGTTTCCATATTTTTAACATATTAAAAAATATATATTATAAATTCTGCATGCTGAAATGAAAATTTTTTCCTGTTCTGTGTGTGTCGTGTGCCTTACTCAAATTGCAGTCTGCAAATTTAAAGTATTAAATTTGATATTTATGTTTAGGTCCGCTCAATCATGTCGGAGCGCGATGCCATATATCCTTCCTCAACAAATGAGCTATCTAACAAAAAGTCTTTTCAAATCATCATCATCATCTATGCATTCAATAAGCAATTGTGACAGTAGCCAATCATGAGGATAAGGACCCGGATAACTTATAAATTCGATTTTAGGGCTTGGCGGAGCGTCACAGCAGTTGTTTGTCGGGTAAATCTCTGTAGTTGAAACGCAGATGTCATTCATTGCACTGCTTAACCTTTTTAGGAGAGACCTTGCCCGTGTCGTCGGACTGACGAACGGATGAAAAGATTGACTGACGAACAGACGAATAGACGGTCATCGGACACCTGTCAGACAAACAAACAGACATAGGGACAAACAGACAGACAGACTCTTAATAGTTCCCTAACAGGTTTTTTAAAATAGCCAGTCATGTTTCAGTACTACAATCATATATTTACACAATAGATAACGTATATCTATTTAGAAACAGATATGCGTTGTCTATCGTGCCCACTAACAACAAGCTGCTAATAAAAAGTTAGAGTAATAGACACAACTACACACTATATTGTTGATATATATCTAAATACTCATTCTTTCTGACGGCCGACAGCTTCTGCACAAGTTATGTTTTATGCAAAAACTTATTTCATATTTCTTATTCAAAGTTTCGCTCAGAAAAAGTAGGTAGGATCATTACGGAGTGAAAACCTTAAGGCTATGTGTGAAGAGGAAAGAGTAGTAAAAAGCTTGTTAAAAACTCACGAAAATTATCTCTAGCTTTGAGTTTTGGGATGAGAGGGAATCTGGTAGTGTTAGGAATTTTAGACTCTTCGAGTGAGTCGTACTTTTTAAGGGTTTTTGAAGTTGTATTTTTTACTGCTAAGGTAAATAAAAACACCGTCTGATTTATGGTAAGTGGTTAAAGTAGCCTATGATTATTTACAGAGCCAGCGGTCCTAACAAAAGATGCATTAAATATGGCTGAATATATTAATGGGTAGGTCTGCAAACTGCCGAAACTCATACTGCATGGGCGAAACACAGTACACAGTCTTGTTCTGTGATCGAGTGATGGTGTTGGCTTATGAATACCATCACTGAATAATTAGAAATGACGGGCAATTCTACTTTAATGTTAAGTAGATTTTGCGATGAGTTACGATCGCAAATTCTATTTACCATTACAAACAGCGAGAGACATTACAAACAGTAAATAACTGGCAAAATGAACACCCAGATTCAGAACAACTACACATACAGATTTTTGAGCCGTGTGGGATCGAACCCACAACCCTCGGCACAATGGCGATGACGAGACAAACACTTAAACTACATACACTAACTATGCGGTTTTAAGTAAGCTCCCAAGTTTGAAGCTTATATGTATTACTGCTTTTACAATAGAGCAAAAACGAAAATCTATTACTAAAAATAGTTCTTTATTGTTTAAATTATATGCAATTTACGATGTTTAACAAACTAATCATACCTTGCAAGGTTAAGTTAACCATTGTATCATTAATACTGCAATCTTCTACCAGCAACCTGATTGGTTGAAAAGATAAATATCTTTACAGATAGATAGCCAGACAGTAGATCCAACCCTAAACAACAAAACCATGTTCCTTAATGTATACTGTAGTTTAATAACTTTTGACTAAGATTCGTAAAGTTGATAAAACACGAAGAGTTCTGGCAGACGCCTACATTAACCCTCGCCAGGTTTCTTAGAGCAACCAAAGTACGGCTAGAGACAAACTTATGAAAATTCATTACGTTACACAAATTTTAAGTGACTCTCTAGTGAGATATTAACGTCTGTTTTTGCTTCCATCTTTACTTTAATGTGCATAACGCACTTAGAAAACTTGTGTTGTTTAAATAAAAAGTGTACTGTATTGTTTTTGGCAACATTTTACGCATTAAAATCTATGTGTTTAAGTGTACCTGCTACTTGACAGTGTCTCTCTAACCCATGCTTATTAATATATAAGTATTACTATATAGATAAAGTACACATTTTTTAAATGTTTGTAGATCTAGAACCATTCTCGATAAGTCTCTCACATACGGAAAAAATTGCGAGATATTGAAGAAAAAGGTGCACACTCGCAATAACCTGCTCCAGCGTCTCACTACTACCAAATGGGGAGCCTCACCGGAACTATTGCGAACTTCTGCCCTGGCGCTAGCATTTTCTGCCGGTGCCCTGTGTGGAGTCGATCAGTGCATGCAAGGTCTGTGGATACAGCACTTAATGAAACTTGCTAGATTATCACGGGTAGCCTTAAACCGACCCCGGTAAAGCTACTGTACCCATTGGCTGGCATCGCACCTCCAGATGTCCGCAGGGCTGCGGCGAGCTCAGCAGAGATAGCAAATATGGATGGTGATGCACGGCACCCTTTATATAGTCACAGCCCAGTACAGCAAAGGCTGAAGAGCCGTAACAGCTTTGTTAAATGTGTCCATGCATTGACCCTGGAGCCACCAAAGGCGAGATGGAACCTGTGGCGAGACAAAATATATCTACCTACACCTTTCGTGTCACACGCTGAGAGCCTTCCAACTAGACATCAATTGCCATGGTCGGTCTAGAAGTCGATAAATAGACTCCGAACCCAGGTCGATCGGTGCAAAGAAAATATGTTTAGGTGGAAACTCTCAAACGGTACCGATCTGGCATGCGCGTGCGGTGCAAAATAAACGATGTCCCACCTTACATTACATCGTGCCCTGAGAGCCCGACAACTTGCATACAGGAGGATCTGATGGCTGCCTCTGACAACGTAGCTATCGTAGCTGTTTTCTGGACGGCAAATATATAATTTAAAAGTGTTTGCCAACGGTATGCTAAGGAGAAGAAGCAGAATGTTTGCAGATCACACAAACTTTTGTCTCGTACGGAGATCGAACCCATAACACTCGGTGCAGTGTCAGTAGCAAGACAACCACTTACGCCACTATGACATACATGCAGTCAAAATGCCACATTGCAGACACGTCACAAAATTTTCTTTTCGTCGAATATAATAAACAAATTCTATACGTTATTAATAACTAGCTTTTGCGTGCGGCTCCGCTCGCGTGGTACCTACATCAATAAAAAGTAGCCTATGTCCTTCCCCAGGTTTTAAACTATATCTGTACCAAATTTCATCTAAATCGATTGAGTGGTTTAGCCGTGAAAAGGTACCAGACAGACAGACAGACAAATAGATGGATAGACTGAGTTACTTTCGAATTTATAATATTAGTAAGGAGTAAGGATTTATCAGATCGGAGACGTTCTGGATAAAGGCCAGGTTAAGAGCACCTTAAACCGGCGAGCGTGTATGAGGAATGTTATGAAAGTGAATGAAGCCAGAGAAGTGTGTTAGGACCGTAACAAATGGAAATCCGTAGTCTCTGGGAAACAGGAGTGAATCTATGTATGTTTGTATGTATTAATAAGCGCATAGATTAATGTAATTGAATGACATGACAATAACATTAATTTTTGCGTATAATTTTAATCCTTATCCTTACTCCTTACTGATATTATAAATTCGAAAGTAACTCTGTCTGTCTTTCTATCTGTCTGTTATCTTTTCACGGCTAAACCACTCAACCGATTTAGATCAAATTTGGTACAGATATAGTTTAAAACCTGGGGAAGGACATAGGCTACTTTTTATTCATGTAAGTACCACGCGGGCGGAGCCGCGCGCAAAAGCTAGTAATATATAAAAAGAATACATATATTTATATATTCTACAAGATTTTGCCCGCGGCTTTGCTCGCATTAATGTAGGTAGATTTTGTGTATAAATTTCTATCCCCCGGGAACATTTCTATTTTCTGGATGAAAGGTACCCTATACCCTTTTCTATACCCCTAACAACGTGTATGCAAAACACCATGATGATCGGTCAAGAAGTTAAGGCGTGTAAGCGTAATAAACTCATATTTGCATTTATATTGTCAGTTAACTTCTGAAACGTCCATGACTCCTACGGTGGAGTCATGGACGTTGACGTCGTTGCGCGTCGTTGACCCCTACGGGGGAGTCAAAAATATTTGGTACTAGCTGACCCGCGCAACTTCGTCTGCTTCACATAAAAGAATTTTCCTAGTTTTTGCAATATTTTTCATTTATGCTCCGCTCCTATTGGTCGTAGCGTGATGTTATATAGCCTATAGCCTTCCTCTATAAATGGGCTATCCAACACTGAAATATTTTTCTAATTTTTACCCGTAGTTCCTTAGATTACCGCGTTCAACCAAACAAACAAAATGTGAGTGAAGTCGGCGCGTGAGCGCCCCTGCCTTTTTATAAATGCAGCGGATGGCCGTTTCGCGCATTAAACAACAATCAACCGTACAGCCGTACCCATACTGGCGCGGCGAGATTTGGAAGTTTTATTTCATCTATATCTTGTGTGTTTATAAACCGATTCCTATATTTTTTTTTATAATATAAATATTAAAGTGTACTTTTTGAATATGGGAGTTTGATAAAGATATATCTATGTGAAATACAATATATTTATGTATTTTAATACACTTTGAAGAAATGCCTAACGATTAAACACGTTATTGTGGCTAATTTATAAAAGATAGATATATACTAAACAGGACTTTTTTGTAGATCTTTTGAAGACCATCATCTTTGTAATACATACTTTTGGTGTATGATCAACGTATGCGAGGATAAGAGCTCGAAAGCGCATTTTCGTCCGACTTGCTTCAAATTTATCGTCACTGCTCAGCTCCTATGTGTCTTAGCGTTATGTTATATAGCCTATAACCTGCCCAGGAGTATGGACTACAATCGTACCAAGTTTGGTTAAAATCCCTTCAGTAGTTTTTGACCCATGCGTGCACATACAGACAGACAGACAGACAGACAGACAGACAGACAAAAAATTTACTGATTGCATTTTTGTCATCAGTATCGATCACCATTCATCCTCCAATATTAATTTTGAATATATATTCAATGTACAGAATTGACCTCTCTACAGTTTTATTATAAGTATATATTTTTTTCGAGCAATCACGATTTTACTTGACTCCCCCGTAGGGGTCACGGACGCGCAACGGTAGCATTTTTTTTATGAGTCATGGGACATTCCAAGGGTTAAGAAGGTGACTGAAATTAGACTTACATATTAATCTAATTCTAATATGGCGTATATAGTTATATAACAAAAGACTGCAATATTGGAAAAATAAACTAATAATATTGTAGATTTACTTAAGTCCATAGTTACTGTATAGTACTCTCAGACTTGACGCCACAACATAATTGATGATGACGGTAGATGTAAAATCCTAACTAATATTATAAAAGCGAAAATGCGTTTGTTTGTTTGTTACCTTTTCACGCCTAAACCATTGAACCGATCATTCTGAAATTTTGCATATACATTGTCAGGTGTACACAAACAGTCATAGGCTACCTTTCATCCTAAAAAAAATTACTGTTCCCGAGGAAAACAACAATAACGTTCTTATGATAATAGATGGCGCCACGCGTCTTTCCAATCATGATTGAATTATATTATTACAAGCAGAGTACAACCCGAATTGATTGTCAAATTCTAAATTAACGCGAGCGAAGCCGCGGGCAAAAGCTAGTAAGTTATAAGTGATTTTAGATACATAACGTTCTTAGTAAATGTTGTTAGTTTGCAGTGTTGATTAACTTAGTTTAATATAAGTGAACGATGTTGCAATAACTAACAAACATTTTATAAAGTAAGACGTAAGGATAGCCGTAAATAAGAAAGAACTAATCAGATAATATTATCACCTACATTCTTTTTTAAAACCTCTCCAACGATAACGATATTCTTTATTCTAAGGCTTTGACAGATTTTACAGTAAGTAACTTTCAAATAGTTTGAGTGAGTACATTTTGAATGTAATATTGACAAAATATTGAATACCTGTACACTTTAGCACAAAGTTGTTGACATAGCTCATGCTATTCATCTCATTTATAACACAGATTTTGATCAAATGCAGCTATCCCTACCTACTATGCTCATCAAATTTATCGTTCAATTTGAATAAACCACATAAATACTAAATTAAACTCACAGATTTGTGGTTTCTAACTTACTTCGTGCCACCAAAATTACTTCGATTAACAAAGTGCGAGTCATCCCAAAATGACAATGCGACTTTTTAGTCACGAAAAGGCATTATAAGATAATTGCACACTTTTTCCTATCACCGATCAAGAACGATTACTTCGTTAAAGATCGTAAAAGGTCGGAACGTGTCGGAACCTTATTACCGGCGCGGAACGTCGAATGGAACCATTCGGAATGACTTCGGAACTCGACTTCTGGCGCTGCAATTTAAAACAAAGTTTCGAAAATGGAACGCTGCGAGACTCTTAATTGAAATAGTTGAATTTTTCGTACGAAGATTTCAGCGAGTTTGTTTTTTTGCCCGACTCTGTTAATGGTGATCTAAATTCCAATGTAGATTTGTATTTTATTGATTACCATCGTTTATTTCAATGTTTCGTGTTGATTTTGTTGTGAATTAAATCACTATTATGTTCAGATTTAAATATAATGTAACCTATCTCCTTCGTCAGCTATAAATTTAGCATCGTACATAGTTAAATATAAGCAAATCAAATCAATCAGCGTTTTGCAGTTCACTGCTGATCATTTTACCAGACTCCGTGCAACTCCTGAAAAGTTCCTGACAGAGAAACCCGATAATAATAATTACTACTACTCATACTTACGAGTGAGTATTTGAACCTGAAAACTAACTATCGGTGCCAAGTGTAACTGTAATCAAATGTCACGTAACAAACGTCAAAGGTTTGTTTATTACGTATTAATACTAGTATAAAAAGAATTCTATAATTTGTAACGGTACTAACCAATAAAACTTAGCAAACTATCTGTACCAGGGTCCCCAAAAATCAGGTCAGCTTTAAAAAACGCGTGAATACCGCAGAGCCTTCTTAATACGTAACCACAGTTTTAAGCTCCTCTTAATCCGGAACGACAGAGGGAATAGTTTAAAAGGGTCAAAAATCGACACGGATCCTGCAAGGTGGCCTCTTAAATAATTCTAGAAGTGGGTCTGTCCACATACATGTTTTATAAGACGTTATTTATGTGTGGTCTAGTACCGGCTTTATTCTTTCAAATGTTGTGCAAAAGAAAAATGAAACAAGTTGGGGAATAAATAAAAGTTGTTGAGACGGCGATGACGCGCTTACATTTTACCGTTTGCGCTCACGAGTTGGTTTATATTTGAAGTCGATGTGTTGTGATGAAATATGAGAAAGCATTTAATGTATTAAAGAGCTTATTGTTTGATATGGTCTGTCTTTAATGCATTGCAATAGCTTTATTTGATTACCTAGTAATTGTTGATTGACAAAAGTGTTAGCTCATTGCAGTCAGTTTACATCTTAGTATAGACTTGAGCTTGTGTACCTCCTTAGGCAGATTGTTCAATGGGTCAGAAGTGAACCTTTAAGCCCTTCACAATTTGGCAAAATATAGATGGATAAGGATAATGGACATACCATTGTCGTGTACTTGCCTGAAATTCAGCCCAAGCCTTATTACCGACATCACTTCGTCTATATTTGTAACCAAGTGTGCATAATTATGCTGAATAAATGATTTTTCTTTATTTTTTTCTGTCATTTATTAGGCACGTTACCGAACTCCATACTATTACTATTGCAAATTTACTAGCAAAATTGAATAAAATTATGGTTAATATGAAAAGAAAACATCGCGAAGAAACGTGACTGAGTGTTCTCCATAAAGTTCGCGTGTTTCAATACGTACTAGGGCAGCGTGGTGGACTATGGCTTAGCCCTTCTCACAATGAGAAGAAGCCCGTGCTGAGCATGGGCAACTTATACACAGGGCTGACCTTGGTTGACCTGGGAGTTAGATCTGGGATATCATAATCAATCTTAAACATAACCACAAACTTTTGCCACGGTTACAAAGAGGGAATTTTAAAAGCCATTGAATTTGTGTAAGTCGTTTTCCTATCAAAACCTTAAACTCACTTAAACCAATATTTGAAACGAACGTAGTCTCATTATACACCTCTTCTTACCAACTATCTCTAACTTCAGTGTAATACTAAATTTGCCATCTAGATATTGTACTGTTGCTGATATTCCATTACACTGAATTCCAATAACACTTTATAGAGTTCGAAAATCGAATCAAACTCATTGGAGAGAACTCACGAAAAAGTTTTGCTTACTAGACAGTTTTCTACAATACAATCTTTATACTCTAATCTGAAGATCTAAACAAAAAAGAACTTACGGAACTAGAATATAAGCCTTCGGAAATCTCCGTTGACCTTCGGCAAAGTTCGCAATCCCTTATTTTCCCGGTGCAAAAGTGTTTCGAGAGACGATAAAAAGTTTGTCCTCTGCATTATGAATACTGGCGAGGCATGTCTGTACAGGGGAACAATTTGTTGGTCCGTCGGAGTAATGTGATTTGACCGGGTTATATCTAAGTGATGACGTTGATATTGTATATCTAGGTATATAACGTGCTAGATTGTTTTCTAATCTTCCATTCCATCCTTAAGGGCACTTCATTGCCTGATATACATAACTATATAAGCTAAAGAGCTTACATCGTTATATTTATCAGGCCAGTATAGTAAAAGTACTATTTCAGCGCTGAAATTAGTAATCAAGCTATGGACCTGCAGGTTGTTATTAATTACTAAAGCAAGCTATAATGAACTATTAATTAAACATAATGACTACTTAAAGTAGATTGCCTCGGTGTCGCAATTACGACACCTAGGCAATCTACTTCAGGTATGCGAATGCGATTGTTTACATGAGGTGTTGGGTTTAATTTCTTGGTCAGCAAAGTGTTCTTGAGTTATCTGTCTAGAAATTTTCTTTATTTATAGAGTCTGTAACTGTGTAGGGCTTACTGAAATAGGTTCGCCCTCTATCTTCTGCAGGACATGAAACATACATATAAACATAGCGGGCAAAATGTGGGTATAATCTTCGCCTAGCCCTTCGGGAATATAGGCCTCAAAATATGTATATAACGATATTCTTTAGTCTAAGGGTTTGACAGATTTTGTGTAATCTTCACCTAGCCCTTCGGGAATATAGGCCTCAGAATATGTACCTATATGTGAATCTAAGTCTGCATATTAATTATCATTGTTTTCAGTATCATTTGATAAACTTAATAATGAATTCTATTTCTTGATACACATATTATATAATTGAGATATATTAGTAATCTTGATATGTATTCTGTCTGCCACTCTGGGCTTGAGAAATGTCACAGAGTTCTGTGAGATATTATCGTGACTTTAAGTAAAGATGTGTTAACCTCTTGTGAGACAGCTGGATGTTTACATTATCGCCCGTTATCGCCGCGTGCCACTTGAGATTTTGTTATTGTTAATTACCGGCCCACTCATAGCTCGTAGAATCAAAAAAATGGTACTACAGAATTTGTTATGATGTCAGCTACGTAGTAAAATATAAACAAGAGCTTTTTGCTGGCTCGCATGCGAGCCCCTGGCACACTAGAGGTTAATTGAGAAAAGTTGAAGGTTAAGTTAAAATGAGACATAACAATGCTTATAGATTCTGTAATATTATTAGTGCCTTGTGTTTTTGACGTGACAACGTCTAATAAATCGATGGACGCCGGCTGCACGCACGAAACAAAATGGTTCTCTGTAAAGTCGGTTTACGGACGATAGTTTAATGTGACAACGTCATAACAAAATTTAACGTCATAACGGGACAATGAGCGTAACGGGACAATGAGTCATCCTTTTTCGTGCGTGCAGCCGGCGTTCATCGATTTATTAGACGTTGTCACGTCAAAAGGATGACTCATTGTCCCGTTACGCTCATTGTGACGTTACGGGAAAGAAATTTTGTTATGACGTTGTCACGTTAAACTATCGTCCGTAAACCGACTTTACAGACAACCAATTTTTAATATCAATATATCTTCTTTCTATAAATGATGTATTTAAGATGTGCATGAAAAAATGCTCATTATTGCTTATTATTGCTCCAAATTTATTTTAAAAAGGCGTGCTACATAACTAATTCAATTTAAAATAAGTTTTAGATATTTATCATTATTGCCAAAGAAGTGATATATCAAAATTATTAATGTTGTTATCGTCCCACTCGATACCGCAACAGGATTCCACCTTTCACGTGAAAACGTTTCCGTCCAGCACGGTGCGTTATCTACGCTCATTTCTTTCACGTACCTGCAGGCTCTGTAATAAACTACCTGCCGCGGTACTTCCATGATTTCTCCTTTATCAAACGAAGTTTAAAGAGAGTACTACTATCATGTTAGCCAGTGGCTTAGCTGTGCAGATTTCTGGCATAGGTATAGTCTATGGCTGGCAGTTTAACAATTACAGGTGTCTGACACTAGAGACAATAAAATAAGACAAAGTATAAAGCCTATTCAATTCGAAAATAACCTAATAATAATTCTTCTCAGCTCACATATTATCTAGCAGTAGACAAATAGAGACTGTTTCAATGTCATCAATAAGAGGCAATTAAAACCATTAATAATGACGTTCACATCTCTAACACACAAAACCCATATTAAAATTTACTTCCCTACCCGTGACATTACGAGCTATTATTTCATACATTTTTATTATTATGTATCATACAAATAAACATAAAAGACTTGCCCGTATTGCAATAAAACCGTTATTTGACCTTATTTGACGTTTGTCGTATAATATTATACGATGGGTAACACGGCCGTTTTAAAGGTTGTAAAACCATATAATAGCTGTTAGAAGGTTTTAGAGTACGGATAATATTATGGCGACATTATTGTTTGACAAAGAATAAGCATATAGAAAAGATATTATTTAAATTATATAAAAAGAGCTTATGCACATTATACGAATGTTATTTAAAATTAAAAGCATCAAAAAGGTAAACATTACGCATGATCGCGCTGATACTCGTTACAAATTAATATTAGTTATACGTCGGAAGCAGTCCTTTTTTTCTGGATGGAAGGCATTCTTTTCTGTAACCATGACAACGTGTATGCGAAATTTCATGATCATCGGTCGAGTAGTTAAGGGGTGAAAGCGTAACAAACAAACAAACTCACATTCGCATTTATAATATTAGTCAGGATTTATTATGCAACGCGAAACATTAAATTTATTAATTAAAAAGTAGTTCCGTAAGATGTGTCCTGTTTTTTCAATCCGTAGATACCCTGAATAACTATTAAATAATTTGAATTAACCGGGAAATCATATTCAAAGAAGGAAATTCGCAATTAAACAAATTTTAATGTTATACTTTTCCAATTATACAAAGATTCGGAAAGCATGCATATCTGTCGTTATCCTACGGGAACGCATATCAGGGTAAAAAGTATCATGTGTTAACCCAAGATATGGTCTATTTTAAACATGGTAACAGACATGCAAACATCTTCACAAAATTTCATATTCAATATTAGTTGTATTGAAATAAAACGAACCTTATACATGAGTCTACATATCTTTATACACCACAAACAAATCTCGGTGCAATTTTAATATCTACTCAAAATGCCTCCAAAACAAAGCTACAAGAGAAAGTTAATAAGTTATAACCCCTTACCGAATAACCCAGTTGGCCATATTTCTAATACTAACACTTAATTATATGAAATTGAAATAACTTGTTGCTATTACAGCGAATACAACATGAATTATATAGCAATGAAAGCTAAATTAAACTAATAAGATTATTTAAACGATGAAATGTATTTCAACGTTATATTTTTGGAATATTTGAATTAATTTTAAAATGGTTTAATAACCTTTTTGTGTAGTTTGAATGTAAAGCATGTCAGTGGAATGTTCAGTTTTGTTTGAATTATTTGAGTTATTATGATTAAAAAGTCGGTTTGTCTTTAGGATTAAGTTTATAGTTTTAAGTTGACTGAATATTTTACACCAATTACTCAGAAGACTTATACTGGTTTTTACTATAATTTAAGCCTTAGTTTCAGCATGAATGCGACCGGGGAAGGACTACCCTCTCACAGAATATCGACGTGAAATAGCAGTATTCCTACTGTTGTGTTTCGTTCGGTTTCCCCCTTCCCGCTCCTTCTTCTTCACACTTCCTTTTATTTCTAAAGGGTCGGCAACGCGCAAGTGATGCCTGTGATGTAGCAGGCGTTCATAGGCTACGGTGGCCACTTACCATCAGGTGGGCCGTATGCTTGTTTGCCACCTTAGTAGTATAACAAAAAAAATCTATCACCTAAACCCTTGCGACCCGATCGTTCGTCTGGGCCCTCATTTGATTCTTAGATCGAGCAAAGGTTTATTAGGATTTCCTGAACGATCGTTGGAAGTAGTTGTCAGACAGTTTTTTCGGTAGACGCCATTAGGCTCGCCTCCAAATATGTAGGACCCAAACTTAGCGAAATGTGGGTGTAGTAATAGTGCTTAGTAATAGTGTAGTTGACTCCCATTTTATTATTATTTAAGTTAAATAGTTCTATTAATAACCTCTAAAAAACAAATAAATTACTCAAAAATAAATAAGACAACAGCATTTCTTTATAATTTAATCATTATTTTCGGTATCTGGAAGTAGAAGAGAATGTCAAATAACAAAAAAATAACACGGTATAAACTGTGAAGTAATCGCTGTTTAAACGCTGCTGCCGGAGGGAGATAGCGAGATATTTCCAGTACACCCCTTTTTTCCTAATATACAAATTAAATATATTAATTACTCCTTTATTTTACAACCAATTTTGATACTGTTTACACAAAAAGGCTTCTTTTTGCTTTTTTGTGTAAAATAATATACAAAATCAAGAACAACATACTTGTCTACTGAATAGGGTAGTTGTCAACAACCCTATTTGCAACATTAATACACATCTGCCTACGCTTTTTTACGCGTGAGTGCAAATATTTCTTGCTGGCTTCGTCTGACGTGGATAACTCTGAAAATTGAAATGCATATCATGAGACTGGCAGTCCCTATCGACAAAGATGATATTAAACAGTTTTGAGAGCCGTCATAGTTTTAATTAAATTCCGTCAAGTACTCCGATTTTCACGTTTTATTCCAAAGCACTCAGTTGTTTATTTTTGTTTAGTTAGTAAGTCTAGGTTTGAATAAAGTTTGTTGTCAGCTCGAATTTCGTGAAGACGTCGCAGCGTGGTAAATATAGGGCAAAGCAAGTATCGTGACACTTCGTATTTTATTTTTGTGTGAGGGTGTGAAATGTAACTAGTGAATGATATAAGGCCTGTTTATGAAATTTTACTTGTTTGACACGTGCCTCTTCTCAGTGTGAGAAAGGAAAGGTTGCAATACACCACACAGTCTAGTGCGGGTTGGCAGACTTCACATATGTATCTTCGAAAACACTATAGAGAACACTTTGATAAGCAGGTATTCTTACGATATTTTCCTTCATTGTTAAAGCAAGCGAAAATGCATTATTTAATACACACATAACTACCAGAAGCCAAAAGCCTTGTTATCGATCCCGAGACTTCAGAGTAGCAATCCAATAGTCTCCCAAGTCCAAAGTACCTTACCTTATTATATTGTCGTAGTACTGACTATAAGCGATTACCACCCGTCATTGACATAGCTGTATTCTCATAGCGGAATGAATAAATAGAAAAGCCGAAAAAGAAGCCGCTGCCTACCATAAAGGAATGGTACGCAAACCGGCGACCCTGGGCTGCAGTTGGCAAGCAAACCTGCGTGCTGATTGATGCGTCCCGTAGGAGAATAAAAAAGGAATGGGAAGATTGCTGCATTAATGATTTTAGAAATGGAACTGTTATATTCGAAGCATCTGCATCGAAATTGAATATTCAGTTTTAATGGGTGATTAAAAATCAGGTAAATAATACAATTTATTAATGACTGAATTATATAGATATATCGATTGCAAACATAGTATTAAAACGTTATCTTTGATTTTTTAAACCTCGTTTAAAAAAGAAAAATACCTTTAGAATAAACCACAGCAGTACCTTGCTGTTCGTTTCACAGAAGAGATAAATCCTACTGCAGCGTCAAGTAGTATGGTATATGTTTAGTGAATATGTACCTTTTAGTAAACACATAAGTAAAATAAAGTGTAGGTCAGTTTGCCATGAATTACTGCCCGCACTATTCGCGTCTCAGTTCCGGAACAGAAAGCAAGATGTCTGCAATTAAACAGCGGAGATGTGACAGTTTTGTTACACAAACAGCACTCAAATATTACTTTCTGTATCTAGTAGCTTATGGTACGTAACTACTACGACTGGAATATTATGTTGTTGTCTAACCATGATGTACTGCATTATCATAAAAGCAGCTCACTCCTTTCATTAGGTCTAGTCTGTGGGTTAGATCTTCGCATGACTTATATTGTATGAATTACAGATTTGCGATCTGGATACTCGTTTACTCTTGCCCATTTTATTTGTTTCTTCTTCTTTGTCCGCGCCACCTCCCGTTACACGGGGTCGGCTTTCCTAATTCTGAGGCGCCACTTGTTGCGGTTGTAAATATCGTCCTCTACGAGGGACATTGTTTTCATGTCCTTTTGGACAGTCGTTAGCCATGTTGCTGGCGGTCTTCCTCTTCCTCTTTTTCCTGTTGCGACGGACAGGCACTTTTTCACTACGAAGTCTTCGGGTCGGCGCATCACATGCCACACATGCACACCATTTTATTTGTTTGAAAAGTAAAAATTGTAACGCGGTTATAATTGCCTACAAGCCTATTGATGAGCCGGCTAGAAACACAAGGCCACGGATTTAGGTATATGCTATTTAATATTATCCGTATAGTTTCCTCCTTACCCTGGGCGTCGGGATTGTCATGGTCGTACTTTTCGCTAGACACCACTGTTAAAGTACCTCACCATCGATGGGTTAAGTATTCCTAATGTACCACCCCTACAATACATACTAAAACCAGAAAACTTAATTGGCTGGTAGCATACCATATAAAAACGTATTATTAATATCTAAAACTATTACGGCAAGTGTATGACGTCGACATTGTACTTCTCATATCTTCATATACCCAAACACATTTCTAACTCTTACAATAATCTCAAAAAATAAGGAAGGTTACGCGCGATGAAATTCAAGCGGCGTGCAGGTGTCGACGGCTTGGCAAATTGCCAATCGCACGCCAACTGCGGCCAGCTTTATCATGTTACTCCTTTACTCGTTTGTACCCAATCGGTCACATATCGACAAGATGATTTTAAAATTCAAGTAGCTTAGACTGGTGAGATACGTGCCTTGAAAAACGTTGGGTGGAAAAAGTTGACCAGTGAATTTTGGATAATTTAATTCTATTTACGTTATATTACCTACGCGAGGTATAGAGCAATATTACCAATACATGTTATAAGGAAAAGTTACATAAAGAAAAATTAATTTATAAATTGGTATGGCAGGTCTAAGTTTCATTAATTAAGTTTAATTTCTATTTCTGCCAGGCACTAGGAGATATTGATGACTTTATTCTTGATGAAAAAGCAGTAAATGAAGTTTAGATGTATGATACATACATGGTACATACCTAGTCTCAAGACTATATTATCTAAAGAAGTGTGTTATTCCCACATTACGCCATTTATACTTTCAGGAGCATTTTCATTTTTCATTTTTCCTTTTTACATTATAGGAGCGACTCTATTATCATTTTACCGAACAGAGTTCCTTACCCCGTGCGGTTACTAAGAAGTAGCCTGTACTGCCTGTAAAAATTATTTAACTCCATCATATGTACATTATACATTATGCTGTTAGTAAGGGCTAATACTAATAGTATTTACATATACCTATTGCTGACATATCAAAAAAAGTATGGAAGACATGACTTTGGCGATATACTTTTCGATACTCTGATATTATGAAAGAACAAACAGATTAAAAATATTATAGTCTTACATATATTTCAAAAAACACAAGTTTTCTCAGGATCCGAATTCCTTCCCAGCCTACTTAATTACCCTATAGTGAAGCTACGTAGCCTTCACTTGCCAAATATATATGTCTTCTTCATATTACAGTGTGATCCAAAACTATTTATCATGTTAAAGCCGTAGCGGGATAGTATCGTGACTTCCCGGGTGAAAAATGACCCGAAAATATTAACCGGACTTGTGTGGATAAGTATCCGGATGGCTGTTATGAAATGCTTGGATAATGATCTCTACGAAGCAGATTTAGCGTATTACTATTAATGATATAATTTATTTTCTATTTAATACTAGATTTTGTCCGCGGCTTTGCTCGCGTTATTGTAAATTTTGTATACAGTTCTTTTTCTAGATAAAACATACCCTATGTTCTTTTCTATACCCCTGACAACGCATATGCGAAATTTCATCCTGATTGGTCTAATAGTTCAGGCGTGAAAGCGTAACAAACAAACTCACATTCGCGTTTATTATATTAGTTAGGATACATATAATTGATTATTTTACATTACTAAACAAACAAGCTCATATCCTCTCTGATGGTATATTGTTACTGTGGTACCAAAGGTATCATTCACATATTTTCAACTTTTCAGGAAATCCCTCGCCTGGCTGCCAACGCTAGAGACAACTATAACATTGACTCGCTTGCTGATAACACACCGTCGACTCGAGGAACGATGCGGGACTAAACAATATGCTTTGAAGACTAGTGGAATCAGATATGTGGCGAGTTGGGTTTCCAGAAAGAACCAACCTATTACTAAAATAACACAAGGTAAGCAGTTTTTTTCTATTGGGTGGAGGTATTTTACTGAAGCTATTTTTAGGGAGCTTCCTGATTTGCCAACCTTCCAAAAAATCATGTACCGCCACGAGCATAAATATGTTACTGGACACATTGGCAATAATATCTATCCCAGAAATGGATTCAATAATATTTATCTGCACGTAGTATATTTATTTTCAAATAATTGTGACGACTTGCCAGAGCTAAAATATGTAACGATTTAATTTAGTCCGAGTCCCCCAGTCTGAAACCAGTTTAGAGTAACTAGATATTCTCATTTACTTCATAGCTCATAAAGATATTCATAACACGAGCATACTTCATACATTTTCATAGACACCCAAAAACCCCAATCTTGAAAACAAATTTAAATTTAAATCTGGTAACACAGTGACACAGTAGCGTTGGCGAATAAATAACGTCACTTCCTGTCGGCTTCGAACAACTTCCTGTTTAACTGAATTAAAAGCTTCGGCTCGAGTTATGTCTTACTAACGAACGTACGGGTTACGGGGGTTTTATTACGTGTCATGATTAGTTCGAAATGCTATTGCATTTAAGACTTAAAATCATTTCATTAGTAAGTTAAAGCGGTGATATATACATTCTCGAGCGAAGACTGAAGCAGCGAGGCTACAAATTCATTAATAGCTTTACCAGTTACCCGACAGGTGAAAAATTGGCACAGTTAAATGTGAGTTCAATTCACGAATGAATTTTCTTGAATAGGTGCTATAAGTCAGCAAAATATAGTTACTTTACAAACAACATAATGTCTATTATGGTAAATGACTTTGTATTTTTGTGTAACAGCGCAATTTCTTTTTCTTTTGAAACTCATGTAGCTTTTCTTATGTTGCTGTGGTAACCAGTTACCTACAGGCAATCTCTAGGTATACAAGTTTACCACAAAAAATGCTCTCTCGCATATATAATAATAATATCATCCTTGTATTAAACTGTCCCACTGCTGAGCACGAGCCTCTTCGCAGTGTGAGAAGGGTTAAGCTATTGTCCCCCACGCTGGCCCAGTGCTGGTTGGCAGACTTCATATATCTTCAAGAATATTATAGGGAACTCTCGGACATGCAAGTTTCCTCACGATGTTTTTCTTCACCGTTATAGCGAGCGATAATTAATTATTTAATTCGCACATAACTTCGAAAAGTCAGAGATGCGCGCCTTGTGATCGAACTCGAGACCTCTGCGTGGCAGTCCAATGGTCTCCCACTAAGCTATCGCTGCTTTAGAATTGTTCCATTGCATTCAAAACTCGCATGTAATGGAACAATTCCTATCACACGTAATGACTCACCAACGTAGAGACAAGACAAGCCTATCGGCGAAGTTGCTCTACGCTCTACATTCCTCTTAAACTCCGTTTTAAGTTCCGATACAAACATTATACATGTAACAGCTACATCTCTACCAGCGACGACTCTACATTGAATTTCACCAACTAAGGATTTGATTACGGATCCTTTTTAAACTTGGAGAGTTCGTCTTTGTTTTCAGTCGTGAAATAGTAGAGACTGTTGGAGAGTTGTTCAATTTTCGGTTACAAATGATAGAGTCGAGTGTCACAGCTAATTGAAAGGTTTGGTTCTAATTCGGAGGATATGTTAGCCGTTAGTACTATGATCATTCTTTTGTGTTACGAATACGTAGAAATAGATTTTATCTTCTGAAGTCAGAACCAGAATGAACGTCACTACATGTTGTGCAATGTGATTATACCAGAAGTTTCTAATTCCTATTTGTAAGAGAAACATCTTTAAGTATTGCAATAATGTGTCAAATATCTCGTTCATGCGGTTTTTCAAAAAGTTATTAGTTTTGTTCTGAGCATTGCTATGTAAGCATTATGAGCATTAATTTGTCAAAGCAACACAAGAACGTCAAACAAAAATACTAAATAGTATTTTAATTAGTAACGAAAAGTATCGATTGCATTAATGAAGAGGTGGTTTAAGTGGCCACGTTTCTTCCTTGAATTGAGTACTTATAATGCTTCAACTCTACATTATTTTGTATTTATTTTTGCATTTTATTAATAATCCTATACTTGCAACGAATATAGTCGATCATACAAAGTTTGGCGATCGACTGACTTATGTCGGGTCGTGTTACAAACTGATTTAGATGACAACACAGTGTCGTCAGTAGCATCAATACATGGCATATGTAAGCACGTCGTCACATTTTGTTTCGTATTTGTCGGTCACCGGGGACAAAGCTTAAAAGCAACTCGTTATTTCTTCAAATTATCCATTATCCTTTTTCAATGCTATATCATAAAACTTCAAAACATAAATTGTTGCAAGCAAATCGTTTCGACTTACAAGGTACGGTACAGAATACATGCCATTACGAATTATTCACAAACACCTTAAGTCGCATTCGGTAATAAAATTACTATGTAGTTTAATACTCGGTGTTAACGTAGTACAACATTGTAGCGACTAGTTGCTACTAAATAGTTGCAGTCGCAATTTGTTGAATTAATCGTTGAAAAGGTAGTCTGTGAATGATTAATGGACAGACGCATTAAACTTTGATGGTTTCGTTCAATGTTCAATGAGTTCTATTAAGAAATAAACTTTGGTATATATCGGATTTAAATTAGTTTGATGGATTTTAGTTTTATATTGTACTTATGCCCACGGCTTCACTCGCTCAGGATCGGTACTTTTTCCTGAATAAAAGGTCATAGGTATATTTACAATACATTATGCATAATGGTAGTTTAGATTCATAACGTGTAACGTTTAAAAGTTATAGATAACTAGCTTTTGCGCGCGGCTCCGCCCGCGTGGTACCTATATCAATAAAAAGTAGCCTATGTCCTTCCCCAGGTTTTAAACTATATTATTATCTGTACCAAATTTCATCTAAATTGGTTGTGTGGTTTAGTCGTGAAAGAGTAACAGACAGACAGACAGATAGACAGACAGAGTTACTTTCGAATTTATAATATTAGTAAGGATAAATAACACTACAATAATCAATCCATATAAATCCTTTCTTTTTTATTCTAATGTAACATGTAAACCTTTCTTAGATTTATAGTGCAGTATTGATGAAATTAGTTTTTCAATCATTTATAAAGAACTATCAACTATAATACTTTGGGCTTGGCAGGTGATGGTAGATCAAGTTAAATTCCTCTTTGCTATTAAATAAAAAGCATTAACAGAGGATGAGGAGAGACTATCATCCTGCAGAGAAAATATTTTTCTTTAATTTACTTTTTATTTTCTAAAAAGTACCAGCAATTTGGGTTTCAAATTACTAGTATTTTTGTTAACCCCTGCAGCTAAGCTAGAATGCTTATATTAGGGTTCAGTTCAGTAGCGCAATGGGTGGGATTCGAACCCGCGACCTCTCGATTGCAAGTGCAATACCTTATCCATTGGGCTATTGAAAAGCAAACCAACTCGTAAAGTAGTCAGTTTTAATTCAAAAATTTATATAGTTTTTTGACATCATAGCCTGGAGGTTTTTACTATATAATTATCCAGCATAAACCTTCAGAATATATCTTGTTTTCAAATAATAAACCAAACATATGTGTCATATATGTAGGTACTTACACCAACTCATAACTGAAGTTATAATATATCCTTTACGGAATAGGGACAAAGGCCTATGTTGAGTTAGACAACGGAAAAGTTTGCAGACGTCCTTAGAAACGTCTGCCGTTTCATAATGTCCTGGTAAGATGTTTAGAACTCGTTGAGAAAAAGAAAGGGACCTTTTCGGTTCAATAAGATTGTTTGTTATTCAAGAAACCTTAATGTATTGTCTGGGCATACATTTTAATAAGGATACTATGTAATACGAGGCGTTTGTACATTTCAGAGGCTATGGTAATATTTACCCTAGAGTAGTGTAGGGTAGACTTTTGTCTAAAATACAAAAGATTTGATCAAACTACATATCGGTTTAAATACTTGTTTTAAGATCTCACGACTGCTTACCATCAGGTGGAGTGTGGTCATTTTGACGAGCAAAATAAAAAATAAAAAAAAGATTAGAAAACATTTAATAGAAGATGGAGTTAGGCATAATAATTCGAATAAAACAGTAGTGCATTAGCTAGTTATATATCTCGAATTCGTTTAACTAATTCTGTATCACGGGATCACGGGTGGCATAGTAGTTAAAGTGCTCGCATCCTCATTGACACTACACCGAGTGTAAACTTGATCTTCACAGGGTGCAAAAATTTGTATTATCCACAAATAGTTTTTTCGATTCTGGGTGTATTTTTTTTTTTGTTATACATCTAAGGTGGCAAACAAGCATACAGCCCACCTGATGGTAAGTGGTCACCGTAGTCTATGGAAGTCTGCGACACCAGAGGCATCACTTGCGCGTTGCCGACCCTTTAGGAAAGGAAGTGGGAAGGAGAAGCAGCGGGATGGGGGAAAGGGGGTGATTGGGCCTCCGGCACTCTCAGTCACCGAACGAAACACAACAGTAGGAATGCTGCTATTTCACGTCGATATTATGTATGTTGTATGACCTAACATATACATTATGCCCAATGTGGCGGGTTTTAAGCAAAATAAATTGTATATGATCAGATCAGCCTAATCTAATGTGACTAGTAAATCTTTATAGAAGTAAAACATAATAAACATTCTTAAGAAAAATGGTAAAACATCTGCCTTATTGAAACTGTAATAACATAAACCGTTATTTTATAATATTTTTCTTCTGTATTGTTAAGATTTCTTTTTGTTAAAAAGAAATCTCTTCATCGTATTTGTGGTGTGTCATATTATCTAATTATAAGATATACAGCCGCCGGCGTTCGTTAGTTAAGCGAATAAAGATGCTTGCAGTCGTTCCCTGAGGAGTCGGGTTCTACCGCCGTGCCGCGGTCGGAGGTTTCGCAATGTAGGTCAAGAAAATATACTTTCTTTTAAAGAAATATGTCCTTGTTTTAAGAACGGCAAATATAATATTGAAAACGTTTTTAGGATGATGTGAAAATAAAATCTGAATATTAATATACAAACATAACTGTAGTTTTTTAATTTAGAAAGTGTTCGCATATTTTTGGATTATGCCCACGGTTTCGTCCGTGTGAACTACTGCACAGATCTTAAAATGTAATTTACGTGAATCACACTAAATGCCCTGATAGCCAGATGAACGAATGTAGTACACATTGTGTACACGCTGTGATTGGCTGATTGAATTAGCAACAGTCAATCAAATTACTTAACATGACATGTTCGATTTTGACACTTTGCTTTACAAAAAATGGGTGTTAAATGGTAAAGGTTTAATTTTTCCTTATTATCCAAGTTTGGAGCTATTCTTCACTTTACAGGCCAGACACAATTTAATAGTAAACTATTATTACTTATATTATTAATTATGTACCGTATGTAGATTTATAGCTAAGGCTGAGCTTGGTTACTGCGGTTTATATTCTTAAATAAATTAGCACCAGTAATTATGACAATACTCCACACCACATCAATGGATGGTTGCAGTTGTTACGTACATCTATGGCATACATCTATTGTCTAGTACCCATAGTACAAGCTCTGCTTAGTTTGGGCTAGATAATGTTGTGTGTATGTGATAGAATAGAATATTCGTTACCCTCAACATATTAGTCGAGTGAACACGAAATGTTCATACAATTCTCAGGCGTTGAGAACGTTGAGGTTTGCTGTCAGATCGTCACCAACATTGGTATGTGATATAGGCCAGTCTTCGTCATAAATAAATTTAATAAATGCGTATATTGATATCACCGTTATAAATTTAAATTGGACAACTGCACCGACAGTCATGCTACATCAACTTTGGGCGCATGCTCACTCTCTCGAACTCCGCATAAAAATTGTATTTTACTGAACAGCATGACTCTGCTTCACATGACGTGGATACAACAATATCAGGGCGTTCACTTTCCATTGCAATAGTCAGACAAAAGTCTATATTTTAAAATTAAAATTAAATAATCACGTTGTATTAAACAATTTCCTCAACAAATATACAGGGCAAGGCCTCTCCACAGCATGAGAAGCGTTAGGTCATAGTCAACCACACTGGCTTAATGCGGGAGAGTACCCGACAATCTGGTAACTTCATGATGTTTCGGTCATGCATTTTACGCCAAATCTCAGCGGATTACATTGTTTTATATTTATGCATCACCATGCGTTGCGAATTAAAACGGCGTTAATTCGCGTAACTTTATCAAAGTGCCTCCATTATACTACATATTATTGTAGTGTACCAATGTGTAGTCAACCAATTCTTGCAAAACGAGTTTCCAACGCATACGCGACACTAGCGCGTTCCCTCTTTGTATCGGATTTTATATGTGGCGATCAAATCTACTAATAAATCCGAATCGAAATAGACGTGACATCGAAGCATAAAAGAGGAAATTACGTCACATGAATCCAGAACGGAAGTCTCTAATTAGGGTTCACCTGTGATTTCTAGCAATATACTAAAGCCAAAAGATATCTAGAATTATTTTTAATATTTTGATATCGTTTGTATAAAGGTAATAAAATATATTTTTTATGTTCCAATCGTTATTTCTTGTTTATTAATTTAAATACATAAATAGATGGCTGAAGTGTATCACACCTACTTTTCACCATCTATTTTAGGTCACACCTAATATGTGATGAAACTATAGCTGTTTACCAGGCACAATACAAAACTCCGTGTTGTTACCGACAGTTAATACATTTTATATGACCCGGGCATCTACACACAATGGCCCAATTGTGAGGCTAAATGCGGATAACACGCGTCCAACTAACTATGACCCGGGCATCGAACCCGGGACCTTATCGTCACCATCGTATATAAAAATGTAATATTAGCTGTGCCCGCGGTTTCAGTCGCGTTTATGGTTACTGCGCCGCCCCCGTGGATCGTAGCGTGATGTTACATAGCCTATAGCCTTCCTCCATAAATAGGCTATCCAACACTAAAATAATTTTTCAATTGAACCAGTAGTTCCTGAGATTAGCGCGTTCAACCAAACAAACAAACCCTTCCGCTTTATAATATTAGTATAGATTATAAAATCAAAAGACACGTTACATTTTCACGTATTAACCGTTAATTCAATTTTGATGGGACTTGGCATAAAAATATAGTTTTTATTAGAGCAAGAACGTGGACGACTAAAAAAGCAAATGACTCCGCTATATAGTTAATTATTTACCTCTTCCTACACAAAACCCTACCAAAGCCATTCAAATATTAATACACCCTACAAACCGACAATATGTGGGAATCGACCCTGCAGTCTAATACTTGGATATACACAGCCATTTTCTTTGAACTATAAATACGTCATAATTACGATATGGCACGTGTTCAAACAAATAACTACCAAACTTAGTTATAATCTAGGCGAGTGCCAATTAAAAGTTCTAAAGTTTATTCGTACAAAGACAAGGTACCTGAAATGCGCTGGGTAAGGATTTAGATCGCGCTAATGCTTCTACGTTGATCGAAAGAGAAGCAAGGAATGCACGGACACGGTTTGACTGCACGGATGGCGTAGTGGATTAAGTGGTCGCCTCGCCAGTGCCGCCGCGTCGAGTGTTGTGGGTTCGATCCACACACGGGACAAAAAGGAGACCGTCCATATTCGGCCTGCACGTCGGACAATCGTCTTATAAACAAATTAAAATATTAAAAGTTTTGTTTTAATATATAATAAAATATATTGGTTACCATCCAGTAGTATGAAATTGACGTATTTTATTTATATATTATACATTAAAATAATACACACAGCCTGGAAACAATAAGGCAGTATTACTGCAACTGCATAGTCGGCCGAAGGACTGTTGGTTACTGTGCTCACATAATGTCTGTAATATGGTACCTAAGCTGGGCAAGATATGAAAATGTCACTCCACCAGCCCAGTTTTTGGAAAATATTTTAATAACTTATGAAGGTGATGGTGACACATGGAAATAAATATTTATTTTAAACAGTGTATTTTATTTTATTATTTAACGAACTTGATACTAAACTTCATAGAATAATGTTTTCTACATAGTTTAGGCTATTCAAAATTAATATTGTTATTACAATATAAAATTGTTCAACCCCGGCCAGGGTCCCATACAAGGTGGTCGGTCTCCTTTGTGTGATCCACAAATTGTTGTTCCGACTCTGAATGTCTCTGTGTCCATTGCCTGAATGTTTGTAAAGTCCCCCGCAATACAGGAATTATTCCTAGAGCGGGAGTTGCCTATATAAAAAACAAAAGAAATGAATATATATCTATAACATGATTTAGAAAAAGCAAAATTACTACTCTCACTTCTTTCTACTTCACTTTGACATAGCGAGGTTGCCACGTTAGACCCGGTGTATGCGTTTGCGTGCGGGCAGTATTATTCGTTTTTTGAATAAAATTCTGAATGGTGGAAATGTGGTGGAAGATTGACGGCCGTTAGATTTAACTCTACCTGTCGCTTTGGAGGTATACAAGTGTGAGTAATGTTATGTTAGAACATTTAACACTTATTATATAGCGTAAATGCATTAGGGGCGTAAAGATATTTTGCCAAACAAATGTAAGAGCATGAACTTACCATGCCCAGCCTGACACAGATAATAAAAACAGCACTAGTGTCTATGCAACTACCACAAACAATCAAAACGTCGATTCGCTCATTCAAATTTAAACACCGAACGTCACGACGTCTGCACCAATTGAAAATTAATAACGGCTCGCGTCAATTGTTTATTGGATGCGCTAATCGGATAACATCGTCGGCTTTCGATCGTCGGCATTCGGCCGTCGGCAGTCGGCTTTCGGCAAATAAGCGATGTTCGTGCTGTTTTTGTTTTAATTGACGTTTCATTTGTGATTTTAATTTGATACAATGGATTGTTTGTTTTTTTAATTGGTGTATAAATATTTTACTCGTTTAAGTCCGCTGTTTTTCGAGGATTAACGTTGGTTTTTGTTGTTGTATGACAATTTTAAGTCCTGGACCTTTATTTTGGATCAATTATCACAATTGTATTCGGAATATTTTTAAATGCACAATAATATATAATCATTTAAAATAACAAACAGTCTTACTTATAATTTGTGAAGACTGACGATTGATTGATATACGATTCCTTGGGACATATAAAGTCAGCCCTGTATACGAACTGTCCCACTGCTGGTCACTGGCCTCGTCTTAGTGTGATAAGGGTTCTCGCGTCAAAATAGTTACAATGATAAATAATAATATTTTATGACAAAAATTTCGTATATCATAAATTTGGTGTTTTTGTTTAGGCTTTCTTAATTGGAGCTTACACTTCAGGCCGATTTTAAAATCCTGAGAGATTTTCTTCAGGCAAAAGTGGTAATAGGTTAGAAAATGTTAAGTAATATGAAGTGTACAAGTGTCCAATAGGCGGCAACAGGCTGGCAAAGTCTGAACGTGACCTTTTGGTACATATGTAGCTACAGGCGTAAGTCTAAGTCTACATATGTTTAGTCATACTTAAACGGTAAAGGTACCTCATTGGTCCTGTGTCGTTAATGACTACATGCTAATAATAAATGTCGCTCACGAAATATCGGATACCCAAATTGCTACGGTTCCATTAATTGATATGAAATTGATTATTCCGTCACGGTATTCTTAAAAGCAGTAGGGATAATTTAATTTTATTTGATAGATGAGAGTAGACACGTTCCTTATAAAGTGAAATCCAAATATAGCTAAATGAAAATCATGAATGGCTCGTTGGCTTAGCGGTTGTGAATGCTACTACTCAGCATGAAGTCTCGGGTTTAATTCTCGGATCGGGCAAAGTGTTATTGAGTTTCCTGTTAAGAAATTATCAGTAACAGCATGGAGTCTGGATCTGTGCCCGGTAAACGGCAATAGTCTGGATAGAAGATAGAAGAAACGGAGAATTATTAACCAATAGGATTGCATACTGGAGCGGAGCGGAGATTTTGTGCAATCCTATTGGTTAATATTTCTCCTTTTCTTGCAGCATGGAACAGACAGGTAGCCTTAACGAAGCAAAGTATCAGAATCTACACTACTAAGAATTTTTTGTCAGCAAAACCCGAGAATGGCATAAACAAAAGCCGCATATGGGCAGGTAGTCTCAAAATATAGAGATACAATGGTGAACACTTCAATAGCTGAGCACGCAATACGTCTGACGAACGACTGTCACTCATCACTCGGTTTGAACATTTCACAGTTAAGCCTTATTCAGATTGCTGAATAAGGCTTAACTGTGAAATGTTCAAACCTAGTGTACATATGAGTTTAGTTAGTGTATGTATTGACATACACTAACTAAACTCATATGACTGACACAGCTCTCGTTTTTACGTTATGTTAAGAAGTGAAGAAACGTGGCGGAAAATGAGTCTGTCTTTCTTTTGTCTGTCTTTTCGAATTTATGTTCTTCTGCGACAAACCTTTGTTGGTAGTTCCTGTAAGTCGATTTCTGCGACATATTAATTTGAAGTTATTGGTCGCCTAGTAAATTCAAGCTGATTAACTATAAAAAAATATTTTTTTACTTAAAAATTTAACATTTATGAATTCCTGTGTTTCACAGTCTGTGTCACAGTCTCCGCGTAGACGATCTTTAAATTTCTAAGCTAAGTGGAATGGTGACATTCGTTCTATACAAACACATTCCTTTGTGTTCTTCAAGAATAATGACACCTGAACAAAAATATTACAATAGCAACATTTAAAGTAAAATATATAAATAATAATAATAATCGTTTATATTCTCTCCACAATATACACATTAACAAATATTACATAATTCGGTTTACATAATATAATTGTGGAAAACTGGTGCCTTAGCTAGGCTCGAAGCCCGTGTTTCAGGACACCAGGTCCCCACACCTTAAAACAATTTTGTTTTTCGGATTATGTACCTATTAGAGCTAACGGATTTAATGTAGTAAAAGAATTTTAAAAATTACACAATCATTATATACAATTTGATTCTAATTCGCGTGCGTGTGGGCGTGAGTGCGTGTGTGCGTGGATGTGTTCGTGTGTGTGAGTAAATGGTGTATAATGATTATATGAACTAATAACCTATAAAATTACATAAATCACCGGGTATTATGTTTTTAAGTCGGTTTAGTTATAGAGAAGGAGACAGGAGCCGATATTCCGAGCCATAGTTATCTCTTTTAGACATATTCCTCTCTCAGGCCACGACAGTAATAGATCTGTTAAAAACCGTTTCTTTAAATGATTTTTTATCGCCGCATTTCCTATTAGACGTATTATACGTTGTCTGACGTAATACGAAATGCCGTAAAGCGAGTTCCAAAAGTTTCAGGACGTATCCTCGATACATACATCGTCCACGATAGCTCAATCAAGTTAAACCGTTCAGTTCTAGCCGTACCTATCATACGTACTTCATTAACCCTCTCTCACTACATTTGAGTCCGGTTAATCGTTCGGAACACTGAATTATGGACGGTATGAGACCCGGTCATGGAGGGTTAAAGGTGAGCGAGAGCGGAGATCAAGTGTGACTGTTTATTATATAAAAAGACTAGGTGTTACTTGGATTAATGAAGGGTCAGGTTGGTAACTCGCAAATGATGTTAAACACGCTGCTTACCATCAGGCGGGTAGTATGCTTGTTTATAACTCTTTAGAGTATACGAGAAAAGGCTTTGGATTTTGTGGACTATATCTTATGCCAGCTTTTAGCTATCTATAACAAAATATATATGTAACAAAAGGGTTGTTAAAGCTGATATAGTACTCACATATTTGACGCTGACCTCTTTAAGAGCCGATGTAGATATTTCAATTAATTCAAATCACAGTTTCGGAATTTAGTGAACGTTTTCTTACACCATTGCAAATACGTATATTTCCGAAAGGTTAATTAGTAGTTTAAAATCTATCTACATTAGGAAATCTTTGTTTAAAGTCCTATGTAATAGGATACACATAATTATGTGACCGTCTGAGGGGGAAACATTTGCAGACTCCCTGCTACTCAGAAGAGGTAGTACTAATTCTACTAAGATGTCAATTAAAAATAACTGTTTACGCAAGTTTGTAATCGGACCCCGCGGTCTAATTTATACACAAGATTAACGAGGTAATTATATTATTTACTTATATTATTTACATATTATAATTTGTCTCTATTCGCTTATTACTTATGCCAATATTGAACTAAAATTAGGAATAACCAATGACATGGCAAAAATTTTATGGTTCTATCGTGGAACTGTGTATATGACATGTGAGTCGGTAAATTAGGGTTCCATGCAGGATATTAGGGTCCTATTAATGTATTATATTTTACGAATTAAAGTTTAGGTATTGACTTTACGAATGGCGTCTTGGTTTGGTAGTTGGCCCCACTCGAGACAATTTGTGAATCCATAAATAGTTTTTTGGTGATCTTCATGTTCGTTGCTTTTATGTTATTCAAATCACTATCATCTCGCAATACATGAAACTCTCAAGAATACGATGATCTCAAGTGTGAGAGTCGTCATTAAAAAGAAGATGGAATCTAATCTAATTAAAATCTCCAAGATTCTTACAACAATAAAGCACTCCTAGTCCACTAAAACTATCAAAAATATATTGCACCCACCCAATTTCTAAAACATAGTTTTAAAGAAATGTCTGTTAACTCTCCATTCATTTTTAATACTGTTTGCCTTTTAAACGAGCGAATGTCTTAAAATAAAAGCAGCTATCGAGTTGGCAATGATTTATGTAAAAGTCCCCGTCGACTAAGCGTCCTTCTATAAAATAGCATTTTATAACGAAATGAAAAAATAGAGGACGGTGCACCGCTTTAATTAATCAATTATCTTGATGGCTTCGAGCGACGAAAGTTATAGTCAACTTACCATTTTAACTAGATCCCTCTCGCCTCCCCTTTTACATTCAAATGAGGCGTAAGAAGTGAAACGGTTGCATCGTGAGGGATCTTTGGAAAATTGACGATTTAATGGCACGGCTTCCGATTGTTTTAACTATCAAGTTTTTATAACGACGGCGTAGTGGATGGGTTTTATATTAAGTTTGTGCAGTTTCTTCTACATGATTTTTTAAAGCATTAGATATGTAAAATAAGTACAACCTGCATAAAGTAAACTTGTGCAGACTGCATGGGTGGCGCAGTTGTTAAAAGGATCACTACGCCATTACACATTGCCTGAGTATTGCCAGATATAGGTCTGATTTCACAAAAAAATGCGTAATTGATGAATTATTGTTTCGAGTTAGGGTCCATTGTTTGAATTTTTTTTGTCTCCCCCAACAAGGAAGTTTATCATAAGGGCCGGAGAACTTTTTTGAAAAGAAAGTCTTTAAAGTCTTCTTTTATTCATTTCATTACTACTAATTGATTGAACTATTCCTAAGTCGCTGGTAGCTTCTTAATTTAGTATAACGAGTTTATTTATATAAACAAAGTGTTAGCATCTTTGGAGGCAGACAGTCGTAATACAGATAGAGCATAGTCTGCGCATCAATTAAAATCATACTTTATTTACTAAATTATAATTCACTACCTGTCACCAAGTATACTTCATTGCTAAGAGCTGTTTCTTCTATAATTATAGGTATATGAGTTAATACAAATACATAATCAATGAAAATACTTACGTATAACCTCCAAATCTGCCTTTTTTACATTTCTCTTGACTAGGTAGTTGCAATGTTCTGTCTTGCGTCGAAGTAAGGTGTCCAGACTGAACCGACCCAAAGATGAAATCGTCGCACAAATACAAAAGTCAAACAATTAAACCATTTTATTCTTTTACCTATGAATAATTTTTATCTGATCATTGAAAAATTGGGCCTTAATATATGTATTGACGGCCTGGATGGCGTAGTGGTTAGTGTAACCGACTGTCACGCCTGAAGTCGCGGGTTCGATTCCCGCACAAGTCAAACATTTGTGTGCGTGAACATGGATGTTTGTCTTGCTCTGGGTGTTTCTATGTATAATATGTATGTATGTATTTACAAAAAAAAAGGTATATATGTATGTTTATCCATTGTCTAGTACCCATATTACAAGCTCTGCTTAGTTTGGGCTAGATGGTGTTGTGTGTATGTAGTAGAATATTATTATTATTACAGTCGGCCAAGAACCTAAAAGAATGGTCTACCAGTTTTTGTGAGATCTAATTATCGCTAAGATTGACTTTTCTATCTTGACACATGGCATGACAGAAATATAGTACATGATAAAGAAAACAATTGCCACTGTCATAATATTATTCCAAGAGGAAATCGACCTTGTTGTTTCATGATGTTAAAATGAACCTCAATCGTAGGATGGTAGACCACATTTGTGGCCGACTGTAGATACATTGGATATAATTCATTTTTTATTTCCAATTCCACAATAATTATTTTAATAAGTTAAGATTGTAGTATTTTTATTATATTATATTTTATTAAATTACATTTTAAAATACATAATTCAAACCAACAACATAACACACTGTTCGTAAATGCATTCTTAAATTGTAATAAACTTCTTGTTCATCTGTTCACACATTTAACCAAAAATAATCTTATAATACATAATTAAATCTAAAAACAAACAGGTAAAACACTTTTACGATTTCGAATTCAAAAACCCATTATTTAAAATCATCAAAATGGTTTCTCTAAAGAGCGAATCTTCATACAAACTACAATCGCTTCTATCAAGATCTCAAAGACTGGAAACAAAAGTCTAATCTCTTTAAAATGGCGTCTGGAAAAAACACAGGGAATCGGAAATTAAAGCCGCCGACTTCCGCTTGGCGAAGGCTCGATTTGTTTCAGGCTTCAAGCTTCGGCTGCAACGCTAAAGGCTTTCGCGGAGTTCAGTATTGTGATTTTAAACGAATTGTTAATAGATGCAAATGAGGATTAGTTTTTCATTCGCCGCCAGATGGCGTTAACTCCGGTGTCTACTCGAGGCACACTATTGTTTTATTATTCCTATGAAGTTTTGTTTGTTTTGTTTGAGAATTCAGTATTAAAAATGTATGTGGATATTTATCTGGCTAAACAAAACAATGTGTGTTTACTACGTTGAATAAAAACGAGATTATTTTGATTGCAATGTTTGGCTTCAACCTACAAGCCAGCAATGGGCAACACTCGGGGCTAAAATTTTCGTGGTCCACACATCGTTGTCCGACTCTAGGTGTTCTCTGACTGTTTGAATGACCGTTATTTGAATGTTTGTCAAATTTCCTGCGGCACAGAAATTGATCCTAGTGTAAGAGTTGCCTATTTAAAAGATAAAGTTAATAATGGCTATTTTTCTTTGATGTAGCCAGACTTACCATCAGGTGAGCCGTATGCTTGTTTGCCACATTAGTCGTATAAAAAAAGTGAATATCATACAAATCTGCCTACCGCTTCAAATACATAGGCGTAAGAATATGTATGTATATAGAAACGATTAACAGAACTAAGACCAAAAGAGAATAAACTCCACGAGACAGGGAATCCTAGTGTGGAGGTTAGTGTTCTAAAAATGACTATTTGTATTGGAACAATAAAGCATTATCATGTTTCTCTTATCGCAGGTATTTTCTAACATATAATATTAGAAAGTACCTGGCCCCTTGGGAGGCTTACACTTATTATTATCTATACTAATCTATACTAATATTATAAAGTTGAAGAGTTTGTTTGTTTGTTTGAACGCGCTAATCTCAGGAACTACTGGTTCGATTTTAAAAATTATTTTAGTGTTGGATTGCCTATTTATCGAGGAAGGCTATAGGCTATAGGCTAACATCCCGCTACGTCCCACGGTGGTGGCGCAGTAACGATAAACGCGGGTGAAACCACGGGAGCATCTAGTTATTATTATATAGATAATGCAATTGCTGCTTCAGAGTGAGTGACTATCTTTGTTTTCAGGCATTATTGTAGAAATCTCCAAGCATGGCTACGTGGTTCTAGTGGTGACTTAGCCACCGTCAATGCGTTAAATGTGGGTTCGATCCTCTCACGGGATAAAAACCATGTGATCTATAAATGGTTGTTTTGAGTCTTCGTGTTTTTTGTCTGAACCTGCATGTGCTTTCTGTACGTTGTTTCAATACAACTATAACAAACCACGAACACAAAGAACGCCTTGGCCACCGTTGCGGGAGCTGTGTTAAAAGAAATCTGTTCATCTTTAGCTATGTATTCTGTGATATTACCAATGTAGATACGCATATAAATCAGCTGGTTAAACCTGTAATCGCGAACACACGTAACAGTGTTATCACATAAGAATCATTGCGGAACCCAAGTGCGTGTTATCAAACCTACATATTTTCTATTTAACGTGATGGGATATTTCGGTGGTTCGGAGCGATGTCGTTTCTGTATCGCTGCTGTATGAGACATATTTGTGTATTGCAAGATGATTGTAAGTATATGTGACATGAGGTTCGTTATCAATTAGATACAGTCCCTTCCTGAACGAGGACCTAACTACTGGTTCACGTTACTACTGGTTCGCGATAATCACCGCTTTTGGCGAAAATCGTAATTTATTTGATGCAATGACGTCTTTATCAATATCATTTGCTTTTATAGGCATTACTCTAATAAAAGCTAAAGGTATCGAATTATTTGCGAGCGAGAAATCCAGATAAAAACTATACATCCAAAAAATGTATATTATTCTGTCCACTGCTTTATTTCCAGACATAATCCAAAAACTATTGTCTGTTCATCTGCATAACCACTGTATCCAAAGATTCAAATCATAGATGTACTCTACTCGTACGAAAAAGTGTCCACAATAAGAAGTGATGATTTGATATAGAGCAAGTGCACAATTTTCTACATGAATGAGCGGAATAATATCTATAATTCAGATATCATGCTGACATAGTGTGTCCGATGACAACCTAAAGATCCATATCTATGATTTGACAAAAAGGCTGCATCTCAAGACGTTGAATATATCTTGTATTCATCAACATAAAACGCATGGTCTCTCACTCACCGTCGAATTACTGCAGCTTTGATCACCATCTCAAAAACATAACTTTTTATGCTATTTATTGGTTGATCCAACTTTTCATTCCACGGTGCACTGCCATATCGTATTTACAGCATACATACCTACAATGTTTCCGTAACATCCAAAAACACAAACTCATCTGTCACCCGTCAAACATGATTAACCACCTCCAACTGGCAACAACTGAATCGTAAACAACGCCATCTATTAGCCACGTTTGAAAAACTACGTTTGACAGTTACGATAACCCTACAGAATACGGCTGCGGGTCATTTAGGCAGATAAGGTAGATTTATGCGAAGTGATTTTTAACCCTTTATAATGCGAAAGCTAACGGGTCGGGCCGACCATGATAGATGACATGTTGGACCTAAATTTGTGTAACTCGACAGTTTTTATCACTGTTGTGTGATTGTGTCGCGTGATTGATTGTGAGAATATTGCGGTGTGGGAGTTGGCGCTATTGGCCTATTACAATGCGTATAATTATAGCTGAATTTGTATTTTAAAGTACACTGCAGTGAATTTGTTGATAACTGGACTTTGATATATATTCCTGGTGGCAAGCCATATGGCAAGTTACGTGTAAGTGGGTGCTTACAATATCAGACAGCGTAAACAAGCCTTAAAATGGAGCTTTCCAGAGCAATGGACACAATCCCCTGATGACGTCACTAATTTATGAAACTTAGAAGTCATAAAGGCAGGAACAAAACGCAAAATGCAAGTCATCTTGTGTTCTGTTCCTGCAGTCAGGATATGCTAAAATATCATCTTTTGTAGTATAGGCACTACCTCAAGCGGCTTGCTCTATTCCTAATATTATCTTTATCTGTATATACCTACTAGCTGACCCGACAAACGTCCTGTCTTAGACCAACTGTCAAACTCACGAGATTAAAATAGTCGTTTAGTTTACGGCAATTATCCAATTTTCCGCCCAATTTCTTTACTTTTCTTTCCGTATGGACTTTCTACAAAGTAATGGAAAGCTTAAAAAAATTAATAAAATTGGTAAAGTCGTTCTCAAGTTATAGCGTGAACAAGGGAAACAAGAATTCATTTTTATATATGTATATAATTTTTATGTACTTATGTATGACACTGAACTCTTTCTAAACGGCCGGACAGATTTGTCTAAAAAAAGTATTCATGTGGAACCCTAGATGGTTTAGATTCACAATTGGACCTGGTAGGTTCGATCGAATTCTGGTAGCTGCGATCGGGTTTAAGATTTTTTAAATTTTAAGCCCCTTTACGGATTGGGCACTGTTTGTCGGTTCTGTTAGTACAAGTTTAAAAATTCATCATCAATATGTCAGGAGTTAGCAAAACTAAAAATAAAATTTGATGGATGGACTGAACATTTTCGGGAACATTGCATTTCTATATAAAAGTGTTTTTATATATGTACTTTTTATTGCAAAGCTACCACAAAAATTAACAGACTGAGCAACAGTGAAGCGTGGCCGGGCTTAGCTAGAATATAGTCGACTATGAACACCTATGTGATTATTTTCATAAGTGATCATTGGTCTATTTTGTGACTAATGGTCACCCAAGTATCAAAGCGGAATAGACCTTAGCTAGTTATGTATGTACTGTTCATTTGTGATCAACTGTTAATTTCCATGAGTTGTTCTGTTTACCATTGCTTTTTTAAATTTCAATGTATTTCAATGTTATAATTTCAGTCAAACTATTGCCGGTTATGTATTTGTCAATCTACTGGTATTTACTATGCATGCCTTTTATAGTTATCTATACTAATATTATAAAGCTGAAGAGTTTGTTTGTTTGGTTGAACGCGCTAATCTTAGGAACTACTGGTTCGAATTAAAAATTATTTTAGTGATGGTTAGCCTATTTATCGAGGAAGGCTATAGGCTATATAACATCACGCTATGACCCACGGGAGCGTTGCAGTAACGATAAAAGCGTGTGAAACCGCGGGTACATCTAGTATTAGATATTGCCTGCGTCTTCGCTCGCGTTAATCTAGACTTTATAATATTTTTTTTTTATGTGTATAACGATGGTTAAGTAATAGAATTAAGAGCACTTCTCGCCGTTAAACAATTACATATGGCGAGTTTACATATGTAATACATTTAAGTTACTGTGGCAAAGCAAATAAAAAATAATATAAAAATTCTGTACCTCGGAAACAATACTTTGTTTGGATAAAACGTACCCTATGTCTTTTTTTGTATGCTTGACATCATGTATGAGACATTTTATGATCATCGAGAGAGTAGTTAAGGCGTAACAAAGAAACAAACTCACATTTACATATTTTATAATATTAGTTACGATATATCTAAGAACTATGTTATATTATATGTATTTAAAAAAACAATATTGTATATACATGTATAATGTTGACTAATCCTTACTTCCTTACTAATATTATAAATGCGAAAATGAGTTTGTTTGTTTGTTACGCTTTCACGCCTTAACTACTCAACCGATCAACATGAAATTTTGCATACACGTTGTCAGGGGTACAGATTTGGACATAGGGTACCTTTCATCCAGAAAAAAGAACTGGTGCAAACCTAACCTACATTAACGTGAGCGAAGCCGCGGGTCAAAACTAGTAAATACATAAATGACGCCATGGAAATGTATTTTTCTTACATCATATTTTAATCTAACGTCTAATATTGACATAAATTGTGAGTGCGGTTCCCTCCGTGCACTAAACAAGAAAAGCATCAGCTGTTGATCGTCACGCACAAGTAGTAAAACTGTGCGGAGGGAGAGGTCGCCCCCTCATCCCTCAACACTTAATACTAAACAGACGATGAGCTGGCAACCTGTCATTAACTGAGTCGTATAGTTTTATTCTCCTTGTTACTTGAAATTATTAATTAGAATTGTATTAAATGTACACGCGCTTTTTGTAGTACGTTATTTAGCTGCAGAGATCGTGCAATGGTTTTATGGTAAGCTCACATTACCCTGCACGCAGTATCGCGGGTTTGATCCCCGTATGAAATGTACACATGCTTTTTGTCGTACGTTATTTAGCTGCAGAGATGGTGCAATGGTTTTATGGTAAGCTCGCATTACCCTGCACGCAGTATCGCGGGTTTGATCCCCGTATGAAATGTACACATGCTTTTTGTCGTACGTTATTTAGCTGCAGATATGGTGCAATGGTTTTATGGTAAGCTCGCATTACCCTGCACGCAGTATCGCGGGTTTGATCCCCGTATGAAATGTACATATGCTTTTTGTCGTACGTTATTTAGCTGCAGAGATGGTGCAATGGTTTTATGGTAAGCTCGCATTACCCTGCACGCAGTATCGCGGGTTTGATCCCCGTATGAAATGTACACATGCTTTTTGTCGTACGTTATTTAGCTGCAGAGATGGTGCAATGGTTTTATGGTAAGCTCGCATTACCCTGCACGCAGTATCGCGGGTTTGATCCCCGTATGAAATGTACACATGCTTTTTGTCGTACGTTATTTAGCTGCAGAGATGGTGCAATGGTTTTATGGTAAGCTCGCATTACCCTGCACGCAGTATCGCGGGTTTGATCCCCGTATGAAATGTACACATGCTTTTTGCCGTACGTTATTTAGCTGCAGAGATGGTGCAATGGTTTTATGGTAAGCTCGCATTACCCTGCACGCAGTATCGCGGGTTTGATCCCCGTATGAAATGTACACATGCTTTTTGTAGTACGTTATTGCGGGTTTGATGCCCATACAATATATAGATTTATTTAATTTACAAATAGTTGTCCCATATCTGGGTTTTTTTATTTATTTATGCGGATTTAATGCCCGTTTGAAACAAAAGTATGAGCTATAAGTACATATTTTTGTATTCACAAATAATTGGACCTAGTCTGTCTTGTTTAATTGGTATCACATTTATTTATTTATTTATAAAACATCTCCGACAAAGAATATACACAAAATTTCACAAATAAATGAGCATAATATGTTTTGTATAGCGTAATCCTTTAGTTATAGGAGACCACAGTACGCACAATGTCTCTATATCCATGGAGGACTAAGCAGCAGTGTATTGCACTCATTATTCGCTAGGTATATTTTCCTGTAGGTTCTACCTAAAAAAGCTCTAGTTCAAGACCCGGATTCTGAAAAGCTAATTAACGAGGTGCAGAAATTAAACTCATATCTCCATTACGTGGCATCTAAAACTTTAACTGCGAAATGGGGTATAATACCCCATTTCGCCAGCCTGCCTTCCCCCTTTTGTAAATGTAGGCGTGAGACTTTGTATGTATATAACAACTAAATGTTCCCGCGGTTTCACCCGCGTTTATCATTATTGCGTACTACCCGTGGGTCGTAGCATGATGTTATATAGCCTATAGCCTTCCTCAATAAATAGGCTATCTAACACTAAAATAATTTTTCAAATCGAACCAGTAGTTCCTGAGATTAGCGCGTTCAACCAACCAAACAAACTCTTCAGCTTTATAATATTAGTATAGATAATTATAATTCGAAACCAACAAGGATAATAATCATTGTTGGTTTCGAATTATTCTGATATTATTATTATATGGGATTATAGAGGGAAATTAATCCTAAACTTATAAAGCTATAAGAAACCGCTTGTTTAGATATCCTAACTAATATTATAAATGCGAAAATGAGTTTGTTTGTTTGTTTGTTACGCTTTCACGCCATAACTAGTCAACCGAACAACATGAAATTTTGCATACACGTTGTCAGGGGTACAGAATAGGACATAGGGTACCTTTCATCCAGAAAAAATTACTGTTGCAAACCGAACCTAACCTACATTTACGCGAGCGAAGTCGCGGGTGAAAACTACTAGGTAATAATCCAATTACTACGTTATTAGTAACAATAAATGTTTACTAGATAATAGGCTTAAAGAAACAAATTACTGTTAACTTACGAACATAAAGATGTTCGTAAGTTATTTCTGCTATATATTTTAGGTATCAGTTACTCATATTTATTTATTTTTTACTTATATTATTACTAGCTTTTGCCCGCGGCTTCGCTCGCGTTAATTTAGAATTTCACAATCAATTCGGGTTGTACTCTGCTTGTATAATAATATAATTCAATCATGATTCGAAAGACACGTGGCGCCATCTACGAACGTTATTATTGTTTTCCTCGGGAACAGTATTTTTTTTCGGGATGAAAGGTAGCCCATGTCCGTTTCTGTACACCTGACAACGTATATGCAAAATTTCAGGATGATCGGTTCAGTGGTTTAGGAGTGAAAAGCTAACAAACAAACAAACAAACTCATTTTCGCTTTTATAGGTAATATTAGTTAGGAAGGATTAGGATTAGTTTAGTTGATATTGAGTAGTAAGGCCTCGCTGATTTCAGCATGAATGGGCCGGCTCGACCGGGGAAGGACTACCCTCTCACAGAATATCGACGTGAAATAGCCCCGTCCCGCTCCTTCTCTTTCCCACTTCCTTTCCTAAAAGGTCGACAACGCGCAAGTGATGCCTTTGGTGTTGTAGGCGTCCATAGGCTACGGTGACCACTTATCACCAGGTGAGCCGTATGCTTGTTTGTCACCTTAGTAGTATAAAAAAAACACATTTATCAAATTAATATAAATACATATTAAGAACTTACTAGCGGTCGCCTAGTGCTCGAAATGCGACCAAAGTTTGCCTGTAAGATATTACTGATATAATGTCATTATACTCGTATATTGAAATATGTAACCATAGTTACGCGCTTCGACTGCGTGTGTCAAATGCATGATTATATGCGTGTAGTGTTTTTTTATTAATTTAATGTATTTATTATACATATTTTACATAAATATTAGGATTCGCCCCTCCTTCTCCATATAAACTTTAACTGTGCCAAATTTCATACTCCTCCGTCCGCGCAATTTTCGTAAAAAGGGGTACATAGTTTTTGCTTCACGTATTAATATATAGATAGTTAGTAAATCAGAGGTGTGTGCCTTGGGATCGAACTTGAAACCTTTGCATGGCAGTCCATCGGTTTACCACTTGATTTTCTGTTCTTATTACCTATACGTAAATAAATGTAATAGGATTATTGTGCATATCAGTAACTATAAGTATTTTTTTATTTTATATTTTCCAGCACAGACTTTGATAAAAGTAATGCTTGTGCCATTTAGGAATATAGCAGCAGCACTACTTTTTACTACAGACAATATCATTTCGTGATGCCATATTTACTAGCACATCTCCTAATACTCAAAAAATAATGTAAGTCATACCAGTAGTAGGTACCATGAAACGTCTGCAGGTTGAATGCCCGAGCGATCCCTGCGCCCCGGCCATAGAACATGTTAAGGCACACCGTGGTAGGTTTAGTCGGTAGGACTCGGGACTTTCTATCTTTCCCCGGGTGAGCCCAACATAACCCCTCCGCGCGCCCCCGCAAAGAGATATGCGTCACAGCATTCCACCACGTAAAAAAGAAAGGTAAGTACCATGAAACGTACATGCTGAAATTTCAGATCGATTGTTCGTCCTATTCGTACTGAATAGGATGAACGATCAAACATAAAACGTATGAAGTAAGATAAGATAATTTAAGTAAGTAAGATAATTTTAGATACTACCAAAAAGTGGTGCAGGCAACATAATAGTGTCACTTTAAAAGAAAGAAATCCGAATGAATTTCATGGTAGATATATTCTTAATATATAATATTATAATGCTCCAAAATCTCGGATGGACATTTTTATAGTAGGTACTTATATACTATATACTAGCGCCGATACCCATTTTTTTAAAATATATCTATTATTACTAGCGGTCGCCGAGTGCTCGAAATTCGACCAAAGTTTGCCTGTAAGATATTGCTGATATATTATGTCATTATATATTGATATATGTAACCATAGTTACGCGCTTCCACTCCGTGTGTCAAATGCATGGTTGAGTTCGTGTAGTGTTTTTCATTAATTTAATGTATTTCTAATGCATATTTTATAAAAATATTAGGATTCGCCCCTCCTGCTCCATATAATAATAATAATAATATTCTACCACATACACACAACACCATCCAGCCCAAACTAAGCAGAGCTTGTGCTATGGGTACTAGACCATGGATAAACATACATATATACCTTTTTTTTGTAAATACATACATATTATACATATAAACACTCAGACCAAGACAAACATCCATGTTCATGCACACAAATGTTTGACTTGTGCGGGAATCGAACCCGCGACCTCAGGCGTGGCAGGCGGTTACACTAACCACTACGCCATCGAGGCCGACACTTACTTTAACTGTGCCAAATTTTATACTTCTCCGTCCGCGCCATTTTCGTAGAAAGGGGTACAAAGTTTTTGCTTCACGTATTTAATATATAGATTGTCGACCCCCCTAGCTAAGCTACAATGCTTGTGTTAGGTGTGGGTGTATGCTGGTAGATTGGCAATGGGTGGTATTTGAACCCACTACCTCTCGATCACAAGTCCAATGTTTTATCGATTGGGCTTTTGCTACTTAATTCGTAGAAGCTTATTTCTCATACACCTTATAGCATTTAGCATAAATTGAAGTAAATGTCAAGAGAAACTAAGAAAATACAAATGAAAACTCACGAACTTGTTACCCTCGATATATAAATATTCATAATATTTAAAATTCCCGATGACTCATCCGCCATTTTACAACTGGTTGTAAAACGTTGCGTGACGTCGGAGTAGGGGCGAGTGGGGCAAAATACTCCGGGGACCGATAAATAGGACAAGTTTATTGCATATGCCCTGTTTTTGAACTCGCGTGCGTTCACTATTAGTGATGGATAGATGAATTTTGATGCGCAGAATGGTTCTTTTTTAATCTTGCTTCTTTTGGGTATGAATAATAAATTTTTGGCTTTTGATACCTTCCTATCTAAAATTGCGTTTTGGTTCCGGTTTTATATTCATGTAAACGACTAGTAATTATTATTTATATAATTAGTATTGTACTCAATCCGAAGTTCTTCGGACATCTAGAAGATTCTTGATTATATATTTTGACATCTACTCGTTAGACCAACGCAATTAGTTTTTGCATAGCAGCAAGCAATTGTTGGCTTTGTTAGTTAGCGAATTTTAGCAGCAGAACAGAGTCTCAAAAAGTTAAAAAGGACTTGCCCCTTATTACGTAGGACCTTAAACATGAACATTTGGATAATTATATCGCTTTCTATCCCTTTGGGGATATACAAGTGTTAGAATTATTTTTCTTATTGATTTACAAAATATACTTAATATAAATGCCTTTTTGAATTTCAAGGATATGAAGAATATAAACTTTAGGCATAGTATATAATCAATTACTTTATTATCTCTTGATTTGTATATTTATTAAAGTTTTAGTCATTTTGTTATAATAATAATTTCAGCCCTGTATTAAACTGTCCTACAGCTGGGCACAGGCCTCGTCTCAGTGTGAGAAGGGTTAGGCCACAGTCCACAACGCTGGCTCAGTGCGGGTTGGCAAACTTTACATATCTTGGAGAACATTTGTTGAGAACTCTTAGATATGCAGGTTTCCTCATGATGTTTTTTTTTCAACGTTAAAGCAAGCGATAATTAACTATTTAATACGCACATAACTTCGAAAAGTCAGAGATGCGCGCCTTGGGATTGAACTCGATACCTCTGCGTGGCAGTCCAACGGTTTCCCACTAGGCTATCGCAATAAATGCAAGTAACAAAACACTTGCAAAGCCATATGTATTTAATTTGTTTCATTCAATACGATATCATTAACGCACATAATAGTTTATGTAGGGCTTGTTGTCTGTGCGGTTGACTCTAAGCTTCGAAACTAGTACGAGACTAAATTTACTTAATTCACAAATAACTATTTCGAGCTCAAATGTTATTTGTGTCCAATGCTTATGTTTGCAGAACCCACACATCTTTATCTAACAATATCTTCAAAATGTTAGATTATCAAAACATCTTCTACATATTAACAAAAAAACTTAAGCATGTATCACATTCATAAACGCTTAGGTATCTTGCAAAAAAATATCATGAATTTATTTCAGTATCTCCATTTATAAAATGTGAATGGCTATTTTAATATATCGTACCATAATTTCTACGTACAAATAAAATCCACACTCACTCACATTAATTCAAAAATCTTTTTGACGACTTTTTCTTTTACAAATCTCAAAAATGCAGGATGGGGTTCCAAAGTGTATTTCTTTTTCTAAATTTGTGACGATCCCGCCCCTACGCATTTTTAATTCTAAAGCGCACCATCCATTTTCCCAATTCGAATACGTCATCAATTAAATTACTTACTCCATTGTGACGTACGAAACATGTACCATTTTGACCAACGTGCCCCAAAACCTTATCACTGTAAAACCAACCTTAATTCTGAGTAATAAGGAGTACATTAACTGAATATAAAAAATTGTGAGGGATCGTGATGCTGTAAGGAAATTCAGGGGAGCTTCTTGCAAAGGGGCCCTGTTCAAGGTCCCAAGAGAGCGTTGGTGTATGCAACTTGTACTTGCATATTCGGTAGCTGTTTGTTCTCCATCGAGGGGAGACTTTCTATTGAGACATCGTTGTATAGTTGTTATCAATAGAGGATATTGTTTGGTCATGTTGCTGCCGATACTGTTGTATATTTTAAATTACAGATTACAAGTTCGTCTCCGAAGTGACATGATGCTTATGTCAAAATTTAAATATTCAACATAGTGATATATTATTTATGTGAAACATGAAATAACTTGAACGATCAAAGGGTTATGTGGCTCTTGTACACTAAAATAAATTCTTACCAGGCCATTTGCGTAGTCTCCTTTAACATTGGTCGCTGTGACCGAAATTTGATCTAGACGACGTCGTCCAATTGAATATATGTGTAAATGTTATTTTCTCCTAAATAAACAATCTGAAACGATACATTGTATATTAAGTTTTACTTGTAGCACCGTATACACCTGATACACCAAATATATAATCACTTCATCAAACAACTCACTAGTGTATTGTCTACCATTGATTTAGCTACTAATGTTAAACTTCGCTACATAGTTTTAGTTAGTTGCTTTACGCAAATAAAGAAAATTTGACGTCAAAGAGCGAAAATCAAATTAACTAGCATTAATCAGTCGAAATATATTTAGGTTTAAAATCAACTCTTTCGTTATCCAGAAAAATGAAATTTATCGGACATGAAACTTAATAATAATAGGAAATCAGTTTATACATCTAAGAAATACACGTTTATACATCTAAGAAATATACGTCATACAGCTACTACTGCTACTAGTCTCCTAGACACCTTACCATTCGACTGTAACGCAGCGGCATTCTCTGATAACCCTTTTAAAGGGTTTAATTTTACTTTTCACACCGTTTTTAGTATTCAATCATTATTTCTATTATATTTTAAATTAAGTATAAGTTAGTTTTAATATAAGTTATCAGTTAAGTGCTTTGTAATAGGTACTGTAATTGTTTTGGGAACACTAAATATTTAAATATCAAAAAACAACACGAAATAAGTCGTTAAACGTGTAACCCTATGTCGTAGGTAGCCAATTGATTCGTACAAAACTTCTAAATTATACTGTTCGTTTTTGCCGCCAATTTACTCCATTTGGGACAGACAGGGGACTGTTCTATTGATAGGTTACTCAAAACTAAATGATGATGTGTCTTTTATAGAATAGGGTGGACTCACAACGCTCTCTTCATAGTTTTCGGTAAGAAAGTATTAAAGAACTTATGTAATTATATATTATATGTATATAATATATAATTACATCAGTTAATGTTAGTTATGTATTTTACTTTTTGTTTCGTATTAATGACCATGTCACATCAAGAGATGAGATTTCCCAAGACAAAGATTTCAGCTGCGAAAACAATAATAATCTTTATATATATAAATCTTCTGTGCGCGTGTTTGTAATTAAACTCCTCCTAAATGGCTGAACCGATTTTGAGGAAATTTTTTGTGCGTTCAAGTGGATTCGAGAATGGTTTAGAATTGTTTCTTTTTAATATTTTTCGTGTGTATAGGAAAACGTCTGTCGGGACAGCTAGTAATATAATAATATTCTATCACATACACACAATATACCTATACCTCACCTATACCTCAGATATTACGAAATTAGAAATGCTGGGTTTGATGGTCAAATTTACCTTTATTGACCCCGTCGCATAGATTTGGATAAAGTGTTATTAGATTTTCAGCTCAAAATTCTATTGACGGTGTTTAGAGATAGCCCCAGTTAACAGCAAAAGTGTTTTCCTATATGACAGGGCACGTAAAACATATAAGAAATTAATTTTTTCGTACTTAGATCTATAATAAACTTGGATGAAATTTATTTAGAATATTCTGTGAAATTACTGTATGTTGCGTAAAGTCAACTTATCTAGACCAACTTAAACTATGATCTTAACTATTTACCTACAGTAGAGGTTTGTGCCTAGCATTCGCACAATTAATAAACGGGACTGGTAAAATGATAATTTACCTACACTGGGTACCATTTACATTTTTCATTTAGACGTGAAATTTCTACTAAAGACGGGTGAATTTTTCATTTTAAACCTTCATAGCCCTTTTATTTTAATATAACAAAATTATTATAATTTTAACCAGACACAGCTTGCAATGTTTAAGTAATTTGAATGTAAAATGAAGCGCAGACTATTTAAATTGGCTGTGCAAAACAAAATATATCAGGCTGAAACAACATTTTCATGAATCTAATATTATAAACATAATAAAATGATTGTGTTTATGTGCACGTTTGCTATCTAAGAGTCGTATTCCCAAAATGGCATATTTGTATATGTATAAAACGAGAATTATTACAGCTTATTAACTTAAGAGAAATTTTATAGATGATTTGTTAATAGTACATGACAATGAAGAGAACATAGACGTTTAAAATAACAAATGTGTTTTTTTCTATACCCTATGTATAACTGGATAAAAATATATTACAAACACACCTCCTATCATAATTAAATAATAGAGCATTGAAAAAAGAGATGTTTTTTAATTATCTCACAGCTAGACACATTTTCGCATAGGAAAATAAACTCAATACAGTTTTTTTATAGGTATTTCCAAAATAGTGACGTTAATTTGAATATATTTTTTAGATATTTAATACTATTAAGATTTTAAAACACTCAATTTTATAGTAATTTTTGGTGTCCATATTTGGTCTGAGACACTATGGAGAATAGGCATTCCCCTTTCACGCACTCCTTACGTATAATTAATACGTCTGTGTTTAAAATGTTCTCACCTGCGTGTTATAACGTATATCTATATTTTATTCTTACATTGTCTTGTCTTTTATCCAATAATTTATTTAGTTCATTTTAAAGCAGCTTTTAGCTACCTCGTTTTAATCCTGTATTTCAATCATCGCTTTGCATCACTTTTGGTTTCCTTTCTAACAAGAAGAAAGCATAACCTTTATTTTCTAAAATTAATTACATACCCTTAAACACACACGTTCTGATACATCTGAAGCAAAAAATGCCTTGTTAGTAGCAGTCATATGTATTGTTGGGCAAAAACTAATTTTTGCTCACTCCACATCCTAACTAATTGGCCTATACTTATCCTAAATCAGACTTTTTTCTACCCGTGTGAGTTCTCCTTTGACATTGAGTTATCCGTCGAGAAGTACCCCTATAAGTTGCACTGGACACTTTAGGAGCCCTGGCAATTTGAGACCTCACAAATAGATTTTTTATGCCCAATCCAATATGGGGTAAATCTTCACTAGGGGTGTTATTTGATAGAGTACAGATTGAGTGTGTATTTTTTTCCGTTTTTATTGATCTGATCCTATTTTGTTGAGTGAATTTTACCTTCGTTATCTTATGTGATGAGACTAGAGTATATAAATAGTTATTTGCACGCCTGCCCCGAAGGGGTAAGCAAAAGTGTAATACATCCACAATTCATCAGCTTTTTTGTGCTATGGTTTTTTGTTTTAGGTGTAGGTGACATGTTGTACGGAAAATGTCTCGACAAGAAATCCAGTTATACTTTGGCTGACTCGGTAATCAAACCCGAGACCTCAGGCATAGCAGTCGCATTGACTACCGTTGCACTACCAAGGCAGTATGACTGCCTATAATCTACATAATATACTAATATTATAAAGCTGAAGAGTTTGTTTGTTTGGTTGAGCGCGCTAATCTCAGGAACTACTAGTGCGAAATGAAACATTCTTCTAGTGTTGGGTAGCCTATTTATCGAGGAAGGCTATGGGCTATATAACATCACGCTACGACCCCCGGGGGCGGCGCAATAACGATAAACGCGGGTGAAACCGCGGGTACATCTAGTGGCAAAATAATAATGTTTATCTTAAATTAATAAAATACGAACAATGTTTTTGTTTAAATTCCTAGTAACAATCGAGCCAGGCCACTGCATAGATGGCACAATAGTTTAAGTGTTCATCCCGCCACTGCCACTTAGCCAAGTATAGTGGTTTGATCCCTACAGGAGACAAAAAATTACAACCAAAAACAAAACACAAATAGCGAGTCTGGCTGTTATTTATGTCCGTTTTTTATATATTTGTGAACAAATACAAGTATTACCCTCCCCCTCTCCTCCCCCCCGTACAAGAAATTATTACTTGAGTTTAAAAAAAACAACGGGTTGCACTCCGGGAGTGCCGGCAGAAGTGAAAACTTGAATATTTGATATTTTTGATATTTTGGAATGGTTAGGGAATAATTTTGCACGAATTGCTTTAATTATCAGTATAAAAGTACTATCATTTATGTGGTAAAATACAATATTCATTTATATGCGCTATCGTACACAAACATGACAATTCTCCCTCCGTCTTACGAATTTTCGATCAGGTCACGTGTCCTAACGCGAGTTTGACAATTCTCCCTCCGTCTTACGAATTTTCGATAAGGTCACGTGTCCTGACGCGAGTTTGACAATTCTCCCTCCGTCTTACGAATTTTCGATCAGGTTACGTGTACTGAAGCGAGTTTAAAATTTTTTCCCATCACAAAAAAGTGCACAACGCCGCTAAAGAAGTTTTCACTTCAAAAACGTTATGTTTAGCAATAACATAGAGGTCAATACCCTCAAACATCCTTAAACAAACTATATAGAACATTCTAAAGATTGATAATCTCTCTAATTCTCATAAACACCGGGTGCTCATAATTGCCATATAACTATCCCCTTCTAAGATATGGCCAAGCTAAATTGGGTGAAATTGTTGTGATAGTATAATGCATAGTTACATGATAAATGGATGCGTCCGTGGTATTTCAAATTAAAATTGTTAATGCGAGTCGACATGTTTGGGGTACGGGTGTATCTTTTGTGGTGAGGGAACACGAAATTTTTGTATGTATGTTCACTTCAGAGTGAAATGCATTGTGCTGTGATGGATGTAGGTTTTCATTTTTAAGCTTACAATATAGTATGTTCAAAAATATTTGATATCTAGATTTTGACCAAAAAGTATTCATCTATTCTTTAACAACATGCTATAATTTATCAATTAATTTTGTACCGTTTTCCGGGCTGAAAGACACCTTATGTCCTTTTCTGACATTATGTATGCAAAATTTCATGATGATTAATTGAGCTGTTAAAGCGTGAAAGCGTAACAAACAAACTAACTTAAATTCACATTTATAATATAATAGCTTTTGCTCGCGGTTTTGCTCGCGTAAAAGTCGGTTAGGTTATGTTAGTAACAGTGCTTTCCTTTTTAAAATAAAACATTACCTATGTTACACGATGATAATATAACTTTCTAATGGAGAAATAATTTTTAAATCGGTTGAGTAGTTTTTGAGTAAAATCTTTACAAACAAATAAACAAACAAAATATATAATCTTTCCTGTTTATAATATTATTATTATAGAAGTAATAGACGGTTTGAAATAAAACTAGTTTAACTAATTTTATGTATAGATAAATAGCGATAAACTTCTAAAACGAAAACGTTGGTTTATGTCTTTCAATTCTATCTAGTATGAGAAGGTTTAGGCAATCGCTGTAGCCCGTGAGGGTTGAAATCTTCAAGAACATTTTGTATTACTATCAGCCGTACGGGTTAATATCGAGTGCTTACACGAGTTTTAATCCTAACTAATATTATAAAAGCGAAAATGAGTTTGTTTGTTTGTTATATTTTCACGCCTAAACCACTGAATCAATCATTCTGAAATTTTGCATATACGTAGCAGGTATACTGAAACGGACATAGACTACTTTTCATCCCAAAAGAAATTAGTGTTCCCGAGGAAAACAACAATAACGTTCTTATGATAATAGATGGCGCCACGTGTCGTTCGAATCATGATTGAATTATTTTATTACAAGCAGAGTACAACCCGAATTGATTGTCAAATTCTAAATTAACGCGAGCGAAGCCGCGGGCAAAAGCTAGTACGTATATAACTTTGAAAAGTCAGTTGTGCGTGCCATAAGATGTATTCCACGCCTCTGTCAGGCAGGTCAAAGCTTTCCCCTCAATATGCAGATTAATATATAATACTTTAAATTAAAAAATATCCTAACCTTTTTTGTTATCCCAATTCTAATTAACAAGTCTTTCATCAAAACAGCAATTCTTGCAATATAATTATTTGTAGGCAAATAATTGAATTCTATACGTAAATTGAAATCATTAGCATAAAATAAATTCATCTCTACAAACAAAACTTAACTAATCGGCTTATTTCTAGTAGGTCAAACGTAAAACGTATTTTCTTTTAAATTAAATAATCAAAGCTAAGAGAAATCTTCTTAGGATTTAAATTGTATTGTGATAAAGAAAACAAAGGTATTCTAGCTCAAACAAAACGATTTATTTTAAATATTATGCTAAGTAATTAATGTAATTTCTGGAATGAGTTTTCTAGAAAAATATTACAAGAAAGATGACAAAGATTAAGAAATAGTTTATATTTTATTTACTTACATTATATGTTTTTTTGTTATACAACTAAGGTGGCAAACCAGCATACCTGATGGTAAGTGGTCACCGCAGCCTATGGACGCCTGCGACACCAGGGGCATCACTTGCGCTTTGCCGACCCTTTAGGAAAAGAAGTGGGAAGGAGAACGAGCGGGATGGGGGAAAGGAAGTGATTGGGCCTCCGGCACTCTCACTCACCGAACGAAACACAAAAGTAGGAATACTGCTATTTCACGTCGATATTCTGTGAGGCTCTACTACATACTTATGTATTTAAGGCTTTTCTTTGTTTTCACAGCATAAACTTTTGTTTATATTCGTCTCATGCTGAGTTTTGTTAGGTTTTTCCTTAAAGGGAATTCTAAGAAGCAACACGGAGTCTAGAAATTAGCCCGGTTGATGACCTACTAAAAGATTTAAGTACATATTTTAGTGTCGTGTATAATATTATATCAGACTTGATAACAACGTGCTTGTCACAAGCTTCCGGCTACCAGATTTGGAGATAATGATATTTAAAAACAGCAAATATTTAAACAACGGACTATTGGACCATTTGTTGATCGCACAAATTTTTGTCGCATGTGGGATTCGAACCGATAACACTCGACAAGCAACCACTTAAATTACTATGTCTGCGCCATTCGTGCAGCTAAAACTATGGTTTCCTAAGTCTACCTAAACTTATTATAATTCACTAGCTGTGCCCGCGGTTTCACCCGCGTTTATGGTTACTGCACCGCCCCCGTGGGTCGTAGCGTGATGCCCTTGTATAGCCTTCCTACCAACTTCCTACTCCAACACAAAAATAATTTTTCAATTCGAACCAGCAATTCCTGAGATTAGCGCGTTCAAACAAATAAACAAACAAACAAACTCTTCAGCTTTATAATATTAGTATAGATTCCCAATAGTTCTTATCCTTTCTGGAGAAATTATTATTTCCAGATTCGCAAACTTATCTTGGCGGCGTCTCTGGCGTAGTGGTTAGTGTAACCGACTGCCACGCCTGAGGTCGCGGGTTCGCTTCCCGCACAAGTCAAACATTTGTGTGTATGGACATGGATGTTTGTCTTGGTCTGGGTGTTTCTATATATAATATGTATGCATATAATAAAAAAAGTATATAATATTATGTATGTTTATTTATTGTCTAGGACCCATAGTACAAGCTCCGCTTAGTTTGGGCTAGATGATGTTGTGTGTAGTCGAGTTAGTTAAGGCGTGAAAGCATAATAAACAAACTCACATTTGCATTTATAATATTAGTTAGGCAGTTAGGGTAATACTCTTAAATTAATTATGACTGTCTGAGGTCACAAGTTTTCAGTCCCTCGGGGAACAAACGCACAACATGGCATGCATTATCACATATGCAATTTCATCCCTATCCAGGCCCTCGCCATTATCATGTTTCTTGTTCTAGTGAGTTACTACAATAACAGCACTAAACGATGGTCTAAGTCCCTATATGCATTTCCTAATTTTGTTGAAAAGCTATAATATAATATAATAATATAATATTCTATCACATACACACAACACCATCTAGCCCAAACTAAGCAGAGCTTGTACTATGGGTACTAGACAATAGATAAACATACATATATACTTTTTTTTTGTAAATACATACATATCTATACATATAATAAAATTGTAGGAAAGTCAAAACTGTACATTGAATATTTTTTTTAAAAGAATACTTGGGGCGTGTTCTACAATCGATATCGAAGCCAAAAATATAGTTTTTAGAATTTTTGTCTGTTTGTCTGTATGTATGTCAAAAGTACTGCATGGATATACTTCAAATTTCGCACGAATATTACTAACAGGACTGGTCAACATATAGGCTACATATTATCACGCTATCACCTACGGGGGAGGAGCTGTGAATCTTTATTTTTCTTACGCATTCTGCGACAGCGTGTAATCTAACGACGCATATTTAAATGTTTTTGAGTAAGCCATGCTATTATCTAGCTTTACACTATAAAAACTACGCCATTTAAGTAACTTGGGCAGGGAAATATAGTTGGGTTCCACGGCGACAAACACTTTTTAGTTAAACTCTACGCAGACGAAGTCGTAGGTAACAGCTAGTTATACATAGAAACATCCAGACCAAGACAAACATCCATGGTCATGCACGCAAATGTTTGACTTGTATATTAGTTACTAGATGTTCCCGCGGTTTCACCCGCGTTTATCGTTACTGCGCCGCCCCCGTGGGTCGTAGCATGATATTATATAGCCTTGCTCGATAAATAATTATAGGCTATCCAACATTAAAGAATTTTTCAAATTGTACTAGAAGTTCCTGAGATTAGCGCGTTCAAACAAACAAACTCTTCAGCTTTATAATATTAATATAGATATGTATCTAAACGCCTGTCTAATTTTAATAGCCATCTAAAGAAACTTGTTTAATAAGCTTTATGTATTGAGTTTAAAATCTAACAAATTATGAATTAAATAATTAACATAGTTCCGTTAAAATAATACCTTATTAATATGATAAATTAGCATGTTTGTTACTTCGCTTTTTATTTACTTTCAGGTAGCAATGGAGCAATGCATAGAAAATTTAATAGTGCGACCGGCAGCATGACATTGCGTTATCTACAAATTAATTGCCAATCATCAGGTGATCGTTTTCCTTGGGATCACAGCCGTAGGTAAAATCTAGTGCTGTGTATAAACTATCATTACTGGTTACAAACGGTTTACTAAAACCATAGATATAATTTTGTGATCGAAAGCAAAATGTGAAATTCGGTTACAAACATGTAATTTGAGCCTGACTTTGAAACATTTCTACCTCACAAAACAATGCAACTGTCTTATTGTAAGCTCCTGGGGCTGAGTACAGTTTTGAGCAAGAGTGATAGGCCATAAAAGGCATTTGGATGTCAGCAGTCGTTTTGTATATTCTGCTGATGTCACTGTCAGCGAGTGAAATCTTTGTAGGCCGTATGTAGTTTGCTAGTTTTTTTATATAGAAAGAACAGAGACAGTTAAAGAACTCTCAGGCTGGTGGATTATCCAGTCATATTATTATAGTCAATTAGTGTGTATTATTGTGACGAAGTATTTGAAGTTGCACACAATTGTTAGCATAAATCCTAGATTTGTGTGATCCACTGAGAGTAAAAACCTTTTACTTTATTTGTGTTGTGAATACTAAAGCAATTCCTCTCATAATCAACTTAAAATCATTTAGACAGACGTCTACTGTATTCAATAATTACTTTTATTAACAATTCTTTACAAGAAACTAACTCACTTCAAACACAAAAGGACTACAAAAACATCAAATAAAACGGTTAATTTATACACAAAGCCGTTCTAAATCCGGCCCCTAATTCACGTAAATATTCTAACTACCCTCCAGTATCGACACTGAAAATTACTCAAACATTTGCGTGCCCTCAAGGTGGCTATTAAGGAATACAAGCGTACACAACATTTGGAGTAGTTCCTCCTCCATGCACAGAACTTCTTCATAGTATTCTGCATTTAAATTACCTTGGGGAATAACCGGCGGGACGCAGACGTCGCAAGAATGGAAATGGTATCGGTAATTTGGATGTCCGTGGTTGAGGATCGGTTGGGTCTCTGAAGAGTGGTCTCGAATAAAGTATTTTTAAATCACATTCTGTTTTAATAACTTTTAAACTTTCGCGTTGCATGTAATATACTTATATAACTAGATTTTGTCACGGCTTCACTCACGTTTATAAAGATTTTGACAATATACTTCTTCCTCGAGGTCAATAATTTCTCTGGATGAAAGGTACCCTATTTTCGTAAATCGATTCTTTGTGAAAAATGTTCCCAATCCCCAGTTTGAATAAAAACATATACGTTTTTTTATGCAACTAGGGTGGCAAGCAAGTGTTAAAAATATTATAATATCAGAAGCTAGATTCCATTGTTATTAGGACAACTACGAATTTACGGATATATAGAAAATAAAACACAGGTAGATTACTTAAATATCAGGTTATATTTAAGAAAATGAAACAACAATAAGTACATTCAACTATTAGGTTATAATCAGATATTGCTTGTTCATTTGCATATTACATAGACAATATGCTTTCAAAGGAATAAATGGCACACTATAATAAAATTACAGAATAAGTAATTACATGACGGATTAAATGAACCGCTTTTAAAGTTAAATAACAGCCACAGTAAAATATATAGCATGGTATTTAAAAGGATCAAAATTAATTACAACAAATGACTTACAGTCGGTCCTTCTGGATTACACTTTAAAACTTGCACACAACTAGTCGACTCGCTGGTCCGCGCTCGAATGGCCCGAATACTCAGTAGGTTGAATTAGCACAGATTAAAAAATAAGTCATGTGACCGAAAAAGGAGTAATTAGTCAAAATAACTCCTTTTAATTTTAAAATTATTGAATTAATTTAATTTATTTTTAAAATATTGATAGGTAAATTTTAGATTTTCTAACACAAGCTTACGGGCCACCTGATGGTAAGTGGTCACCGTAGCCTATGGGCGCCTGCTACACCAGAGGCATCACTTGCGCGTTGCCAACCCTTTAGGAAAGGCAAAGGAAGTGGGATGGAGAAGGAGCGGGAAGGGGGAAAGACACCCGGCACTCTCACTTACCGAACGTAACACAACAGTAAGAATACTGCTATTTCACGGTGATATTCTGTGAGAGGGTAGTCCTTCCCATGTCGACCGGCCCATTCATGCCGAAATCAGCGTGGCTCTACTACTCTAAAAAATGTGACAATACGCTTTGAGATTTCTTCTTAAATAAACAAAATTTACACTATAGTATTATCTATACATGAACTGAAATTCCTATTCATTATTCGACCATATCCAGTGAAGTACATAGATCTTTGAAAGCATAATTCTAAAAGGAGAACAAAACCCCACATACGCCCCGCTTTATCTAATTTACTATTGTTTCAAACGAAACAACTTTCTTTGATCTTCATAGTTAGAGGCCTATGTCTAGCAAAAGATCAAACTTAAAAGAAACGGGTAGCGTTCAGTAGATAAGTTTATAAAATTTAAGGCAATACGAGTCTTTGAGATATATTGCTATGGTAATATTAGTAGGCGTTTTAGAATATGTGGAAGTAATTGAAGGTAAAAAATATATGAATTTAAAATAACTTGACGTGATGGTTTACGTTGTCACCTACGTCAGTATTAGTTCGATTACCGAAAAAAATGTGTGTGTTTCAAATAATTCTTCTAGTGTTCTTGTTCCAAAGTTTATAAAATTGTGATACATGTTGCCCTTAAAGATAATAAAATATATTATAATGACTATTATATTATGTGTCAAGATGTCTAGTACGTATAATAGTAGCTAGGCATAGGCCTAGCATGCTACTATTAAGCAGTGTTGTTGTAATTTATAGACGTTTCAAAAAGTAGGAGTTTAAGTAATGCAGTTCAACAAGTTGCCACATTGCATTGCTAGCGTACGAAACTGAAGTGGTATCTTCATAACCTCTGGAATTTTAACTTTACTCAACAATACAGACTGCGTAACATAACATGCTTGACTTGTTCAAAGAGGTAGCTAAATTTGCCACTAATAGAACATGTTGGCAACATAATTTTATCTCTTTGGTTATAGTTGGCATCCCTGTTTCCGGTTCTCTTACAACAACTTCATTTACTGTCACATGTATTGTCCTGATAAATATTATTAAATAAACGAAATAAGTGTAACTCTCCAACAATAATTGTTTTACTTCAAACAGTACACATACATAGTTCCAAGCCTATATCTCTCTAGTGGTAAACAGATATGTATTACATCCAAATTTCGCCAGCAATAGTTTAAGATAATAGAGGGCGATTTTATTGTCACCTTGTAAACACAATGCACTGATCCAGACATTATCCAGCTACTGAGAATTTCCTGTCAGAAAAACCCTGTAATACTTTACCCAGGAAACAACCTCGACACCTCATGCACGGCAGTCGCATTTACCACCGGTGCGCTACTACCCACCTAAAATACCCAAGATAAAGTAACTTCCACGCGCTTTGCCACTTGGGGTCACATAACATCTTAGAACTACGCATAAATTATAGCCACCTACTCAAAGTTTAAACTTGTATAGCACTTAGGTTGTTGGTCTGAATATACACAAAAGTAGAACATACTCGCAATAAGTTGTCATTTAAAATGCAATATACGAGCACTAAGCTTGATTACGTTGATAAAGCATAACTTATCATTACGCCTGTGTACTAGTAAAGGGATGAGCAGTTATATGATTAGATTAACTAAGAAATTTATAAGAGACTAGAATTTTCCCGCGGCTTTGCTCGCGAAAATGTAGCTTATGTAAATTTTCTATCCCTTTGGAACATTACTTTTTTCTGGATGAAAGATACCCTATATCCTTTTCTATACCCCTGACAACTTGTATGTGAAATTTAATGAAAATCGGTTTAGTAGTTAAGGCGTGAAAACATAACAAACAAACTCACATTAGCATTTATAATATTAAGTGAGGATATATATGAGAAAATAAAGACCTAGGCCTTTGATCCCTGACCATAATAAAGACATACTGAAAAGACCAAGGATATGTAAAAATAACGAACATGTATTAGAAATCTCTTGAGAGTGAATGGAACAATTCAATACAATTCAATTCAATTCGTTTATTGCACTCCATAATGTATATACAGGTCTTATAAATGTAGAGAGAACAATTATGGACCCCGTCGGGCACGGCAAAATTAGGAGAGAAGAACGAACATTCAAATTTATTTCATATTGAAATAAATTTTAGAGCTTAGTAGATATTTATTTACTTACTCAACGTATTATTTATTTATTATAGTTTATTATTAATTTATTATAAAGTAAGTATAAAAGTTATTTTCTAAAATGTACCTACTTACATAATTTAAATTATTAAAATTTATCGTTTAAATATTCGCTTATATCATAGTAACATTTTTGTATTAAAAAGTCTTTTAATTTGTTGATAAACGTGCTGAATTTCGCTTCATAACAGATAGGTACGTCAGAATCGTCATTGCAATTCTTAGTTTGTGTCTACCCCTTGGCGAATTGGCGTAAATCTATAATATGTATTATATATTATGTGAAAATTTATTTTATGTTACGTTTCCACAACTAAATTATTGAATAGATATCGAGATTAATTAGAAAGTAATTAACTAGGATTCTGTGAAATTTGAAATCACATGAACAAAGCCCAGACAACATTTTTAATCTTTTCTTATAAGAATATCCCACTGCTGGACACACGTCCAGGTTAAAAGTGATCTATACAAATATTAGAAAGCTGAAGAGTTTGTTTTTTTGTTTGTTTGTTTGAACGTGCTAATCTCAGGAACTACTGGTTCGATTTGAAAAATTCTTTTAGTGTTGGATAGCCTATTTATCGAGGAAGGCTATAGCTATATAACATCACGCTAAAACTCACGGGAGCGGCGCAGTAACGATAAACGCGGGTGAAACCGCGGGAACATCTAGTTATATATATTATTATACAGAGACTCGGTGTGTGAAAGTTAGGCCTCCACGCTATCCCAGTGCGGAATGTCACATTTTCTTAGTGAAAATTAATTCCTCAAACCTAAATAAACTATGGACCAAATTAATTAGACAAAAGGATTTCCTTCAAATTGAAACAGGCACTTTAATATGTGGACCTCTTTGTTTGTCCCATCGGACCTTTTTAACGATTTCTGGGGTCATTAAACTAAACGCATTAGGCGAAAGGGCGCAAAACTGATCAAGTGTAAATATCTAATGTTTTTATTTGCGCCAACGGGAGGGTTACGCGCGTGGAATTAAGAATACTGGAATAGATTGGGTATACGCATTTATACAGGGTGTCCCAAAACTCAACGTCAAGCCGAAACGGGGTGACAGGATTGATCATAACCATCACGAGAAAAATCTGAAAAAAAATCTATCCCATGCAGTTTGAAAATTATGGGCATTTTAAGAAAAACCTAGAAATTTGATCAAACTGTACCATTTTTCGGTTATTGTGGTTATTATTTTTTATTTTTGTTCATTTGAACTTTAGAAACGTAATCCTAAATAACATTTCTAGAATCCCAATAAAAAATAATGACACAATTGCCTTAAGTTCCCGAGAATTGAGACTATTTGTTAAACTACGAATTTAAAATTTTCAAGATTCGTCGACTTTGACAGGCCCTCCTATAAAAAAAATGTACTAGAGTGCCTTGGCAAGTAGCATTAAAAGTTGGCGCATTTAATCAGAATTCTAAAATGGTACAATACTTGTTAGTTCCATACAATAGAAAAGAGTAAAAAAATTAAAACCTCAAGTAACCCGATTTTTGCTATCAGATTTTACTCAGTTAAAATGTTTTTAATTCGCACAAGCTCTAGGTAGGTTCTTAATTTTAAGGCAAAATGATGAGAGAGATGGATAATGGGTATGTTTGCCATGAGTGAGCGAGACAGATAGTGACGCCACGCATTGAGACGGAGATGCGTCGTTTAAACGAGTGCGAATGAAACAGATAGATGCTATGGCATCTATCTGTTTCATTCGCACTAGTTTCAGCCAAGCAAATGGCTACGCTACCAGTCCGACACCAACCAGTTAGTACGTTTCGCTCATTCGTCTACTGCGCACGTTCGTATTCGCTTGTGTTGATTTAGTACTGACAACTTTGGCTTCTCTTTTTGGACTTGAATCTTTGTGAATTGGACTTGTTGATAACATACCGGCAACTTTGGCTTCTCTCTGGACTTTTGTGTTGGCATCCTTTTTATCTACCATGCCTACGCGCTACACTTCACAAGAATATGCGAACATGCACCTCATTTATGGGGAATGCAGATGCAACGCAAGTGCTGCCGCTAGACTTTATCGTGAAAGATATCCAAATTTAGAGCGCTACCCGGATCACCGCGTGTTTGTTAATGTGCACCGTTCACTCACAGAGGGCGGCCATTTCCCGAATCAAATACAGGCTGGAGGTAGACCTGTGTTTCCTTTCCAGGAAGAAGTATTGCAAGAGGTCGCACGTGACCGAAGTATTTCCGTACGTGGAATTGAAGAAAGAACGGGAATACCGAAAAGCACTGCTCATCGTATTTTACAAAGAGCCGAAATGCATCCGTTTCACGTACAACGAGTTCAAAGTCTTCTACCTCGAGATTATCAGGAAAGGATTTCTTTTTGTAGAACAATGCTACAGAGGCATAATGAGAATCCCCAATTCATCCAAAAAATTCTCTGGTCAGATGAATCGACATTTAAAAAAGATGGTTACATGAACTTGCACAATTATCACGAGTGGCATGTGGAGAATCCACATTTAATGCGAGAAGATAGATCCCAGTATCGTTTTAAAGTAAACCTGTGGACCGGAATTTTAAACGGTAAAATTATTGGGCCTATTGAACTGCCTGAGAACTTGAATGGAACTAATTACCTACATTTTTTAAGAGAAGATTTACCAACCCTGTTAGAGGACGTACCACTAGCAGATCTTCGCGACATGTGGTTTCAACAAGATGGCTGCCCAGCGCATTTCGCAGTGCAAGTAAGAGATTTCCTTGACCAGGAATATCCGGGAAGGTGGATTGGACGTTCGGGCACTATCTCGTGGCCCGCCCGTTCACCAGATTTAAATCCCCTGGATTTTTTCTATTGGGGAGTTCTCAAAGAAAAAGTTTACTCAAAGCCCATTGAGAACGTAGCCGACCTGCGTGAACGCATTTCTCAAGCAGCTGAGGCGATCAACTCTCGAAGATATGCCCGACTAATAAGTAGATCTTTTTTAAGAAGATGTAGGGCTTGTATTGAGGCTGATGGTAAACAATTTGAACATTTATTGTAATAAAAAACGTTATTTCTCTATCATCTGACTTTTATTCCAACAAACCTAATTATTTTACTAATTTTACTAACTTTTTTTCACTTTGGTAAAAGTGGCGTCACTATCTGTCTCGCTCACTCATGGCGAACATACCCATTATCCATCTCTCTCATCATTTTGTCTTAAAATTAAGAACCTACCTAGAGCTTGTGTGAATTAAAAACATTTTAACTGAGTAAAATGAGATAGCAAAAATCGGGTTACTTGAGGTTTTAATTTTTTTACTCTTTTCTATTGTATGGAACTAACAAGTATTGTACCATTTTAGAATTCTGATTAAATGCGCCAACTTTTAATGCCACTTGCCAAGGCACTCTAGTACATTTTTTTTATAGGAGGGCCTGTCAAAGTCGACGAATCTTGAAAATTTTAAATTCGTAGTTTAACAAATAGTCTCAATTCTCGGAAACTTGGGGCAATTGTGTCATTATTTTTTATTGGGATTCTAGAAATGTTATTTAGGATTACGTTTCCAAAGTTCAAATGAACAAAAATAAAAAAGAATAACCACAATAACCGAAAAATGGTACAGTTTGATCAAATTTCTAGGTTTTTCTTAAAATGCCCATAATTTTTAAACTGCATGGGATAGATTTTTTTTCAGATTTTTCTCGTGATGGTTATGATCAATCCTGTCACCCCGTTTCGGCTTGACGTTGAGTTTTGGGACACCCTGTATATATAGCGGACTTCAATTTGAATTTGTCTGTTCACTTTAATTTAAGTGTCAATGTTTATGTTATGTATTATGCCTTAGCAATATAGATAGCAATATGTATTCATTTTATGTTTCGCAGAATTTTTACTTTAATTATTTTAAAATATTTTAAAATGTGGCTGCATTTTATGTCGCCAATTAAAGTCTGTGACAAAAATACACTTAATTTATTTAGTGATACAAATACGTACTCCGTAAATATTTTGTTATATTTCAGGAAACGGCAATTTCAAAGCTCATAATACATAATTATAGCCAAATCTAATGGGTGTATTGAATAGTAAAAGGTTTATTTGTGTTCTATGTATTCACAAATAAGAGATAAGCGCTAAAATAACTCAATTAGTTTAAAATGCCATTACAAATAGTGGTTGCATTTCTTTTTTCCATTTTCTATTTTCACATTTGTTAATTTTATTATAATAACTTTATTTCAGATAAAATCCATATTGAAGAAGTCAATAAAAGAGAAAAATAGTGAAAATGATTCAGTAGTCAAACATAAATTATACCTCAATATCTTTATATTTCATAAGACGTAAAGGTTAATAGAGCTAATTCTATTTTAATAGTTATTAACATATATTTCATATCCAGTATTATATATTCCGCGGTCACACCAGGGGTCCAATAGTAGAACGCGATTAATTTGGCAAAATCAAGCGACATTTTGATACTTTTTTGCCAGATGTAACTTTAAATCGATGGGGTACGAGACGAATATTTTTCTTTTACGCTAATGGCATGGGCAGGACTCGAAGCGATGTCGCCATATATCGCTGACAGCTTTGTTTAAATCACGTCTTTATTAAAAGGATTGATTACGCAATAATGAAAATCGTCTTAGGCCCGGTTCCTACATCAATAAACGAGTCGTTTCAGCTACAGATAGATGAATTGACTTGTTTTCATAGAATATGTTTTAAAAAAATATATGTTCGAAGGTAAAACGATTTGTTTTTTAATATTGGACACCCGGCCTTCGAAGCAATTATTTATCGTGCTAATGATTTCAATTCTGCATACGAAATAAGTTATTATTTCTGTAATATTGTCTTCTGTTTACGCGAATGTTATTCATTGAAATTAAACTACTATATACGGATTTTATCGCGTTGTTTATTTGACACAGTTACAAAATTTTTTGAAAAACTGTTACACTACTATAATCACTATTAAACTTTACAAATTTCTAAGCTAATTAAATTATTGAAACTATTAAAACTATTTATACTATTACTATACTATTATACTATTTAGATTTATTTTTACACTTTCCCCGACGTTTCGGTTGCTTTTCAGCAGCCATGGTCACGGGGAGACTAAGATGGTAGTTGTCTCAATGTTCCAGTGTAGTTATTTCAAAGTACCCGAACATAATTTAATCATGGGTGTTTCTATTTACGCAGAATGAGCTCAAAGTATCATGAAGTCTAGCTGTGGTTTGCTTCTTCTTGGGTTTGACTATTTGAATTACTGGATCCCAAGCTGGTGGTACACTACCTTTACAAGATGCAGGGGTCTATAAAATAGATTGTGACTGCGGACTCTCATACATTGGTCAAACCAAGAGAAGCATAGGCACCCGCATAAAAGAACACATAGCTGATGTAAAACACCAACGCTCGTTGAAGTCTGCTGTGTGTGAACATGTGCAACAGGGGACCAACCACTACCTGAGATTTGACAAACCACAGATGCTCGCTAAAGAACACCGATTCCTGCCAAGGATGCTTCGCGAGGCTATTGAAATCAAGAAACATCCTAATTTCAATAGAGAAGATGGTTGGAGTGTACCACCAGCTTGGGATCCAGTAATTCAAATAGTCAAACCCAAGAAGAAGCAAACCACAGCTAGACTTCATGATACTTTGAGCTCATTCTGCGTAAATAGAAACACCCATGATTAAATTATGTTCGGGTACTTTGAAATAACTACACTGGAACATTGAGACAACTACCATCTTAGTCTCCCCGTGACCATGGCTGCTGAAAAGCAACCGAAACGTCGGGGAAAGTGTAAAAATAAATCTAAATACTATAATAGTATAGTAATAGTATAAATAGTTTTAATAGTTTCAATAATTTAATTAGTTTAAAAATTTGTAAAGTTTAATAGTGATTATAGTAGTGTAACAGTTTTTCAAAAAATGTTGTAACAGTGTCAAATAAACAACGCGATAAAATCCGTATATAGTAGTTTATTATTTCTGACTAAATTCTATCCTGAAATTTGTATAAAATGATTATTAAATATATTTTAAACAATTTTTCATCATCACGAAGAAATATATCGCATATTTTATCAAGTATTGTCGAAAACTATAAATTAATCTATTTTTAGTTAATTTGTTAATAGAGTGGTTAGCTTATGCAGGGATTTAAATAATAATAACATTTAAGAAAATTTATCCGCAGGCGACAGAAATTTCAATGTCTTTAATTTATAACAATAATTTAAATACAAAAAATAACACGCAGCTATTAATTAAATGATTATCTAAGTTATATTTACTCATTCTTTGGCATATATTAAAGTTAAAACTATTATAACTTTTCATACTATTAACTCCAAGGCAAAATAGAAACACTTATGCAAATCACGTCATGAACATTAGATAATTCAACTTCCCAGCGAATTCAAGTGTATTTATAACAAAATAAAACGACTGCAATTACTTTAAAACGCAACCCGACATTCGAGTTGAATGCAAATATAAAAGAAACCACGCGCCCCCTCCCTTGAGAGAGGGCTGAATTAAAATTATAACCACAAGGTTACTTATGTATGGGAATAAGTTTACATCTTATGATAGTGGTCTTATTTCATATAATTTATGTAAGGATGTCAAAATATTGAAAAGTATGTTGGGGTTGTTTTTCTATTTATATTATAATACCTGAGGCACCACTGAGGCTGACCTAGAGGCAGACCCAAGACAAGGTGGAAAGATGTAGTGCTAAAGGACAAGAGGGAATGTAATGTTACTGACGATGATGTCGAAGACAGAGCGAAGTGGAGGAGAAAAATAAGGAAAGCTGACCCCACCACCATGTGGGATACATAGCTAGGAAGAGAGAGAGAGAGGCACCACTGACCACATGACAAAAAGAGTCATGAACATACATGACGGAAAAAGAGGCCGTGGACGACCACCAATAACCTGGCTACGAACATTAGCGAAGGACATGACAGCGAGCAACACAAGGACAGAGACAGCCCACAACCGTGCGGTGTGGCGCAGGAGTACTAGGAGGGCTGACCCCAAATAAATTGGGATAATAGCCAGGAGGAACAAGATTATAATACCTGAGGCATCTGGTGTTTCGTGTTATTTATATTTCAGATTTATATCCTTACTAATATTATAAATTCGAAAGTAACTCTGTCTGTCTATCTGTCTGTCTGTCTGTTACCTTTTCACGGCTAAACCACTCAATCGATTTAGATGAAATTTGGTACAGATGTAGTTTAAAATCTTGGGAAGGACATAGGCTGCTTTTTATTGATGTAGGTACTACGCGGGCGGAGCCGCGCGCAAAAGCTAGTATGCTATAAAAATGAGAAAATAAAGCGTGCCGAGTTCTTGGTTACGTGAAAATACCTATAGATCTTAATGATTAGAATGCCAGTTTTCTCCACAACAAAATTAGTCTATGTTTGTGTAGTTATTTGGCAATCTTTTTTATTTTATACTAGCTTTTGCGCGCAGCTCCGCCCGCGTGGTACCTACATCAATAAAAAGTAGCCTATGTCCTTCTCCAGGTTTTTTAACTATATCTGTACTAAATTTCATTTAAATCAGTTGAGTGGTTTAGCCGTGAAAACGTAACAGACAGACAGATAGACAGACAGAGTTACTTTCTAATATTAGTAAGGAAGTAAGGATATCCGCCATTTATTACGTCTCTATTGTCTACTATTGCTGTGGAATAAAAACACATTTTTATGTTTACTATAGTAATTAAGATTTGGATATTCCATGGTTACTAATTTTATATGTAAAATATTAGGTTCCGTTTGTTTGAGACCGCAAAACTCGAAAAATGCTGAACCAATATGCTGAAGTCATTTGGCACATGATGAGATAAAGACGATAATAGATCTGTATCTATTGTTAATAGATTAACCTCACAAGTTTAAAATTTAATCAGCATTGAATTACAGAATACAACTTCTTCTAAATGGGCGTTGTTTTTATTGCAATGTGTGACAGTTATTAACTAGCAAGAACAGCCATCTTACAGAATACACGTCAATGTTTTGTATATGACTAACAAAATAATTAAGTTTGGGATGGCAGATGCATTCTTATGTTTTTGAGCTTGCGTGTAGAATAATGCAAAAAGCCAACGGCACGCGGTATTCGCAGGCGGTCACCCATCCAAGTACTCACCGCGACCGATGATGCTTAACTTCGGTGATCTGACGAGAACCGGTGTATTTAACATGGTATAGACGTTGGCAACTGTTGTGCTGAAATAATTTGGCATAACCCAGCACTAGTCTCGTGGCATAAATTTGTACTGGTTGTAGCCGAACAATATTCTTAATAGCAAAATAGTCTAAATACATATATGATCATCAGACAATAGGCTCGTAGGCCTAAGAACAAGCCTTAGTTAGTTATTTATTTAGCGAAATGTATAATACACCTCTGTTATTACTCCACGAATACACAGGCGGCAATCTACCAGAATCTTTGCATCTCAAACTACAATTTGTCTCTACACATTGAACAAAACATAGAAACAATTAAATTCACCATATTTCTAAATTGTACTCCAGCTGAGCATGATAGACCTTAAATATAATTAAGTATATAATAGTTTAATATACTAATGCTTTTCCCACACGCTGGCACACTGGGCCAATGTCTAATATTTATTTATTTATTGGTTTACCAACATTTGTTACACTTATACATGTTTAAAACTAAATGCTATATAATATACTATATAATATAATATAATATACTATCTGAGCGTACAAAATCAAGCGGTAAACATAACATTCACAAACTAAAATCAGATAGGTAAGAAACAATATCTTGTAAGTACATACAATATTGCATATTATATTATGTACTTACTTACAAGCCATTGACATTAACAGCTACTTTATCATTAAAATGGTTTATTATATTTAGTCATCTTCTCAGAATGAGAAGGGTTAGAACATAAACCAACATACTGGTGCACTGGACTAACATGCTCGTCTATGGCCTATGGGATTGGCAGAGAAACAGAAATGACTCATCAAAACATACACACAACTAATCGATCTGTCAGTTCGTTTTTTTATTCACCTATTAACTAACCTAACCCCTCCTTCTATAAAAAATAATTGTTTCCGTTTATTACGCCCTTTCCTGTTTAATTCTCTGTTAACTTTCAATATATTTTGAACACGCAAACTTTTTATTTCCTTTTCAAAATGTTTACCGAGGGGAGTGACTGGTTTGTCCATATTTATTATTATTTTCGACAGTAATTAAAGCCATTTATAAATGTAACGACTCCATTTTACGTTTTTAATTGGGAGAAACGTGTTGAAACGTGCGTTAGTGAATCATTTTTGGGTTTTACGGGTGTAAGAAACTGAATACGCTTGGTTATGTAAGGTACTTTAATTAAAGTCAGTTTTTATGATTTGAAATCTTCGTCTTTGTTTATAATATGAATAAATTTTAGAATGAAACGATTGGATGGTAGGCACATAACAGAGAGTAGCCTTACTGTAGTATCCAATGCGTGTGCAAATTGTAAGCTTTCAAAGCGCTTGAGATCATTATGGAGAATGTTCTAGAACGTTGCAAGTGTCACGATGCTATTTATCAATGTTCATATATGAAAGTATTTGAGTGTATTTGAGTTCTACATCTCGGATTTACTTTTCCAACAGTCTCACTAAACCAATGCGACTACTTAGTCATTACAAACAACTTTTACTTTGCATATTATCACATGTTGTAAGCCATATAGCCTTCTATGAAACAAAGAAAGATGGTTAAGATTCGAACAAGCGATGGAGAGGCCGCTTGGACGGTCTTACAAGCATTTAAAATAAGTGGTGAAGTATTAATACGAGTACTTTACCCAGTTTCATATGATGAGAGTGATCGAAACAAGCGATATGGCAGAATTAAGACGAGCAAGAGGAAATCTTTAGTCTCTGCCCCTCCGCTGGGGAAAGCAAGCCTGGGTATATGCATATATGTATGTAAACATCTATGTATATAGGCACGCAACCTAAATTTGTCTATTATATTTATAGAAAATATTATTTTTATTAGCATACGGCTTTATGATAATACCGACGACCCCTATGTACCTACCTTATGATCCCTATAGCCGATCCCCATGAACCTTACTTAAAACAATATCATTGTAAGGAATGCATTCTAATCTAAGTAATCACAGGGGGTGGCGGCGATTTTATACCATGAAAATTAAACTGGGATCATCGCACTCTCCCCTGCTATTATCTTAACCAACCAATTCTTAATGCACTATTGTAAACGGGCCAAGTTTATGGAACGGGGTTCATCAAGACCCCGGCTACGGAAAAAGCGGTATTAGGACCACTAGGAGCTATAAATTTTGGTATAATCCAACTGGATACAACAGTGGGGAACTAATGGCATGTCTAAAACACAGCGAAAGTTTTAAATTAGAGCCGAATCGCGGGGATATCGCGCGGAAAATTGACGTACGGAAGAAAAAAGTAGCTCGTCGACTTGGATGTGGAATTAGAGAGTGGGCTATGGGATGTTTATATACAAGGGGAGTGGTCAATGGCTTTTTAAGTAGCTATTTTTTGTTTGAGTCTTAGTTTTTCTAACATACTGACGTGCTCAGTAGAAAGGATAATAAATTGAATGTTTTGTATTATTTTAAATGGTTGACTGGCTCGGTAGCGCAACGGGCTTGTATGCGATTGCTGTGCATGACATCTCGAGATTCATTCCCGGGTCAGGCAGTGTTGAGTTTATTTTGGCTAGACATCATTACATGCCACCTAGAACCATTACTGGTACCATGTGACTGTGATGTATATTGGAGTATAGGCGTGAGGTAGGTGTAAATTATTTTTAAGCGAGAATTTGAATTGCCAGACATATGCTTAATAACATTCGCCAATAGATAGCGTTCAACATAATGGGTTGATATAGAGGTTATATAAGGCGCTAGTGACTCCGTGAAGAAATTTACGCTATCAATGTAAGGTGTAAGGGATCAGGCCAAACCCACTGAACTTTTTCTGCAGTATCTGCCATTTTAAAACCTTCCAACCGACCGAATGCTCCTCATAACAGGCACAAAGTGCAAAACTCATACGCCTATATTAAGATTGCAATATTTTTTTGTGGGGTATAATATTGCAATAGTCATACCTGTTGTGAGTTAAATTGAGTGTGAAGTTTGTGTCTGATCTTATTAATAGGTAATTTATTTTGTCAAATGCTAATTCAAAAGCATCTGTAGATATCTATTTTATTTCAAGATTTAATTTTTATTTATATTGTTTCAAAATAATACTGCGTGTTAAATCATAATTTTATATTTATGCAGAACAGCTCTATAACACAATCAGATTGCTTGTATAAACCCTAACTTCTTATAAAATATCAGTTCCCATCGCTTGAGCTTCGCAATGGGCGCGTCCTGGTCTATCTTCTTGCTGCGTTTGTATTTCCTGAAGAATTCTGCATCCACCTAGCGAAAAGAGTGTTATAATCTTCATAATTTAGGATATAACTTTACAAACCTATTCGAACAAATTCGAAAACTGGGTATTTAAACTGCATACCTAGTTAATAATAATAATAATATTCTACCACATACACACAACACCATCTAGCCCAAACTAAGCAGAGCTTGTACTATGGGTACTAGACAATGGATAAACATACATACATACTTTTTCATGCACACAAATGTTTGACTTGTGCGGGAATCGAACCCGCGACCTCAGGCGTGGCAGTCGGTTACACTAACGACTACGCCATCGCTTTAATGGTTGCACTTCCCTACAAATTTTTAAAGTAATGAGCATTGTATAATTGGCGATCAAAAAGTGAGGCCGTGAGTTTCTTGCCTGTTCTTTATTGGTTCTACACCCTTGCTTTGCTAACCGTGGCAACAGGTAAATTTCATATTATTGTTTTAGATAGTGTAACCATGTGAGCAGCGATAGCTCAGTGGGGAGACCAACAGACTGCAATGCAGAGGGTCTCGGGTTCGAACCCACGTCGCGCACCTCTGATTTTCGGAAGTTATATGACTTTTCGAAATTATGTGCTTATTGATTGACAATTATCGCCTGCTCCGTGCCTCGGAAAATACGTTAAGCCGTTGGGTCCGGCTGCCATGAACTCCTATGGCAGTCGTTATTGGGAGAGTGTCGACACAAAAGATCCCTGGGTCGAAGTGTCGCCGGTCTGTACTGACTGGCCCCCACATAAGATAAGATAGTGTAACCATGTTCATGAATGTTACTTTGTGACTTAAAAGAACAAAGGTATTTTGACATTGATTTTTGATTTTGCTGTACCTACTATAGTAACTACCAAAAAAATTAAATGTAATGAAGAACTTTTCATCTATTTCGTGATTTCCTAAATTTGGTAATCTTAAATGATAGTTACTGTAGTTTATATACATATTGTTCTCTAACCTTAACTCTCTGATCACAGTTATCCCTGCTTCCAGCGACCTCCCCAAGTGGTGGTTCGCTGACGGTCTTATTTCTCGGGTAGAAGAGCCAGCGCTTGGAGCCAAGACCATCGCTCTTGAGGAGCTCCTGGATGCGATCTTGACGCTTCTTTGTCGCTAAATATCTCGATGGGTGCTTCTTAGTATTGCTAGCTAGGAAAAGGGATTTTTATTAGATGGTATAATGGCATGCAAACATACTCTAGACTTAAATGTCTTAAACAAACAGATAACAAAAAAAAATCGTAGTTACATAACTCTAATTTAATATTATAAATGCGAAAGTGAGTTTGTTTGTTACGCTTTCACGCCTTAACTACTCGACCGATCATTATGAAATTTCAGGGGTACAGAATGGGACATAGGGTACCTTTCATCGAGAAAAAAGTCCTGTTACCAACCTAAGTTAACCTAATTTACTTTTAGCAGCTATGCGCAGGTAAAACCTAGTGTCTCAATATAACCAATAATAATGAAAAGAGCATTGCGTCTCAGTTATTCGTATGGAGAGCCAATAATTTCTTATATCAAATAAATTATTGTGTTCATCCTAACTAATAATATAATTGTGAGTTTGTTTGTTACGCTATTACGCCTTAAATACTTGAGGAATCATCATGAAATTTTGCATACACGTAGTCATGGGTACAGAAAAGGACATACGGTACCTTTCACTCAGAAAAGATACTGTTTCCGAGGGACAGTAAATTTATATAAGTAGTCTACAAATAACATTACTCCATTTATGCGAGCGAAGCCGCGGTCAACATCTAGTAGAATATAATTATAATATCTCGTTTGAGAACAAAATACATTAGAAAGCTAAGATTTGAATATACATTTCACATCATCTATAGATAACTCTTTGACCACGACATGTTTGTTGCTCGGCAAGCACGTGGCGTTCGAGCGTCGGACTCAGGCACGGCTAGTGCGAACCAGCCGGTCGCGCGAAGCACGGAGTTGTCTTTAGCGAAGTGGCAATGCGGTTTCACTACCGCAACGCATCTCGGGCGCTTGCCTGCTCAGCAAGTAAGAATCATAGCTGGGTGAGTAGTGGACCACACCCGGCTTGTAGGCCTATTTGAGTAGACGTATGGATGTACGTCGGGAAGTGAGCGTGCCTTATACAGCTCCGGCACCATACTGGAGATATGGGAAGCGGCTTCTCTGTCGGCTTCAGCGAAGTTTTCATTAGCAACTCCCAGAGTTGCGGCTGGTGAGCGGCTTTATTGCTCCGGTACCTATCTGGAGAATAGGTAGTGTCACTTGGGCCGAGGTAGCTCGCTTACGAGAACTGGCTCTCTAAGGTAAGGATGGAGAGTTGAGATTTGGGGACAAGACCTGTCTATAACTGGTCCCGGAAGGTGCTCTCGGGCACTGAAAGGTACAGCGGCTCTAGCTAATATAACCTTTAAGGTTGGTGTAGGGGAACGCTATATCATAAACTGGACTAGTCGTAGAGAAAAGGGAGATGTTCTCATCTTTGGGCAGGGGCACCTCAGTACCAGCTTCTCCTTTTGGATCATTGACTGCCAGGTTGTTTCATATCGGCTTGACCCGTTGGCGCTGCGTAGAGATGTGGCCTCGCTATGCATCTTCTATCGCTTTTACTATGGGGAGTGCTCCGAGGAATTGTTCGGACTGATCCCTGCCGCCTCTTTTCGCCATCGTCCTACGCGTCAGAATTTCTACCCCCATCATTTAGATGATTGGCAGTCCACAAATGTGCGTTTTCCAGAAATTTGCTACCTCGCACGACTAAACTGTGGAATGAACTGTCGCGTGCGGTATTTCCGGAGCAATACGACCTACAAACCTTCAAGAAAAGAGCGTACTCCTTTTTAAAAGGCCGGCAACGCATTTGTAACTCGTCTAGTGTTGCGGGTGTCCATGGGCGGCGGTAATCGCTTACCATCAGGCGATCCGTCTGCTCGTTCGCCTCCTATCTCACAAAAAAAAATCATTTGTGGATCACACAAATTATTATTGTCACGTGTGTGGATCGAACCCACAACACTCGACGCGGCGGCAGTGGCGAGGCGATTGATAATTAAATATAATTATGATACTTACGAGTAAGGTACAATACCCTGAAAGCATCCAGAAACCCTGGCTCCTTATAATTAAACTCCTTTGGACGAGCTCCCGAGCGACTGCGACTGCGTGTTTGAGTTCTTGCACGGGACTGCGACCGCGATTGCGAATACGACTTCGAACGCGACTTCGAACGCGACCGCGAGCGCGAACGTGACAGCGATCGCGATTTTGTTACACTGACGCTTCTTGAACGAATACGTTTGGATTCTCTGCTTTTGCGCTGGCGAGGGTTTGATCGACTTCTCCTAGAAGTGCTAAAAGTTAATTACAGTAATCATAAACAGTACATACTTGTAACAAGCTTCCTTATATTGTCATGTGTAACAATTTAAGCAAATCAATCTCGTATGTAAAATCATTTGCATGCAAAGAGTTAAACATACTTTACATTCATCTATACTATTATTTTAAAGAGGTAAGATTTGATTTTTTGTTTGTTTGTTTGTCAGAGTTTAACTCAAAATCTACCAAACTGATTTTAAAATTCACCATTAGAAAGCTATATTATCAGTAACATAGGCTATATTTTTTTTTTAAAGTACTGTTACCAAACCTAACCTACTTTTACGCGAGCGAAGCCGCGACCAAAGCTTGTGCTACATATATTTATAGACGGATGCCTGTTGTTTCTCGTAGGGACAGGCAGTGATGTCTACCCGTTTGAGTACTCGGTACTTGTATGTCTTCTGCCAACTATATTGATGAATGTGACACAAGCTTGATACAAATCACAATAAAAGTATCGTGTATAAGGTACTAAGCAATTTTAATCTACAACCAAATGAATATTTTATTTTGAGAACCCTCAAACTCACCTTACTCGATCTTCGTTCAGTGGTCCAAGCCCATAATATTCGCCAAAGCCATCTCCGTGATCAGGGTATTCACCGTCTATGGCTCGCATCGGCGGGTACGGCGTGGGGTAAGAGTAACCATAGCCTTCCATCAACCATCAACTGTACCGTAATACCCCACAATACAAAAAATACCAATAATTTTAGAAAATTTTCGCCTGGTTGCCGTCACTGTCAAATTTTGTCTTTTTTGTTATAAGTTGTTTTTGGTTGTATGGAGTATACACGGCATGTATTATAATTTATCTGTATATAAACTGTGTGAAAAATAACGTTATAGGTAAGCAACAACATTTAAATTTTGATTTGATAAAGTTAACACAATATTTATACACTAAGCATATCATTTAACTTTTAAAATAATACGTTTAAAATAAGGTACTTTTAAAACTACGAGTAGTAAAATCGTGTAAAGTAATGATACTTACGTATCTATATGCATAGACTTACCTATATATTCTCGAAAGATTAAACACAGTTGTGGCATACATCTACATTGGGTTTATTTTACGTCCCACGTAATAGGCTACGAGAGTATTGACGATACCTGAGCACATCCTGAGTATTCTTCTAAGAGCAAGCCAAAAACATTGCTTGAATCAGAAAACAACATCCGAGACCACCTACGGAAGAAGCAATACGTGTGCTAGACGCAATGATCTAAGTTAAGCGCAAAGTCCGTCAAAGCGTTCTGGGCCAGCGTGGTGGACTGTAGTCTTACTCTTGTCATATATAGAAGTGTGCTTAGCAGGGAAGCATTTTAGGAGTAATTTTAATATTATTATAATAAACAACGGCATCGAAGACTTTTATGTATGGTCAAGCACAAAAAGAATACAATTGATATTTTGGTAGGTAGTGTTGGTGTAGTAGTATAACAATAAATAAACGCTAAGAAGAAGAAGAATAAATAAAGTTGGATCTTTCCAGTTTCTTTATTCGGCCACGTTTATAATCTATTAAAAGAAATAGGTTACTTCGTTAGCCATTTTAACGATAAAATGGCAAATTTTTTACCACCCTAAATTTAAAGATCCTTAGACAAAAACACTCCAAAAAGTCATTAAGCCCATCAATGCAATATCTTAGATGAAATAAAATCCAAAGCATTATTATCGCAAAGACTTACAACATTTGCCGAGTTTAGAATCGATTGTAATCGAATAAAAAAGTTCTTGAGTAACTTATCGATTTGGAAAGAAAGAACAATCAAAGAAGTAAGATAAATTAGGAATCGATGAATGCTTAATGGTTCCCTCCATTAGAGGGTTTTGAGTTGGTGAAGCAGTTTTTTAAAAGAAAAATTTTAACTACTCCCCTTTAAAGTTGGAAGGAGGACATGGATATAGAGGGGATCGTTGCGGCTATTGGACTAGTGTTTGTTTACATAATATGACGCCTGAATATATTTAAAAAGTTCCATAGAATTGCGACATTGTGATGGTTACGTATCCTTATCCCATAAACGAAGTAAGCCTCATGGTAGTCGATTATCTGATAATAATTGTAAACTACAAAACGATCAATATTACTATGATAGTTACATGGAAAATATCAACTACTTTCATTTATTTAAAAAATACTTCTATTACATTAGGAATAGTTCTTGAATTACAGCTGAATTTATTACATATTATAGTATAGTTCTTGTATTACAATTAAACAATGGGCACGAAGAACACCTACACCCAACACAATCATACCAATCATAACACAACCAATATTTGTGGATTACACTTTATTACGATAATTTTTTTTCGTGTTGGATTTTCGACAGCACTCTCGCATAATCAAATCATGAACAGTGAACAGTGCGTGCGCTACTATTGAAACTTCAGAAACTTTCAAGCATCGCACATATAGCACTATTAATTCGCTCCGATCGAACCTTGATCGCTTCATTTTTAACCAGAGTTTGTATTAATTTTTCTTTACACCATTTTTCTTTTGCATGCTCAAAGAATCTTATTATCTTTCATTCGATTCATTTTTGTTTTATCTTGAAGAAGTCTATCGTATTAAAACTAAATCATCAATTCTGAAACTCTATGACTCTTTATCTAACTTATTTAGTATTAGCTTTTGCCCGCGGCTTCGCTCGCGTTTATTTAGAATTTGACAATCAATTCGGGTTATACTCTGCTTGCTCTGCTTCTTATTCAATCATGATTCGAGAGACACGTGGCGCCATCTATTATCATAAGAACATTATTATTGTTTTCCTCGGGAACAGTATTTTTTTTTTGGATGAAAGGTAGCCTATGTCCGTTTCTGTACATCTGTCAACGTATATGCAAAATTTCAGGATGATCGGTTCAGTGGTTAGGCGTGAAAAGTTAACAAACAAACAAACTCACTTTCGCTTTTATAATATTAGTTAGGATTTGCAATACTGCATATTGCCACTTCAATAACCCCTAATTCTTGAACCCAGCGAAGGCAGTACAGTGTTCTTTAACTTTGCTGTGAGCAGCAGCGGTCTATTCTTCACTTACTTTTTAATATTCCGCAAGTTTTCAGCTCATTTAGATTTTATACTAAGTGTACTTTGTTATAAGAGTTCGACTCGGCCGTTAGTGGTTTTAAAGTAGTGGCCAATGAGGAATTTTTAACGATGATTTGCAAATTCTGGTATTTGTTTTGATTTGAAAACGAAAGCTAAAGTTTTAAAAGTGTTAGAAGTTTTAGATTTGGGATTTGTAGTTGTGTATCGTTGGCTCCTAGACAGCTCTCGGGACAGTTGATAGATTATCCATCTAGTATAGATTCATTTTGTCAGTGTGAACAAAAATACTTTATATTACTTTGTAACGGTATTAAGTAAAGCAATTAGATTAAAACTGAATCAATTTCTAACGCATTTTATAAATAACCTTTGGATTATACGAGAAATACACTAAAAGATATAGTAAAATAATGAAGAGCTCAAAAAGATATCATACATATAGACAGTGCAAAAAACATCAACATTTCAGCCTGTCCGTATTTGCTGAAATTATTATTAAGTTTATAATATACTAGCTTTTGCCCGCGGCTTCGCTCGCGTTAATTTAGAATTTGACAATCAATTCGGGTTGTACTCTGCTTATAATAATATAATTCAATCATGATTCGAAAGACACGTGGCGCCATCTATTATCATTAGAACCTTATTATTGTTTTCCTCGGGAACAGTAATTTTTTTTCGGGATGAAAAGTAGCCTATGTCCGTTTCTGTACACCTGACAACGTATATGCAAAATTTCAGAATGATCAGTTCAGCGGTTTAGACGTGAAAAGGTAACAAACAAATAAACTCATTTTCGCTTTTATAATATATGTTAGGATTAGGATTAGCAGAAAAGCAGAACTATCGTCAAGTAACCATTTAAAGGGCGACAATCTTAGAAATTGCCTATAAAATATTTGCCTTTCAGGATACTGATAGTTTAAATCCGTAGTCAGTTCAGTGGCAATGAGTAGAGAGCAGTTTTTAAGTAAGGCAGTTTTTGTTTTAGCCCAAGACGCTTATTACTGTTGAACGGTCCCATTTTATCATACTGATCCGTACTGACTTTAAACTATTGCAATTTTAACCTGTTATTATCAGTGTGTTAAGTGTTATTATTATCATTTGCACACTTTACCCAGAGATCTTTATATATATAAATCTTGTGTGTGTATGTTTGTAATTAAACTCCTCCTAAACGGCTGGACCGATTTTGATGAAATTTTTTGTGTGTGCTCAAGTGGATTCGAGAGTGGTTTAGATTCGATTTTTTATTTTTTTCGTGTGTAAAGGGCAACGTCTGTCGGGACAGCTAGTTTTTTATGAAATACTGCTAGCTGCCCTAGCAATATATAAAATACAGACACTAGCTTTGCTTCTCAAAAATGTTCTACCAAATCTATCGTAACGTGTAAATTTTGACATTCATTAATATTAATTTGCGACTTAAATAAATAAATATTACCTATCTAGAATCTCGTTTATGCAAAACTGCGGCATACTTCGCGTACCTAATACCAGTGAAAAATATTTCCATTTAACTTCATAAAACGAATATAACCAATAAGTTGAAATTATATTTTCCTCGTACCACGATGCTTTCACAAAGCCTATCTCATAACGCTCCAAATACACTAACGATGTTTAATGAAACGACAGCCAAACGTTGCAAAATAAAATTACAAATATATAAAATTTTAAAGTAAATAAGCCGCGAAATTTCCCAACATCGTTCACTTGCAGTCAAAGCGTGGCAGTTTTTTTTAAGTACAGTATAACTCACAAATCGTACTAATTAACTGAAAATACTACCTGTCAGCTGTAACCTAGTTCTGATGTTCATAGGGTTACCTTAGTTTGTATTTATACATGTTTTCATATAATGTACACTTAAATGCACAATAACACGTAAATCCATGACTTGAAAAGTTCAGATTCCGGACCTTATTTCTTATAATAATAATTAAAACTAACAAACACAAATCGGCAATATATTTTTGATGACACTTTGGTATTGTGGCTAACGTTTGCTGATCATGATTTCCCGGATTCAATTCCAGTACACTTTACCCGACGCGGTACTGGTCATGGTCGGACAAAATGTAGGGCTTGTATGCTAAAAATTCTCTGACACAACGCTGAGACTGATTATAGAATACATATAGAGATTATAAATAGAAATACGTTCATCCTCTATTATATGGAACTTAAATACATGTACCTATTACTTAAGCCTAAAAGTAAAATTATTTATGTTCTTCCAAATCACCAATTAGCTGCATAGATAGCGCAATGGTTTACGTGTTTATTGAGTACTGTGTCGGCTGTGGGTTTGTTCCGCAAGGGATAAAAATACTAGATTTTATTTACCCGCGGCTTCGCTCGCGTCAATGTAAGTAACAGTAACAGTACTTTTTTTGGATGAAAGGTCCCTATATTCTGTAGCCACAACAACGTCTATGCAAATTTCGTGATTATCGATTAAGGTGTGAAAGCGTAACGAACGAACAAACAAATTCACTTTCGCATTTATAGTATTAGTTAGGATTTACAAATAGTTGGAATAACTCAAGTGATATTTAGTATTTCATGATGTAGTCGCTGTGGTGGGACAACTATGTATTTTTTTTAAATACATACATACATACATAGATTCACGCCTGTTTCCCAGAGGGGTAGGCAGAGACTACGGATTTCCATTTGCTACGATCCAGACACACTACTCTGGCTTCATTCACTTTCATCACATTCCTCATACACGCCCGTCGGTTCAAGGAGCTCTTAACCAGGCCTTTGTCCAGAACGCCTCCGATCTGATCGAGAAACGTTCGCCTAGGTTTTCCCCTTGCGACTGTTCCATTCACACTAGCCTTATAAACTTTCTTAGTCAGTCTTTCCTACTAATTTGATATTTAGTATCTCATGATGTAGTCACTAAGTGGTACAACTATGTATTGCTTTTAAATATAATATGTAATAAGCATTGCACACCGGTATAGTAGAGAAATTAAAGCTATTTATTATACATACATCACATCAATAAAACACAAAATATTTGTTCAACATTTTATAAGATTATATTTACTAGCGGTCGCCTGTGTGATAATTGGTCCGAGGGTCGCCTAGTGCTCGAAATTCGACCAAAGTTTGTCTATAAGATATTGCTGATATATGTATTATATATTGATATATGTAACCATAGTTACGCGCTTCCACTGCGTACGTCAAATGCATGGTTGTTTGCGTGTAGTGTTTTTTCATTCATTTAATGTATTCCTAATGCATATTTTATATAAATATTAGGATTCACCCCTCCTTCTCCATATAAACATTAACTGTGCCAAATTTCATACTCCTCCGTCCGCGCAATTTTCGTAAAAAAGGGGTACAAAGTTTTTGCTTCATGTATTAATATATAGATACTTTAAACTATATCTTTGTGTTTTGATAAGATTGGTAATATAATTAACATATTTTTATGCATTAACATAAATACACACCCTTTATGTTTATACATCAAAAAATGTTCAGCATATTGACATGTTTCCTGTATGACTTATACAATATGATTAGCCGGGGTCGTACGTATACAGTAGGTCGCCCGCAGCTTTATGTACTTACCTACGTGGACCGCACTATACTCTTTTCTCCCGTTCTACTAAACAGATTTAGGTATAACGTGGCTTACATTTAAGTTGAACCAAGCTACTAATCTGTAAAATTCACTTCAGAATCCGTTCTGTAATTTTTACTTCATGGCACCACTAAGTGACAGACTAAATTCTAAGTACCGTTGCTTTGGCTTTAGACCTTCACGTCTATATTCTCAAAGGTGTATGCATGGGTATATTATACCCACATTTCGCCAGCTAAGATTGTTGGTCCCACGTAGTAGGAGGCGAGCCTATAGCCAGTTCACCGAGTCCAGGCTTCGTGTTGCTACTGAAAATGTCTCGTCCGAAAAATCCAATAACATTTTGGTAGCTCGAAAGTCGAACACAAGATAATAAACCTGGTTTCATAACAGTATAGATGGATTAGTAACCTAATAACTTAAAAACTACTTCGAAAAAATATATTCGTAAAGATCAGTTAACCTTTTGATCGCCACAGAATTAAAGTAGCGTCATGCCCCCTACGCCAGGCGATGATTAATGTAGTTTTAAATAATAGGTAAAAGGAACACAACAAACATATTTTTTAATGTTTATTTTGAACTGTAAAATAGTACGGCTATTTTTTATTTTTCGACGTGCCATGCCGTCGGGGGCGTCGTGAGCACGGTTTAATTTGACGTGAATGGACGTCCGTGGCGGTCAAAAGGTTAAATATTTTCTTCAAGATTAATCTTGCTATAACATTAATGTTTATTTTAATGAAAATTATAGTTTTATGAATATTATGTACTTATATAACAATTAATTTAATTTTAATTTAACAACTAGATTCACGCCAACTCTCCGGAGAGGTAAGCGCAGACTACGGATTATGACCTGTTACTGTAATTTTCATCTTTAAAATTTGTTGTAAGATCGTACGTAAGATAAAACTTATGTCATAATATTTAGAAAACAAAGTAGGTATCGTATTCTTCAAAGTTATATAATATCTTATCTTATCGAAACGAAATATTTATTCCACCGCACATTTCATCTGGCACATTTTATATTTTTACGGTAATCAACTCTGTAGTAAAAAGAAATATACACAGCGACCAAAACATCCAATTTTAAATTAAAATATTAGAGCTTCAGAACTCATATCCTCAGTAATTTTTCAGATGGCAACCCTAGATTTTTCCTATTTGAATATAATTTGTGCAATACCTCGCCTTTTAAAAAAAATGCAACTCTATCACTTGAACTTAAGGTTGAGTTTCAGTTTTTTGAGTGGATATACTGTACAGTTCTTCATAAGTATTTGACTGAAAACCCGCGTCATAATATCGCTGGCGGGCATATGACGTCACTGACAGGAATGACGTCAATTTCGGAGTGTTATGTTTTCGCTGTTGATATTTTGCTGGTATAAGTTTTGCTTGCGCTTTTCTAGTTGCCATGACGTGAAGTTTATAGAGCATTGGGTGGTATATAAATTACTATAAATGATAAAATCTAACATAGGAATATGAAATACTCACTCTGGTCATTGAAGTTAGTTGTTTATGATCCATTTCAAAATCACTGGCCAAAGTTAGTATGTGAACTTTTTAGGAATGAGAAGGGTTTAGCCATAAACTTCGCCTACGCTAATAACGGTCAAGTTTGGCTTCACTTAAATTACAAAGCCTCCAGAAAATTATGGAGAAGTTTCATCGACGAGCCCAATTTTAGATTCGGCAGTGGCATGCACTGCCGAATTTCTAAAGAAAACCATTAACTTGCATAGCACTTTAGGTTTCTAACCCAAGATTTATAATTTGGCAGTCAAAGTTTTGTTATTAGACTATTACCCTGTGGGAGATTATGATCTAAAGTCTCATCACCATTGAGGACATTGGACTGATGATCCAATCACACTCCCTAATCTTTCTTTAAATAATGTTTGCCTAACCCGTATATTGAACCCAAATTGACAATTATATATTTGTCGAATAACGCTATTCCAAGTTAAAAACATGTGTATCTATTTTGTTGTACCTATTTGTTCCCCTTGCTTGTCTTACTAGAAAAGTTGGATTTTGCCCGTCATCCCTCGGGAGACATATCAAGTACCGCTGAGATAAAAATGTGGAGAAAACTTAAGATGCTTTTGTCATTTTCATAAAAAGATTGACATTTGAACATAACTTTAAAATACATAATTATACATGCTTGTCTATTATCACGCTTATCTCTACGTGGGGCTAAGCATTATTAAGTTCCTTGTAATAGAGGTAGTACCTATTGACAACTACTGAGCATTTCTAGACTGAACAATCGAATAATACTTGTCCGAATTGGAAAACCAAAATTTCATACTCAGCAGTTTCAGTCTCTAGTACCGCGCCACCGAGGCAAAATACAATTTAAATTTCATTTTGTTAGGTTCTTGGATATTATCCTGGGTCACAAAACAACTATTTGGGGATAACACGAGTTTTTGTCTTATGTGGGGATCGGACCCACAACACGTCGCAGTGGCGACTACTTAAATCCAGTAGGTTTAAGGCCCAGTTTCAACATTCAAGAAACGAGTTGTTTTACCTACGAGTTGTCCATTTTTGACACATATTCTATGAAAAATAAGACTTCGTAGCTAAAACGACTCGGACCTCGACCTCGGATATAGGAACTAAGCCCAAATCGTCATCCATTCAGTCATTGTCCAGAATATTTTAGAAATTCAATATTTATTGCGAAGCCATAGTTATAACTTACCAATCAAAAGCATATATAAAATAAATTCACAAAATCATTTAAATCGTTTTCACTCATCCTTGCGTTGATTCAATCACGTCTCAGCCAATTTCTGTGATACATATTTTATGTGTAACTTGATATATTTTATAGATGGCAGTCAAATCACAATCTATTCCGCACCACATCAAACGATCCCCACGCGAAGGTGTTTCTCCGAGTTTAAGTAAAAATAGTGATGTGCTCTGTTGTAAATATACGCGTTGCAGATACTCGTATTTCAGCTATAGAATTTGTGACTGTGTTCTATTGAACCAGTGACAACAATGCCTTAATACCACAAATTGCAATAGTTTTTAACTTCCCGCACACACCTGCTTGAGTTTGTGTGTGAAGTTAAAAACCAGACCAAGACATACATTATACCCCGAAAAGGTAGGCAGTGGCAAGCCATAATTCTCCAACTATGTTTTAAGTACATAGCAGCTATTGACGCTCAACGAGGATATTTTTTACTTTTAAGTTTTGTATAACAGTAACCAATAAATAATATGTTGCCCAATCTAAAAACTTAATCTGGACAATAATTTTTGGCAAACATAATTTCTAGAGACAACTGCCACGCTAGTATTAATTTGATTTTGATGTTTTTTCACACAAACAAGATTGCTACTCGACTACTGGTTGCGGATCAATAAAAAAATTGTGTGCATTGGGAGTTGTGTGGCAACAACTTGACCTAGTGGTCAAGTTGTGCTATGCCATCAATGCAAAATTGTTGCCACAGGACTAACGAGGTATACACAAAAACAACTTTTAAAATGCATAAAGTTTGTTCATCATGGTGGTACATAAACCATTCACTCGAACGGATATGAATACTTTTAATTTTATTGAGAGAATTCAATTATAACTGGCCGATTGGGGAAGGCTGTAAATCAACTACGGGGTAATAAATAACGGTACATGAAGAGACGTATTCGCCGGAAATATGCCGTAAAAACGTTACGATGTAAATATAATCGCGCTATTGTTTTACTCTACATTGATTGTTCTATTAAAATGAGCATATCAGAACATTGCATTTTTATATTCAATTCTTTACTTAAATAAGGGAATAAATGTACCCCTTTCTTAATTAATACATGATAATTAAATTAAAAAATTAAACGCCTATAAAGAACATGCATCAAATCGCAAAAGTGTAGACTTATTATTATTCTTTAAGGTATTATTCTTTAAGGTAGTAGAGCCAAGCTGGTTACAGCAGGAATGGGCCGGCTCGACCGGGGAAGTACTACCCTCTCACAGAAAATCGACGTGAAACAACAGTGTTTCACTGCTGTGTTTCGTTCGGTGAATGAGAGCGCCGGAGGCCTAAGCATGAGGTGACGATTCTCGCAGCTTATGAGGGACCTGCAGAGTATCCGTAGAGTCATTGTGTGGGTGGCGCGAGTCGACCCGGCGGCCAGGGAGAGCCGTAGAAATGGTGCTCTGCTGGCCGCCCGCGGTATAGTCCAGAGGCCCAACCGAGTCTAACCAACTAGGTTGGCTGCCTTATCATGCCGCGCATAATCTCGAGGTGGCTCGTCGTGCCGGATGGTGACCGGAGGGTGGGTCCCGGCGACCACTTTCAGGAGGGTACGGGGGTCCTTCCGTCCGTCGGATCGGCTATCGCCATACCATACAGTTATATGACAAAACTTGCTCTGCGCCTTGCCCCACTTTGCTGCGAGAATAGCCGCCTCTTATATTATCCAAACTAAATTATGCAGATACAGTGTTTGGTCCATGTTTGTTGCAAAGAACCCAAAATTTAATACAAAGGGTACAGAATGCTTGTGCTAGATTCTGTTATAACATCCCACCCCGTTCCCATGTCACTCCATTTCTAATCAGTGGGGGCCTCATGAACATGTTTACCCGTAGACACCTTCATTTGGCAACTTTACTTTTTGGCATTGTTCTGAATAATAAGCCCAAATACCTTTTTGAAAAGTTGACGTGGTCTCGGAATATTAATCAAAACAGCACAAGGGGCACTCCACATCTTTTGATAATTACGAGGCACAGAACGACAGCTTTTAGGGGTAGTTTCAGGTACGCCGCTACTAAATGTTGGAATGATCTGCCGCCGCCTTTGCGTAGCCTGAAAACATTACGTACATTCCAAAGTAAATTTAAAGAAATTCTGCTATTCCAACAAAAATCATCATTACAATGAGCGGAACTTTTCTTACCTGTATGGTGCCATTAGTTATAATTTTTGTATATCATAATCTTCTTCTTCATAGCAAAAACAAAATTTATTGCGTTAGCGCAGTCAGTTATTTGTCGTTTTTCACTGTCAGTCTTGACACATGGGGATGCGTTCGGATTCACACATCAGTTATTTATTATAGCTTTTGTCAAATAAAATTATTTTAATTTAAACATAAATATTATAATATCATTTTATTAGTATTATATATATATCATAATCATTTTATTAGTATTATATATATTATGTATTATATATTATTATTATAAACAGAGGCGCAACGGAAGACCAGCACTAGTTGTTTACAACTAGCATCTTGCTGAGTTGCGACCTATTTGCTGCAGTAATGTTATTGTTCCTTTTTACTTTACTTTTTGCTAACCATATTTGTAAGTGTACTGTTGCAAATAAACGTATTTTCTTTCTTTCTTTCTTCTTTCTTTCTTTTTTTCACGCTTCCCCTTCCTTTCACTCTATGGCAGTACGAACAAAGCATTGTCGTTCAACAGCAGCCAATCGCCGTAACCCCACTGCTGCTTCCTGTGTCGTGGAGTTTATTAACATCAGAGGACTCCACGCTAACCTTAATGCCGTCCATCACCACCTGGAGACGGCTCGGCCGGCAATGCTTTTTCTAATGGAGACACAAATACGCCGTCCTGCAGACACGAACTACCTGCAATATCCCGGCTACGTGCTAGAGGAGTGTTTCCTCGCGAAAGCCGGGGTATGCTTGTTTGTTAGGGCGGATATTTGCTGTCGCCGTCTACAATGCCTAGAGGACCCTTCCTTCTCTGTCCTTTGGGTACACGTAGATCATGGCTCTTTCAGCCAAATCTACGTGTGCCTTTACCGATCCCATTCAGGAGACGCTGAGACAACTCGACTCTTCAATTACCTGAGTCAGGCGGCAGACGACGCGCAGGAGCGGTTTCCGAACGCTGAGTTGGTGTTCTTGGGAGATGTCAATGCCCACCATGAGACCTGGTTGGGTTCTCCCAAAACAGACCACGCGGGACGAACTGCCCATGCGTTCGCTCTCACGCATGACCTGTCTCAACTGGTACTCCAGCCCACCCGGATACCAGATATTGCAGGTCAGGCGCCCTCTCTGCTCGATCTGCTGCTGACGAGTAACCCGAACCGGTACAGTGTGTCGATTCGTGCTCCTTTGGGCACCTCAGACCACTGTCTGGTTTGTGCCACAGCTGTTGTTGTTACGCCCCCACGACCCGAGGAGGCAAGACGACGACTGTGGCACTACTCGTCAGCAGACTGGGATGGAATGCGATGGAATATTATATTCCATACAGTGATGTCACGAGCGGCGGCAGGAAAAGGCCCTGGTTCGGGCGTGAATGCGCCGATGCTGTTGAACGCAAACAGACAGCATATCGCGCTTGGACCAGGGCTCGCACTCTCCACGACCCTAACGTGGATCACCTGAAGGCAGCGTTCAACCAAGCCACAAAGGTCTGCAAGAGGGCATACTTAAGAGCGGATGCCCAGCGCGTCGCACGGTTCGGCCAGGAACTAATGGCGCATCCTACGGGCAGTCGTAGCTATTGGCGCCTGGCCAAAGCCATGCAGGCCAACTTCTGCCAGACCATGCTGCCCCCTCTGAGGTATCCGAATGGATCACTGGCTCATCGGCCGCAGGAGAAAGCAGATCTGCTTGCAAATCTCTTTGCGGCCAACTCCCGAATCGATGACTGCGGTTCGCAGCCGCCTAACATTGCCAACTGCGGCTACACCATGCCTGATATACGTATCAGGCAACGAACCGTTCGTGCGATACTGCAGTCTCTCGATGTTCGGAAAGCCAGTGGACCTGACGGCATCCCAGCTGTGGTTCTTAAAAAATGTGCAGCGGAGTTGTCTCCCACACTTACGCGCCTATACCGGACGTCTTATGTCGCAGGCATTGTGCCTGAGGCTTGGAAGGAAGCGAACGTTCAACCGATTCCCAAAAAGGGGGACCGTTCCGAGCCAAGCAACTATCGACCCATAGCTATCACCTCGGTGCTTTCTAAGGTGTTCGAGCGGATTATAAACACCCAAATTGTCCGCTACCTGGAGGATCAATCGTTGATCAATGATCGCCAATACGGCTTTCGGTTTAAACGATCAACGGGTGATCTTCTAGCGTTCGTCACGCATCTCTGGGGTGAGGCTATGGACAAGCACGGCGAGTCTTTGGCTATCAGCCTTGACATAGCCAAAGCTTTCGACAGAGTCTGGCACCGGTCTCTTATTTCCAAGCTTCCGGCCTGTGGCTTGCCCCCTCAACTGTGCACCTGGATTGCAAGTTTCCTGCAGAAGCGTCGTATTCGGGTCCTTTGCGACGGTCGCGCTTCCAAATTTATGCAGGTCAATGCAGGAGTGCCTCAGGGTTCTGTCTTATCCCCTACGCTCTTTCTTCTGCATATCAATGATATGTTGAATCTCGGCAACATACATTGTTATGCGGACGACAGTACCGTGCATGGGCGATATCTCGGACATCCTGGGGCCAAACAGGCTGAGGTTGAGGGGAAAAGGCAGAATCATGTCGTTGAACTTGACCGGACCTTGGACCGCATCTATGAATGGGGTGCCAAGAACTTGGTCGAGTTCAACGCCAAGAAGACCCAGGCATGCGCGTTCTCAACAAAAAAGTCTTCGTCCCTTCCCCTCTCTTCTCTGAAGAACACTCCACTGGTGATACGTGACAGTCTCTCCATCTTAGGTATGGATCTTTGCCGCTCCCTTAATCAGAAAACCTATATCGAGAGCGTCATTAAGCAAGCTTCGCGAAAACTCGGAGTTCTGAACAGGGTGAGGCGGTTCTTCGCGCCTGGGCAACTGTGCCTATTGTATAAGGCACAAGTGCGCCCTTGCGTGGAGTACTGTTCTCATCTTTGGGATGGCTCCGCGCAGTACTTGCTGGACGCTCTCGACCGGTTACAGCGGCGGGCTGTCCGTATCATCGGAGATCCAGAGGTCACGAGTTCACTGGAACCTCTGCAACTCCGTAGAGACATTGCCTCATTGGCATGTTTCTACAGAATATACCACGGGGAGTGCTCTGAAGAGTTATTCCACCTTATCCCGCCCTCCCCTTTCCTATCCAGAACAACGCGTGCTGGGCTCAGATGCCATCCTTACACGGTAGAGTCGATTAGAGCGCGTACCAAAAAGTTTGGGTCCTCATATCTCTGCCGAACGACTAAGGCATGGAATTCTCTGCCAAGGCACGTGTTTCCTTCTTCCTTCAATCCTGGGTTCTTTAAGCGGGGCGTGAAAAAGCATCTTCTCAGGCCGTCAAAGTAGAGACCCCAACATCGCCTCGGCTACTGTGGGGGTGATGTGAAGGCCACTGCTCTTAGACCACACGACTGCTTACCATCAGGTGGAGTGTGGTCACGTTGACGAGCAAAAAAATAAAAAAAATAAAAACAAAAAAAAAAAATAATAAATATCGGTTACAATAATTCGTGTTTTTACTGAGAATTACCTAACAAAACCTCTGATTTTGAAACATTTTGTGACTATAATATAATACATTACATGTAAATTATATTTACATAATAGACGGTTGGAGTTCCGTTTACATCATTTGCGTACTACGCTGCAAATATTACAAACAAATCGTATTTAAAATAGTATATTATAGTATTTACGCACATACCCAGTGCTAGGATTAGGTTAGGCTTGATAGTAGATTAATTACCATATAATTTAAATACTGACGTCATGAATTACAAAATGTTTTAAATAGTAATATTTAAACTTTATATTACTATATACACACATACATAGTCCCTTATATCCCCGAACGTATAGGCAGAGGTATATTACACCTATATCTTGTAAGTATGATTTATTAGGTCCAACATAATAGAGAGCAAGCCTATTGCACATTTTCAGACCTTGCCTGACCCGAAAATCGAACCTGAAACCTCATGCACAGTAGTCTCATGAACCACTCAATCTTATGTATAAATTAAAAGCAATGTATTAAATTATAACATCAATTAAAATATCCGCTTTTAATCTTAATCCGCGTTTCTCGGATATTGTTTCCCAACACTATATCGAAATCGTTTGAATCGAGTGTGAGACCAAACGAAACAGGCAAGATCGACGCACTTGGGAGGTTCGAGGGCTTTTTTAAAACGAGACGAAGCGTCAATGGTACTTAGTGCCCCTGTTAGATTGGGTGTCAGCGAACGATACTTCGCGAAAATAAGTCCGCGAAAAAATACTGTAAAGGAAAATCTCTCGATAAAGAAACCTGTCAAGGTGATCTTCGGATATATTTTCTTTATTTACTTAAAAATATTTCTTTTGATTCAATAGCTATTCGAGTTTAATGATGTAACGTAATTTAGGCTGGCTCGTTGAGTCATCAATATAAGCATGAGTGATCGTGAAGTTGCAGTGTCAATGTCATCATGAAGTGTCAGATTCAACGGAAGTGGTGAATTTTGGGTGGGGTACACTTCTTGGTAGAGAACACACCTCCAATAATATCGATTAGTTGAATTCGACGAAGGTATTTAAAAATATCGTAGTAGCAAGTAGTCTATGGTTGGACGAAAGCAACTTGTAGTTCGAAAACCAACAATAGTCTTTATCATCCGCAATACTCTACTTTAAAAAATAAATAAAGACCTACTAATTATAATATAATAATAGCGATACCGAGCTGTGTTGATAAGAAACACTATACAACAAGAAAAAGCAATAATCTACTTCAAAAACAAATTACAACTCAATAAAATAATGCCTCGTTTTATCTCTGATAATTGTTATAAAATCTAAATCGCTTCCACCATTTTCTCCGGCAAAATTCCTTGTCGAAACTCGAACACTCCGTACCCGGCAAGCGCACAAACTTGCCACTTAGCCACACTCAACCGAGCACTCCCTAATGACGCCCCTCGTATTGTACCAACTTTTTCATCCGGACTTGCATGAATATGGGCTCGGACGCCTTTGTGCTTCCCCCTCCTTCCTCGGATATCTACCAAATCACACATACACGTGAAAACGTGGACCACATTCGAATTTCAACTTTATATTACAAGTTTTAAGGCTCTGGTTCAGTTTTTAGAAGTACAAATCTCAGGCTTGTCAGGAGGTTTTTTTTATTTATGTTTTACGTTATTTTTACACGAGTCTCGTCCTTTCAGCATGGTCCATTCACGCTTCGAAGTATATAAAGAATCTCGGTCTAATTGAATGTTCATTACAGCTCGAAAAGATTTTTTCCTATTTCTTTCTTAGATTAAATTTGGGTTAGTGAATTAAAATAAATGCAAAATTATTTTTTATTAAAACTGGCTTAGATAGTTGGATCATAAGGTAGCTTCTTTTAACAAACATATATAATATTATTTTCTAATAAGTCAATTGGTTTTAAAGTAAAATATATTAGAGAAGCTCTAAAGTGAGGTTTATCTGACATACATAAGTATTGCCAATTACGAGCATATTTTGCAATTTCCAAAAGTAGCAGCTTTTAAGAACAATCCACCATACAGTACCCAGCATTACTAAAACTAATTTCTACACTTATTTTTTTATAATTATATTTAATCAATTTAATAAATATAAAAGATCATTCTAATTAGATGTATTTATTAGGCACTTGAAGGTTAGCAATATCCCATGCTTAATCTACAATACCTCGATTTTCTTTTATATCGGACCTCGTATTAAGTATTTGTCAAACAACAAAATTGGGTTTTATCTCCAGACACTTTTGAGAAATCTCAAAGAAAACATTTTAAAATGAGCCAATTTATCATATATTTTTACCGACTTCAAAAAAAGGAGGAGGTATTCAATTCGTCTGTATTTTTTTTATGTTTGTTACCTCGTTTCTTTCGACTGGGTGAACCGATTTTGATGATTCTTTTTTTATTTGAAAGCTGGTGCTTCCCGTGCGGTCCCAATTATTTTTGATCAAGATTTGACCATTTGTTTTCGAGTTATACTTAATAATGCGTATTTGGCTACATTGATGATGTTCTCATATTTGGCAAGGATTACTAAAAACCGAGAAATAAACAAAATTTTAACAAAAAAGAAAACCGACTTCAAATAAGAATATTCTAAAACTTAAAATGCACTAAAAAGTTAATAAATAATTGCATATTCTTGTGAATAATTAAATTATTGTTATTATTGGAGTCGGTGTCGGCTTTCTTTTTTGTTAAAATTTTGTTTATTATTTGTATAAAATCACGCGTTAGTAATATTACTAGGGACTACCAGTACGAAATTTGAATTTGAACATGGCGGTGGTGTCCATGTCCAGATCCAAAATTTGTGCTTCGGGCTCAGTGACGTAACGAAAGCACTGCTGTGCTTGAGGTCTCGAGTTCAATTTCGGAGTTGGGCAAAGTGTTATAGGATTTTACTGTCAAAATATTCTCAGTAATTGCACGGAGTCCGGAACTGAACTTAGCGCGCCTGTTGTCGTTTATCAAGTTTAGATAGATGTGTGATTAAAATTAACCTAAAGCCATAATTGGTGAAAGTTAGTATCATAACCCTGCGAGGATGTAGACATGAGACTATATTATATTATGTATGTAGTATATGTTATGTATGTCTTATATCTTAGTTTACGTAAAATAACTATCAAAAATACTGATACCCAGAATTTAAATCTAAGGGTTGGTGATCCCGAGTGCGAGATATAAGCGATCTAGTACCAGGGTCCGAGTGAAAAGACATAGGTTATTGCATGAAACGCCTGTCGCTAGTCTAATAGCTAGCAGATATTCTTCTATATAAATAAAATACACAAATCAATAAATTCATCAAAATCATTATATTATTTCAATCCATTTGAAATCTCAACGAAATATTAACGTATATTATAAATCCCCTTGTTAGTCAACCCTATTATGAACACCATGATATATCATTATCCGAAAACCTCACAAATCGTAACATAACTGACGGTGAGCGTTATCATGTAAATTGCAACGAACGACAATATACATAAAATAATAATTATAAAGCTTGACATATTGTTTACTCAATTTACTGCTTTAGTGGCGCAGCAGTTGAGAATGCCACAGTTATACATAAGGTCTTGGATTCGATTTATGGGTCAGGCAAAGTGTTATTTAGTTCTTCTTTCAGAAACTCAGTAGCAACACAGATTCTGGAGTTATGCCCAGTGAATGGTGATAGACTCAACCCCTATTTCGTGAGATCGAAGAACATAGTTACCTCGTGAAATGTGGGTATCTAATACATCTGTGCTTACCGCTTATGAGATATAAACGTAAGACTATAGAAGTATAATAATTCAGTTTATTATCTATCTAACATTAAAGTACTTAGTATTACTGGAAAAAACACTACAACTAAAGCAACCGTCAGCAACGATCGCGCAATCGTCGTACAACTACCCCTTCTAAATTATCCATGATTACGTCAAGGATTTGAATACCCACCGATATGTTTGTTGGTACAAACGATGATGCTGACGTTACCCGTGTCACTTCTAACAAGGCGTGCTGCGACAAATTGTAAACGTCTTTTATCTAAACCACCACACCGTGACTTCACTCAAAAAACAAAACGCCAAGCCAAAATAGGCCTTCTTACGCTTCTAATAAGGTTAATAGTAACTGTTCAAGTAGGCAGTTTATAGGTTTGTTGTTCGTATTTTGTTGTTTGACATGGGATAGAGTCGCGATGCCGTGCAAATAGCAAGGGTTCATGGTGTTTGCTTAATGTAAGGATTGATATCTGGATACATTTTTTGTATTTATGCGTATTTGGAAGATTTGTATAGGTTACTTTATGCAAGATCATTTTTTTCTGATTTTAGTCAACATTTATATTCTGATTTCTTGCTTTCGATTCCACAACACTCACATCTGAGTTTTTGACATACAGTCAACGGCCGTAAGCTGAGCTTCTGACCGCATTGTACCTACTGCCTGAAATTAATAATATTAATGCAGTCTAAATGCCAATCTACACTAGACCAGCGCGGTTGACTATGATCTAACCCATCTTATACTGTTAAGAGATCCGTGTCCAACAATATGTTGCTATTATTTTATTGCACAATTCTAAAGAGCTATGCAGAGATGAGCTACATTCACATTTGGTATGCTAAGTGAGGAGTCTCAGAGGAAACTGTTGAGGAAATATTACCATTTCATGAAAGCACTCAACGTTCTATTATGTCCATCGGTCCCTTTCTTTCCTTGCTTCTTTTACCACTGCTACCTCTCCCTTTTACATAGGCTACGGCGAGTGCGTGTCATCAGACAGACCTTGTTTGATTGCAGCTTGGTTGTTTACCTGGAAAAACTTCCGTGATGTCAAATAAAGACAACCGTATTTATTAGCGACAGTCACCGCTTACCACCGGACCTGTGAGCTCATCTGCCACAAATAGCAATACAAAAGTAAGGTGGTGTCCTTAAAGAGGTGCTGTACTGGCAGTAGTTTAACCAGTGGTATTTGCTCCTTGTCCAGGCATTAATTCTTTCTGATAGGACATTTGTGCAAGTAGTAGTCGATATAGAAGCTTAATATGGCATGATGAATATGACATAGGTGTTAGAAGCTACAGAAATCATTGACCATAAATATGACAATGAATTATTATCATTTTAGCAGTTTGTGCTAAAAGACAATCATTTGCTATCTTCAGGATGACGTTCCCAGCGTCTATTATTGTTTACAAATAACGCAAGAGTTAATTTTAGCTTAACAATCGCCGACGTCCACACCATGTTAAATACACCGGTTCTCGTCCGAACACCGAACACCGAAGTTAAGCAAGATCAGGCGGTTAGTACTTGGATGGATGACCGCCTCGGAATACCCGCGTGTTATGGTCTTTTCGCAAAAAAAAAATATTTTAAAATGTTGAGTACTTTTATCATTTTCTTTGGAGCACGTGAACATACGCGGCAAAAACGTATTAGACAACCATGATGAAAACGTTTAGAGGTTTCCTTTATTTAAATTTGGTGACCAAGCAATAGATTAAAGGCGGATAATATCGATCGCGTCTTTCAAAACGTGGTCTCCGAGGCACGGAGCAGGCGATAATTGTCAATCAATACGCACATAATTTCGAAAAGTCATATAACTTCCGAAAGTCAGAGGTGCGGGACGTGGGTTCGAACCCAAGACCCTCTGCATTGCAGTCTATTGGTCTCCCCACTGAGCTATCGCTGCTTATATTGGCGTGAGACTATGCATACACAATTACAGGACAGTAGCCGTATATACTACTACTGTGCCGCCGTATGCAGTTAAAAGATCACAATACTATACCTAGTTATATATTATGATGCTGTGATATAAACTTTGACAATAATATATGTACTTGTGGCGTACATATTTGTTTGCTATTTTCTGATCTATTAATATCTTCACATGATGTGAGAGGTAAATTTAGCTCGAAAATCGCCAACGTTCATACCATGTTGAATACACCGGTTCTCGTCCGATCACCGAAGTTAACCAACATCGGGCGCGATTAGTACTTGGATGGGTGACCAACTGGGAATACCGCGTGCCGTTGGCTTTTTGCTGCTATAGTAAATAAAATAATGTTAAGAGAAGAACCCGACAATACTGCCTCACCCATAAACAGTACTTTTAACCTTACTACCGGACTTAAGCTCAGAGGCTAGCTAAAATTAATAAGAATAATAAAAATACTTTATTAACCAAGCATTTCTTCAGGAAAGCCTGTTAAATGCTCAGGACACGTATACAAAATGTTTACATATCCAAAACTCCAGTTGACATTTGCATCTGCCATGTGTAAATGCTTATAACTTATTTCATATACCAACATCAAAAACTATAACCTCGGTCACTTCGCTGCGTTGCCCAGAATCTGTAGACAATACAACTGACTATCTAAGACTCTGATATAGATATTACTAGCTCTTTACCTTTGTTCAAAAAACAGCTGTATTGTTACCTGACTGATACCATTGATTGAGCCTATTTTTATTTAATATTTAATAATAATTATTATTTGTTATTTCATTAATTGTATATCATTATTTGTATTTCATTATTTGTAATTGATTTTTAATTAATTGTTAGTAATAAATAAATAAATTCTGTTATACATTTGTTCACCATCATGCCCAAGCCAGCTTATACTTCTAATCACAGAATTTCTCATTCCATGCTTTAAAGATACATCTCAAATACTTCCAAATGTTATTACATAATATTAATGCATTATTGAACCTCGTGCTGTAATGATTTATGTTTGTAGAACCACCCAACCCTGCCTACTTAATTGTATGCTTACCTGTCTTCATGGAAGCCTGCATTAACCGTCGTTCATTTGTTATCATTAGAACCAAAACCGTCAGCTTTAACGGTTCAGTACGGCTTGGTTGTTTCTCTATGCCGTTTATAAGTGCCGTGTTTTACGAAAGCACGGAATATGAATAAGATTCTGCTATGTATTCAATTAATTGTAACAAAGAGAAGTAAATTTAAGTTCGACTTTCGCCAACATCCATATCATGTTGAATACACCGGTTCTCGACCGATCACCGAAGTTAAGCAACATCGGGCACGGTTAGTACTTGGATGGGTGACCGCCTTGGAATACCGCGCGTCGTTGGCTTTTTAGTACTAGTTTGATACATACATACATACATAGATTCACGCCTGCTTGCCAGAGGGGTAGGCAGAAACTATGGATTTCCATTTGCTACGATCCTGACACACTTCTCTGGCTTCATTAACTTTCATCACATTCCTCATACACGCTCGTCGGTTCAAGATGCTCTTAACCTGGCCTTTGTCCAGAACGCCTCCAATCTGATCGAGAATAATAATAATAGAATAATTTTGATAAAATGTGATTTAGAAATTATTAGATTATGACTTTCAGTCATAGCAAATCGTATACCGAATTATTATACTCGTATAACATTTTATTGATTATGTATGAGTAATACCTATCAATTGACAATATACAATCTTAACTTAAAATTATAAATCCGTATGTGAGTTTGTTTGTTTATTTGTTTGTTTGTTACGCTTTCACGCCTTAATTACTCGACCGATCATCGCGTACACGTCGTCAGAGTAACAGAAAAGGACATAGGTTACCTTTTATCTAGAAAAAAGTACTGTTACTAATCTAACCCAATCTACATCTACGCGAGGGATGCCACAGGAAAAATCTAGTGAAATATAGATTCGAAACTTGGTGCAATACCCGGAAAACATCATCAACTACATGAAATATTTATTAATGTGATTTCAAAACTGTGATTTAAATATTCGAATAGTTGTCGTTAATATTTGATACGATTTTTTGTTTTTTTCTGGGATGACCCCTTCACATGTCAACCGATTAATAGACGTATTAAAGAAATCAATCTGCTGACTTTATCTAATTAATTTTACTATCTTACCTATCACTAAACCAAAACAGTACAACAATTAATTTGTTCAATACGCTCTAATCCTACGTGCCACTAATTCCTCGCAAAATGAACGGGCGCGTTGCGTGCACGAAATAATTGCGTTTGATGTGCCTTAATTAATAAGTAAGTAGGCGCGCAACTGAGATACTGTGATGTGGGCAGGGGATCAAAGATCAGATTATATATAGCCTGCAACCCCGTGAGAACCTCACTAAATAACATACGTGTTTGCTATGGGAGATATTTTCTATTTAATCTTTAGGTAATCATGGGTTAAACTATGGAGAGATTTTATCTATTTAGATAGTTAAATGATTGCCACCGTAGCTGCGGCTAAAAGTGCCAAAAAATACTGCCGGTAAGAAAAGCAGGATATGTATTTATATAAATACAACAAAAATGTCGGACGAGAGGTTTCACGTGTTTCCAACCGTGCTAATTAAATTTCTATTATATTCGCCAGTTTTTAAAGGATGGGAGTCACTGCGCTTACCCATAATTTTAACCCCGCGTTAAGTTATCAGGTCATCAGGGGCCAACAACTATCACACAACACAAAAAACTCTTCGCAATATTTTGTTGTCCATTCTGAAATTAACCGGTAAATGGAGTAATGTTAGATGAAAATAAAAAGCCAACGGCACGCGGTATTCCCAGGCGGTCACCCATCCAAGTACTAACCGCGCCCGATGTTACTTAACTTCGGTGATCGGACGAGAACCGGTGTATTCAACATGGTAGGGTAAGGTGACCGTCTGGAAGAACCGCGTGTCGTTGACTTTTTGCTAGTTTGCTAGTTTTTGGCGCTACAACCCTCTTTCTAATGCGATAATAATGCATGATTTTATTGAATCGTTCCAGATGCAGTGCACTGCTACGATCTGTGCTATCACGGGCGACCCTCGCCCAATGTGCAGTGATAAATCGTGCATGACTTTTTAATCGTAGCAGATGCGGCACGACACGTCTGTGGTACCACGGACGATACTCATCCTAACGCAAAACAACGCAATTATTTAATTGTAGCGGACGCGGAGCACTGCTACGGAAACATCTACGATACAACTGCGGGGGATCCTCTTTCCAGCGCGAAATCATGCATGATTATTAAAATCATACTGTATGCAGCGCACTGCTATGAAACCATGCATGATTATTATTAGTTATCATTCTTAAGTTTGCACTACAGGAAGGGAGTTACCCGTAGCAGTACAGATGTGTCTGTAGCAGTGCGCCACATCTGCTATGATTTTGTAATTTTGCTACCCGGTATAAAATATTATTTGGGGGTCGCTAATGTAGTTTCAGTTCTAGCAACCCACCTACCATTCAAGACAGCGAGTTGGCACACCGTAGTAGGTTTAGTCGGTAGTAGCCGGGACATTCCATCTTATCCCGGGTGAGCCCGATATAATCTCTACGCCCCCCTTTCCGCGGATTGGTATGCCTTAATGCATTCCTCCACAATAAAAAAGAAAAAGGCACGTCCGTCGTCCGTAGCAGTGCGCCGTATCCGCTACGATTCAATCATACCATTTTATAGGTATTGTTTCGCTACGAAACAATAACCATGCATGAAGATCTACCATCAGATAAAGCTCATCGGTGGTAGCAGAAAGGTGTCGCGGTGCATTGCATTCGCTATTATTCAATAAGTATGCATCATTTCGTACTGGAAAGAGAGTTATCCGTGGTAGAATAGAAGTGTTCGAAGCAGTGCGCCGCATTCTATACGTAGTAGTACCATGGCGTGGTAGGCTAGTACCGTGAAATTGATTTTAATTTTCTTATTTATAGGCCGCTGTATATAGCTAGTTAGTATATAGCTACTAAATGAGAAAGATGGTCGAATAGCTGCATACTACGAATGCTCTAATTTATGAGTGCGAAGACAGTTTAATTAAGTAAGAGGTCAAGAGAAAGGCAAGAACGCGCGATTTGATTTGTATGAATAACTTGATAATTATGAATCTCCAGGTTTATTGAATGAAAGCAGAAGAAAAGTTCCTTAGTTTTTTGTGAGACAATACTCCTCAGTAGCAGCGTAGAGTCCGCAATCAGTAGGCCTATTGGCTAGACCTCATAAAAAGATGACTGGAGAAATAATATGTCCTTGACTTGCTATTCATACCAGTAGAGTAAAAAGAAATAATTTATTTTTCATGCCAGTCTGTTCTTAGCAAAAAATAATAATTTGTTTCTTTTTTAATCTTTGCTGAAGGCCTAGCAGAACTGACTTTAAAAGTAATCATGGTACGGCACGATGATCTATCTAGCATTCTTAGACGTTGCTGTGCTTTCTGCAAATAGTTCAATGCTTTTAGCTGTTTACTTTGGCAGAACATAGACTTATCTTCTACAAGGTCAACAAAGAGACATTGACGTATCTAGGATTATTTTAGGGCGAGCCCGGGGCCTAGACAGCGATGTCTGTTAATATTATTTTAGTTACAATTTTTTTTTTTTAAACGGCTTCTACCGTATAATCCTTGTATCACGGGCTTTTTACAAATATTCAAACAAAGGACACATGGAACACGTAGACTCTGATTAGTAGACTAGTGACAGTCTCGAGGTAACTAATAAAACTATTACCGTCAAAATACCTACATAAAATGTGAGAATTTTGAGTTGAAACCTATTGTCCTGGGATGGGTACCAGACGATTCTGGAATGGGCACGGTCTACCTGACACTCACTTATATAGGCCATTTCAAAGAATTAGTGATCAGCCTGGTATTTCAAGCATTTAAGTAAAAGAAAATAAAATTGATTTTAAACATTTGGCGATTGAAAAGAGTGGCCATGAGTTTCTTGCCTGCTTCTTCTCATGAAATCTTTAATCCTTGAACAGGCTTTTCTTAATACAAAATTTTTATTTGCTTTAATTTATTTTGACTAATATATCAGTTAATTGACGTGTCCAATAATTATTTGCACATTTTCATGGAAATAAAGATTTTTGACTTTGACAAGAAAACCGCTGACCATCATGTCAACCATATCTCTATTTACGACCATATTCTATAAAAAAACATCAGCCACGAGGAACAAGCCACAAAAATTAACAAACAATATGGCTTAATATTAACAGTGACGTAACAATTGTTGGCTGTAATAATAAATTAATCGCTATACAATTAATCATTTCAACAATGATGTAATTTATATTAATTAAGGAAAGCCTACTAGTGGGACCAAGTCGTTGCTAATAAAGAAGATTATCCGCGTACTAATATAAATAGGCTTTCTGCCAGAATGATAATATGATTGTTATCTTTGGCGATTTAATATATTATTAGACATATATACACTCACGTAGGTATGTATGTATGTGAGTAGACAGAGCTGTATACATCCTTATGGACTACATAGATGATGCAGCCAGTAAGCTGTCTTCTCAGCGATGTAGCCACGCTGAGTAGTATACTTTCGAATCCCATACAAGTCAATTATGTGTGATCCACAAATTTTTTGACGTGACAACGTCTAATAAATCGATGAACGCCGGCTGCACACACGAAAAAGGATGACTCATTGTCCCGTTACGCTCATTGTCCCGTTACGCTCATTCTAACGTTACAGGAAATAAATTTTGTTGTGACGTTGTCACGTTAAACTATCGCCCGTAAATTGACTTTACAGACAACCAATTTTTGTTCTGATTTTGGGTGTAATTTGAGTCCGTTAATGATATGTTTGCAAAGTCACTCGCGATATACGGCTTACCCGTTGCGGTAGTAGTCTTTAAAATATTAATATAAAATAAAATACCTTAGAATGTACCCATGTATTAAGGGCACGTGTCTATGGCACTATCCTATATTCTATTTTATCGGACATATTATTATTTCCAGAACAGCAAAACCTAATAATAGATTACTTGGCCAGGGTATTGAACCCGGACCTACGCGATCGGCAGCAAACTATTGCTGCGGAGCCAACGAGGCAGAATGTAATACAGGATTTTACATTATTATTACTTAGTACTTAGTTAAAGAAGCTTCGTTCACATATTTATTTTTATAATTTGTTATTACACAATATGATTACAAAACCCCACAAATCTTAAAATTTTCGTACTACAAAATGTTATTTATTTTTTAGTGATATTGAATTCTAGTATCATCTTATAAGCGTATTACTTATGTATCATTCATATCAGCTGTTTTTAGGACAAAATAACTTGAACGAATTGTGATACTTCGACCAAGAGAAATAAAGTCGATATTAGTGAAATGTTATATTAGTAAAGAAAGTTTTAAAGAAACATTTGTTCATTACCAAATGTTTCTTTATTAAAAAGTGACTAAGAATTTATTAATAATAGGTACAGACCGAAAACCCAGTTTGAGAATCGAATCCGAGACCTCATGTACAGCAGTCTGATGCACTATTGCTGATCCATCCTGATAGTCAGACGTTTTATAAAAACACTTTCAACATACTAAAATTTAAAGATTAAATAATAGGGTTTATTGAAGTCGCAAGTTGAAGTCCTGCTTCTTAAATTGTTTTCCCCTTGTTTATAGTTTCCTTTTACAGTGTTTATAACTGTTTATTTAGATTAAAAACTTCTATTACTTATTTCTCGCTTCACAAACTTTTCAACAAAAAATCTCTAGTCATACATCTTATTCGATCGAATAAAACCCAGCCACAACGAAAAGCCTTACGTTATTACTTCACGTCAAGCCGCGGTAAATCTGCAATCTAGACAAATTCCCTCCAATTTTCCACTAGGTCCAAACTTCAAGCCCCAAAATTACAAGTTAAGACATTCATCTTCGAGTATTTTAATTTCGCCAAGTTTCCGAAAACTTGGTCACAGTACAAACGATGATGGATAGCAACAGTCGTTGCTCCGAAGGTCCGAGCTGGCAATAAATCATTACAGGTCCAGCCCACCGGCCCGTAAAAAGTAATTCCTTCGTCACGCATTTTTTCTTCACAGTTCCTTCACCGTTTTCTCACGAGCGAGTTTAACTAAGAGAATTAATTAGAAGAGCAACAGGTTTATCTGTATTTTATATTTCGGTAGACTTTGTTTCGTGATCTGAAAATTGAGGAAAATTTTGGCTGTATTAATTGTTTTTTGTTCATTGCATTTGGATGTGGCAATACAGATAGTCTTATGAGGATATCCCGTAACGAATTTTCACTGTCAAGAAATTTAAAATTTAAATCTGGAATTAAAAATTTTGGTCACTGTTTATCTTTCCTTTTAGCATATCCTCAGAGACAGTAAACCTATATAACGTGATATCGTAGACGTACTGTCCACACAATTGAAATCGCGAGCAAAGACATAATAAATAGTAAGATAATATATTTGTTTTGAAATAAGTTTGACAATGTAAGGCCCTTTTCAACACACTTAAAACCTTTAATTTATATACATTAAAAATTCATTTCCAAAAATGAAGTTTGTAACTTTAAACATCTAAGTTGGAACGTAAATCAAGAGTAACATCGTAAGATCGACTTTATTAAAGTAATTTACAGTATGAATTGTGTTAAAGAGCTATTTCAACTCTAATATTATGTAATGAATAAGATTAATTGTTTTAAATTACTTTTATTGAACATACAGTCTCCCTATATTCTCGAAGATATGCATTACATCAAAATTTTGGCGATTACGATTTTATATATCACGCAAAAGGTTTAGCTTTAGCTCAATGTCTTTTACCGGATATAGTTCTAGGTTATATTCTATAACTAAGTAATTCTTGACAGAAATTCTTAATAGCACTACCCGACCTCAGCATCGGTACCTCATTTACGGCAGTCGCATTCAGAACTGCTATAAAAAGTTGATTCTCTAGAAGTTTCCTTCAAAAAAAAGCTCACATCCACAAAACTTTTTACCTATCTCGATCTTGATATAAAATAACATGTCAAGATTTTTCCTTACAATTTTAATATAGTGGTTATATAACAGTAAGCTTAACTCAGCTTTACAAACATCCAATCTATTACGGAACTTCCATACCACGCTCCCATATTAAAGAATTGCTCAATTCAGAACTTGCACGATTCATTGTAACGAGATTTGGCTGAATAAAAAGGTCGGGCCGGACCGTCACTCCGTCTGTCTTATAAATCACTTTACATCTCCGCTGGCAAACTTTTCAATTACAAGCTTTGAGTGGGAATCGGCGGTGGATGTTGGTTAAAGTAGATATGGCGTTTTTGGATGGTAACAGAGGTATAGCGTGCTGATGCAATTTAACCATATTTCAACAATAAATGACTCACGTAAACTACGGTGATATGAATAAAAATGGATCTAGGAATTGCAAGACTTCAAAGTACGTTCTCTGATTAGTCCAGAGACGTTAAAAAGAGTTGAGAGTTCCTAAATGGTCGAAAAAACTTGACAAATTTAATGAGTATAGCTACGACCTGCTTCTACTTACCACTTCCAAGAATAGACTTGAGTGTAGGTGTATGTGAATAGCTCATGGGTTCGTTAACTTTGAGTGATTAACAATTTGTTTATGCGAGTCTGGATGTTCATTGGGGCTATTGTTATTATGTCTGTGACATATCATATTACGAAAATAATTTTCTTTTTCATTAGCTAAGCTCAGTTTTAATCTGTCAACCGGTGTAATAGACATGTCAGCAGACCACTGCAGCTTAAGACGTCAATATACAGAAAACTATCAAAATTCATATGCACCAATAATTAAAAGTTAAAAGATTAGAGGATTCGCGATTTTTAAGAGTGGCCGCGACTTCAATGCATGTCTCTTCTCATAAGCATTCTCTTTTGCATGAATGTTGCAACCATTCACTAAATTCAATAACTCATAAACTTTCACGTTCATAAGTGTTACTTTGTGATATAATCCTAACTAATACTCGTATTATAAATGCGAATGTGAGTCTGTTTGTTTTTAACGCTTTCACGCCTTAACTACTCAACCGATTATCATGCAATATGATATACATGACAAAAAAGATAGCGGCACAAAAACGATAAAAGTACTGTTCCTGATGTATATAAATTTACATTAACGCGAGCAAAGCCGCAAAATCCATTGAATCAATAATTTTTGACTTTGCCGCAGCGAAATAAAATATCAAAATCAATATAGTTAACACAATTAACAAGCCGAAGTACCACTGATCATTACCGTATTTCATACGCGAATATCACAACATTATTCCACGTAAAATAAATATGAGCGCCCTCGGCGTACAGAGTTGCTAGTTGGAATCCAACATTTACTGAAAACGGTGCAATTTGAACACCATACTGGCCACAAAAGAAAAACACACGTAAAAAAGCATACAGCTCGCGTGAAACAATAACGCTGTATAAAATCTGTTATATTTGCCTTGTCACACGTTTTCACTATACATACGTGCAACAAGCGGTCAAATATTACGTGTATTTTGATAATATAAACAATATTTTAGTAAAGAAGATGGTTAAAACGTACGTTATTGATTTTCCACTTAGAAAGATAATGTGCCAGAGATCTAATCATATGTCACGGAGGACTTAAAAAACTAACATAAAATTAATACAAAGTACACTCAAAACAATCGTTTGTAGATCACACAAAAAATGTCTCATGTGGGATTCGAAATCAGCATGATGGCAGTGATGAGGTGACTCAACAAAACAACGATAATATCCATAAAGTATGACATTACAGACTTAATCTCAAACTTATATTCAGAAAAACGGCAGGCAGCGTTGTATTATAAGTCCATCCCAATAGAATTTGAGAAAAAGGTAAACAACTTTTAGTGACGTTTATCATACAATATTTTTCTGTAAAATAAATGTATGCATATTTATCAAAAGAACGACTTTCATACGACTTATTGAATTCATTAACTACTTTTCAAAGGGAGTTTGAAGTTTCTAAATGACTGAAAGGGAGTTTGAATATTTAATTATGCATGAAATGATTGTTTTCATAAAATATTAATTCTATTGGGACAGAGTATACAACTACATGTCGCCAGCTACGATTTTCGATCTCACGCAATAAGCAACAAGTCTATTGCTGCCTATCGGGCATAGTTTCAAACTGAGTACTGTTACAGAAAATATTTTGAACACTGCCTTAATATCAAACGCGAGACCGCAGCAAACACATTCATCCCATTGCGGCCCCCCACGTAGTCTGATAAACATAAGGAATAATAAACACAGCATGACACGAAGGAAGATACGTCCAACCGCATCCAAGCCTATAACAGCTTGTTTCATAGCTCCCCAGTAACAAGACTGGGCCCGTAGCAATCTCAAGAAACACAGAGAGCCGGTGCTTTAATAGAAATTTGAATAAAATCAATTTATTTTAACGCAGCTCCCGTTTATCGCACCCTTAATAGATTGCTGTTCGGGAAAAATAAATGAATTGAACTCTGCCTTTTCTATATATTTCCAGTTTCGGGGTAAATTATTGTATGCCATGTGTTCGCGTTGTTTTAACGAGAAAATCGGTTATTTATTCGATATTCTCGGGGTGTGTCAGATTTCATGTGAACGCCGTTTTATTCTTTTTTTACGCTTAAAAAGTTTCGGCGCTATTGCCGCATTTTTGTTTTAAAGAGAGTGTAGTTGTTATGACACAGCATTTTTCAGTCTATAATTCCTGTGTACGTATGCCTCTAAACCTCAAATATCATATTTATTCAATTAATCAATCATAAGTACCAAATTCAAATTTGAACTTTATCTGACATTAACAACGTTAAATTAATTTATATTGTAATTAAACTACTTTATACGGATTTTGTCGCGTTGATTATTTTAAAACACTTTTATTACATAACTAGCTTTTGCCCGCGGCTTCGCTCGCGTTAATTTAGAATTTGACGATCAATTCGGGTTGTACTCTGCTTGTAATAATATAATTCAATCATGATTCGAAAGACACGTGGCACCATCTATTATTATAAGAACGTTATTGTTGTTTTCCTCGAGAACAGTATTTTTTTTCTGAATGATAACTAGCCTATGTCCGTTTCTGTACACCTGACAACGTATATGCAAAATTTCAGATTGATTGGTTCAGTGGTTTAGGCGTGAAAGGTAACAAACAAACAAACAAACAAACTCATTTTCGCTTTTACAATATTAGTTAGGATTTTGAAACTTTGCCATTACTATTATTAAACTGTTCTACTATTTATTCTAATAATTAATCTTCATAATACTTCTTCAAGAACATACATACATACATAGATTCACGCCTGTTTCCCAGAGGGGTAGGCAGAGACTACGGATTTCCATTTGCTACGATCCTGACACACTTCTCTGGCTTCATTCACTTTCATCACATACCTCATACACGCCCGTCGGTTCAAGGAGCTCTTAACCTGGCCTTTGTCCAGAACGCCTCCGATCTGATCACGTTGCATATTGTCTCACGATGTTTTCCTTGGTCTTCCTTCTAAAACTCAGAGGTGCGTGCCGTGGGATCGAACTCGCGATTTCTGCACAGCAGTCCAACGATCTCCCTGCTTGGTTATCACTGATATCTCTGTAACACACTCGCACTAGTCAGTTAGTTAGTTGGACGTGTGTTATCCGCACTTATCCCCACAATTGGGCCATTGTGCGTAAGTGACCGACGCGAAAATAATATATCAAATACTCGCACTAATGGGTCACTAATACATATACTGCAATAATCACAGACTCGTATTCACTAAAATCTTTGTAAAGGTGTAATCTGAAATATCGTAATCAAGCAGACGCTCGTTACTGCGCATAACTAATCAAGTTGCAAATTGAGCAAACAGTTGCGCCTATTCTGGTGTACTGTATAGTAACTATGAAAGTGTGTTTGTTAGTTTGTCCTCTTCCACGCTGCTTCATATAACAAAGGAGATAGTTTAGATCTTAGTTACCATGGTTCAAGTGGGAAAATAATTGTCTTTAAACCCCGGGTATGAAGCCACAGGTACCTAAAACCAAATCACTATATTTGCATTTCGCTTACTCTCACTATTGTAAAGAAAACGACATGAATATAACTTACAACATTGCCACACGACGCGTTATATACAGCTGCCATTAAATATTTTAAGAGTGCTTACCTAGCTACGTCATATGTATGCATGCCTCATGCCTTTTTAGACCGAAGGGCGCGGCTGAGGTGAATTACATCTGGTATGATGTAGGTTTCACAATAGAATGTAAGCTTATTGCTTTCAGCTAAAATTTACCGAACTCTGTAATCAAGGTAGTATGGTAGACGACTATAAACTTACACCCACATGTGTGAAAAAGTCTTTTTTTAATAGAAAAACCCAGCGACTCTACCCGGATGTCGAACCCTGGATCTTAAGAGCGGCCGCAAACATAGGCACGAGCTCATACAACGGCACCAAATAGTCAGTAATTTTAACTAGCTCTTAATTTAATGATCTTATTTTTAAGTTGTGACGAACAAACAGGCGAACCGTATAGTTTAATCGTACTACTAATATTAAAATATAAAAGATTGTAAAGTTTTATAGAGGTTTGGATCTCTGTTACTCAATCGCACATAAATGGTTGACAAACTTGAAACTCATTACCCCGATAGACTATGTCCTAGATTAGAACATAGCAGGTATACTCCTCATTCCTTCGCGCCTTCGCGTTTGTTTCACGTAAGCGAATCTCCGAGAAGGAACTAGGACCTAAAATATAAAATCAATGAATGTAGTTCATAACATCAGAATAGGCACCATTGACAGGCTTGGCCTAATTTCTGCTAAACAAACAGTGATCAATCAAACTAGTTGTGATTGTCCATTGCTTAACAACATTCAGGATAGATGATTTATACACATTGCTGTTAGATTTCTGTAATATAATTATTTTAATTAACCTATCAAACCGTGGCAACAAAGTGGCCAGATACAAGCGATGTTTAATTAAGTCTGGTATTCTTAGAACTCACAGAATAAGTAGCTATCACGCGTACCTAAATCACTTTATTTAATAGTTTTTTGCTGTCAATAACTTAACTACAACGTCATATCGGATCCTAATATTGTCTGTATAAAACACATATAATTATGTTGTAAATATGATCCCGATTGGTGAAGTTTTCAAAAGACATTCGACCTTAAACATTCTTGCTAACGTATATATAAAAGGTAATAGTAAACTATGGTCATTATAGGTTGGATTACTTAAAATACTCAATATTTAATGCATAATTATAGGTTTTGATACCACAGAATATTTTAAAATGGTTCTTGCCTAAATTATGGTCTTGACAAAATACCAATACCACGAATTTTCATCAGAGGGCCAAGACTCGTAAAACTGTTTAAAATTGAGTTTCGGTCAGATCTAATACACGTCATGTTAACTCAAATACAATTTATGTTCACATTTGACGATTATATTAGTTTAAAGGAGTACAATTTGATATTTATGACACTGAGACTAGATCAGAACATTATATTGAACTAAATACATTATTTTTCGAGAATTGGTTCCCAAAACGATAAGCAGTTTTGTAATTTGATAATAGAAATTGATAAAAATATGACCATATTCAAAACATAATACACATAACATAACATCTCGTCTGTACATCCTTAAACGGTAAGATGTTTAAGTACCGTGTAATAGGAAGCGAGCCTATTAACATGTCTACCGGGTCCAGTCCAGACATCGTCACCACGTCTGCCACCTGTATAACTTGCAACATTAAATCCTATAAGAGGTTTACCTGTGGCGAGAAATGCTGGTACGCTACAATTGTCGTGATCTTTACCGACCTCCTTTAGATGCTACCACCAGAATATGACGCCTTCCCTACCACAGCCGCTGCGCCGCTTGCTATGAGTTCGAGCCTTAGGATAAAAATGTGTATGCTCCTCAAATAGTTTATCCATGTCTTGTTCTTTATGTCCGTAGTTTGAATATTTGTACAGCCCACGACAAATGCATAAAATATCTGTACTTCTATACTAATATTATAAAGAGGAACGATTAGATTATTTGTTTGTTTGTAAGGATTTAACTCAAAAACTAAACAACCGATTTTACCTATGTGACAAAAAGCTATGTTTTCACCGAATAACATAGCCTTTATTTTCTTTTTAAAGAACTGTACAGTACCTACTGTTACGCATGCGAAGCCGCGAGCAAAAGCTAGTTTGATATAAATAAGTAAATAGTTATGATTTTTTCTTTAGTCTTAAACCAATCAGGCAGACAATTTTGTAGGTAAGTATCTAGTAAGTATCCAATATATTCTTCAATAACAACAGTCTCGTAACTCCTATCTTATTTAAGAGAAATCCTAACAAACAATAGACATAAGAAAGTTAATAAACAATTTATCAAAGAAGCAACTAACTATAATATTTTTTCGTGTGCCATATCTTGGGGTGGGGTTCCATCGAAACGTAGTAGAGCGAAACGAAGTTAAGTCAAGCTGAATCGTAGTTTGCTTTAGAATATAAACCATAGATTGAGCGGCCTCAATGGCGTAGTGGTTAATGTAACTGACTGCCACTCCTGCGGTCGCAGGTTCGATTCCCGCACAAGTCAAACATTTGTGGGCATGGACATGGATGTTTGTTGGTCTGAGTATTTCTTTTTATAATATGTATGTATTTACAAAAAAAAATGTATGTATATGTATGTTTATCCATTGTCTAGTACCCATAGTACAAGCTCTGCTTAATTTGAGCTAGATGGTGTTGTGTGTATAAAAAAAAAGAAAAAAAATGTTTAGTTCATTCATTAATTTCATTTCAATGTGTATGTGATAGAATATTAATATTATTATTATATATTCATAGTCTCATGCTTCTGACCCCAATGATAGGCACAGGTGTATTACAACCTCATACTTTTGAGGTCCCACGCAATAAGGGGCGAGCCTACTACCGTATCAATCATCATGCTCACCAGACTTCGCGCTGAGATATAAAATCTTTGTCCAACCCAGGCTTCAAAGCCAGGATCTCATGCACATCAGTCGCATTTAGTACCGCTGCATCACCAATGCAGAGTTAAAAACAATATGGATAATTCCTGTATCACGGAGGGACCTCATTCTGGTATCCCGGACCCGTGTCCGGGATACCAGAATGAGGTTGAATCTACAAACACAAAGTATACCCAACCTGCGTAAAACTAGGCAAACCTATGTTAATTACATAATTTACCTATAAGACACGTATTATATGAGATTATAAGGCCAATTCTCGTAAAAAAATATGTTTTTAACAGTGCTCCGATTTTGTCTATCAAATTTTAATGTGAACTAAAATGCAATTTATTTCAAATTTGACTTGATATGAGTTTGATTTTAACACGTCATCGTTGAGAAACCGAAGGTTAGAGGAGTTAGGAAAATAATTTTATGCCTTCTCTTAACAACGCAGCAGGTAAAATAACAAAAGACTAACAGCTTACCCAAAAAAAAATACAGGAAGTAGAACATTTATTCTATTTCGCTCCTTAACATTAGGACAAATGAAATAAAAAGCTTATAAAGACTAATAGCCTATTACACAAAATAATATACCTATATCTATATATACATCAGACTTACCAATCAATGTGTTAAGATATATTTCAATAGCCAATAATAGTTACTCAAGTTAATTGGTAAATTAATAGCACCGTTTTAATCGCTCGCGCGTCAATTGAGCCTCACCCACAATCTCCAGTATTATTTAGACCTTGGCCAAGGTCAGGAGCAATGGAACCATTCATAACAGTATATCAAACTCACCAACTAATTCTAAACATGTCCAACAGAACCATGTTGGGCATATTTCTACTGTCTCTATGTAATATCGTACATAAAATATGTGTATGTTTGTATATTCCTAATTCGTCTAGAGGTTTTCAAGGCTACATCTTTCAAAACCCTTCTTTTAATAAACAGATACGGGAATGGTGTCCCTTGTTTGGTTATGAAATTAAGAAACATTTTATTTAAGTTGCCTACCTAGTTATTAGTCTCTGCTAAATTTTCAGTAGCAGCACGGACATTCAGGATCTGTTCCACCACCTACAAATAGCATATATCTATAAGATAAAAGTTTTTCCATCTCTCTTCTTTAACCTAACAAGAGTGAGATAGCATGCGATTTATCTTTCGGATAACTTTTACTTGATAGTCTTGAAACTGGCCGTCAGTCTTTTACAATATGTCGGCCACAATTCTCGACAAACAATATTATTCATTAACCCAGAAACAATAATTATGCCATATTAAGGTTTCAAAATAATATGCATCTTGATTTTATTCAGCGATAGCCTAGTGGGAAACCGTTGGACTGCCACGCAGAGGTCTCGAGTTCGATCCTAAGGCGCGCATGTCAGACTTTTCGAAGTTATATGTGTATTAAATAGTTAATTATCGCTTGCTTTAACGGTGAAGGAAAACGTCATGAGGAAACCTGCATTTCTGAGAGTTCTCCATAATGTTCTCGAAGATATGTGAAGTATGCCAACCCGCACTAGGCCAGCGTGGTGGACTATGGCCTAACCCTTCTCATAGTGAGAAGAGGCCCGTGCCCAGCAGTGGGACAGTTTAACACAGGGCTGATATTATTATATTATTATTATTATATATTTTATTTTACTAAATTAAGTAGTAGCAAGAAGTATCTTGTAATGAATACTTGAGTTATATATTTTCTTATCTCACACAAGCTAAGTAAATAAGTAATACAGAACTTAAGTACTTATAATAATATATCATTATACGTTCGTAACGGTTGTTTTATGGACGTTTAAACTGCCAGGTATAAAGTCAATCTTTATTTTTAGGGATGAGGTGTGTATCGTCATATAGGTATTAAGTTGCTACTCATGTTAGCTCTTACCTAACTTGCTATATAAATTAAGTAAATACGCACATCGGGCACACAGTACACAATTACATCATTTATGCCCAAAAAATGACTGTTGTGTGTTTTTATTTGTGTTTTGTTATAGGTACTAAAGATAAAGAGAAATAAATAAATTATAAAAGAACTAATGTTGCTTAGGATTGAAAGGTTGTTGCTATGTGCAGGCACACTTTTAAATCGTATTAAATATAAATATACGAATGATATAAATTAATAATTTAAATCAGTTCATAAAGGCCTGTTACGTCAATTTACATATGTTATCAGAATATAAGGTGCTGTTAACCATTACATCAAATAGTGCTAAAACACCCTTAAGCAATAAATAATATATCAAGTTTGAAAGTTTTACCTTTAGGAGAATATTAAAATAAGAAAATTCACTAAAAATGTACAAAAGGGTACGCACTATGCGATAACCAAATTCAAATTACTTTAAAATATATTACTAAGTTGAGATCTTGACAGACTTACGTGGTGTTTAGTTTAAAGTATAATTTTTATTTATACTAGGTGACTCTCATAGTGTCTTTAGTTCCTTGTTCAATTCATCTTATTTTTCAAGCACCCATTGTATTTTGATATTGATCTTTGCCAAGATCTCACCTGGCGACGTTTTTATCTTCTTTTTTGCATCCATTCTCTTAACAGTATTGTTGCTCGAATATGTTACAAAATAATACATCATTGTAACTTATTTTACAAATCGACCTTTATAAAAACGTTTCATATAATTTGAGTATCAGCAGCAGTTTCAGAGTGGCTGAAACTTGATACCTTTAAAATAGACGTAGAGAAACATTTATATAAGTAAAATACACTTATACACTCGTATAAATATAAGATAAAATCATTTATTGAAATGAAAACTTTTTAGCGGCGTTGTGCACTTTTTTGTGATGGGTAAAAAATCTCATCAGGACACGTGACCTGATCGAAAATACGTAAGACGGAGGGAGAATTGTCAAACTCGCGTTAGGACACGTGACCTGATCGAAAATTCGTAAGACGGAGGGAGAATTGTCATGTGTGTGTACGATAGCGCAATAAATGAATATTGTATTTTATCACATAAATAATCGTACTGATAATTAAAGCAATTCGTGCAAAATGATTCCCTAACCATTCCAAAATATCAAAAATGCACACCGTTAGTATTCATTTCACTTCTGCCGGCATCCTGGAGTGCAACCAGTTGAATTTTTTGCTTGAATAAGGCACAGCAAATTCGTAACAAAATTAATCAGCTCGTATCCTACCTTTAATTTCGGTATAACAATATTATTAACACCAAAGCATCGGTACATGTAAATCTAATGTTCACAAAAACAATGGTATGGAACTAAATGCTGTATGCGCAGATATATGAATGGAATATTAAATTCTGAACAGTTCCACATTTATATGTATCTAATAAATCATTGTTGTGATGTCAGTTAGATTACATGTCAGTTGTTTAAGTATATAAGAACAACAAAAGTAGTATTATACCTAGTTTGGTAAGTCTTTTGTAAACAAGATTGTTCGTGTGGGTCCGGCGTTCACCACACCAGTAACACCACAGACACACATTAGTGGTGTCTACTGATATTCAATGTCAGATGTCTGCGAGTCAGTGATTTCGGTCCCATTATGCTGAATCTGGGATTTAGGATACATTTGAATCCAAATCGTTGAGCACTTTGTGGCTGATCTAAACAATATCGGAAAAAGTATGATGAATAGTTAAGGGGCAGTTTGTTGAATTTAGTGCTTTAATATTCTATTCGATTTTTGCATAAAACTTAGGTGTAGCAGTGGTTTTATGATATTTATATATCTACCAAACCAGGACATGTAGTACAGAAGTTAGATAGAGGTTAACACACCTTAATTACACTAGCAAATACGTAAGTTCCACGTCCTATGGAGAAAAGCTATTGATATGACACAGTTCCAAATTTCGTGGTATTACGGTCAATTTCCAAACACTGTGCTTCGGAAAGCAATATAGACATCAAGATTGGCAATAACTGTAAGTAAGCTAATTAAATGCAACCAAAGAGGTGGGTTTCCAGATCATTTTTGCCATAACAATAATAACATAAAAATAATATGCAAATTAATACGAATCGCCATTTTATATGTGACACATAGCTGGTGAAATGTAGGTGTATACATATTTTCGCCTAATCTTTTGAAGATATACAGACCTCAATTTATAGTACCTAATATCATAAGCTCATACATTTGGTAGTGCTGCATGGTGTTAAATAAGCAGATTTCACACGAATTACCGCTTAAGCGGTAAGTAGGAATTCCAGAAAACGCAATGTTCTATGATCAAGGCTATTTTCACGGTTTTAGTACCGTATACCTTTGATCAAGTTGGCTGTGTTTAGTTTGCCACTTCATTTTATTTTATTTGTGGATTGCACAATCTTTTTTCCGTGTGGGGATAAAACCCACAAAACTCGTCGAAGAGTGTAGCGGGGATGCGATCACCTTAATCACCATTAGTGCAGTCAAGTAGTATCAAAAACCCGTTTATCCTAATAGTAAATATTGCAAACTTCCATCGCTCACACAGACCCACGGCATATTTCCCGCCTCGCAATAAAATTACATATAAATTACAACAGATGTTTGGCAAAGTTTCGATCCCACAGGACGAGTGGCTTGCCCACTCTACAATACCCTAATTGAGTTTCGACAGCTATTTATTTACGCAAACGATTATCTAAATTGCGTTAACAGCATCTGCTACTTTTCGCACCCGACGCTTGGACTATATCAAGGTTGTGGCATAGAGTAACAACTATTTAGATTAAACTATCATAATAAATATATTGATTTGCTTTAGAGTTACCAAAGAAAAAAGTATGTAGGAGAAAATTTTTATACCGTGGCCCTATACCTCGGCTTAAACAGCTTTTCTAAATAAGCTAGTCAGTCATCACAGCTTAGCAATCATTTTAGGATAATTAATTGACAGACAGCAGAAAATGAGAGCTGATCAAGTGGCCAGCGGGTACATTTATTTCCAGTCTTGTGCTATGAACATCTCAGGGGAAAGAAACGTATAATACACTGATAATTACTTGCTTTCTATATTTCATTGTTACTACAAGGATTTGTACTAAAACTAAAATCATTTAATAAAAATAATTTCCTCACTTTTTTGTAGAATAAATTAACTTTTAACATATTGCTTGATAACTCATGATTTATTTTTAAATGGCTCTTAATAATACCCTTTGTCTTAACTAGGTATCGCATCGAGATATCAAAATGGTATTGCAGAACAGCATTCATACAAACACGGCACACCTATATGTCCTATCTACAATTCACTTAATCTATGCAACTAGACAAGGAGCTAGCAGTAAATTGTAGTGCGCGTTAGAATTGCAATTTGTGTATTGTTCGAGTGGGGTGCGTAACAACCCCACGTCTCAAAGGAACCCCGCTGCACAAGTTATGGATTTTGAAGCGCACTTGCATAATAGTGTGGGGCCACCGTAAGATGCAATTTTATGGCTATTAATTATAAATTTTGTATGCGGCGTTTGTAGTCAAGATTAATGTAGCGGATGGAGATATAGTTATTACTTTTTTGGATAATGCTTACGAACTTTTATTATGATGAAGGGTAGGTTATCACGTTTTATTTTTAAAGGCAAGTATTATCTTGTGTGTGGGGGCCAGTCGGTACAGACGGGCGACACTTCGACCCAGTGGGATCTTTTGTGTCAAAAGGCAAGTATTAGTTTTAAATTATCATACTAGCAAATATCATCCTCTCTCTCTATCGCTCTTATAGGTATATCCTCAAACGGGTAGGGATGGATATTTGGCCAGCTATGTTTCACGTCCTACGTAGTAGGTGTTAAGCTTATCGTCGTCTATCAAGCACTGCATGTCTAAATGATACTAAGAATCTCCTAACAAGAAAGACAATATCACTTTACACGTCTCGGCAATCGAATCACAACCTCTAATCGTATCAAACATAAGTATTAACTTATGTCGTAGGGTCAACAAGGTATTGATTCATTTGAATTACATTATATTTGGAGCTACAACAATGAACTATATTTATAATTTGGTATGTGTTCATAAATTTTTTTTACATAGATACATGCCCTTTCTAACTTTGCAATACTACTAGCGCCATCTATACGTAGACATACAGATTAATTACTATTATTCTATTTATTTTACACTATCTTCCACCCGCGGCTTCTCTTGCATGGTATGTTATTAACATATAACCTATTTTACTCAGGCATAGTGTAGGTAACTTTCTAAAATATTTTTTAGAATAAAATCAGTAGGACTTTAGAATTTCCTCTACATAAAAAAAAATAATAATTCTTAAAAAAAACAACATTAATATCTGGGTTAAAAATTACTAGTATTCTTGTCAATGCCTCTACCAAGCTAGAATGCATGAGTTATAAGGGAAATCACATCGGTAGTGCAATGAATGGCATACGGACCCTCGACTTCTTGATCGCGAGTCTAATGCCTAATGGTAATAGTATTGTAACACTTACTAAAAGCATGAAACAAGTACATTATAAACGAGTGTTATTTAAATGGTTAGCATAGTATCGGTATTTTTGTGAGCAGAAAATATAATCTGTGAGCAGAAATAGCTAATTGATCAGCAACTTATGGCCAGCAAACTTTAAAGAGATCAAACTAAGTCCACGGAGCCCCGCTTCGCGCTTCCCCGCTTCGCTTCGCGGGGCTCCTATTTTTGGGTGGGTTCAAAATAAGGAGCCTAACATAACCTAACACTTCCGAGACGGAATGCAGTGATTTGAGGCGTATAGATGCTCGTTATGCTGTGCAATATTTGATGACCAATTAGTATTTTTGATGATCATTATATTTAATCCCATTATAAACTTCCTCGTACGAATATTAGTTTCATGGCACTCTCAAACAGGTGACCACAAATCTTTGTCCCTTGCTTTAGCAGCGCTTTTTTTGCGATAAGCAACACAGAAGTATTGCGTCTGAAGTTTTTAGCCTCAAGGAAACCATAACCGCTTGCAATAAAAATACATTTCCTTTTCTGATGTTATACGTCAGTCTGCTTCAGTGTCGCATAGCTAATGAATGTTGTTCATGTCTGGGGCTCGGTACCCGGAAAACGCAAAGTGTTAGTGTCAAAAATTCTCATAGTATCAGTGCGGTTCCTGAGAGCCGTTAATAGGCTCGTTGCTTATTACGTAAGACCTAAACCTATAGCCAATGAAATGTTGGTGTAAAACGCTACATTACCTATCGCTTTGAAAATAGACCGACGTAAATCTATATACATATATCGCCTTAACATACAACTTGAACAAAAATATTATTTCTTTATGTTCAGCTGTTATAACGTAAGGATATTATTAATTTCCTATAAAAAAGAACATATTTCTTTATCGCCGTTCCTATATGTATGATTTTATTTATGTGTACAATGGACACAATATTGTGGAGAATGTACCGCTTTTTATGTTATTTGTAACACTATTTATTCGTTACGTTTCTATTAGGGTTACGCCTTTGTTAATAAAAAGTGGAAACACATTTTTTTTTTATACATCTAAGGTGGCAGACAAGCATACGGCCCACCTGATGGTAAGTGATCACCGTAGCGTATGGACGCCTGCAACACCAGAGGCATCACTTGCGCGTTGCCGACCCTTTAGTAAAGGACGTGGGAAGGAAAGGGAGCGGGATGGGGAAAGGGGGTGATTGGCCCTCCGGTACTCTCACTCACCGAACGAAACACAACAGTAGCACTACTGCTCTTCCACGTCGATATTCTGTAAGAGGGTAGTCCTTCCCCGGTGGAGCCGGCCCATTCATGCTAAAATCAACGAGGCTCTACTACTCAAATACTTGGGTAGGTAAACCTGTATAGTAAAACAAGCATTATGTTTTTAGGTCTCACAAATATGTGAGCCTACCAACTAAAATGGCATAGTTCGAGGGTGTACCCTGCCGTCTACGAGACTCATTTCCCGACTATGATACTGATAAATGCGTGGCGTAGCGGTTCAAGTGGTCGCCTCACTACTGCAGCCGTGCCGGGTGTTGTGGGTTCGGTCTTCACTTCCACGAATGTGTTAATGTTCTTTAAGTCCACTGTTTCAAAGAGTGTGTGCCGGACTGTTTAAAAAAAATTCTGATGCGGTCTGCCGTGTCAGCATTTTTTGTTTTCATTGTTTTCATTTTATGTTTTACTTTTCAGCAATTGACAGATAAAAGATAAAATACGTTAAGACTTTGGCTTTGAGAACGATCTAGGAAACGAAACAAGTAGATATGTTGGGATTTACTGCACACTTCTGTCACAGGTCCAATATGGCTGTCAGAATTAACTTATACTCATTATTAGTTAATAACAAATAGTTAATCCACAAATAGTTGTGCCGAGTCTGGGTCGGGTCTCCTCTATGTCCGTGGTTTGAATGTTTGTTAAGATCCCTGCGACACGGGATTTATTCATAGTGGCAATAGTATTTATTATATAAATTAGATTATTAGATTATGTTTTATTACTTTAAGAATACCGCTTTCAACCCATGTACGTACGTTCCTGGTAACTAAGTTACGTTTGTACAGTACGATAGAGACAATAGTTAAAAATATGTTATTTTCTTTCGATATACATAATATTGTCTTCTGTTTACGCGAATGTTATTCATTGAAATTAAACTACTATATACGGATTTTATCGCGTTGTTTATTTGACATTTTATTACAAATTTTTTGAAAACTGTTACACTACTATTACTATTAAACTTTACTAATGTTTAAGCTCTTTCGATCTACTAAATTAAACCTAAAGATGGTTGTTGTTATTTAATCACGCGTAAACTGTTGAACCGATTACGATGAAACTTAACACTCAGACCACGACTTGGACTGAGTCACAGAATTATTTTGTGATAACGATGACGACGATATGCGTTCCCATGGGATTGATGCGGGGTAGGTATAGCCATGGGCATAAACTAGTTTACTCATAATTATGTAATAAAAATATGATAACACTATTATAATAAATTAACCAAAAAGACAATTACTGGCCTGTCTCACAAAGCACTCCCCAGCCCTACGGGTACACTGCGGACCAATATTAGTAATACACACATAAGCGATATCCACTTATTTGTCTCGGCGCGATCACGTGCCAATTTTATAGCATCTCCTACTCGTAAATTGAAATTGCGGCCCTCGTCGGCACTGCACGGACATTGTTGCTGATGTAGTGTCCGAAAATTTTCGGCCGGCAATGTAATAGCTGTATTGTGTGAATTGTGTATTGTATCTGTTACTTTGTTATTTCCTTGTTTTTATATTATTGTGTGCTAGCTGACTCACTCGGCTTTGCTCGAGCCATAATATAATACCAGCCCTATTTATAAGTCGTCATATTGTTAGACACAAACCATCCCTAAAACTTCTATAATACATGTATCGCTGAGTCATCGTATGGATTGGCAGAGAACATATTATTGAAAATCACATAGATAGCTGTCAGATATGCAAGTTTCTGCACGATAATTTCTTTAATTGCACAAATAATTAAATATCTGATAATTTCACAAAGCAAACATATTATGAAAACGAACTCGAGATCACAACGTCGCAATAATTATACTTATTTTCATAATTTCATTCAGAGATACTTAAAATACGATTAAAATTATACATAGTTATCTAACGCAACACTTTTATCGAATATTTTATTTAGGTGTATAGTAATTATTTAATAAGACAATGTTAGCCCAATGGATAAAGTATTAAATTTCTATAAGTCACGTATTCGATACTCAACGTTTGCTTTATATAGCTCAAGTAAGCATATTAGCTGATCTCGCGGTTTCAACCACGTTAAATATTCTCCGCTCTTATGGCTCGTAGTGGTAGTTATGTGACCTGTGTTACTTCTGGATAACTGGATAAGGTAGCTTTCTAATACTGGAAGAATTTTAAAATCGGTTCAGTAATTTTTCAGTTCATTCATTGCAAACAAACATACAAAAGACAAATTTTTCCTCTTTATAATATTAGTATAGATTACATATTATTATATTACGGTCCTAATAACTAGTATTATATTTTGAAAATAATAATTTATGATATGCAAAAAATTTGTGCGTTTCTTTAGCAATTGCAAATAATGTAATATTTTGGAATAACTGTTAAGATGCAATTTATAAGAAACTATAATTTCAATCTACATGTAGTTATTTTTAAAATAATAAGACAAATACTCTTTTACTAAGTTTTATTATACTTTTCTGTGTTGCAGGAGTAATGAACTACTTCGTAACGTAAATTTATTGTGCCTGCCTGTCATGAGTCAATATAAGTATACTTCAAATATCTTGACGAGTGCTCTGAATATCAGACATTTATACTTAAATAACCTTACGAGAAATAATCCCTGTATCGCGAGAGAATTCATAAACATGGGTTCAATGAATTTATAAAATACCCAGACTTGGAAAATATTTATGGATCTTGCAATTCTAGTCCCTCACGGAACGGAAAGTCGAACCCACAATACTCAGTAATTGGGCAATGGTAATTGACTCCACCTCGGTAATTGGCATAAAAATATATATATGTAAATAATCTGATTATTATACATTTGTATGATTAGATAGTATACATATATTCCGATATCCGCATCTAACACCAACTGTTAATTTTTTTAAAGAAACGAATAAATATTTGCATCACAATAAGAAAAATTATCGACAAAAGCATCCATACTAGTCTGTCTTTCGTAACGAAATCTCAAGTTTGCAAACGCAGTCTTCGTCGACCTAGCTAACTTGTATTACCAAAAGTACGAACTAATTATGCAAAAAGTAACATTACATTTGAGGGAGCACAGTTATACAAACTACCATCAAACATAAAAAATGTAAACTCACTTAGTAGTTTTAAGTCACACCTGTCTCAGTATGTATTTGGGCACTTTTCGCCATGAGTTCCAGGCATAGCTTGTATCGAGTGGTGGGTGACCAACTGCATGTAATTTAATTACTTTTAACCAAACTAATTAAAATACTAAAGGAGTGTTCGGCGACAATTATTTGTATTTCACTAAATGACGTCTTGTTATTATCATGTAAGTGACATATTGTATGTCTTTTTGAAAATAAATTCTTTAACCTCATATTTTAATGATTCCTGTATCGCAAGCGTCTTTACAAACATTCCTATAACGGACACAAAGAATACTTAGACTCGAAACATCTATGTAGAGCACAAACTTTAGGCCCGTCTGGGGATCGAATCTACAACAATCGGCGCAATGGCAAAGACAACCAACTAAACCAATAGGCCATCAGTGCAGTCATTCAATTAATAGTAGACTTGAGGATGACTAACCATATTAAAAACACAAGACAAAATAACAAAAAAACAAAGTATGAAAACTTATTAAAGGCACGAACGTCACAGGTGACGCAAACAGTCACCTCTCTCAATACATTACACGCGTCCAATTTTGTTATGAACGCTTGACTTTCTTCATATTTTCCTTCAACGTTACAAACTAATAAAGTTGACAAATTGTTTGGCCTGAAGTATAACTGTGTCTGGTATAGTCACGTCAACGAAAACATAACCTATGAACATCGTTAGACAGAACCTAGAATTTAGGAATTTATTTATAGTGGCGGTCGCCTAGTGCTCGAAATTCGACCAAAGTTTGCCTGATATATGTAATTATATATTGATATATGTAACCATAGTTACGCGCTTCGACTGCGTGTGTCAAATGCATGGTTGTGTGCGTGTAGTGTTTTATCATTAATTTAATGTATTTCTAATGCATAATTTATACAAATATTAGGATTCGCCCCTCCTTTTCCATATAAACTTTAACTGTGCCAAACTCCTCCGTCCGCGCAATTTTCGTAAAAAGGGGTACAAAGTTTTTGCTTCACGTATTTATAAATAGATTCAAATAGCTAATAACCAATATACATACTCACATTTCTATTTTCTCTTCTGTTAGGAACCTTCGCGATAAAAATCGTTTTATTAGCAAAGGAATTCATAAGGTACAAATAAACAGGTTTTATTTTTATATATGTAGTAGAGAGGTATGTAGTAGACTGCCTCTGAACCTCCTTTCAAATCAGCAGCAGCTTGATGGTGGAAGTACCTCTTGTTTCTAGAGTTCATAACTAACGATATTGTTTCCCTATGATAGGTTTAATTTCCAATGCTAATTAAGGAAATACTTTCCTGTCACGTGAGAACCACGTGCCCTCAATTAATATTCAAGAGACTAATACGCCTGGCTGCCAACAGCTCTGTAAATTCTTTTGTACATTATTGTCCACTAGTCAGATTGGTTACTATTGCTGCAAACGTTTGCAGGCGATGCGTCAGTTGACATTTTTAAGGCATACTTTCAATCTTTGCTTTTTTAAAGATTACTAACAATTTAGATTCCCAAATACTAGTATTTAGATTGTATACAAGTACTCATAAACTTTGGATTCAATAGAGATATTCTGAAGAAAGGCCAGGAGAAGATTACCCTAAACTGACGAGCGTGCATCAAAAACATAATTAAAGAAAATGGAAACAAGAAATTTATGCCGAAATCGTAACAAGTGAAAATCTGATAACCTATCTTACCTGTCAACAATATTTGTAAATTAGTATATAGTATAGGAGTGAGTGTATGTATGTATTATATGTATTTTTGTTAACCTTTCTAGCAAAGCTAGTTAGGAGTAGGTTCACTTAGATACCGATTGAATTGACATGGTGATTTATCAAGTGCTAATAATGATCTCACAATATAACGCTTTTCAATTGCAATAGTCATAAATGTATTTGCATACGTATAAGACCCACATAGCTAATATTTAAAAACCATTTAAACTAACATCGTTTAAAGCTTAGGCTAGCAACATATTGAAGGATAATTTATTCACCCTGCTCGCCAAATTGTGGTTTAATCTGGCGTTAAGTTCCTTCGAGGGTGGACTGTGGTTAGTGTTAACACCCCATCAGGACTATGGGCTTGAAGTCATTGTTGTTGCATTGTCGCAGTTTTCCTCTATTTGTTAATCCATTTGACATTATTTGGTATTAACTTTATGACAAACTTATTGATGGGTTTCAACGACTCTTCATAGCTCTCTGACGTTCATAGCAATATCGCATTTATGCCTTGAAAATCAGGTAAGCCCAGTATAAATTTAAGGTTCTTAAACTGTAAATGTGAAATCCAATTTGATTCCGCTTTATTTCGTAATTTCATATTTATATCAAGGATGAAGTTGCCAAGGCACACTGAAGGTTAGCTTGTGGTAGACTATTTACAATAAACTATTGTACACAATAGGGCAAGACAGATAAAAGAAAACATTATTCATTATAGAAAAAACATTATTGTATTCCAAGAAAATATTAAAATCCACTAGGTAAAAAACTAGCCTTAAGTATTAATCATCTAAAATATTGATGAAACATCTGGATTTATTTTAGTAATTAATAAGTAATAGAATAATTGAAGTCGAAATAAAAAGTTAAAATACTATATTGATAGAATCATTATGGAATACTTGATTTATGTGTTTGTGTATTGGTATAACAAAATTCTAACCCTCAAGATTGTCGATATCTTAAATTAGAGAATTAAAACATTCGTTTTCACTGATTACTCAGTTTATCGGTTATACATTGTCGTTAAATCTTATTAGACTCGGTAACATAATCTAGAAATTAAATCTAAACCCACGATCGCCAATCGAGTAAATATTGAACCACCGAGACAGACATTCATAAACCGTCGACTTATAATATCACATCACAAAGGAGTCTTATTAAACTGACAAATGTACTGAATTACATCTTAAATCGTTTCTTATATTAAAGTGGGACGAAAATCACCTCTTGGTGACGTTCGAACAGAAATTTATGGTCTGCCGTCACCCTCAATTTTATCGTAGAAAAATACATGTTTTTCATCCCTGACGGTTTGTCAATGTCCCAGAGCGATTCAGTCGAAATGGGAACCATTTTATATAAACTCAACGTCGGGGACGGTAGAAAAGAAAATGATTTTGAGCCGCTTATAGTTTTTCTTGAAGAACTAGTTAGGTGAGGACATCGATCAAATGTGAGTTGTCTACGTTTGAATCGTAGGCCTCTACAAATTTCGTAGCTTGCTACGACATTCGTAGATTGCTACAATTTTCGTTGGACGCCCAGACATTGTTACTGCCGTAAATAGTGTGGAACATTGTGTTACTTTATGTAACACAAATTCTACATTTTTTTAAATTGCTTATTAGTATATGATTGTTACTTGTAGTGATGTCTTTAAAGGTCGAGCGTTAAATTATTTGCGTTTCTGTAGAACGTATTTTGAAAGGTAAAGGACTAAACTGAGTACCTATATCGTGGTGAGCTTCACAAATATTGAAACAACAGTAATAGCAACACCCAGAATCGGAATAATCAATTATAGACCAATACTTTGTCACATACGTGTATTAAATTCGCAATCCTTTATACAAAGATACATAAACCATTTTGCTATGCCAGCAGTCTTTTACATTACTATATACTATCAGTCCTGTATATAAACTGTCCCACTGCTGGGTATGGGCCTCTTCTCGGTCTGAGAAAGGGTTAAGCTATAGTCCACCATGCTGGTCCAGTATGGGTTGGCAAACTTCGCACAGTACAGAACATTATGTAGAACTCTCAGACATGTAGCTTTCCTCACTGTGTTTTTCTTCGCCATTAAAGCAAGCGATTATTAACTATTTAATACGCACATAACTTTGAAAAGTCATTGGGGCGTGCCTTAGGATCGAACTTAAGACCTCTGCGTAGCAGTCTAACAGTCTCCTACTAGGCTACCGCTGCTATTTTACATCACTAGCAAACAAATTACATGGTCGATCTCATATTGAGCAAATCAATCAAAATCCACAACGTATGGAACTCTAAAGTTAATTATTTGCGTGTTGTCTAACCAACTAAAAATCAAAGACACAGCGTTTTCAACAACATATAGCTTCCTTAAGTAGTTATGAAGTCTTACAGTAGATATATGCATAAACCCAAGCTGGTTTCCCCGGAGGGTAGAGACTACGGATTGCCACTTGCTATAATACTGCATTCATCCCTTGCTTTAATGTATTTTATGGCATTCTTCATGTCTCAGGTTTGAGTACTCCGAATCTGAGCCCTCTTCAAGACTCTCTGATAATGCCAGAAAAACATACATTAATAATTTTCTAATTATAATAAAAGTTGTGAGGAGACTTTGTATGTGTGGTTGTGTACGGTAGTTACCGTACACAAGTAGAGTTCTACAACAGACGAATAAATTTAGATGTAATTCATTGAAATTAAACTAAGACTAAAGTTAGTTAGTTTAGTCTCCCCGTGACCATGGCTGCTGAAAAGCAACCGAAACGTCGGGGAAAGTATAAACATAAATATAAATAGTATAATAGTATAGTAACAGTATAAATAGTTTTAATAGTTTCAATAATTTAATTAGCTTAAAAATTAGTAAAGTTTAATAGTGATTATAGTAGTGTAACAGTTTTTAAATTTTTTTGTAATAAAGTGTCAAATAAACAACGCGATAAAATCCGTATATAGTAGATTAATTTCAACGAATGACATTCGCGTAAACAGAAGACAATATTATTTAGATGTAATTGTAAGGAGTTTGGAGACATAGCCTTGGGCTAATTTATAACATACTTTTTTAATTTTGACGCAGTTGACAAATAAAATAATATGATAGGTGATACTTATTCGTACGTACGTATTGCGCGGATAGTGTAAGGCAAGTGGTTGCCACTAAGCCACGCCTAGTGCTGTGGTTTCGATCTCCACACAGGACAGAAATATTTTTGTTCTGTGTGTCCGTTATTTCTATATTAGAATAGTTCGTCGCAATAAAGGAATTATATCTACTTTTTCAAGCAGTAAGATTGCCACTACATTATAGAAACCGCTGCTGATTATAACGTCTACGTATATTTGAAAAATCCACTTTAGTCTTGGGTTCCCCATTAACCGCAGTATTTCTTTAACACAGCGTAAATAAAAATTAATATAGTACATTATTGCTAGAACATATCACTACATACACAGCACTTGCAAAGCCAGTCAATTTCCGTGAACGGCATATAAATCTCTTAGACGCGCGGTCTCATCTTCACACGGAAATGCAAACCCGACAGGCCAGAGTTATAGTGTATTTTAACAAGGGAAATGTTGTAGTTTTTCACTTGTCTCGTTCTCATTCCTTTATTTTCAATGTAGATTTTGCGGTGCTTGCAAAATAGAGTAGTTTGCACGATTGTATTGTTTGCGCTAAGTAATAACGTTTAGGAGTCGCGTATTTATGTTGGCACTTAGCTATGTATTTGACTTTGTTAAATGGTTATTTTATTAAAATGGAGTTAAGAGTTTATAAGTCCGGTTAGTTTATAAAAGAATATTATGAAACGGTGTCAATTGCTGCAAACAAAAAGTAAATAATATTTTTGTTTTACCTAACCTATAAAATTGTTAGCTTAAAATTAATTGACAAGATTTTTATTATAGAAAAATTTAATAATCATACATAACACAGAATAAAAGCCCGCCAAAAATGATATGGGCTCGTACAGTGAGTATTTCACACCACCAGACAGCGGCGTAAGCCTGATGAATACATAACCAGTTTTATTACGTTTTTATTTTGCTATTGAATCTATACTATAATAATACCAAGTTAAATGATTTTAGTTGTAGTGGCACAATGTTTCTTTACCATTTTTGCTCTACAACAAAAACTTTTAAATGGAACTATAATATTCCGCATAAAATATTTTCAAATGGGGTTTCAAAATTTCGTCCATTTATTTGATACACTAATATTTAAACCATTAATTCCAATTACACATAAATCGAGCATTAAAACTGTAAAACAATTTCACAAAAATAAAACGTGCTGCCCTGTAAATATATATTATGCAAGTGACAGGCGAGCACGCGCTCCGAGTTTCTATTTCACGCGCAAATGGCCGCGCGCACACCCGTCTGGATTTATGTACGTCAGCGATGACGTCAGCGTCCGCTTCTAACAGATGCATAACTCTGTGGAAATTTTATTGGTGCATATTTTTCGGAATAACACTGTTAATAAAAAATTATATGACGCGCGGTTTCGCTTCCATAGTCGTATAAATCTATTTCATATGAACAGTCTATTTTCGGGAAAACTAGCTAATGTATTTCTCTAGCCCTTTAAACTATCCCAATGCAAATTTTCATGTCAATCAGTTGCTCTATTGCTGCGAGAAAAAGGCAAGCCTACAAATTGCTAATGATATTTTTTCAAAGTTAATTTAGCTAAGCAAGAATACTACCTATAGTGCAGTTTACAATAGAGTGATCTTGAAAATAAATCTTCAGCTTAATGTTGAATTTTCTAACAAAAAGCGTTGACTTTGCTTGGCTAAAGAATTATACCCAAAAAACACTTACGTTCATTCTCATTTTCGTGACTAAACTTAGAATCAGCTCTCAATTTTAACGTACATAATTCTTAATATTTTATATATAGCGACAATGAATACCATAAAACATCTCAAACAACAATTTAAACAGAACAAATACAAGACCAAAGAACAAACATTACAAAATTACAAAACAGAAGCGCCACTTGATATAAGTACAAGAAATAAGATACCTATTATCGCGATCGACGTCGAACTGAATCGTCTTCCTAAGTGACCAAGTTTCGACAAGTTCCCGCATAAATTATATAAGATAAGCGAAAATATTGTCTTCGCCGGCATATTTTCGGTATCTCGAAGTTTGAGCAAACAATTCGTGGCTATGTCACTCTCAATATGTCACTATGGCCTTCAGTTTTGTGTTGTATCTGTTTTGATTGGCCTCAGGCAAGTTATGAACTTAACAGAATACAACACACAGTCGCGTTTGAATGTCGTGTAGAGCAGAACCTGGTTTTTGATTGTGAAAGATTGTGATCTTATTGATGAATTCAAGTAGTCGTTGTTGGTCTCGTATGATTAATTTACGTTTATGGTTGCGGCTGATCGTGTTGTTCTGGGTTGAATTTTGGATTGAATAAACTGATGTTGCTTTTAGAAAATTCTCAGCACAGCGGCACATTATAGACCTGAACGAAGTCAATGATATATGATTCAGGCTATGGTCATTGTCAGAACAGACAATTCTTAACAAATTATTATTGGCCTCATAAACTTAACGAAGTTGCCATGACAGATAATCCCAATAAAATTTTGCCCCAACTGCGAATCGAATCCGATACCTTATGGTCAGCAGTCGCATAAAATGCAGTCTACTCTGTACTTTACTAAACTTATATATGGCAACATCTTTATCAAGCAAAAGCAGCCGAAGTTTAAGTAGATACGCATATACTTACTATCACAATATCGCATTATAAAACTCAGCTGCGGATCAGGGTTACTGTGGTAAAATGGAAAATGTGATGGGAATTTTCCAGTGACGACGTTTGGGCTCTTAATAGCCCTTATGGCGTGAAGCGACGAAGATACCTCCAAGAGGGTAGAATTATGTATAAACCAGGAAGTTTATATGTTAGCGGTGATATATGAAAAGTTTCAGAACAATTATGTATGGAACAGGCAACTGCAGAAATGTTAGGCATATTTTGTTGACATTACAAAAGTAGAAGATTTTTATTTTCTTTACATTAATGTAAAGGTTTTATTGGGTCATGCATTCGACTTGCGATCAAGAAGTCGTAGGTTCCATTCTTATCCATCGCACTACCAATGTGAAACACACGAATTCTAGCCGAGGGGAAGGGTTACCAAGAATATTAGAAATTTGCAATATTATTTGCAGTAATCTTTTATAGGAAAAAGTCACTTACACACAAAAAGTCAAAAAGTGGAATCAATATGACAGTTTTCCTTTATAAAATCTATATATTAATACGTGAAGCAAAAACTTTGTACCCCTTTTTACGAAAATTGCGCGGACGGAGGAGTATGAAATTTGGCACAGTTAAAGTTTATATGGAGAAGGAGTGACGAATCCTAATATTTATATAAAATATGCATTAGAAATACATTAAATTATTGAAAAAACACTACACGCAAACAACTATACATTTAACACACGCAGTCGAAGCGCGTAACTATGGTTACATATATCAATATATAATGACATATATCAGCAATATCTTACAGGCAAACTTTGGTCGAATTTCGAGCACTAGGTGACCGCTAGTTATGTTAAATCGCCAAATCTCTTTGACAGTTAAGGCTCATTTGGTGATAAAAAAAAAAGTGAGCCGTCACGGGACGCCTGGCAGATGTGAAACATCGAAATTATTTTGTACAAGTAATATGCATAATAAAAGAACAGATTACGACAGGAACTAATATGGCATAATGTAAAATACTATCATATAACGTGGCGAGGCGTCGCCACGGCATGCGTCGCCACGCTAGTAATGGGTTTTACGTGCAGTTATAGATGTTTCACATCAAAAATTGACTCCAAAATAATTTAAGTTTTCAAAGCTAAGATTTTAAACGAATTCTGGAGAACAAAAGACTCAGGTCTGAGATTGTTAATAGTACCTAAGCATTAACGTTACGCAGTTGTGTGTATATTATAAAATTCATTATATCAGTCACTTCAACGGTATCTTATCTTATCTTATGTGGGTGGGGGCCAATCAGTGCAGACCGGCGACACTTCGACCCAGTGGGATCTTTTGTGTCGACACTCTCTCAATAACGACTGCCATAAATGTTCATGGCAGCCGGGACCAACAGCTTAACGTGCTTTCCGAGGCACGGAGCAGGCGATAATTGTTAATCAATACGCACATAATTTCGAAAAGTCATATAACTTCCGAAAGTCAGAGGTGCGCGACGTGGGTTCGAACCCGAGACCTTCTGCGTTGCAGTCTGTTGGTCTCCCCACTGAGCTATCGCTGCTCCACTTCAACGGTAAGAGCAAATACATATATAAAAGCACACTTATATCTCCAAAAGAATAGAAAGTGGTGTCTTATGAGAACATTCTGCATACTATGTAGTTATATTCCACATATTAAGGGCCGAGCTTACTACCGTCTACTTAACGAATGCCAGACACCGTGCTACTACTCTTTGTCTTTTAAAAAGATAACTCCCGTTCTATGAATAATTCCTGTATCGCGGGGGACTTTACAAACATTCAAACAACGGTCACAAAGAACTTCCAGACTGGGAACAACCATTTGTGAGTCAAATTCTTGTCCCGATGGGATTCGAACACACAACACTCGGCACAGTGGCAGCGGCGAGGCGACCATTTAAACAACTACGCCATCCATACAGTCTACTACTGACTGACTACTGAAGATATCTTGACAACAACCCATTAACATTTTACAGTTCCTGCAACTCATGAAGGCGAGCGGGCTATATATGTGTGTGTAAGTGTCGCTTGCAACTGATTGCTCTGTCAAACACGCACACTCCCGCACTGTGCATGTACACGTAAAGCCCACTCGCCTTTGTGAGTTGCAAGAACTTTACCTAACCTCGGAATCAATCCAACCTCATGCAAAGCAGTCGCGTTTACTACCGCTACGTTACCAAGGCAATCTTGCGACATGAAGGAAAATATCGCGAGAAAACCTATTTGTTTGAGTTTTCTCCATAATGTGTGAAGTCTGCTATTTATAGGTCGTTTCGATGGTAAAGAAAAAAAATATCTTGTGTACCTGTATCCATAATGTTCTCGAGGAAGGGTGAACTCCGTGTGCCTGTTGTCCTGTTCTTTTGCCACGTGTGTTGGGCCATCTCAGTAGAGCACGGCTTAGCCATATGTCCACTAATAGGCGGCCTATAATAGTAGTGATACAGTTAATGAAAGGGGTTGATACTTTAATACTTTCATACATTTTACTCGCGGTTCGTTGTTCAATGAAAGGAAAGCCTGCAGGAGCTATGTATCTTTTCCTGATAAAAATAACTATATCACTTGTCACCACTCCTAAATTATTATCTCTGTGAACCCTTGCTCCGTCGCTGGGTGCAAATGGAACAATCCAACAAACACACTTTTCATGTATGGAGACAGTTTTTATACCAATTTGAGAACATTATGGAGAACTCTCACACGTGCAGGTTTCCTTATGATGACTTCCTTCACACTTAAAGCGAACGTTGATTAATTATTTAATATGCACATAAATACGAAAATTCAAAGATGCGCGCTTAGAGATCGCACTCAAGATCTTTGCATAACAGTCCAACACTGAGAAGAGGGTCGTGCCTAGCAGTGGAACACTTTAATACAAGGCTGATATTATTTTATTTTTTAATACCAATGCCACAAGAAAAGAGTGCTGCTTCATGGATTCCCTTTTTCCATGTTTATAGTTTATAAGGATTAACATTCTCTATATAAAATCTAATTTATAATAGCTCCTATTTATAGTGGCACACGTGCAACGACAAGTGCCCCTTAATGGTTCGATATAAATGATCATCCACGTACCAACATACTTAAACATACTAACCGCATACCGTAGACATCCCCTATATATAATTTAATATAAATATCGCCTTTCTCGCGCCATTTTTATACTGTTCGCCATGTAATGCAACGGGGGGTAGTTGGCAATTTGTAAGCTTTATATAGAGATGTTAGTGAACCGTTTTAGAAATATTTTATTTGACTGCAACAATGGCGCAATGGTGCAATCGAATCTACATCACATATACATCACCATGTTGTCAACTGAGGCGTCTGTCATATCTGTACATAGCAACAATTTTTGTGATCTACAGGATTGTTGCTAGTTCTGATTTGTACCCTTGTGCCCATTGTTTGAATTATTCTAAAAGTCAGAATTGCGAGACAATTTTCGTGACATATATATATATATATTGTTTTTTTGTCACGCTTCGTTTTTATATTAAAACATATTTATTTAGCAATCGTTAAATATATTATTAAATGGCTTATGTTTAACTTATTACCAGATATAGTAAAATATAACAGTCAAAAATAGTAAATGATTACCAAAATTAAAACCACATTTTAATACCAAAAATATTAATTGCACAGCAAAGAAATCAAAATAACTCGCGGGGCTCGTATTTTTGGGTGGGTTTAAGAAGGAACCTAACATAACCTAACCCTTCCGAGACGGAATGCAGTGATTTGAGGCGTATAGGTGGTCATTATGGTATATTTTAGTGTGCAATTACTATTTTTGGTGGTCATTATATTCAATCCCTTATTAAATTATAGCTAAGACTGAATTTTGGGTGCAACGCTTACTTATAATTCTAAAGCAAACACAAAATGTATAATTAAAGTTAATTAATTAAATTACCTGATATATTGGAGTTTCTTTGTTTAATTTTCGTCTTTTCTTATAATTATTAAAAAAGCACAAGAAATAATAACATTTGGGGTGATACTAATTTTTATCTGTACCTATTTCACCTATTTTCTTCTACCACTATTAACTACTAACTATATATTTTAACATTCCGGTAGATATTATCATAGCTTTCAAGAAAAAAGTATGCAAATTTTGTTAGTCGATCTCTCAAAACACGTCTTTAAAAACCTGTCTTTACATCGAAACTATCCTTACAGAATATAAAAGCAACACACCAAAACAATCTCTTATCACACTAACTCTCTCTATAGATATCCTACTATCGGATGATTTACCCTCCCACACACGGAGGGCGACAAACATCATAGCTCTTTCATAATCGTTGGCTGCAGACGCGTTAAACACAGAACCCCATAAAAATTGTACAAAAACCATAAATTTTCCCACCGTATTCAATTATGGTGGAAGTAAGGAGACGCAGGCAGTTTGTGAAGGGAAGATGTAATTACTAGCGGTTATATATGGTACTTGTTGTTTTGTAATAAATGTGGACTGAATAACTGAACATTTCGCGCCTTGGACAGCCGTCGCCACATGAAAAAGATAAAAAAGGTCCTGCACGTATGGTGTTGTGATTTAAGTGGTTTCCTCGCCACTACCACTGCTGCCAGTGTTGTGGGGTCAAATATGGATGTAAAGTGTGATCGATGAATACTTGTTCAGAGCCTGGCTGTTCTCTGTGACTGATGTTTGATTGTTTGTAGAGTCTCCAGCTACTCGTACACCGGAATTATTCCTAAAGCGGCAGTTTCCTTTTTAACAGGCTTTTATTAGTTTCACTTGTATGTTTGTCTGTATGTAACCGACTTTGAGCTCGATTTTGACCGACTTCAAACGGTCAGATTTCATTTAAACGTTGTAGACTTAGCGAGGACCGATGACAATACAATAATTTAAAAAAAAATAAAAATAAATAATAGTGAAAAACAAAAAAAAACATGCTTTATTAAAAAAAAAACAAACTGAAAAGTAGAAAATAATTTAAAAAATTTAATGTAAAAAAGCGTCGGGTGCTTTCTAAGATATTTTGATAACCTCCACCCCACGCTTTTTTACATCAAAATTATTCAATTATTTTCTACTTTTTAGTTTGTTTTTTTTAATAAAGCGTGTTTTTTTAGTTGTTTTAATTTAAATAAATACCAGTACAAGTTGTGGTGTTTTCGTATACCGCGCGGTAAACAAATGTATCGCAGACCATATACTTGATCTGATGATGGGTGGCTATTGTAGCTAAAGACACATGCAACACAAAGGTTTCATAAAATATGGTGCCAACTGTAGGCTTTAAATAAGTCATTGTGTGGATAAAAAAAAAAGTGAGTCATAGTCATAGTTATTGGGTGTTATTTAAATGGTTAGCATAGTATTTTTAATGGTTAGCATAGTATTTTAAATGGTTAGCATAGTATTGGTATTTTTGTGAGCAGAAAAATATAATCTGTCAGCAGAAATAGCTAATTGATCAGCAACTGACTAACCTAACCTAACTATGCTGACCAAATTATTAACTGTGCTGACCAAATAATTAAAATGCTGTTTTTTTGTGGCTTACCAAATTTTATAATTGCTAAACCATTTAATTACTTCTCATAGTTATTTCAGTGTTGCTTGTTTTTGTGATTGCATGTCGTCTGTGAATTGTAATCTGGCGTTATCTTTTTTAAATAACGAATGAACTGTGGCAATGATCAAAATTACCAAAGTATTTTGAAACTTCACTAAGCTACCAGAATAGTCGGATTATCTGGACGAAAGAAACTATGGTCAAATCTATGATCGCTAATCGCCAACAACATTATATATAAAAGTGCCAATCGTGGTGACTTATTATAATTGGCTTATCTGTTGTATTGTTCGACATTATGTCTCATTGTGGTAAAGCTGTTGAAGGACAAAAATTCATGATTCTGGCCAAGTTTTTGGTTTGGTAGATGAACTTTAACAGCTTTTGCATGGAACGACAGCGCCTTTCTCAAGCCGAATGTATAATAATATTCATAACTGTATCCCTAGTTTATGTTCATAAAAAGTACTAATACCAGGTCAGCGTGTTGAGTACCTGCAATGCAGGGAACCAAACCAATCGCGAACAAAAAACGACTCACAAAAATCTATATCAAAACTACCTCTATAAATCGTCACCAATTTGAAGTCCGTGACAACAGCACTAGGACACGTCCGCCACGCCACAGCAACGCCACGGGCACGGCACGCGGTCGCAATGTGGCCGCATTTGTCACGCGGCTCAACCGCACACCACCATCTGTCATACGGTCAAGAGTACATCGGTTATGGCAAAGATTATGTGTGTAGAGGCACTCGTTTCGTGGATAGGTTTAATTTCTGCCTACACCATAAGCTTTACTCAGTTATAGTCAGGCCAATGAGCCGAAATAAAGACTAATAATACATTTTTAAATTATAACAGAGGAAAAAGACAATCCATGAAGCATGACTCAAACCCGCGACCTTGATAATCCGTGTCATCGCCCTGCCAACTGAGCGATTAAAGATTAATGAATTTTGCCTCTATGTTTTGCATTTAAGGCTCTTGCTATTAAAGATGAAGACTGCCTGAAATCTACAAAATTTTGTTTTTGTTATACCAGATTTTGTAAAAAAGTTTATATCCCTGAGGAACATTACTTTTTGACCTATTCTGTACCCTAATGAAAAATTTCGTGATGATCGGTCAAGTAGGTAGGGCGTGAAATCGTAACAAACAAATAAACAAACTTATATTCGCATTTATAATATTAAGTTAGGAAGTAATTTATTATATTTGGGCTTCTAGGCTTATAGTCGTTGGTTTTACTGTTGTATAGGTAAAAGAAGCACGATTTTCGTTTAAATGGTTTTATACGAAAATTATTGTTCATATCGTTATAATGTTATTTATGAAAAATAAAACAGGAATATATTTGCGTACGGCACTTATAGGATTACAGATTATATCGCATATTTTTTGTACACCATTTTATCTACAGACAGTTAAGTTTATGATACATATTCTTAGAAAAATATGTCAAAGTTTAATTGTCCGTAGTTAAACCGACTCGTTTCTTGTTATAGGAACCTGCCCTAAGACTACGGCTGTCTATTTTTAACACCATTAGTCATGTTTACTAACTAAAGTACCTACACCACGAACCAACAATAAACTGACACATCTTATTCTAATAAATAATATAATCTATGTCACCCCTCAAGCAGGCAACTGTTAGGTATCGGTTTATAACACAACTAACCGCAAGTGCCGGTAAAATATTACCCGGTATTACCGGACACGTGTCCAATATTATACAATATTATACCGGTGCAATATTTCAACTGGAAAGCAATATGCTGGCATTCGTAATAACGTTTGTGTCATGACAGCTTGTGTAATCTATATATATAAAACTCTTCCGTTACTGAGTGACTGACAGACAACGCACAGCCGAAACTACTGAACGCAAGAAGCTGAAATTTGGCTTGTATGTTCCTTGGGTACTGTAAGGGTGCACTAAGAAGGGATTTCCCGAAATTCCCACGGGATTGGGAAGAAATGCATAAATAAAAAAACATGTGCAGGCGTAGCTGCGGGCATCCTCTAGTAATCTATATATTAATACGTGAAGCAAAAACTTTGTACCCTTTTTTACGAAAAATGCGCGGACGGCGGAGTATAAAATTTGGCACAGTTAAAGTTTATACGGAGAAAGAGGAGCGAATCCTAATATTTTTATAAAGTATGCATTATAAATATATTAAATTAATGAAAAAACACTACACGCATACAACCATGCATTTGACACACGCAGTCGAAGCGCATAACTATGGTTACATACCTATATCAATATATAATTACATATATCTGCAATATCTTACAGGCAAACTTTGGTCGAATTTCGAGCACTAGGCGACCGCTAGTAGGATATAAATTGATAAGTATGAAGTAAACTATTGTGAATGAATTATTGAATGAATGACATCGTATGCTAATATTCATCCATTTAACTCAAAAAGAGATTGCTATGGTCAATTTATGTTAGCTATGTATTAATTTGATGATTTAGCAACAGTTAGCGATAGCTTAGTTAAAAGACCGTTAGACTGCTACACATAAAAATAATTAATAATATTCTATCACATACACACAACACTATCTAGCCCAAACAGCAGAGCTTGTACTGGTTAGGTACTAGACAATGGATAAACATACTTATATACTTCTTTTTTTGTAAATTCATACATATTATACATAGAAACACCCAGACCAAGACAAACATCCATGTCCATGCACAATTTGACTTGTGCGGGAATCGAACCCGCAACCTCAGGCGTGGCAGTCGGTTACACCACAGTACATAATTTATGTACTGTGGTTACACTAACCACTACGCCATCGAGGCCTTCAAACACACATGTCTCGAGTTCGATCTTAAGGCACGCCCCCCGAATTGCTAAAGTTACATGCGCATTAAATAGTTACTAGTAACTCGCTTTAAAAAAATCTGCATGTCTAAGAGTTCTCCATATTGTTCTCGAAGGTATGCAAAGTCTGCCAACCCACAATGAGCGAGCTCGGTAAACTATGGCCTAACTCTCGCATAAGAGAGTAGACGCCTATTACCCCAAAGGAATACAGGTGTATTGCACCCACACCAAATCCATATACATTCTTTTCACTAAGATACAGCATTTTCTTTTTATCGACTTATCAATATCACATATTCTAGTCGATACTTAAACAACATAAACAGCTGACTCGGGGGCTCTCTGTGATCCCAGAAATGACCATGCGCTATTTGGATAGCGTTTATTTCGAAGTTTGAATAAAAATTAAATAAATGTCATAAAATTCGAAATTGTTTTTGTTTATCCGGGAATAGGGTACATAGGTGATCTATCAGATATATAACATGGCCTTAAAATATGATCACACGTTTCTGTTACACGCAGTATAGTACCGAGAAATTACGTTCTAAAATTTATTGACAGCAAAACCCAAATAATAAATTTACTTGGTCCAGAAATAATACTTATGACCGAATGCACAGTAGTCGCTTTTGCAAACACTGCCCCAATATTAAAACATACATATTATTACTATACTAATCTATTACATACAATATTAATTCATAAGACATACCTAATACCACCATAACGCATGCAACTTAGGGATTATCTCCAAATGTTGGTAGAATAACCACCTGTACACTAATAACCATCATATCTACTTAATCCCCAGACTAAATGGTGGATGGTTATAGCATTCCCTCCCCTCCAAACGTTGGTTATGGCCTGAACAATAATGTTCTGAGGTTATGGCACTCTATGGTAGAGCTTTATGTTTATGGTCAAGACATGTTGTCTGTTACATGAGGTAAATATGTGGTTATGTTTCAGTGAAGGTGGAAATGTAACTCAGCATGGTTTAGGTAAATCTGTTTAGACTGTCTCAGTGGCTCAGTGGTTTGAGAGCAAGTACTGTGAAAATTGAAGTTCTGTGTGATTTCTGTGAGATGTTTATTTTGGTATAAAGTTTTCTGTGAGTTGTGTACTTTGGTATAAAGGTGTAATTATGGGAGCAAATGTAGCTGTCCATTATAGGAAGTAGCTTACAGCTTCCAGTTGCCTGTTCCATACTTTTCAAGCTTTTTATCTTATTACCATAGTTTAACACTAACTTGCCAAGTATTAAAATACCAGGCATAATTAAAATCCTATTGTGTCTAGCTACTGGTGTATCGCTGTGATTTAAAAGGTTCATTAATATAAGTTAAAATAATGAATGTATGCTTGGTTCTGTCGTAATAAATATTTATTTATTTTATAAATTAACTTACTGTAGTGTAAAAAGTGGTGAAATGTAGTGAAAATGTAGTGAGCATTTTCTCATATCATACAAAATATTTATGCAAGACTCTTGAATAAATGTACAACCAATAATGATGATATACATGTATGTTTAAAATCAAGACGAGAAACCCTTTGCTAGCCTTCATCAATATTTAATATCAAGGCAGGAGTGTAAAAACTTAAGTTTGTTAAATCAGACCTGAAACAACTACAGAACAGATTTTTTCTATTTAAGATTCAGAGTTGCAATGAGTGGAGTACAACCACTCCGGTTGAAAAGTTATAATTTTACATAATATAAAAACTGAATTACGGAGCTAAGAACTTTTAATATCGGTGAGACCTTATAATTATTTTCCTATTAATTTAAATAAAAACAGCAAAATGAATACTGTCAATATAGAATATTAGCTTTTGCCCGCGGCTTCGCTCGCGTTAATTTAGAATTTGACAATTAATTCGGGTTGTACTCTGCTTGTAATAATATAAATCAATCATGATTCGAAAGACACGTGGCGCCATATATTATCATAAGAACGTTATTGTTGTTTTCCTCGGGAACAGTAATTTTTTTCGGGATAAAAGGTAGCCTATGTCCGTTTCTGTACATCTGACAATGTATATGCAAAATGTCAGAATGATCGGTTCAGTTGTTTAGGCGTGAAAAGATAACAAACAAACAAACTCATTTTCGCTTTAATAATATTAGTACATACGTGTAGAAAAACATTACATTATTGCATTACAAATGTATCACTCGCACAATGCTGACATTGCAAAGGAACTTTAACCACTAGTCCTAGATGACAGCCTCGCCACAATGACTCTGAAATCTTTACCTACCGCAGGAATACAACATAATATAATATGGCTGCCATTCTCTGCAGGATGAATAGAGAGTACCTCAATCAGGAATCTGCTCCAAGTAACAGTGGCCATCCTATTGTCTCTCTTTTAAAATGCTGACCTATCCCTGTTTACCCAAGCCTTTTATTTCCACATCTTATTTCCATAACATACATACATAGATTCACGCCTGTTTCCCAGAGGGGTAGGCAGAGACTACGGATTTCCATTTGCTACGATCCTGACACACTTAACAATACCAACATAACGACATACTAACAATGCTGCTATTACTTACCTCAACTAGATTACACTCAAAATGATGGTTATAATACTATAACAGTTGTAAGTGACAAACAAACTCACAGACGCACATTTACATGTTAATAACAGCAACGAGGCCTGATGGTGCTCAGTAGTTAGAGGCACAACCCCTTTTAGTGATACGCTCGCTTGTGACAGAGGCGTAAGTGCGATTTCTGAGTTAGAATTAGAGAAGTACTTTTTGTTTTTGTCTTTATTTGTAATAGAAATCGTTTTTATTTATATACATGCTGTTACCCGCGACTTTGCCTGCGTAGAATTAAAAAAATGTTTTAATTCTTTATTCGTGGAACCTTATCTTTTCTAAAATAAAACTAGCCTAATTTACGCTTGTAAAATCGGCCCAGCTGTTTTTTAAAATAGATATTTAAAACAGTTGGACTGATTACTATATAGTACAATACTTTCATATGCATTTAGTTAAAAAGCTGTTGTTTTAACATTACTAACAGACAGTTCAATTTATTTCTTTGTATGGATGTATAGATAAAATCCGATTTCTACTTTGTGTGGATCCTGTGTATAAGATAAGGTCTGAAATTCACATGAAAATTAAAAGAAAAATGAAATAAAAATGAAAAATATTTTTATTTTGGCACCATCATAACATGCATCATCAATTATTATTAAAATGAAGGTACAATAAAAAGTAATTAAATAAAAATACAAGGAAACTTTAAAATGAACTTAATGATCTAAACCATTGAAATTAAGTTATGTTTTTTGCGGTATACTTTTGTTTCTTTTGTATACGATTTTAAACTCGTAAATTAAAATGAATATATGGTAACATTCAGTGACAAGATGAAACATTTTTATGAGAACATCCTAACTACCTAACCTACATTTACGCGAGCAAAGCTGCGGGTGAAAACTAGTTTTCTATATATAGGAATAACGAATACAACATTGAATATACTATTGTCTTTTAAAATTTAAATACGCTGCGAAAAGTATTTACCACTTTAGTTAGAGCAGCGATAGCTCAGTGGCGAGACCAACAGACTGCAATGCAGAGCGTCTCGGGTTCAAACCCACGTCACGCACCTCTGACTTTCAGAAGTTATGTGAATTTTCGAAATTATGTGCGTATTGATTGACAATTATCGCCTGCTCCGTGCCTCGGAGAGCACGTTAAGCCGTTGGTCCCGGCTGCCATGAACATCTATGGCAGTCGTTATTGGAAGAGTGTTGACACAAAAGATCCCACTGGGTCGAAGTGTCGCCGGTCTACACTGACTGGCCCCCACATAAGATAAGATACCACTTTAGTTACTTCCTAAAAGTAAATTACTTTTTAAGTAATAAAGTGTAAATTATTCCCACATCTATTCCAAAATATTTGAAGCCTTGGATGCTGCGTAATACAAAAAGATCGCAATGGATCACATGGCAAAGCTAAATCTTATCCTGCTTCACAACATTACTTAACACAAAATCGACACAACTATCATCAAACGTGTACCCCAACTAATGGCACAGCACAACAATCCACACAAATTAATTTCCTAAACCACTTCTTCTAAAATAGCCCTTTACACCTCTCTTCCTATCCACCGTAGCACGTGTAACATACACGTTCACATCGCATGCAAGTTAACGACGTCATTAAAGCAGATGATTACGTTACCTGCCCGCGCCCGCCACCGCCCACCGCGGCCTACGCACTAGCGTTCATTAGAACACTGTCATTGTTCACTTACCACTATTTGCATTAGCACCGTATGATGTTAGCGAAGTATTCGTAGTGGAAGTTGAAAAGTGGGGCACAATAAAAACAAAGTTATATTACTAGGTATATAACTTTGTTTTTATTGTGTCCCACTTCACACACACACACACACAGTAGAAAAAGGCAGACAATTAATAAATTATGGCTTTGGAATGTTTTGTTGACTGCACGAAGGGCGTAGTGGTTAAAGTGGTCGCCTCGCCTCTGCCGCTGCGCTAAGTGTTGTGGGTTCGATCCCCCACACAGGACAAAAATTTGTGTGATGCACAAATAGCTGTTCCGTAGTGTTCTTTGCGGCCCTTATTTTAATGTTTGTAAAGTCCCCGCAACACAGGATGATTTCTTTAAAAAAAATATATAAAAGGTAAGATGTTTCCCATAGGGGTCAAAAATTAAACACACATTATAAATTTATTACGTACTCACATCTCGGTTGCGGTTTCCCTAAATAGGGCATAGTTCTAGACTCCGCACTGCTACTGACTAAAAAGAACTCAGGCACAGCAATCGAGTTTACTGCCGTTGTGCTACCGACCTCCACCTTAAATATACTGTTTGGCGCATAAATTACTTGAATTAGCATCGAGTTCTGCCTTATCTTTGTCCCGTACAATATTGTAATGACGCCATAACAGCATTATTTTAGCAAAGCTAAGGTCTATCAATATGTTTATGATCTGATTTAAATTCGTACAGAAAAAAATAGTGTTACGTATATTTTCCTAAAAGGTTTTCCCTTAGGTCCCACATGATGGGGCGATCCTATTAGCGTTTACCAGTCGTACCAGTCTACGTTATGCTAAAATAAAAACGATTACCGTATAGAATGGTTCAACAGTTTACTTTCACGGAAAAATACTCTAGCCAAGTACCGGGCAAATCTGAAACTTGTACAAACATATAAAAAACAAAATGTTTTGCTATTTACAATAAAAAAATATGACACTATTGCAGAAAAGTAATTTTTCGAACCTATAAAACACTTCGGGACATTAAAATGTATACACAGATTTTATTGTAACGCTTTGCATAAGCGAGTTTGCATTGCAGATTGCTTTCAGTGCAATGCAAATACTAAAACCCCTCTACTCATGATCAGATTGTACGCCCGATCTGTTAGGACAATCGTACAATCAGCGGCTCGGCCGGTCTGCTCAAATTGGTTTGTAAGATGATAATAATAGACTCATTATTAAAAACTTACTATGATTGTCACATATATTTTGACATACATAGTCTCACTCTCTAGAAATAATTTTATTTAATATATATTTTCTTTTTTATACTACTTAGTTGGCAAACAAGCATACGGCACCTGATGGTAAGTGGTCACCGTAGCCTATTGATGCAACACCAGAGGCATCACTTGCGTGTTGCCGACCCTTTAGGAAAGGAAGTGGGAAGGAGAAGGAGCGGGATGGGGGAAAGGGAGTGATTGGGCCTCCGGCACTATCACTCACCGAACGAAACACAACTGTAGGAATACTGCTATTTCACGTCGATATTCTGTGAGAGGGTAGTGCTTCCCCGGTCGAGCCGGCCCATTTATGCTGAGATCAGCGAGGCTCTACTACTCGGATTTTATTATTTCTTTCTTTCATGCTTGTATGTAATTAAGAGGTAGACTGAGGTAGGTATCTCACACCTACATTTCAGATGCTTCGTTTTAGATAATATATTGTTCCTAATAGAGGAAATTTGTTTTACCGGGCACATTACCAGACCCTGGGCTGATACTGGTAAATGCCGAATATTTAAATTGTACTTTTTCTTGGAATATAGAACCTTTGAATTTAACTCGGATCAAGATCGCCTATAAATATATAAGGACTAAAGAGGCACTCCGAAGTTAAAATTAGAACAAATGATTACTCTCCTTGAAATATATCTTTATCTATATCTATCCATCTATACAAATAAATAAAATTGAAGTGTCTGTTTGTCATGTCAAAATAACATCTTTTTATCTAATGCATATGACAGTATATAAGGTACCTCTACGAAAATATCTATTTTTAAAATTTTTGTCTGTCTGTCTGTTTCGTCTAATCTCCGAAACGGCTGAACAGATTTTGACGGGACTTTCACTGGCAGATAGCTGATGTTATAAGGAGTAACATAGGCTACTTTGATTATAGAAAAAAATAGGGTTCCGTGGAGACAAACACTTTTTAGTTAAAATCTACACGGACGAAGTCGCAGGTAACAGCTAGTAAACAATGAAATAACTACTAAAAACTTTATATTAGTTCGAAGCTATTTTTAAGTTTATTTCATAACGTTGAAATTAAAAACTTTCTAAAAGTAATGCTTACTTCAAAGCGGATTTATACTTTTCAAATACAATGAAAATCTATTTCAGAAACTCTACAGAATTTTTAATTTTTAATATTGCCTATATTTGGAAATGCCATGTTACTAGTTGTATTTTAATAATATTAACAAAAGTGTTATCAATAATAAAATCTAACCTTTTAGATTTATATCTGTACTAGCAATTTCTCGTTATGCGAAACATGACTATTTTTTCATGTTAAACCTAAGCTACTAAAGCTATGAAAGCCGCATTTTACTGAACTTAATGGCTTTCACGTTACACCGAAATCAACAGATCAATAGAGTATAGTCCTAAAAATTACTGTTTAAGTTCACTCACCGTAAAACATACGATACTAATTAGTTTTCAAAAATGTTTATTGTACATAAATACAGAAACAACCCAGTCCCAGGTTTATAACTTTATAGATACCTATACATTTTGTTGTTGTTTACACTTCATTATGTAACAATAACTAGCCATGAAAATCTTCTCCCAATTTAGATCGCCATTCCGCCTAATCATTTAACGATCTAGAATTGAGGTCCAAATTGAAAGAAACCAATGTCCAACAATAGATATAAAATCTAATTGATTCATACATAAAAAAGCATTTCAATATTGTACTTCTAAAAATAGAGCCACTAAACGTTTTTAAAACGCTCACAATTGCAAACATTCATTTCGCTTACAACCTTTACAAAAGTGCAATAATATATTTTATTAAGATTGCTAAGCAGAGCCAACAACCCGATAAATCAGGGCCCTGTCAATCGTCCCGACTGATCGGCAGTAACATCGAAATGCTGGCTTTAATAGATGCCATCTATTGTACACTACGGGACAAAAACATGTACGCCGCAAAATTGAATTTTCATAGATGAACACGAGCTCTACTTGATGGGTTTTCAATAGAAGCTAATTGTCTTTGTTTGTGGTACAACAGAGTGGCATTAAATGTACATTGTATGGGAATTCGGCTTGATGTTAAAATCTTTATGTCGTAAGTACGTGTAAGCTTTTCGTGAGTTAGGTTTTAGTAAAGTAGCTCTTGGACTCGATTGATATGCGCACGTTGAGGCATTTGTTTTGTAATGGATGCACCGTGTAAAGGATCGAAAGCAAGGTCGTATTATTGAATTCGCTTGTGGACGGCTTCATTTGAGAATACTTTAGGAGAATCATGACGTGGAACGACTTTTAGGAACTTTTCAATAAATAGCTTATAGATAAAGTATTTGTCTTGCGATCGAGAGATTGTGCGTAAAAACTGAAATGAAATCTCTTGTATTTTCCTATCAACATAAACTTATTCCTAACACTAGCAGTTTAGCTGAACTGGAAGTGTTAGTAAGAACATTAATAATTTGTACACCAAACTGATATACCCTTAAAAAACGCAGAGTCTGGATATACACAGTAATCACTTGAGACCTAAAATATTGCTGACAAGATATGGGAGACAAACACCTCTGCCAACCTTTTCTGGGATCAACCGATCTATTGATCGATCCATATGGTGTGTACCTATACATATACATGTGTTCCCACAGTATCAATAGTAAGTTGCATATCTCATTGTGGTAGTAGCATTTCTTCGCGGGCAAAGCCTAATAAGGCTTACGTCTATTTAATATTTGAATTTACAAAATCTTTAAGAAGTTTAAATCGACTGACATATAAATTGATTAACTAATCTAAAATTCAATATTAAACAATGCTATTTACAAACTCCTGATTGCTTTTGTAATTGTAATTTCAGAACCAATATTGGCTCATTTTATTTTGTCTTAAATATTATAATTAAATCCTTCGGCAATTGAAAAACTAGTTCGCCCTCGATTACTTAATTAATCAATAACTTGACAGCTGTAGGGTGTACACGATTCAGATGTAACACAGGAATTTTACTCGTAGACTCACGCCTGATTATTCACTTAAGGTATAATAATAATAATAATAGGAGGTTCCTATCTTTGGAATCCTAACCTCCGGCAGCTTGGACCCTGTTCCCGATGCCGGTGGGGTACCATATATTTTATATTTTTAAATGAATTTTATATATATGTATATTTAAAAATGAAAAAGAGAAAAATTAAAAATGAATAAAGAGTATAATAATAATTCCAATTAAAAGATAAAGTCATTTTTACACATAAAAAGTATACAATTAATAATTTTACAGTCCACAAGCTAAGATTGAACTTGTGGTATAGATAACAGGGCTCTCGTACTTAATACATTTTATAGGTATAGACAGGAAAGTACTTTGACATTTAACAAGCTATGTTTATACGTCACACGTAATAGCAGGCGAGACTATTGCCATCTCCTAGGTACATTTCTGATGACTTCCAGCTGATAAACACTTAGCCCGGTTTACGCGTGATTGATTAGCAAACCTCCAAATAATCACATCATTTCAAACTTATAATATTAGTAGTTTTGAGTCACGGGTTTCGGCGATTCATTAATTGCTTCTGCCAATGACCTTTTTTATTCAGAATTATATCACTTATATTGATCAAGTTAGCAGTAATACAAAATATGCAAACTGCTCGCAGCCCGACAATCCTGTGACTGCCCGAGCAAGGCCATAACTTCATGCAACATACATAGGTAGATAAGTACATATGGTGTGTATACATATACATATGTGTTCCCACAGTATCAATAGTATGTTGCATATCTCATTGGGGAAGTGCCATTTCTACGCGGGTAAAATCTCTAAATAATATTGATTTTTAATTCATTTGTTTAATATCACATTGATAACATAATGTTGGTAAAAATAAAAGGAAAATAACCAAAAAGCCAACGACACGCGGTATTCCCAGGAGGTCACCCATCCAAGTACTAACCGTGCCCGATTCTTGCTTAACTTCGGTGATCGGACGAGAACTGGTGTTTTCAACATGGTATGGACGTTGGCGATAGAAACGCTAAATTACACGACCTTAATCTAATACTTAGTTCTATTTTCAAACTTATTGTTTTACAGTCAAGAATAATACTGGCAAGTAATCAAGAATTACAGCATAGAATGAATGCAATACCATAGTATAGACATTGTAATAGTCTATAGTATCCTAATACGTTTTAGATACTTGTATGTAGTTGTATACGGTATGTAAGAATAAGACGTGGTCAAGAGTAGTTATGTGCAACATTAAGACTATAAATGTTAATAATTTTTGGACATTGTAGCAAGATCTTCATAGTCTTGTAGCTTTACTCATGAGTAAAGCAAGTTAAGCCTCGTTTTGAAACACATACATAGCTTATATATATTCACACACATACATAGCCTCACGCCAACTTACGTAAAGGGGAAAGCAGAGGTGAAAGGTCCACACAAGTTTAGCCAGCTACAGTTTTAACTCCTACGTAATAGCAAGAGCATATTGTCGTCTGTTCTATGCTACCACTAAGAATTATTCCACAGAAAAATCAAAACCACTTCGCAAAATCCAGTAATTGAAAATGAGACCACATACACGGCTGTCGCACCAACAAACAGCAACCGCTGCGCTAACGCTGTCTAAATTCCGCATATAATTAACTAGATGTGCCCGCGGTTTCACCCACGTTTATGATTACTGCGCCACCCCCGTGGGTCGTAGCATGATGTTATGTAGCCTATAACCTTCCTCGGTAAATAGGCTATCCAACACTAAAAGAATTTTAGTAGTTCCTGAGATTGGCGCGTTCAACCAAACAAACAGACTGTTCAGCTTTATAATATAAGTATAAATGTGGCCATACACCATAATGTGAGATACTATTACATCTCACAAAAATGTTGACACATTACTGTCTACCCCACAACGATACATAAGAATGATGATATTCGCTAGACTATCCATCACCATTCATAAAACATGATCCCCCTACCACGAAAGCCTTTCGCAAATCCAAATATGATTAATATTGTAAGTGATTCGATCAAAGCCTTACTGTTTGTACACCTCTCCCTCTGCCAGACTCCCAAGGGTAGAGGCGTAATTATTTTAAAGTTATGACTAAGTGAATTGGTCGAGGTTGTTCCGTATTAGAACAAAAGGTGCAAGCATAGCCAGTGCTGTGTTAATAATTATATTTGCGGATGTCTGGCTGAAACATTATTGGAGAATATTCCTTGGTTTTGCTATAATATTATCGATACGGTAACTCTGTACCTGCTTGTAACGTTTTACGGCTGAAAATATTTGGATACAATTTGATATTGAGATAGCTGAATCCTTAAAGAATAACGTACATAGACACGTGCCTGTATATCCAGGAAAGGGTTTTCATGGGTTTATTTTCAATAGCCATGCTTAAAGGTTCCACATAATAATAATAATAAAAATGTCCTACAGACCGAATTTCGGTCACGGTGGCCAATCCGAACGGACACTGGCCATCTGCGCAGGAGATATTATAGTGCACAAGCGTGTGCGCAAACACAAGTGCACTCTCTGTTTCCTAACCCTCAAGATCCGATGGGACGGATAATCCGACACGACCGGAGAGAGATCAGGCGCAGGACCAACGGCTTTACGTGCTTGCCGAGGCACGGGGGTGTCGAACACAGCCAACTTCCTAACTCCGGGCTGCTATTGAGATTTCTTAATATATAAACCCAATAACTTTTTGTTGGCCCTACCCGGGATTCGAACCCGAGACCTCATGCACAGCAGTCACATTCACTACTGCTGCGCCACATAATAGAGTGCGGACCCTATGGCGTATAATAATAATTATAGTATCAGACCAACTTATAAAATGTTTTACTTACATAAGCCTCCACTTAGTTTATGCTATAACCACGCTCGCCCGAAGCAGGTTGGTAGACAACACACATCTTCGATAACATTGTGGAGATCTTTTAGATATAAACAATTATTGTCCACTACCTTACCGTTCAAAGTTAAATTAATGCGTACAACACACTTATATTTAGCGATCTTTTCACTTGCCAACAATTCAATTTCTCGTCTTAATATATCTATTGATTAATTGTTGTATTCAATCAAAGCGTTTGTCTAATAAACTTGATTGTAATGCTAACAGCTGTCGGCCTTTACAATATTATATAAGTTAATAATATGTATAATCAAAATGCCTTAAACATAATTATTCTAAATTTAAACAATCTGTCTGTAATTATGAAATCATTTCCAGACATGAATACAATAATGATTTTGAACGAAGTAATATACGAAGACATTTTGATAGAAAGATTACCACATGTATTTGATAGAATTTTCATAAAAAGAAGGGGAGCTAAAATTTTGCACACTGACGTAACTGCTGCTCCCAGGCAGCTTTAAGCATTAAGAACATGACTGCACTGTCTTATTTAATCATTAGTCATAAACGCTAATAATTATTTTTGTAATTAAGCGGGTAGTTTTGTGAGTAAACACTGTTAAACACGATTTTAAACTTAGGTACTGTTAGGAATTGTCTTACCATATCGAAATAACCTGGCATATTTTCACTAAATCTTGGCAGTGCATATTATAACAATACAGTCACAGTGCTACACGATAACAAGATGATGAAACGTATAGTGCCAACTATTTTCTAATATCGCTACGTGCTTTGCGATCTATCAGAACGAAAATTTTGTCAATATAGTTGCCAACGTCCATACCATGTTGTAAACACCGGTTCTCGTCCGATCACCGAAGTTAACCAACATCGGGCGCGGTTAGTACTTGGATGGGTGACCGCCTGGGAATACCGCGTGTCGTTGGCTTTTTACATTTTTTTATATTATCTCTTGCTCACAATCAATTTCATTTTTCATTGTAGTCTTTATTCCGTTTAACGTTAAGTTATACAACATGTAGCAAATACTTTATAATTATGTCGTTTAATTACAGGTGTTGTCATAACATGTCATGAACTTTAGATATTTCAATAAACAGCATAATTATTGCACTAGTGAAATAGTATGGTACCGCAAACATTGAATGCAAACATAGCCAACTCTCAATCCAAAGCAATCGTACACATACAGACATAGGAATGCACCCACCATCGGCATGTTTGCACAAAGTTCGTTAATCCGGCATCTAGTTAGTACAGACTGCGGACTGATCATCTTATAATTGTATGCGAATACCTAATGCGGAATTATGCCAACTCCGAACCCACTCAGCGTTTATATTAGGTGGTTTAATTTGCACAGCGGTGTAATTATTTAATGGCCTTTGAGCTAAAAGTTTAGTTTGCATTGACTGGTGGTATTTTTGAGTAATTTTTTTTTTATAATTGTATAATCAGCGTCAAAGGTGGAATGGAAATAACTTATTTGATTTTAAATTGTTTTAACTTGTTGCCGACACTTTGTTCTTTTTGCCTTTTGCCTCTAATAGCTAATTACAGATTCATGTTTATCGATTTTTCATGTCAGTTGTGCGAATGCACGTTTTTTAAATGTCTTCTAAATGAATACAAGGACTCTCGATCTTATAAAGCAAAAACTTGAAAAACTTAATAAACATCTGATTTTACAAATTTTCTGCGCTATCTCTTCTATATTTTGATTGATTTACTTTTATGGTAACCTTTTAGATTGATTTGAAAAAGCGTACCTAATATTTACGAAAACTACACTAATTAGTTTTATTGCGAGTTATATAAATTGTTCTTTCGTTTTTTCTTCACAAATATAATTATAGAGAGTGAAGAATATAAAAACTTCTGACCATATATATATTTAATCTTCTCAATTCAAATCCATATATTAAAACAGCTTTACTCAAGACTCTTGAGACAAATTAACGGTGCTAAAGTACTTTGTCATTGCATTTCTTCGTCTCAGTCGAGTAATAAAGCAGATCGAGGCGCAATCAAATAACTATGAAAATCACAGTAAAAATGATATCTCTCCTGCACTATCGTAAATGCGTTGCCTTAAAATTTCAGTAGCTCCCTAGACGCTAGAACATAAAATTTCGATTTCTTGAGGTAACTACTTTATATTCTGCATCTAACTTACTTCTAATCACAAGGGAGTAAGGATTATATTTCTTTAAAGTAAAGGTATATAACATTTTAGGTTACACTGTCTAGCAATTGAAAGTGCCAAGTTTACGAGCAAGCACTGTAATCGATCGACAACGTGACGAGTGTACGAATGTTTTGGCATTAAGTGTAAATTTGATGGGTGCTTTACAATTCTATGAAGTGTAATAAATTTAATACTGTAGCGAATGACATAATGTATGTTATATACATGGCTTTTGTCGATAACAAAAGAGCGAATTTTAAGGCTTTTCAAAATAATTTTAATCTGTATCATTTCATTTTAAAGCAATGCGCGTTTTTGAATAATACGATGAAAATTAATGGACAGTTTGGCTTGTTTATTACCAGACCAACCTGCCTATTCATTTACTCTGCTAAATATAGTAGCTACTATTTCCTTGCAGAGTCAGTAATATGCGAGTTAAATACCCTTCTAGCCTCGGTTTCGATACCTGGGCTCATCAAAATATTATTAGGTATTTCTGTTATTATTTTTTAGTAACATCACGGGATCTGAAAACGCGTCCGCTCAAATCTCGCATACGGTAGATAACTCGTAACTTACAAATAATACGTATGTGATAAATCTCTGCGTGAATCTATGTATCTACATAACGATTTACTCGACCCACGGAAAGCTAGACACGAATTTTCTAAACTTCAGTCTATTTAATTTGTGGTCATTTATGTCACCGGCAGTGTTTACTCCCAGAACTCTCCTGCAACGTATTTGACTCATTGAATCAAAACACAACCAACATCAGCAATTCGGGTTAAAATTACACCGGAACATGTAGTTTGTAATTCAAACAATATCTAACATATCAACTATATCCGATTACAACGGAATTAAACAGCAAATTCTGACAAACGAGCCATCCACCGAACAATGTTTGAACAATTGTTTGTCCGTGTCATTTGGACGCGTCAAAGCCAACCCGTGACAACCCGACGTATAACAAATACACCAACTTATTATTACCAACATACAACTTTGAATCATTTGAATTTCAATCTTAGATATGAAAACATAAGGTGTAAAACAGAATTGATCGGACGTATTATAAAATTTGGAGAGCTTTGCATATCCGTAGTCGAAGTTTGCAATGCAGATTGGCCAGTTGTATGAAAATGCAAATAATGTGCGGCCCGTTGTGTACCCCGACGTACGGTTCAGAGCAGAAGTGATATCAATTCAATTTGTGGATATCAATGTTGTGTGCGATATTACTGAGGGCTGGTTAATTGTTTTGTTTTTGATTGTACTTTAAAATGGCGGCAATTTATAGAGTCAATGACATTGTTGTTTTACAGGTGATGTGAATATTGTGCACGTGTATTTTTAGGGCTCCACATTTCTATAAGGGCACCGTGTAAATGGTATTGTAACTTTACTTTTCTATCAACTTTATGACGATACTGAATCTTCTGGATCCCAATGTTCGAGATCCATTCTAGCTCTTTACTTATAAATTATTTAAAAGAGCTAACATCTATGGCTAGTTTAGTAAGTGAAGAAACATCAAACATAAACAACAAAAATACAAAAAGGCATCGACACGCGGTATTCATACAACAGTCATTCATACAAGTACTAACCGCGCTTGATGTTCATTTACTTCGGTGATCAGACGAGAACCGGTGTATTCAACATGATATGGACGGTGGTAGGTGCTTTCTAACAATACCGTAGCAGATGCTACGCAGTACGTGACGTATAATTCGTGCTATTTTCGATATTGCTACGGGGCACAAAATTCATGTAATCTAAGATTTGGATCTAGTGCTTGCCAACGTCCATACCATGTTGAATACACCGGTTCTCGTCCGATCACCGAAGTTAAGCAACATCGAGTGCGGTCAGTACTTGGATGGGTAACCGCCTAGGAATACTGTGTGTCGTTGGATTTTTTATATTTTGCTGCGCACCCCGTGAGCGTAATACGGATAGGAATACGGAGCGCAACGCGTGGGTCACGTTTGCGGTTAAAACTGGCTACTTACACCGATAGTCTATTAGAGATCCTTGGAATGCCACTTAAAGATCCTGAATTCGATTCCATGGTTTGCTTTTCTTACTTTTCAATGTAGGTTCTACTAATATTTATGTTAATAATTAGAGGTGCATTACAAAAACATTTCGCCAGCGTTTCAGAGGTAGACCCAGTTTAAAAGATAAACCCAATAACACTTTGCCTGACCACAGGAACCAAACCCGAGACCTACACAGCAGTCGCATTCACAACAGCATAGACTTACTTGTATATACTTAGAGGGATAAGCAGAGATGTACTACACCCTGATCACGTTTAAGGCTTCGTACCTCTACAGAAAAACTCATTAAAATTTTGACTGATTCGGATCTCAAACCCGAGTCTTCACAAAGGCAAGCTGACATACTATAGTCCTGTCAGTATAAAAGAAAATTAACTGTCTGTACAATTGACATTCACTAAAATATAATAATAAACTCTTAACTTACATCGCTAACATGAAACAAGAGCGAACAACTTAAAATATAAAAAGCCAACGACACGCGGTATCCCCAGGCGGTCACCCATCCAAGTACTAACCGCGCCCTATGTTGCTTAACTTCGGTGATCGGACGAGAACCGGTGATTTCAACATGGTATGGACGTTGGCAACTATTTTATCGAAATCTTCGTTCACATGAATGTCATGGCACGTCACAGTATCGAAAATAGCATAATACGCAATTGAACGTCACGTGAGTTTATTATTGCGTAGCACCTGCATATGTAGAGATTTAAATAAAAAATACTAATAACCTTTTAACCATGTCTTCTTTGCATCATACTTAACAACTTTTGATCAGCAGATTTTTACAAAAGCCAATATCTTTCCAAGGAACTTGTTTAACATTGCATGCGCTCTTCCTCCGGCACAAAGCCTCCCTCTTACTCGGTATGTTGTTATCTTATATTATGTGGGGGCCGGTCAGTGCAGAACGGCGACACTTCGACCCAGGGATCTTTTGTGTCGACACTGTCCCAATAACGACTGCCATAGGAGTTCATGGCAGCCGGACCCAACGGCTTAACGTGTTTTCCGAGGCACGGAGCAGGCGATAATTGTCAATCAATAAGCACATAATTTCGAAAAGTCATATAACTTCCGAAAATCAGAGGTGCGCGACGTGGGTTCGAACCCGAGACCCTCTGCATTGCAGTCTGTTGGTCTCCCCACTGAGCTATCGCTGCTCGGTATGTTGTTAAGTTACGTCGCTGGTTTCTTTTGCGACCGCATGTTTTCAGTCTTAGTCGTGTGATCAGAGCAACCAATTTCAATACTTATATTTTTGTATGACAAAATCAAGTTACAAATTATGAAAAGCGGTAGGACAAAAGTTGTTAACCGAGGTCACGGGTAAAAGATTATTATTAATTTTTAATTAACCTAAACCTTAGCTATAAATAGGCAAAGACAAGTAGTTTTTTTTTTTTTTTTTTTTTTTTCCTCCCAGGGTAAAACCGCCCTAGGGGGGATTTTATTGCGACGTTATGCGCTCAATTCTGCTATTTGATACAGAAGTGCAAGGTGAGTACAATCACTTATGTTACTGTTTACATATAGGTCTGCTAATTAAACTTGTAATATAAATTATTTACAAGGTAATCGTCGCAACAATTTGGGTGTTGTGTGAGTGTATGTGTGTGAGATGTATGTGTGTTGATTTATGTGTTGTTGAATTGTTTAAGTGTATTCACAATATGAGTCAGGTGTGTCATAAACGTGTCGGTGGTGGAGTCTTTTGTGATTATTTGTTCAAGATTGTAGGGATCTATTTGCAGGTTGAAGACAAGTAGTAGTGGTACCTTTATTTTCCCTCTGTTCGTAGTTCACGAACAAATGTAAAACAATACAATAAAGAAATGTAAATTTATATACGTTTTCTCCAATTTTCAATAATAGTTATGTTCGACCACTGACGAATACTATTATTATTAGATAGCTACTGCAAACGATCTAGAAAGCATCAATAAATCAATCAGCCGCATGTTTGAACTTCTGTTTTTAGATATTGATAGAAATACAAATGTTTTGTATATTTCGTATGTCAGTTGCATTAAGTAATACAACAGTTGCATACGCTAATCAAACTTACAACAAACAAAGTAGCACATATTTTACTATAAAGCTACGTGTAATTTGCTTGGCATATCTTCTTTTTTATTTTTTTACAACATGTTCAAATCAGACTAGTATTTGCTGAGGTTAACGCGTTCAAACATACAAACTCTTCAGTTTTGATATAATAACTAGCTTTCTCCCGCGGTTTCAGTATCTTTTATGATTATTGCTACGCTCTCGTAGCTCGTAGCGTGATTTTATACATATAGCCTATAACTTGCCTCAAGAATTGGGCTTCCAAATGCAAAATTATTTGCCTCACCAACTGGTGAGTTTCAAATAAACACAAATTGTAAAATAAGATGCGTGCTTTTTTCGATCTTGCGAGATGGGAACTATGTAAACCAAGATTTCAATTGGTAGCTTGCCAACGTCCATACCATGTTGAATACACCGGTTCTCGTCCGACCACCGAAGTTAAGCAACATCGGACGCGGTTAGTACTTGGATGGGTGACCGCCTGGGAATACCGCGTGTCGTTGGCTTTATTTGTATTTTGTTGCGCACCCCGTGAGAGTTATACAGATAGGGATACGAAGCGCTACGCACGGGTCGCGTCGGCGGTTAAAACTGGCGAAGTATACTGATAGTCTAGCAGAGACTTTTGGATTGCGACCTTAAGACTTTGAATTCAATTTCAAAGCAAGCTTTTCTCACTTTTTAGTTTGTATATGTATGCTTTGTTTTAAGATGCTTTGCTGCTACTGATACTTTCTTGACAGATGAACTCAATGATATTCGACCTAAAAGCATACCTGATGAAATGTAGGTTTACTACACATCTGTTTACCCCTTCGGGTAAGTGTAGGCGTGAAACTATGTATGTCCTTATTATTATCCTTATCAGTAGCTGACATCTACATAATATTATATCATAATATAGATTCAAACTGTAGATCACCGAAAGCCACCCCTACGAATGCGATATAGAGATAGAGGTATATTCAATTTCGCCAGACAAGTTGTAGACGAAACTATTGTCACCTAACAGTCATTCCATACAACTTGCCGCTACTGTCAATTTTCTAACAGAAAATGCTAAAAAAATACTTGGGCTTACAATCTGAGACCGCTCGATTGCATGCATGCATATGGTAGTCGGAACAAGAAAATTAACTGTCTATGGTAAATACTACAAATTTTTAAGACCAGCCTGAAAAACTAAAAGCCAATGACACGCGGTATTCCCACGCGGTCACCCATCCAAGTACTAACCGCGCCCAATGTTGCTTAACCTCGGTGATCGGTCGAGAACCGGTGTATTCAACATGGTATGGACGTTGGCAAGCATACAGCCGAAATCTTTGTTCACATGAATTACAAGCCAAGTCGCGACATCGAAAATAGCACGAAATATACATCACGCAAGTTTATTTTTGCGTAGCACCTGTATATTATTAAATCTATTGCAAACGGACTTAAGAGCATTGCGGTGGATTTGTGGGTATAAAACATCTTTGTTTAGCCCTTTAAGGGTAAACGTGTAACGTGTTTATTATACTGTATATTTGGTCTCGTAGATATGAATAGAAATAAAAAAAAAATTTTATGTGGCACTCGGAGACTGCAGCGGTAAAGCTATTGCATAGCATTTTTTATCAACTTATGCAATTATAATTATTTATTAAATTATTAAAATGGTCTATAATATAAATTTAAAAAAATATGGATAGAATTACTATATTCGATAAACAAAATGATTAAGTCTGTATTAAAAAATTATGAACTCAATAAAAAGATACCTAAATTTAATAGGTACTACAATATTTATATTTTAGTTTAAATATTTTAATTCATGAAATTACTATTATTTTTGAAAAAATATTGATTAAAAGAAAATTATTATTAAGTTAAATAAAAACTAAAATATTTAATTGACCATTTTTTAGAATTGATTATTAATATGAATAATATATTTCATATTAAATGGTATTTCTATCGAATTTGAAAATAACAACGTTTCGTTGGATACTTTGCAACTAGCCTGTATATGAGTTAACTTATAGTCATTTAAAAAAATATATACTTTTAATTCTATTCTGTGGCCAACTTCAACATGTAGCATTTGTATCACAGTGATGCGCGCGCATCTTAAAATTTCACTTTCATCATTTTTTCATAACGCGCCTAAAGAAGTATAACTTCAAAAAGTATCACCGCTGTGCCGGTCGGAGTGGGGGGTGTTAGGTTATTTTCGTTACGGAATTTCTGGATTCGGTCTCCACGCTCAAGGCCCGCGATAGAAGCTATGCAGTAGCTTAATACGTTACTTTGTATTATTTTTTTGAGTACTAAGTAATACTACGGTAGCCTACGCTAGAGTACATTACTCATCATGAACAATATAAAACATATTTCCAACATCACTACGTGAAGTGGATACGGATATGGAGCTCATATATTATATAATTATTAAAACATGTTCAAATCAGACTAATATTTTTTGAGCTTAACGCGTACAAACATACGCTTTATTTTACAACTAGCTTTTGCCCGCGGCTTCGCTCGCATTAATTTAGAATTTGACAATCAATTCGGGTTGTACTCTGCTTGTAATAATATAATTCAATCATGATTCGAAAGATTCGGGGCGCCATCTATTATCATAAGAACGTTTTTGTTGTTTTCCTCGGAAACAGTAATTTTTTCGGGATGAAAGGTAGCCTATGTCCATTTCTGTACACCTGACAACGTATATGCAAAATTTCAGGATGATCGGTTCAGTGGTTTAGGCGTGAAAAGGTAACTAACAAACAAATAAACTCATTTTCGCTTTTATAATATTAGTTAGGATTAGGATAGGATTTGTAACAAGTAATTGTCCACCTCAGTTTTACCCACGTTTATGATTACTGCTACGCTCCCTTGGCTTGTAGTTTGATGTTATATACCTACCTCAAGAATTAGGCTACTCCGACTAGTGTAGTTCTAGAGATTAAGGCGTTTGTAGTGGCAATTCTGAAACAGAATTCTATGTACCACGTCGCGTCACATAGATTCACACGTTACAGCCATGCACAAAGGATTCGTTGTATAGACCTTGTTAACTTAAGTCGTGTCAATTGTAATTTCATTGAAATAAAGAACTTTATATTTAGTTGAAATCCTCTCTCATTTATCTCCTGCACACAATAACCTGAACACGCAGTGCTACTAATTAGTTCCAATACTAAACGTTCAAGCAAACATAAGTTGCAGCTTTATTAGTATAGATATGTATAGATAGGAAACATGTTCCATTATATCCATAGCAAGAGACAATGGTGCAGAAAGCCGTACAAGATACATTAGAGAAACAGGCGAACCTCACGATACCAGTAAAGCCGGCGGCATCAGTACTAATGATAACAAATGAACGACATCGTGAACACCTCCCGGACTAAAGATGCAGGCACAGAACAAATAAGTACAGAACGACAGCTTAAAACAAAGCGGGTGCCGTAGAAGAATGTCGTTATGCAGGCATCTTAATGACAGTTTGTGTTTTCTTTGTTTGTTAGGCTTTCACACCTTAACTACTCGACCGATTATCATGAAATTTGGCATACACGTTTTCAGGGGCATAAAAAGAACATGGGTACCTTACATATAGAAAAAACACTGTTCCAAAGACGCGAGGAAAAGTTAGTAGAGAATAAAATAAGTTCTTATCTAAAGAAAGCTCATCATTGTCGTGTAAAGCCATTAGCTTCCGTTGCTGCGAGCAGTCGCGGCCTTCGCGAGCTAATGAAAACGATTTATCTAAATGTAAAAAGCCAACGACACGCGGTATTCCCAGGTGGTCACCCTTCCAAGTACTAACCGCGCCCGATGTTGCTTAACTTCGGTGATCGGATGAGAACCGGTGTATTCAACATAGTGTTACGTTGGCGATTGCCAGACTACAAAACAATAACGGATGCTACGCAATATTAAGCTGACGTGACGTCTACTGCGTGCTATTTTCGATATGGCATCGTGATGTGAAATGGATGAGAACGAAGTTTTTGCTTTTATACTTGCCAATGTCCATACCATATTGAATACACCGGTTCTCGTCCGATCACCGAAGTTAAGCAACATCGGGCGCGGTTAGTACTTGGATGGGTGACCGCATGGGAATACCGGGTGTCGTTGGCATTTTATAGATATGCCATTACAATTTTGTTTTTAAAAGGTCCGAGACAAATTACGCTTTGTAGTAGCACCCAATGTTCTTCAAAATTGCACTTTAGACCTCTAGAGAGCACAACTTATAGAGTATCAGCACAACTACCTCACTTGACCTTATCTACAATTTAGATATATACCTCTATTTAACAAAATATATATTGTTTAGAGAGCCAATTCTCGTAACAAAAAATGATTAGAATGGAGTTCCGATCTATAATAGTCTGATATATAAATATCACGGATGGTATTCAGTTTTGGTAGTAGCCTTGCAGAGGTAGTGAATGAGACTGCTATGCATGATTTCTTAGTTTCAATTCCTGAAATCGGGATTTTCAGTCAATAAATTAGCTACGCTAGCAGCACGGCATTTGGCACTTTGACCGGTAGACACATCGCTCACCATCTATTAAGCAGGGCTTAAAACTACCTATAGTTAGTGAAATGTAGGCTTATTAAACTTGTGGCACCGCTTTATATATGTGTGGGAAAATGCATGCATGTAAACTTTATGAAAATATCTTTCAAAATTCCTTTTGACAAAACACCAAATAAAACAAATCTTGTCCCTTTATATCAATTTTAATTCGCAACAATAAAAAAGCGCTGTAATATAAACGTACACAACAATGCTTGCCCTAAACACATATGGTAAAAGTCTAAAAACTGCTAAGTACTTAGGGTATTGTGAGTACCGACCAAAAAGATATAAAGGAGAATACAGATAGTATTTTCTACCGTTTTCTATAAATTTTATCTTCACCTTATACAAAAGCTTCCCAAATTCATGAAAAGAATATTTACCAAACGGCAAACGGCCAACGACACGCGGTATTCCCAGGCGGTCACCCATCCAAGAACTAACCGCGCCCAATTTTGCTCAACTTCGGTGATCGAACGAGAACCGGTGTATTTAACATGGTATGGACGTTGGCAACCATATAACCGAAATCTTCATATAACTACATAGATCTCACCCCACGTAGCGGTATCATAAAAAGTAGGTAAACATTGTACGTTATAAACCTATTATTGTGTGATAGCTTAATAAGTTATGTAGAGCAAGTTACTTACATTTAAGTCACGAAACATAGTACAACATAGTACTGAAGTGAATTCCTTCGCTGAAACAATGAGGTTGTATGTGTTCTTAACTAGATTTGCAAAACCTATGGCACGAGGTTACCAATGACTTCTCTAATAAAGACTTTGAAAGATAGCGCAGAGCATTATAAAAAGCCACATATTACCTTGTAAGTTACATAATAAACAGATAACAGAAAAACAACTTTGTTAAGACTTATTACGCAGCTTTTAGCAGCTACAGTCTAAGAGTCGGCGAAACTCGGTAATCAAATTCCGTCCTAGAAAGAAGAATTACAATGCATCAGTTATATTTATAAAGACTTTGTATTTTTAGTCTACTTCTTTTTAAAATGTCTTCACTTACTTCAAGTAGAAACTTGAAAACCTTAAGGTTTAAGTGACAAAAACCCGGCTGCCATGAACATCTATGGCAGTCGTTATTGGGACACAAAAGATCCCATTGGGTCGAAGTGTCGCCGGTCTGCATTGACTGGCTCCCACATAAGATAAGATAAGATAAGTGACAAAAATATTAGGTAAAGCTTAAAAGCCAACAACACGCGCTATTTCCAGGCGATCCGCATTGGAGTACTAACCGCACCCGATGTTGCTTAACTTCGGTGATTAGACGAGATCCGGTGTACTAAATATGGTACGGACGTTGACATGCGTTCAAGGGAAATCTTCATTCATATTTATACCACGCTATGTCTTGAACGAAGTATTCATATGAGTCTACTAGCCACAATTACGGTGGCTAGTAGACGGCACTAGGCTAGCTCCCTATTACGTGGGACTTAAGACTGAGTAATATACATCTTCCTTACCCTTTCGGAAATACAGATATTTTGACAAATTTTCTTAAAATTTTGATTTTATCAAAACAACAAATTAATTTAGAAGTTTATTATTACCTACCATGTTATCAATTAAACAACGGAACCACAAAAAGAATTGCATTATAAATGTATCCAACAACGTTATGCCTGCACATATAATTGTGGTAAAAGCGTAAAACTTAGTACTTAGTGTATTGTTAGGACCGACCAAAAAGCTATAAAGGAGAATACACAAAGTAACTATAATTTATTTTCTTCAATATATACCTTTATAACCAAATTCAATAAAAGAATAGACAAAAGCCAACGACACGCGGTATTCCTAGGCGGTCACCCATCCAAGTACTAACCACGCCTGATGTTGCTTAACTTCGGTGATCGGACGAGAACCGGTGTACTCAACATGGTATGGACGTTGGCATGCATATAATCGAAATTTTCGTTCTCATGAATTTCTCGCCACGTCGCGTCGCCATATCGTAAAAAGCACGCCGTAGACGTCGCGTCAGCTAATTGCGTAGCACCGGTTACTGTATTGTAGTCTGACGATCGCCAACGTCCATACCATGTTGAATACACCGGTTCTCGTCCGATCACCGAAGTTAAGCAATATCGGGCGCGGTTAGTACTTGGATGGGTGACCGCCTGGGAATACCACGTGTCGTTGGCTATTTTTGTTTATTCACCGTGGATAATTTTTACATATACTTACTATATATATACTTACTATTTTACTTAAAGCCGGCCTGGTATACATTTTGCCAAACTATACATACAAAGACTTACGCCTCTATTTTCCTAAAGACATAGACAGAGCTTTTATATTACACACAATTTTCGATAGCTATGTTTCAAATCCAACATAATAAGAAACTTTTATTGCCATATATTAGGCACATAACCAGCCTACGAATTGCTACCGAATATTAGGGCGCTATGGCGCTCTTTGAGGGAGGGCTATGTCTAGCAGTGGACTATTATAACCTGATGATGATGATGATGATTCCTTAACAGAAAACCAATGGCTCAGACCGAGTATTGAACCCGAGTTATCATAACCAGCCGCTTACTTATACCAGGAGAGTCTAAACTACAAGCTCCTTTAAATGTAGGATACAACCGCATGTCACGCACTTAGCTATGATATATGACTTATAAACTTGTGTCGTAAAATGAAAATTTAAACAGAACACAGCCATTAAACATTTTAAACAAAATGGTCTGGAACCCGCTTTTTACTTTAAACAATGTGTTTTGTTTAGTCAAAGCCCTAGATGGGTTTGCGAGAATGTCGTTGTTTGTAACATGCGTCTGTTATTATAAATGGAAATAATTAAGTCGAAATGTATTAAAAACATCATAATTATTTCAGACATACATTAACTCCCACCTAAATACCTGAAGGGGAAGGCTGAGTGAGGGAAATGAGTATATGAAGCTTGAAATCGAAACCTTGGGCATAATTCAACAATCTCCAAACCAATTATTTCTGCTTACATACAACATTAAAACAGCATGTTATTATTAGTCAAAAAATAATAATAATAATAATAATATTCTATCACATACACACAACACCATCTAGCCCAAACTAAGCAGAGCTTGTACTATGGGTACTAGACAATGGATAAACATACGTATACCTACGCTTTTCTTTTCGTAAATACATACATATTATACATAGAAACACCCAGACCAAGACAAACATCTATGTTCATGCACGCAAATGTTTGACTTGTGCGGGAATCGAACCCGCGACCTCAGGCGTGGCAGTCGGTTACACTAACCACTTCGCCATCGAGGCCGATGTCAATGCAATACAATAAAAACAGAAACTAATAGAGTAGACTAGAAAAATAAAGTAAAAATATCCTTTAACCTTTCTAGTCTGTTTTTCTGTTGTTTATCAAAATGATAACCCACCCACTAGGAATACCTGCTTATCACGAGGAACTATGCCAAAAGATATGGTTACAACATTTGGATGTTCTTGACATCCAAACTCGGAACATTTCCTTATAGCTCACTCAACAAGGTCCAAGGTAAAATGCATTGCACCACAGAAAATGGAACTTATAGCTCACTCAACAAGGTCCAAGGTAAAATGCATTGCACCACAGAAAATGGAACTTATAGCTCACTCAACAAGGTCCAAGGTAAAATGCATTGCACCACAGAAAATGGAACTTACGCATCGTCCACCACACACGGTGGCCTTACTCTACCGTGTTTCATGCTCTCTCTGCGGTACCTTCCATGTAATGAAAATCAAATAGGAATCTGCATCATTCGCACATTCCTATCGCACAAAATTGATTTATTTATGAAATCACAACTTACATTAAGCCTTAACAGGCTAACCCAATACGGCAAATACATATGTATAGTTGACAAATCTATACTAATATTATAAAGCTGAAGAGTTTGTTTGTTTGAACGTGCTAATCTCAGGAACTACTGGTTCAAATTAAAAAAATATTTTAGTGTTGGGTATCCCATTTATCGAGGAATGCTATAGGCTATATAACATCACGCTACAACCAATAGGAACGGAGCAGCAATGAAAAATGTTGTGAAAACGGGGAAAATTCTCCTATATGAGGCAGACGAAGTTGCGCGGGCAACTAGTAAATTATATAGTAGACAATTAATATAGTGACACGTTCTGGAATGCGGCACATGTACACGTGAATATGTGAAGATTTTGTGAGACTGTTATAACATGGGTATAGCACGTATAAATCTGGCAAAGATATTGGTGCGAGCGACTGGGACCTCACATTGTCTCTATCTCGGGATCTATCTGAACCTACCAGGTTAAGACAGTCGCCGAGCAACTTTATGGATTCTAATATATGTGGATTGTATAAAATATTGCGGCACACTAAGAAAATATATTTAGCTTTAACCTTAAACCAGACCTTTTCGTTACAAGTATAAAAACCATTCCTTGCGCCGAAGGCTAACAACTATATAATACGTAGTCACACCAAGCACCTCGTTACCCAGAAAAATAATATCCTAAAACGTGCCTCTAATGGTAAAATTTCGTATAAAAACCTCTTCTAAACGCATATTGCTTTCAACATTACACTTTTAATATATTTAAGTGCAACTTGGCCTGTGTTCTCGTAACATACCAGGTAGTGGGATGCTTCCAATGTAATGTAATTTTAATATGAAAGAGTTGGCTTTTGATGTATAAAGAGTTGGCTTTTGTTGATTCGTGGTTGTTTTTATTCCGAATTTGTATCTAAAAATATTTTCTTAGGAGCGAGTGGGTGCTTCAATAGTATATGCGTAATTTCATTTAAATGAAGTACAGGACAGACAGAGAACCAAAGTCATCGACATAGCTCAGAGAATTAGCAAGCTGAAGTGGCAGTGGGCTGGCCATATCGCGCGAAGAACCGACAACCGCTGGGGTAAGCGTGTTTTTGATTGGAGACCGCGACTCGGCAATCGTAGTGTAGGACGCCCTCCGACCAGGTGGGATGACGATCTGCGAAAGACTGCAGGCAGATGCTGGATGCGGCAAGCTGAAGACAGGGCGCTATGGCGCTCTTTGGGGGAGGGCTATGTCCAGCAGTGGACTATTATAGCCTGATGATGATGATGATGATGAAGTACAGGAACAAGTCCCAAAAATACTGGCAGTTCAAATTTATTATACGGATACTCTCGCACTGCTTCCTTTGTGATAAATTTATCTCGCAGCCGCATTAGTAAAACTATTATCCAGTACCAATATGTAGGGTTCTTGCATATTTGACTAGATGTGCTCGCGGTTTCACCCGCATTAATGATTACTGCGCCCTTCCCATGGGTCGTAGCATAATGTTCTATAGCCTACAGCCTTCCTCGATAAATGGGCTATCCAACACTGCAAGAATTTTTCAAATTGAACCAGATTAGTAGTAATTCCTGAGATTAGCGCGTTCAAATAAACAAACAAACAAACTCTTCAGCTATATAATATTAGTATAGATTTTGTACATAATTGTGCACACAAGAGCTAATAGCAATGAAAATAAATATTTTTGTGCAAACGGTATCAAATTTGGTTGCAAAATAACAAAGTAAATAATATTTAAAATATTCATATAAGAAAAAGTAGGCGTGTTGTATCTTGGTATCAACATCGGACACTTGCATTTAAACAATGGTTACGTCAAAGTTTGTATCGTGTAATTTTTCTATCGTTTGACAATTAGCCGTACTAACACATCTTAAATGTTTATATCTTATTTATTTTGGAGTGGATTTCATAGATTCGTTTGTATTTAAGAGTTTGGGTAACTATTTGAATAAAATAAAACAAAAATATGAGTCATCTACCGTATTCGCAGGCGAATGGCCTTGTTGTACATTGTTGAAAAAATTTACAGAACTTTTAATTGGCACTGTGTTGTAAACGATAGACTCCCAAAGCTAGCAAAATGTGGGTGTTAGTTATCACTAAATATCTTAGGGGATACAACAGCGACTTGCCTTTGTAGCTCAGTGGTTGTGAATGTGACTGCAGTAGAAGAAGACTTGTTCGATTTCTGGTAGGTCAATAGGTGTTTCCCGAGCGCTATGATATGTCCTTCTTCAAACGAGGTTTAAAGAGAGTTCCTTTTTCTTCTGGCTTTGCTGTTTCCTGACATTGCTGAAGTCCATGAGCAGCGGTTACCACTTTCCATCACGTGGGCCACTTGCTCGTCTGCCACCAAAGGCAATAAAAAATAAATAAAAATATCGGGTTTTGTTTTCATGAAATTTTCGGTACCAGCAGGGATTATGAATGTATTCTATGTGCAATAGGTATGCTCGCTTTTACAGGGGATCTAAAATCATAGTTAGTAAAATGTACACAATAGCATATTTCAAAATACTATTATGCAGATATAAATAGAAGGTGGCCTGTTTTTAGTAGTTAGCAATTCGTGTAGCCTAAAAGTAAAACAGACGATTTGCACTGATAACATCAGATGCGGTCGTGTATTCTCATCCCCAACGTGATAATTGTTGCGATGACTAGTCCAATTGCGTTTATTATTGTGAGGATATTTTTACGGGTTATACATTAAAGCAGAATTTATCTTCTTATTCAAGTAAGCTGCCACATAATCCTACGATGGTATGCGCTTATCGAAGTCTATGGACGCCTCACTACAAAAAGAGTCGATTTGGTGATCAAATCACTCAACACATTAATAAAATCATTGCAGCATGAAAGCGTCTTCTTCTTTTTCTTTTTTTCGTGTGGTTAGTGGCCAACCTTTTGTCAAGAAATTAAACTACTATATACGGATTTTATCGCGTTGTTTATTTGACACTGTTACAAAATTTTTTGAAAAACTGTTACACTACTATAATCACTATTAAACTTTACAAATTTTTAAGCTAATTAAATTATTTAAACTATTAAAACTATTTATACTATTACTATACTATTATACTATTTAGATTTATTTTTACTCTTTCCCCGACGTTTCGGTTGCTTTTCAGCAGCCATGGTCACGGGGAGACTAAGATGGTAGTTGTCTCAATGTTCCAGTGTAGTTATTTCAAAGTACCCGAACATAATTTAATCATGGGTGTTTCTATTTATGCAGAATGAGCTCAAAGTATCATGAAGTCTAGCTGTGGTTTGCTTCTTCTTGGGTTTGACTATTTGAATTACTGGATCCCAAGCTGGTGGTACACTCCAACCATCTTCTCTATTGAAATTAGGATGTTTCTTGATTTCAATAGCCTCGCGAAGCATCCTTGGCAGGAATCGGTGTTCTTTAGCGAGCATCTGTGGTTTGTCAAATCTCAGGTAGTGGTTGGTCCCCTGTTCCACATGTTCACACACAGCAGACTTCAACGAGCGTTGGTGTTTTACATCAGCTATGTGTTCTTTTATGCGGGTGCCTATGCTTCTCTTGGTTTGACCAATGTATGAGAGTCCGCAGTCACAATCTATTTTATAGACCCCTGCATAGACTTTTGTCAAGAGTTTTTCAAGCCACCCGTAGGCCTCTGACATGGTAAGCCATATCAGAGGTGCTGCTGTCAACTCGACAACAACCGGGACCGACTTTTTATGTGCCCTCCGAAGCACTGAGACGCTCAGATGAAATACCACTAAGCGGTCACCCATCTATAGACTGACCACACCCAACGTTGCTTAACCTCGCTAATCGTTTACCGATCAGTGAGTGCAATTGGCTATAAGCGCCTATCTGACAAGCGTAATTTTATTGTGTAGTGGAGTGGAATAGAATATTAATCAATTATTTTTATTTTTAGCAACACATGTACGAACTTCTGTGCTTGCTTCTAAACTTCGAACTGGTATGCTTTAAGCTGGTGCGCTTCATAAAATGCCTTAACAGAACATAATACGGACACATTGAAAAATTTCAAGGTATACAATTCTGTTATAGCCTACGTTCTTAAATACACAGCCTTTTTAGCAATAGATACCATGCAATACAGTGACAAAAAAACAGATTCAATATAGCTTTATGTATATACCATGAAACAATACTACCTTGCCTTTAACCCTAACCTCGCTGCTTATACTGTGTTGTTCTCACCGCTCGCTTCATAATTCCCTCGTGCAAAAGTTACTTTCATAGACAAGTTTAAGTATCTAAACTAAACTTTACGATAATATTACCAGCTCCTTCATGCAAACAACCATAAAAATTAAATCCAGAAACTCTTGAGCTAAAAACTTGCACACTTTAATTGTATCAATATAAAATTTTCGAAGTAAACACATTTTTCCGTAACACCTAAGGTCTTGAATAATATAGGGTTAAAACTCGAGCTAATTAAAAGTTCTATGCCTCGGGACTGTAAGGAAAACTAGTATAGGTTTTATATTTTTCAACTTTAGTACGCCAGCATAGTAACGAAATAATCTAGGAGAGGTGGTGTCAAACTTTATAAATACGAGCTGTGTTGTGGTCCCTCGCTTATATCTCCAAAGGGCTAGGCAGAACTGTATAATACGCACATATTGCTAGCTATGATAAGAGGCAAACCTAATGCAGTCTATCGGGTACAGACACAGATTCCATACTGCTTCTGAGTATTTCTTGACTGATAAATCTAATAACTCTTTGCTCAAACCGGCACCTTATGTGCAACTAAATAGAAAACCTAATTTTTAAAAATTTGTATCAGTATTTAGACGAAAGTACTTCTGCATAATATCACAGTTTAAGCACTTGTAATAACAGTGGGTGTCTGGCTATTATCTTGATAAACTCGAGATTAGGAATGTTTTATATATATAAACTAGCTGTCCCGACAAACGTTGTCATGCATACATGAAAAAAAAATCTATTCTGAACCATTCTCGAATCCACTAGAACACACACAAAAAATTTCATCAAAATCGGTCCACCCGTTTAGGAGGAGTTTAATTACAAACACACGCACAGAAGATTTATATATATATATATAAAGATAATAATAATTGATTTAATATGGATAGGAAAATCTTAATACCTACTATTTTGTGGACAAAACTCTAAATGTGAAAAATTTGAAAGCGAGAGATCCCAAAGTCTCATAATTAAAAGGCAGCGTACACTTATTCCGTATAACTAACGAGTTCCTACCTGCGGCTTCACTCGCGATGCTCACGGGATCGTACCGATAAAAAATATTTGTACATGTTAATTCCATACATAGTGTATCTGTCTGCCAAATTTTACTCAAATGCCTACAGGGAAATAAGCAACAAATCTTCACATACTTTCAAATTTAAAATATTAGTAAAATGAAGCAATGAAAGATATAATAATAACCGGTTTAAACAAAACCTAGACACCAAATCCTACCGCCATCCTTAGCAATTAGGATCCGAGCTTACGATCCCAGGACCATCAAGCCAGTGCTAACATTATTTCCATATTTCCCTTTCTAATTTAAACCACAACAGGACATAAATATTCATTCGCAAATAATATGTTAATCAATAATGGGTTAGTTTGAACAGGGCTCGTGTTAGCCGGCCATGGCGCCGACGTCCCATAAATTTGAATGGTCAAGTGACTGGACATAGGACAGGGGCACATAACCGTTTGTACTCGATCTATTGTTTGCTATTAATTCAGTTGTGGTTAGCTCATTTTATGCGATAAACTATGTGATTAGGATTTGCAATTGTTTAAATACGTAATGCATGTGAGTGACAATAATTTGTTATTTATAAAGTAGTAGAAAACACATAAACTATTATTTGTTGGTAAAATTATAGACTACTATATTTTGCTTGCGGCTTCACTCGCGTAAATGTAGGTTAGGTTTGAAACAGTGCATTTTGTTCAAATGAAAGGTACCCTATATCCTATTCTGTACCCCTGAGAAATCATCATCCTCTTGCCCTGATCCCAATTTATTTGGGGTCGGCGCAGTATGTCATTCGCTTCCATATTTCTTTGTCACCCGTCATCTGATCATTTACCCCTTTCCCTTTCATATCCATCCTCACACAGTCCATCCATCTTTTTCTTGGCCTTCCTCTCCCTTTTAGTCCCTCTACCCTCATATTCATGACTTGCTTACCTACATACGTATCATCTCGTCGCATAACATGTCCATACCAAGCCAAACGATTTCCTTTCACCTTTTTGTCTATGGACACCACTTTCAGACTACCTCTTACGTGTTCATTCCTAATTCTGTCCATTCTCGTCACTCCACACATCCATCGTAACATTCTCATCTCTGCTACATGCAATCGTTTCTCATCCATCTTCTTAGTAGCCCTGAGAAAGTGTATGCGAAATTTCATGACTATAGGTCGAGTAGTTAATGCATGAAAGCGTAACAAACAAACTCACTTTTGCATTTATAATAGTTAGGATTATTATTTACTAGTTTTCACCTGCGGCTTAGTTCACGTGAATGTAGGTTAGGTTAGGTTAGGTTTGCAACAGTTCTTTTTTCTGGATGAAAGGTACCCTATGTCCTATTCTGTATAGTACCCCTGACAACGTGTATGCAAAATTTCATGTTGATCGGTTGAGTAGTTAAGGCGTGAAAGTTTAACAAACAAACAAACAAACTCATTTTCGCATTTATAATATTAGTAAGGATAAGGATTATTATAAGCTTTTACAACACACCTAGATTCAAGGATATATATCTCCGAAGTATTAGGTAGAAGCCACACACATCCATATCACGCCAGCTTTGTTTTTATCTTTTTTTGTTTTCTTTGCCGGGCACATTATAACTAATAAAAATAATATATTTTACATTTTAGAGTTGCTTTATTAAAGCAAATCTAAAACATTTTTCGGCCTCGATGGCGTAGTGGTTAGTGTAACCGACTGCCACGCTTAGGTCGCGGGTTCGATTCCCACACAAGTCAAACATTTGTGTGCATGAACATGGATGTTTATCTTGGTCTGGGTGTTTCTATGTATAATTTGTATGTATTTACAAAAAATAAGTATATAAGTATGTTTATCTATTGTCTAGTACCCATAGTACAAGCTCTGCTTATTTTGGGCTAGATGGTGTTGTGTGTATATATGGTAGAATATTATTGTAAACTGTTCTAGGTATTTCGTAAAGTTTCGTAAAGAAATTATATAATAATAATATTCTAACACATACACACAACACCATCTAGCCCAAACTAAGCAAAGCTTGTACTATGGATAATATACAATGGATAAACATACATATTATATACTTTCTTTTGTAAATACATACATATTATACATAGAAACACCCTATAATTGGATGTCGCGCTTAGTTACAGTTCAGCATTCCATTCGAATTATACTCGTATTCATATCAAGAACGTATCTCGACTATACCAAGTAGATATATTTTACATAACTATATTTGTATATCATTCCAATGCAATTTTGCGGATCACTAACTTCAATACACATTTAAATACCCTAAATCTGTGTATTCCACTCCAATGTTTAACTGCTATGATGAGCATTATAAATGCACTATATTTTGCCCGCGGCTTCGCTCGCTTTTATCTAGATTTGGTCAATAAATTTCTATCTCTCGGAAACAATACTTTTATGTATAGGCAAGGTAACATATGTATATACTTTTCTGTGCCCCTGACATGACAACGAAACACCAAAGCGTACCAAACAAAAAAACTCACATTCGCATTTATAATATTATTTAAGATAACTGCCTCCGTGGCGCAGCGGTAGTAAATGCGACTGCTGTGCATGAGGCCTCGGGTTCGAATCCCGGGTCGCGCCAACAAATAATTATTGGGATTGTCAGTAAAGAAGTCTCAATAGCAGCCCGGAGTTAGAAAGTTGGCGGTGTTAGACACCGCCATGCCTCGGAAAGCACGTAAAGCCGTTGGTCCCGCGCCTGATCTCTCTCCGGTCATATCGGATTACCGTCCCATCGAATCATGAGAGTTAGGGAACAGAGAGTGCACATGTGTTTGCGCACACACTTGTGAACTATAATATCTCCTGCATAGTTGGCCAGTCTCCTTTAAGACTGGCCGCCGTGGCCGAAATCAGTCTGGAGGATATTATTATTACTTAAGGTACTATATAATGATAAATACAAATATGCATTCAGCTTTCACATATTCGTTAACCCTCCACAATCTAAGAAATATCTGAACAAAAATCATTAAAAAACAAACAAACATATTGTTATTACACCAACAGAAATCAAGCATCTCATCTTACGAGACGTTGGGAAAAGCGTCGATTAACATAACATAAACTATAACAAATGTTGACAGTCCCTACATCAGACTGCGGTCGCCCCGAGCTGTTGTACTATGCACAAGTCGATTCACACCCTCGTGCCGACATAAATAGACACCCCGTACCCCTTGCTATATCATTTACAACCCTTTGTGGTTTATCTCTGTACTAATATGTAGTGTGTGTTTAACGCGTTTGTATGGTTCACTTGATTTTCATTAAAAATATCGCTTGTGGGCCTTCGTTTTGATCGTTACAGCGATGTGTTTGAATGCCTAGATCCAATTGTGCGGCTGGTGTCCTTTGGCTAGGTTTGTGTGCGTTTAAATTAAACTATTTTGTAGCAATTTACTGTTATATTAAAATATAAAATACAAAAAAATATGGACGTTGCGCACGCGTGGCGTGTATGAGGATAGGCGAGCGAGTCAGTGGCGAGCGGGCCGGCCGGCCGAGGTTCGGTCGCTGTGACGTAGTAGCCCGCGGAACCGGTTCCCGGCCGCCGGCGCGCGCGCTTCCGATGAGACGTAGGAACAGATGCATGTTCAGATTTGATTCTGAAATACTTTTAGTAATAAAAAACTTGATAGCTCTTAAACTATGTTTGCGTTTATTGAAACCTTCAATTGTTTTTCTATGACGCAAAATGATGTTGTATTTGGAGGTAGTTGATTTAATCGTATCAATATAGAAATGTTCTTTTTAGTTTTATTTTATGAAATGATGTAATTAAGGAAGCTCACACGTTACTTAATTTTGTTTTGGAGTAAAAATAAGAAAATAAAATAAGTAACTTCTTGTAAATGGTAGGCAGGAAGGTGTGTTATATTGTAATTTCTAAACATAACACACCTTCTTGCCTAGTATTTACGACACGTTTTTTATTTTATTTTCTTATTTTACTCCAAAAGAATATCCTTAGTTCCTTATTTTTACTATAAAAGAGCGATAAAACTATAGTCTGAAACCTTTTTTCGTAACAAATCAACCTATTTCTTGTAATAAATAGCTTTCATTGGTGGCTTTGCCTGCGTGATATATCATGTAAATATAGCCTATATTACCTACTTAGTGATAGTGTATATCTTGGGCGCCATTTTTTTTTTACAACTAATGTGGCAAACAAGCATACGGCCCACCTGATGTTAAGTGGTCACCGTAGCCTATGGTCGCCTGCAACACCAGAGGCATCACTTGCGCGTTGCCGACTCTTTAGGGAAATAAGGAATTAGGAAGGAGAAGGAGCGGGAAGGGGAAAAGAGGGTGATAGGGCCTCCGGCACTCTCACTTACCAAACGCAACACAACAGTAGGAATACTGCTATTTCACGTCGATATTCTGTGAGAGGGTAATACTTCCCCGGTCGAGCCGTCCCATTCATGCTGAAATCATTGAGGCTTTACTACTCAAACGACGTGTTGCTATTGAGAAGTTTCTTGATCGATAAGCCCAGTAAAACTTTTCTCGACTCGGGATTGAACCCGTGAATCCCGGCAGTGGCATACACCATCAGTGCGCTACCGAGACAGTATAAATATTGTATTTATAATTAGGTATCTTGATTTTTTATTATAGTTAGCTGCCAGCTCCAAATAAACATACAACGCTCGTTGTGTACCTAGGTTGTAAAGCACAGTTACATTAAACTTTGCACCAAAAATCACATTTCAGCTGTGAGGAACACATAAGCATGTGGCACACAGAGCCCACAAATGAATGACGTAGAAGGAGAACCAAATTGCATAGTCACTCACTGCGCGACACAAAGCGAAACGATGGTTGTCATCCATTTTAAAATCTGTCGCCCGTGGGTGAGCGATGCGAACAGTTTGGACTTGATAATTCTACACAATTTTTACTCGTACATTTTATGTTCGGAACTTTAGGCAAGTGGATAGCTTTCTATACAGAGTTCATGCTATCAAATATAGCTCGAGCTCTGCTCGGCACAAAGCTATGCTAGTATCAGATAAATGTCCTGAACATATATCTGATACTAGTACTTTATAAGTCCGGGTCTGCTGCATATTTTTTTCTTTTGCAATGTGAAGCTTATCCTTCAAAAGGGATAACTTTCTACGAACACATAGGCTTAGACAAGAATATACAGGCTGTCCCAGAAGTCGACGTCAAGCCGGAATCAGGTAACAGGCTAAGTTATAATAGCGATCAGAAAAATATTTAAAAAAATCTAAGCTACGTATTTTAAAAATATCTACATCTTGTGACGGTCTTTTCACTCCTGTTACTACACATATTTACTTTTTGATATTTTTTTTGTTATGTAATCTCTCTATTTTCTTTTAAATCCCTTTAATTTTTAAAATACATAACTTAGATATTTTTATATTTTTCTGATAGCTATTATAACTTAGCTTGTTACCTGATTCCGGCTTGACGTCGACTTCTGGGACAGCCTGTATAAAGTACTAGATTTTGTCCGCAGCTTCGCTCGCGGTAATGCAGACTTTCTCAATAAATTTCTATCCCTCCGGAAAAGTACTTTGGATTGGATGAGAGATACCCTATGTTCTCTTCTGTATCCGTGACAAAGTGTAAGCGAAGTTTTATGACGACCGGTTGAGTAGTTAAGGCATAAAAGTATAACAAAGAAACAAACTCACATTCGCATAAATAATGTGAATAAGAGATAAAGAAAGAGAATACAACATCTTCTTCAATCGACCAGAAGAAAATGTAGACAAAACTACCAGCTTGACACAATTTCTAAATAAACCTCATCACAGTGAATCGTTAAATGTTATCCTTCAAATCGATTCGAAAATGCAGTTTGCTTTTAAGACCCTTTCCTCTTTCGTCAAAGTCTCATTAGTAGTCATTGAGTCCCGTTCATCACTTTTATCATCTGTAAATGAATCGAGAAGATCACATTCAATCGATCAGGCTCGTTTGTTACCATTCGATCAGGTATTGCAGCGTTCACTGATAAACTCCAATCAGTATATTCTTACCAGTCTAATATAGAAGTTGTTTAATAACAACTTAGCAAAAGGGGCCGGGCACCACTTAATATGACGTCATGTAATACAATATACATATATACATTTATTATGTCATCATGTCTGTATATGTGTAAATATAGAATAACTAGCTTTTGCCCGCGGCTTCGCTCGCGTTAATTTAGAATTTGACAATCAATTCGGGTTGTACTCTGCTTGTAATAATATAATTCAATCATGATTCGAAAGACACGTGGCGCCATCTATTATCATAAGAATGTTATTGTTGTTTTCCTCGGGAACAGTATTTTTTTCGGGATGAAAGATAGCCTATGTCCGTTTCTGTACACCTGACTATGTATATGCAAAATTTCAGAATGATCGGTTCAGTGGTTTAGGCGTGAAAAGGTAATAAACAAACATACGTTTTTCGGCCTCGATGGCGTAGTGGTTGGTGTAACCGACTGCCGCGCCTGAGGTCGGGGGTTGGATTCCCGCACAAGTCAAACATTTGTGTGCATGAACATGGATGTTTGTCTTGGTCTGGGTGTTTCTAGGTATAATATGTATGTATTTACAAAAAAAATGTATATATGTATGTTTATCCATTGTCTAGTACCCATAGTACAAGCTCTGCTTAGTTTGGGCTAGATGGTGTTGTGTGTATGTGGTAGAATATTATATTATATTATTATACTCATTTTCGCTTTTATAATATTAATAGTTAGGAAGTTAGGATTATGTACAAGTGTTATACTTTGGTGAAAATTAACATTATTATTATTATTATTGTTTAACCAAAACTTCTCCATAAAACATGCACCAAAATGACTAAGTCCCAAGCCGCAGTGGTAGCTCAAATATGATTTATGGAACGGTGCAAATGGGTTACGGTGACAACAGACATGCGACACACAACACAACAATTATGCACATTGCATTAAGCTTTCGTTCTCTGCTGATGTTCAAGTGGTTTTTTATACTTTCTAGATCATATAGGCTTTGAATTTAGGATGAGATGACGCTGAGTGATGGAAATGTGTTCTTTCGAATTACGTCACAATTTTGTGTTTGTATTTTGGTATGTTTCGAATGCAGATTTGTTTAGGATAATTCGCTAGTGCCGTTGATGGCGGCAAAGCTTAGTTGGTCGATATTTTTTACTGGCAGCACGGTCTAGGAGTCTGGTAGATAGAGGGCCCATACAATAGAGACTGAACCTCAATAGATTTAGTCGCTATCACATAGGAGGTAAAACATACCTGGCGAAATGTGTAACACTCTTCCTCTACCTTTCCCCTTCGTGGACATACACATATGAATATATATGAGGTTTGCCTAGTCGGTTTATTGGCTGTATGCTTATTGTGTCAGAGAAAATTTTTACTACCGTTACCTTTAACTTACTTTTAGTCTCTGTCTACCCCTCTGGGAAACAGGTGTGAATCTATGTATGTATGTTTAACTTTTGGAGATAAAGCAAACATTTTTGTGTTACGAATGGCTTCAGGCTATAATACGACATTGAAAAGTAAACACATTATTAGATAGTTTGTGTTTCTTAGAGTATTTTTTTTACAAATATAATTAATAGCAATCTACTGTAACTTTACCTAACATTTTTGTTTCAGGTTAACAGCAAGTTGGATTGCAAATTCCTAGAATTCTTGCTAAGCCCTCGAGCTAAATTAAATGCTTATGTCCAAGTAGCTTCACGTGAATACAGTACAATGGGTGCAGATCGAACTCACAGTCTCTCGACCGCAAATCAAACACCTTGCAATGCCTACACATAAGTATATATAGTTACCACAAGTTGAGTATTATTATTTATCCACCAGATTTTGCCTGCGGCTTCGCTCACGTAAATGTAGGTTAAGTAAGTTTTCTATCCCTCCAACAGTACTTATTTCTGGATGAAAGGTACCCTATGTTCTTTTATGTACCCCTGATAAACGTCTATGTGAAATTTTATGATGATCGAGTAATTAAGGCATATAAGCATAACAAACAAACTCACATTCGCATTTATAATATTTGTTAGGCAGTTAGGATGATATGGTATGGATCGCATTACCAAAGCCTTTAGGCCAATCCTCATTACCTTTAACTCTTTCAAGCCACAGCCATTTCGAAAATAAGTTTCAAAGTAACTTTAGTATATCTGCATACCAGAAACCAAAAGCTTATTACAAAAATGATGGCTCATTTAAAGCTAAACTTAAGTGCACTAACGGCAGCTAACCGCGGGCTAATATGACGTGGGGGCTTTTAGCCGAGCTTTTAGCAAAAATTATTTTGCACCTCTATTTAGTACTTAATTATTTTGTACTCGAAATTATATAGTAACTAGGGTCTAGACCTCTTTGTAGGTAGGCGAAGATGGGTTGATCATAATAAAGCCTAACATTTTCTTTTCGATAACATTGTAAGGTTAATAGATGACGTAAGGGCTCCATAGATTAATCGGTCAGTGACGTAAGCAAACGTTTCACGTATCAATATAATCATTTGCTTATGTTTACACCACTTTCGAGGCTTTCAGTAAACTTAAAGCCGCCAGTCCAGACTGTCACAAAAATCTGTGAAAGTCAATGTTAAAAATCGAAGTACTCTCAAATTATTCTGTCTGGGGCAATTGTTGTATTAGACTAGATCAGAATAAACTAACACTTTAGTAATAATAAGGCTACACTTATGAGTACATACCAATTATTGCGACATGTCTACGAAATACGATCCGAAAATCCAAAAATCTTGCATTTTGAGCTTCCATATTAAGTCCACTGGTAAAAGTAGATTGCAGCCAAACAATATTCTGTTTCATTTCAGCTGTGAGTAAAATTGCCAGGATCCTAAAAAAGATAACCACAACACACCACACCACACCACACCACACCACACCACACCACACCACACCACACCACACCACACCACACCACACCACACCACACCACACCACACCACACCACACCACACCACACCACACCACACCACACCACACCACACCACACCACACCACACCACACCACACCACACCACACCACACCACACCACACCACACCACACCACACCACACCACACCACACCACACCACACCACACCACACCACACCACACCACACCACACCACACCACACCACACCACACCACACCACACCACACCACACCACACCACACCACACCACACCACACCACACCACACCACACCACACCACACCACACCACACCACACCACACCACACCACACCACACCACACCACACCACACCACACCACACCACACCACACCACACCACACCACACCACACCACACCACACCACACCACACCACACCACACCACACCACACCACACCACACCACACCACACCACACCACACCACACCACACCACACCACACCACACCACACCACACCACACCACACCACACCACACCACACCACACCACACCACACCACACCACACCACACCACACCACACCACACCACACCACACCACACCACACCACACCACACCACACCACACCACACCACACCACACCACACCACACCACACCACACCACACCACACCACACCACACCACACCACACCACACCACACCACACCACACCACACCACACCACACCACACCACACCACACCACACCACACCACACCACACCACACCACACCACACCACACCACACCACACCACACCACACCACACCACACCACACCACACCACACCACACCACACCACACCACACCACACCACACCACACCACACCACACCACACCACACCACACCACACCACACCACACCACACCACACCACACCACACCACACCACACCACACCACACCACACCACACCACACCACACCACACCACACCACACCACACCACACCACACCACACCACACCACACCACACCACACCACACCACACCACACCACACCACACCACACCACACCACACCACACCACACCACACCACACCACACCACACCACACCACACCACACCACACCACACCACACCACACCACACCACACCACACCACACCACACCACACCACACCACACCACACCACACCACACCACACCACACCACACCACACCACACCACACCACACCACACCACACCACACCACACCACACCACACCACACCACACCACACCACACCACACCACACCACACCACACCACACCACACCACACCACACCACACCACACCACACCACACCACACCACACCACACCACACCACACCACACCACACCACACCACACCACACCACACCACACCACACCACACCACACCACACCACACCACACCACACCACACCACACCACACCACACCACACCACACCACACCACACCACACCACACCACACCACACCACACCACACCACACCACACCACACCACACCACACCACACCACACCACACCACACCACACCACACCACACCACACCACACCACACCACACCACACCACACCACACCACACCACACCACACCACACCACACCACACCACACCACACCACACCAACTACTACTATACTTCATTTAAATAATATGCATGTTATCATATTCCTACTATTATTTTTGTTTTTGTTCTACATGTTATGGAAGAGCGGAGGCTCCTAATACAGACATTGTTTGTCTAAAAGGAGGCTCCAAACACAATGTTTTGATGTATATTACTTTTTAAAGAACAAATAAACTATTTCTATTTCTATTTCATTCAGAGAGCCAGTGCGTAGTTACTCTTGACTGTGTCAACACACCGACTTTCATTTCAAAGATAGCAGCGCTTGAGTGATACAAGAGAACATAAGCTGTGACGTTTAATCCTCACTCCTATATATGAGTTTCCAATCACGGTAATATAAAAAAATCGATGCTATGTCTATAAAAAGCCTGCGTTTTAATACACCAAACTTTAGTAAATAAACAACACAAGTAAGAGAGGGAAAAACAACTTATAATACAGCGACGAACTTGTTTATAAACTATTTTTATATCTTTATTCGGTAACTTTGAACGTTCATAATACTGGATTACTGCCCAAGGGACTGTGTTCGAAGATAACGGCTCATACGACGGCTGGTGTCATTAAAAGGCCACGGGAGGCCAAACGATACAAAAATAGCTTATTTCAGGTTGAGTTTCATAAGTGTGATTGCGGTAAACCGTATATATTTCCATGCAATTACGTTACCATTTTCTGTCGTTTTTAAATATATAATTCCACTAGCTTTTGCCCGCGGCTTCGCTCGCGTTAATTTAGAGTTTGACATTTGTAAACATTTTGCTAAATGCTATTTAAAATCCTACCTACCCATCTGGGAAACAGGCGTGAATCTATGTATGAATCTATGTATGTATTCGGGTTGTACTCTGCTTGTAATAATATAATTCAATCATGATTCAAAAGACACATGGCACCATCTATTATTATAAGAACGTTATTATTGTTTTCTCCGGGAACAGTAATTTTTTTCGGGATGAAAAGTAGCCTATGTCCGTTTCTGTACACCTGACAACGTATATGCAAAATTTCAGGATGATCGGTTCATAGGTTAAGGCGTGAAAAGGTAACAAACAACAAACAAACTCATTTTCTCTTTTATAATATTAGTTAGGATTAGGATTCGTTTTTAAAATTTTCAAATACTCAAACAATGAACACTAAGGACATCCAGACTCGGAACAACTATATGTAAATCAATTTTTTTTTTGTGTGGGATTCGAATGCGTAACTCTTGGCACAGTGGCAGCGGCGATGTGACCTTTTAAACCACTTCACCATCCGTGAATTAAACAACCTTGACCTTGACTAAAGCAATCAACAGTACACATACATATGTACTGTTAATTGCTTGATTGGGTCTGCAGAGCTGTATGTACGACCCTATTGACGTGTCTCGATCATATTGCCAGACTTGGTGCTGATTGAGAATGACGCAACAAAAAAAATCAACGGGTTGCACTCCGGAAGCGCCGGCAGAAGTGAAAACTTGAATACTATCGTTGTGAATTTTTGATATTTTGGAATGGTTAGGGAATAATTTTGCACGAATTGCTTTAATTATCAGTATAAAAGTACTATCATTTATGTGGTAAAATACAATATTCATTTATTGCGCTATCGTACACAAACATGACAAGTCTCCCTCCGTTTTACGAATTTTCGATCAGGTCACGTGTCCTGACGCGAGTTTGACAATTCTCCCTCCGTCTTATGAATTTTCGATCAGGTCACGTGTCCTGAAGCGAGTTTAACATTTTTTACCCATCACAAAAAAGTGCACAACGCCGCTAAAGAAGTTTTCACTTCAAAAACCAATAACACTTAACACTTTCCACTCCAAAATTAGAACCTGGCAGTTCACGATCACACGCATACGTAATCGCATACATATGCCACGGGGTTGACTACACTCTACCTAATATAATATAGCTAACCAAAACATCGGTATGTCTCTGGTTCCACAATCTCCACACTCAAAGCGCGATAGCGCTTTATATAATTTTTGAAAATTTTACGTGAAAAGTGTAAAGTAAAGGATTTCTAGGAAACCTGGGATTTTCATTTACAGTATTTTATTTATTTATTTTATTTTATTTATTGGAACAAAAACAGTTACATGTTAGATTATAACTAAATACAATTCATACACCAAATATGTTAACATGTAACCCACATCATTGTTCACTATCATTGTATAGTTTGATACGTGCCAAATAAGAATTTTTCTGTGCAATAGTTTGAACATTTTGTGTACTATGCATCCTTATACATAAATTACAGCCTTATTTCTTAATAAGGCTGTAAGTGTATATATGACATGTGATAATATCCTCACGCGAAAAGTGAAAATATGTTTAATGTAGAGATAATTTCAGAAGATCACCTCAGCCAATAGCCTTATAGTAAAGAAAACATTTTGCAGGTAGCTACATGTCTGACAGTTCTGTATAATGAACGAAGATGTTCGAACTCTATCAATCCACATTTGGCCAGCGTGGTGGACGATAGCCTAACTTTTCTCATATTTAGAAAAGGCTCGAGTTCACAAGTGAACTTTCATTTTATTTATTCAATAATGATACACTGTGTCTAAATATAAAAAGTATGTATTTTAAAATTATAAGTAAGTATTTATATATTGTATTTATATATATGTCGAAGCGTCAAGAAAATAATCATTGGAATGTAATTTATTTCTGTAATTGGAGTTGAATAAAGCACCATCTATTGGTTTGTTTCGGAACGACAAGTGTAAGCTTGAGTGAGTTCGCCATAGAGCCAATGTGTCAGTTGAAGTGACAGTTATAACTCTCAGTGTCATATTGACTTTATATAAGCGCCGGTTGACGAACTCGCTGCCTTACGGATCAAATCAGAGATAATCACAGTAAATCTTTATTGTTTTATTTCTTTTGTATTTGCCTATCATTAGTATACGTACGAAGTATAATAAATACCACGCCTATATTTTGTTGCTACATCATGTCAAAAGTGAGTTGCCATCCAAACTCTCCGACATATAGTATTTATTATAATAAATATTATACTTCAGTTTCCACACAACCACATAATATATCGTAAGCCTTACCAGCACCTTGTTTTCGTATCTTCCGTTCGTATGTTTAAAGATATTTATTGCCTAATAGCACCCCATGTACCAGTGTCGCAGCGAAAATTAGAATCTCGTCGTTTTACAAAATAGCTAAGATATTATATTGTTAAAAGAAATTGCAAATTAAATGGTAACCAACCATACAATCAACTTTACGCCTGTTATATAAGGATAGGCAGATGTGTATTGCATTCATATTTCACCAGCTATGATTAGTTTTCATGTAATAGGGTTTAAGTTCATTGTTATCTATCGCATAGTTAGGACTTTCGGTAGCAGTAAGGATTGCTACGGAGAGTACCCATTAAAAAAAACAATAAAAGCTTACTTAACTCAGGTATCAAAGCCTTACGAGATTTCTTCACATTAAACTTCTATGTAAGCTTGGAACTCTACCAATGGTAGAGTCATATGGTATAAAGTGCGCCTTGACGAATGCAATCTTAAAAAGTAGGTATATAAATTATTTACCTACTAAATATGTTTGAATGTTTGTAAAGTCCCGCGCGACAAAGGTATTCCTGCAAGTCCGAAAAATACAAAAATAAATTGAAACCTATTGTGCTAAGCCAGACATAATTGAAAACCTATTGAGTGTGGCCGTTGGTGTTCTGCTGCAACACAATAGTTTAAAACATATACTCGCTATTATAAGCAGAGAAAGGTTTATTTGCCTATAATACACCGTGTTCCAAAATGTCATTTTTATACAATCAAAATGAGCAATCACACAGTCCGCTTAATGATAAGTGATTATTGTCGCTTGTAGAACAAGGGTATACTTGCACGTTGGCGACTCTTTAAGAAAGAAGTCGCTGTAATTCCAGAGCAGCAGCGCAATGAACAAAGATACTGGTCTTCTCTTCTTCCAGATTTAACGAAAACGAAGCTTTTAAGGATCTCACCGAGTACTAATTCCCTGCTGGTCGTTTTGTAATACGACTATATTTACAACATGCCTGCGTCACCAATACCGCAAATTTCCTCAACATCCATTTCACATGGAAAATCCCGCTATTATACGCCATAAACCGTTGATTACCCATAAAAACCACATCAACCATTTCTAATAAGGATTATTCACACCCGCAACGAATTTCTTTAACATCACGATGGGTCTTTATAGTAATCCGAGATTTAAAATCAGTTTTAATACCTAGCTTTGCAGAAGCGCAGAAGCCTGAACGAACAAGTCATGAAATCTTAAGATTAAGTGAGAGCTTCACTTTATCTTATAGGAACAGCGGACACTGGTTGAAGTAGGTTTTTACCAGATTTTACCAGTTAAAACTAGTTTGTAGGAGCTTAGCTTAAGTTGGATGTTAGTTGGTGCAATTTAAGAGGTTTGAGTTTTAGTTTTTAAGGAATTGAAGTTAGAAAAAAGCGAACTAAATTTTATGTGTCCTTATAAATACAGCCTCATCAGTTCCATGTCAAAAGTTGGTGCCGATATTTGCGCTCAGAGTTCGGTTTCTAATTCGGGCAATAAGCCGTGGCCATGGTAATAATCACGGTTGGGTATTGGGATTATCTATTAGGAAATTCTCAATGTCAGCATTAAGTCTGAAAGAACGCAACAAGCACATCCTATACCTCAAACAACATCGGTTCCTAATCTCACAAAAGTCTGTGACAATACCCTGTAATGAATTTACTGATTTATGCACACTGTGTTGAGCGACTTGTAAATTCCAAACCAAGATTAGCTTGAAACCACACCAAAAAAAAGAAAAGTTCCTCCATACAAAATATTCACAATTTCTATGGCAGTGTTTCCCAACGCCATTGTTAAGACTAGCCGCAGACGGTGCTTTGAATTAATGAGCAGATCGCTCGCTCGCGGCCACCCTTAATTAATAGCTAATGAACGCTCCCCCCAGCGGGATGTACAGGCGATGTTTTACAAAAATCCCCAATACTTCACTTTATAAAATAAAGTGGACTGCTTTTGGTACAACATTTTTTTGTAAGGATATTTTGTGACCATTAATTTGGAGGCATGGGCTTGTTAAGGAAATGAAGGTCTTGATAGTTAATGACGTTAGAATACAAATCTACAGTATTTAAACAGTTGTTAAAGCCATCCCATGGAACAAGGTAAGCAGATGCTATACTGTAAATATTTAATAGCTGACTGTTTCACTAACGCTGAGACAATGAATGCGACTGCTGTGCATGAGGTCCCGGATCAGGCAAAGTGTTATTGGGTATTTTTGTTAAATTATTCGCAGTCTAGGCAAACGGTAATAGGCCACTATTACGTAGGACCTGAAAACCATAGTTGGAGAAATGTAGGCATAACCCGCCTCTGCTTACTTTTTCGGGGATATACCTAAACGTGAGACTATGTATGTATGTTTAGTAATAGACAAACCAGATTTCAATCTTATACCAACCAGTACCCACCACTTATGGGTATAGTTATTTCTATGCAACACTACGAAACCGCTGACTATCCTAAAATAAGGGGAACCTTAATTAATTATTAAGGCTTTTAATATGTGGTAACTGTAATAGGCAGAATGGTGGTATCACAACTTACAAGCTCAGGAACAAACTTCCTGCAGTAATCTAAGCCCAGCACTATGACTTGCGTTTAATTGAAACGAGGTTTTTGAGAGTACTACTATTACCTTCGCTTGAGAGTCATCGCACGTAGGCTTTAAGCAATTTCCTTCAGTCATATCATTCTTCCATTGAGCACTGCAGGATGGATCGCTGAAGTAGTTTCAGTTTTAGCGATTTTCTCACCATTCAAGGCAGCGACTTGGCACATCGTGATAGATTTAGTCGATAGGACCCGTTGCTTCCCCCGGGTTAGCCCGATAAACCGTCTCCACTCCCCTTTTTCCTGCAAAGAGATATGCGTATATGGCATTAGCAGTGTGAAAAACAAAGTCTCCTGGCATTTTAAAGTCCGTGAACGATGGCAATGAGAAAAATCATGTCATAGTCCGATTGACTGAGAAAATTATCAGTGCTGATACCAAAGAGATAAAGTCGCATGACCCCGACTCAAGAAGACTTTATCTTCTTAACAAGAAGTCAGGATCGCATATCCCTGGTAACTAGAATAAATTGTGACATTTTAAATTATAGCGATAAGAATCCTTCACATAAGAAAACACCTAAATAACATTACGTGTTAACATCAAAATCCGTTTATCCGATTTATTATTAAATTCTTCATGAGTGTGTTTTATTAAATGGCTAGCTATATTATTCTATCGAAACGAACTCGACGTAGATGAAGCCCAGTACGTTTATTTTATAAATATCCATCCCATTAACTTACTCTCTAACCATTAGCTGTTGAAATATTGGTTTTAATAATAAATTCAAATGCTTTGGAAAAATGTACGACGGCGAATAGCTCGCTTTTAAATCAGAAAGTACTTTTAAATCAGAAAGTACTTTTAAATCAGAAAGTACTTTTAAATCAGAAAGTACTTTCATGTGTATGGACGTCACAGTGACTTACGTAGCCACATCTCTGTGTTGAGTTTGGTTTGATGACCCGACGAGACAGAAAGATTTCTAGTTAATTGGAATTGTATACACCCACAGATGAAGCTACAATTTTTATTAGTTATTACATTTACAATATATTTAGGTACATTATTAATTTTAAAACTGATTATTTTTTTGTATACACTGCATTATGTAAATAGACTAAATGCAAAGTTTGTCTTTTCAAATTATAATAATAATAAGTAATATGACACTGATCATAAACTGCCCTACTACTCAGCTCGGCTCTTCTCTCAAAATCCTTAAGCCATAGTCCACCACGCTAGCCAAATGGTTGGCAAACTTCACATATACATATTATCTTCGATATAATTCTCAAACATACAGTTTTCCTTTATGGTTGAAGCGAGCTATAATTACCTATTAAATACGTATATCACTTCGGAAAATTGGAAAATTGGAGGTGCATGCTTTGAGATCGAACTTAAGACCTCTGGTTAGCAATAACATGATATGATTTAATTTTTTAAAGAGTATTCATTTAATTACCTTGACGGCCTCGATGGCGTAGTGGTCAGTGTAACCGACTGCCACGCCTGAGGTCGCGGGTTCGATTCCCGCACAAGTCAAACATTTGTGTGCATGAACACGGATGTTTGTCTTGGTCTGGGTGTTTGTATGTATTTACAAAAAAAATATATATGTATGTTTATCCATTGTCTAGTAGCCATAGAACAAGCTCTGCTTAGTTTGGGCTAGATGGTGTTGTGTGTATGTGGTAGAATATATTATTATTATTAATTTCATCTAATAAATGGACGAAGAAAACTAAATGATTAACTCAAATGACATCTTCCATCTTCTAATTAAACGCTATTTGCCATCTTAAAAGCTTAATTAAATCAGAAAATGTTAACTTAAAGCATATTTGGACGTTATTTGGTATCCTAAACGTTTAATTATATCTATACCAACCAACTCAACTCTCAACAGCACTTATTGCTAGTGGAAAAGATTTATTATATCGTGTTAGTGTCATTACTTAAACGTAATTTTCTGTTTTCATGTTTGTGATCACTAGCGTTCAAGTAGGTTATTATAGCCTATGTTACTTTTTTTTTGTTGCCATTGGTGGCAGACGAGCAAGTGGCCCACCTGATGGAAAGTGGTAACCGCTGCTCATGGACTTCAGCAATGTCAGGACACAGCAAAGCCGCTGCCTACCGTGAAAGAAGAACTCTCTTTAAACCTCGTTTGAAGAAGGACATGTCATAGCGCTCGGGAACTTGTAGATAAAGTAGCTTTCAACTGGTAAAATAGTTTAAGTTTATTTATTACGAACAAAAAATACAAATTTTGCTCTTTATAATATTGGTGTAGATTTGTTTATTCACAAATATTTCAAACAAAGAAAATTCATCTTTCCAACCAATTTCAACACAAAACTAGAGAGGTGGACACCAAGATTCACAAAGTGATTTGTACATTTCAAAAAGTAGAATCTTCTATTATCGCGAAGGTACGACGCGACGGTATCCAGGATATGCAACCGCGCTTCCTTCCTTGAAATGTTGGATATTTCTCTTGGACCACTGAACTTTGCAAGATATGTTAAATGTTTAGATCTCGTTTAAAATATAGCCTGCTTTATTCCAGCGACGTGGACACTATGCTTAGAATTGGACTTGTACTTTGTTTATATGTAAAGTTATTTGAAACTAGCTTTTGACTGCGGTTCCGCTCGCGTTAATCTAGATTTATATTCCTTGGAAACAGCACTTTTTCTGGATGAAACTCTATCTCTATTTCATGATGAATTCAAAATAATATTATATCATATTATATATATATATATATATATTTGTATTATTTGAGAAAATAAAGATTATTATTACTTATTATTATTAATAAAATAATATTAGAAATGCAAGTGTATTTGTTTATTCGTAACGCTTGCACGCCTTACCTACTTAACCGATCATCATAAAATTTCCCACACACGTTGTCAGGGATACAAAAAAGGACGTCAGGTATGTTTTTTCCAGAAAAAGTACTGAGCCCGAGGGATGACAAAATTAACATAACCTACTTTTAGGCAAGCGAAGCCACACGCAAAATCTAGTATTGTATATCTATAATCTAACTATCTGCCGCCTTTCGATGTAGGCAGATACTTCGTATCTCTACGGGTTTCGTTCACCCATTACCATCAAATTCCTTTTCCTAAAACGTCGAATGCAGGAGTTAATACATAATCCTTTCGAAAGTTTGAGTACGTGCTGCAATATTTCTCACGTCAGTTATTAAGCCGGCTGCACACGGCGCAACGGCGCGCAACATTATTCGTTCTACGTGATGTGTGTGCAAGTAGCCTGTGTTTTGTTGAGTGTTTATGAGTGTGCAAAGTTTTAATGTTTCACAAAACAAAATCGAGGAAACATTTTAGGTGGATTAAAAATGTACTTAACCATATGTAGTCTCACCCCCGAAGCGTCTACCTCTTTGGTGATATCGGGGTGAGACTATAACTGTAAAGGGGTGTTCTACACTGAAATGTCAGCAACTATGGTTTTAAGACCCTCGTAGTTGGAGGTATGCCTATTGTCATCTAACAGACACCGTTTGTGCTCCATGCTGCAAGTCAGAATTTCTTGACAAAAATCACCCCTAACACTGCCATACCGAACCCGAAACCTCATGCAGATCAATATGGTCCTCAGTACACATATACACATTGCTCTACCGAAATAGTCAAATACATATATATACACAGCTCCAAACACCGCAATGCTACTGAGAGTAAAGGTACTGACAAAAAAAAGACTGCCAACCCAGACATCGAACTCGATACCTCATAACTAAAAATACATTGCGCCTCCTATCAAGTGGAATTTAAAGCATATCTGGCGAAATCTGGATGTAGTAATAGTCCTACTAACTCTGACCTTGGGAGAGCCACGCTTCAGCACGAATAGGCCGGCTCGACCGGAGTGATACCACGGCCTCACAGAAAACACGGCGTGAAATAGCGTTTGCGTTATTTTTCGTCGAGTGCGTGAGGGTACCGGAGGCTCAACCGTCCCCCTCCCCTTCTGGTGGGGGCAAATTTAAATGGAACGCAACGCACTTCTGACTCCTCTGATGTTACGGGTGTCCATGGGCGGTAATCGCTTACCATCAGGCGATCCGTAAGCTCGTTTGCGTCCTACACCTTAAAAAACCCCTCTATGTATGGTCAAAGAACATTTGACGAGAAAGTAAAGTTACAATACGCAATCAGTACAAAGACTAATTTACACAGATTGAATATTTTATTTCTCTAGTGTATAGTTAAAACTTACAGACGATGAAAGTTTATGTATATTTGCATAAGAATAACACTTTGCAGAATATATATTATTTGCAATTTTAGTTTTGAAAAATAACATCTAGCGTCTAGACGCTTGAAGTGAGTTTGTTACGTTTCGTAAGGTGTATTGCAGCGACCTACGTTAAAATTAAGCTGTCTCGGTGAAACAGCGGTATTGAATGCGACTAAACACACACCACTAGTGCGTATTTGTCTCGAATATAATTCTTTATGCGGACGCTCAGATGATCTTGAGATTTTTCATGATTCATTCAAAGTGTTTAAGCCAAAGATAGTGCATAAAATGCTGTGCTAGATCTCGTTGACTGTTGTTGTTTTTTTTTTTTTACCTTTCTATTTTGTAAATAATAATGATGTCTTGTTAAATTTGTATTAAGTTCTTAATTTTTGTTTAATTTTTATTCTTTATAATTCTGTACAGAAAATGTTGTGTATATCTATAATAGATATATATGTAAGTTTTTATATTCAGCTTCTTATGTGAACCGATTTTGTATATGTATATTGTTGATGTACCTTAAAATAAATAAATATCGGATTTGATTGCCCGGTTGGCCAGTGCTTCTCAGTCTTCTGTCAAGATTTTGTCAGTAGGAGAACGGAGTTTAGATCTATGACCGGTAGACGGCAAATAAGGCTGCTTAAATAACACTGCGAATGATCTGTAGGCCATGTGGGTGAAGTCATGGGTATAGTATTGTTCTTACATAATTTTATCAAGTTGTTTTAAATTACTAATTACTCATGAAATGATATTGCTTTTATATGAGTATGATTTTTTGACGATTGCAGTAATTTGAGATTACATGACTTTATTGAAATATTCGCATACACGTTATTGGGTAGGATATGTTTCACCCAGAAAAAATAACTATTCTTAAGAGGTATAAATTGATTGACAAAATCTAAATAATGTCAGCGAAGCAGCGGACAAAACCTAGTTACATATTAAGAAAACTTTGTGAGGAAACCTACATGTGACAGACTTCTACATGATATTCTCTATAATATACGAAGTCTCCCAGTCTACACTGAGACAGCGTGGGCATGAGAACCGTTCGTCCACCACGACGAACCGTTCTCATACTAAAAAAGACGGCTGTATCCTGTAGTGATACAGTTAATAAATAGGGCTTATAATAAATAATAATAATATTCTATCACATACACGCAACACCATCTAGCCCAAACTAAGCAGAGCTTATAGGTACTATAGATACTAGACAATGGTTAAACATACATATATACTTTTTTTGTTTAGTAAATACATACAAATTATACATAGACGGAGACGTTCTGGATAAAGGCCAGGTTAAGAGCAACTTAAACCGGCGAGCGTGTATGAGGAATGTTATGAAAGCGAATGAAGCCAGAGAAGAGAAGTGTGTCAGGATCGTATCAAATGGAAATCCGTAGTCTCTGCCTACCCCTCTGGGAAACAGGCGTGAATCTATGTATGTATATATGTAGAAACACCCAGACTAACAGACTAAGACAAACATCCATGTTCATGCACACAAATGTTTGTAATAATATAATAATAATAAAGTTTATTGACATTAAAAGATACAGTCATTTGAACACATAAAAAGTATACAAATAATTTTACAGTTCACTTTAGACTTGCGGGAATCAAACCCGCGACCTCAGGCGTGGCAGTCGGTTACATTAACCACTAAGTACGTAACTATATTTGACTGCACGGATGGCGTAGTGGTTTAAGTGATCGCCTCGCCGCTGCCGCTGCTGTGAGTGTTGTGGGTTGGAATCCCACATGGGACAAAAATTGGTGTGATCCACAAATGGTTGTTCCGAATCTGGGTGTCTATCGTGTCCGTCGTTTGAATGTTTGTGAAGTCCCACGTGACACGAGAATTAGTCTTAGTGCTGGAGTTGTCTTAATAAAAGACAATTATTAGTATACATTATATCCTATAATAGTTGTGCCCGCGGTTTCACCCGCGTTTATGATTACTGCGTCGCCTCCTTGGGTCGTAGCGTGATGTTATATAACCAATAGCCTTTCTTGATAAATGGGCTATCCAACACTAAAATAATTTTTCAATTCGGATCTGTCGTTCCTGAGATTAGCGCCTTCAACCAAACAAACAAACTCTTCAGCTTTATAATATTAGTATAGATAATCAGTATAATATTTTAATATCTCATTCACGGGAGTACTCATTTTAGTTGACATTTTACGCATATTTACCCACACATAAACGTAAACTAACGTACTTCATTCCTAAAATAAATATACAATTGGCGTTCTGTATTTTTGTGTATTGCGATACATTTGTGTTGAGACATAAAACAAGCTGTGGGGTCAGGGTAATGTTACGGAAAATTCGCTTGTGCCGAGAAACTGTGAAACATCAGGACGCTGGCAGAATGGATGCTTAGGAGCGTATATAAAGAATAAAATAGATGTTTTATGTGAGCTTCGAGATGGTCTTGAGGTATATACGTACGTTATTTTTTGTTTGGTTGATGTTAAGAAAGATAAATAGTGATAGTTTCGTTTGATGAATTGGCTTAAGCGAATATTCACTGTAACGTTATTATCGTTAGAAGGAAAGCAACATATTTCTTTGATTAATTTACTGTAGCAATCATAATCACTTTTTTATTTAATAGTATACCTACACAAAGGTTTGTACAATAGCTGTAATAAAAGTATAATAATTCCAAAGTGAGCAGATTCAAAATATTCTGCTTTGAAAACAAAGTGTTTCATTAGCACCCTCAAACGTAGCAGCCACAAGGCAAGTGCCTTTTTTACTTAATAATTGACATATAATATGTTAGTGCAAACATGATTTTATGTCAGAAATAACTTAAGCATGTTGTTATATTGTATGATTTATCGAGCAATAACATCTAACGACACGCATGCAAACTGCTAAGTCAAACATTCACTATCTTGGACTGTGAATGGCCCAGAGTGCAGTAGCGACCATGCAATACATATAATAAAACATATTTGAACCAAGAACCGCACAACCAATGCCTCCCAGCTCGTCACTGGGTTCCACCTCGCAGCTATCGGTTACATTACCAAACTCAACCAACCAACCTCATGAGTGAGGCGCCTTTGACGCGCGCACTCCGCACGCTTAATCTCATAGCCTTGGACGTGGACATATTCTGCTGTGCTCTGAGTGAATTCAAAAGGATATCTTCTTTTAAAATTTGTTATAACAATTTTTAATATTGCTACAATATCGCTTTGGGTGAATCTTGTAAAGATATTTGTATGTCTGTAAATAAATAAATTACAATCGTTGACCGCGACAGTCCATTGCGCTTCAACGAAGAATGCTTCTCCATCAATATCATCATCACCTGCACGTCGCTGGAGGCTTCGCCACCAACCAGATTAAGAATCCGTGGCCTATCAGCTATATAACTGTTGTATGAGATGGAATAAATCTTTGAAATTAACGTTATGCAAGCTTATGAACACAAACGTCAAACTTACAACACTACTCAGTTATCAACGTCGAAGATAAATAAAAATTCTCTAGTCAAGAATTAAAAAAATCTGTATCTTAACCTGTGCATGAGAGGAAATAACAGACTCGCTTTCTCTTAGGTGGTACCTAAAAACATAGCTGACTCTGTCCACCCCTTTCGGGGATAAACAGTTAACCTTACTAATATTATAAATGCGAATGTGAGTTTGTTTATGTGTTACGCTTTCACGCCTTAACTACTCGACCGATCATCATGAAATTTCACAAATCAGAGATACAGAAAAGGATACCAGTTACTCAGAAAAAAGTAGGTACTGTTTCCAAGGAGTAAAAATTTATTTGCAAAATCTACATTAAAGTAAGCGAAGCCGCGCGCAAAAGCTGGTGATTCTATGTATGTAACGCTAAAACCTGTCGACTGAAGATTATAACATATTCAGCTTGTAAATCAACGCAACATTATTAAACCTTTAAAACATACTAAGACAATTTCTTAAATAACGGAACCATGAATTTATAAAACTTCCCAGTGAAATTCGACCGGGAACACCTGCATAGCACCTGGAGTGAAATCAGCGAAGCGATACGTGCACGTGACGACGCCAACACGACAAATGTTACTTACATTTAAGATTGTACGTGCAAATTATTCGCTGTTATGTGACGCGTAGCTGAATTTTGAATAAAATATCTTATGCCTATTTATTATACGATGATATATAAGCAGTTTCACGCCTGAATAATGAAGCCTGAACAGGTAAGCAGAAGCGTATCCCTTTTGCTGCATATAGAGCGCGTACTGTCTATCTGGTTAATTGCCAGACACCGTGCTGCTACTTACAAAATTTTTTTTATTGGCTTCTCCCGGTCTAGGAATAATTCCTGTATCGCGGTCGACTTTACAATCATTCAAACAACGGACACAAAGAACATCCAGACACAGAACAATCATTTGTGTAAGCAACCAAATTTTGTCCCGCGTGGGGATCGAACCCACAACACTCGGCGCGTTGGCAGAGGCGAGGCGGCCACTTAAACCACTACGCCATCCGTGTATTCAGTCAGTGAATATTTAATCTATATATTAATACGTGAAGCAAAAATGTTGTACCCTTTTTTACGAAAATTGCGCGGACGGAGAAGTATGAAATTTGGCACAGTTAAAGTTTATATGGAGAAGGAGGGGCGAATCCTACATACATACATAGATTCACGCCTGTTTCCCAGAGGGGTAGGCAGAGACTACGGATTTCCATTTGCTACAATCCTGACACACTTCTCTGGCTTCATTCACTTTCATCACATTTCTCATACACGCCCGTCGGTTCAAGGAGCTCTTAACCTGGCCTTTGTCCAGAACGCCTCCGATCTGATCGAGAAACGTTCGCCTAGGTTTTCCTCTTGCGACTGTTCCATTCACACTAGACTTATAAACTTTCTTAGTTAGACTTTCCATATTTTTATAAAATATGCATTAGAAATACACTAAATTAATGAAAACACACTACACGCACACAACCATGCATTTGACACACGCAGTCGAATCGCGTTTCGTAGTATTTCGACATTGTTCGTCTGACGTCGTACAATTTTTTGTAACTATTTTTCGTCTGACGTCGTACAATTTTTTGTAACTAACTAGGTTACCTATACCTTATTTATATGTAATAGAGAAAAACAGAAAACAAAGTAGCAAGCTTAGGAATTTTGGTCGAATTTTGACCACTTGGCAACCGCTAGTATTGTTAAACATTTCATATGTAAATATTTTTGAAAGGCAATTCTCTCACTTAATATAGTTTCTGTGCCGCGGTGAACTATACAAACAATATAAGTGGACACCAAAAATGTTTGTCCTGTATCGGGATTGAACATACAACGCTCGGCGCACTGGCACTGGCAGTGGCGAGGCGATCACTTAAGTGGTTTAAGCTACGCTATCTTTACAATTGAAGTAAAGTAAAGAAAGATCTTATAAATAAGGTAAATGTCAAACCATGACGCAAGACTATCCTATATTCTGAATATTGTTTAGACAGCAATATACTAAAATTTTCGTCTAAATATACCGTATGCATTACTCATCCCAGCAGTTGCCGCGGGCATCATTAACCACACTGGTTAGTCTACGACGTAGCTAAATTGCTACAGGATTGTAGCTAAATTGCTACGAAGACCGTCTTGGCGATCTACGTCGTATGATTACAGTTTATCATGAATATACATACAGGGTGCCGATCTAAGATCCTGCAATAAGTACTCCGGTATAGTGTTATATTATTTATATACCACTAAATTTTGCCCGCGGCTACGCTCTCGTTAATGAAGATTATGTCAATAAATTTATATCCTTCGGTAACAGGACCTTTTTCTGGAGTAATGGAACTCCATGTTCTTTTCTCTCCACACTCTAAGCATACACGTTGTGACGCAATGTATATGCAAAATTTCATGATGTTCGGTCCATTAGTTAAGGCGCGAATGAGTAACAAACAAACAAACTCACATTCACATTTATAATATTAGTTAGGAAGTTAGGGATAGGATTTTCATAGCTGTATCGCTACAAAAACACGAGACGTTGTAAGTATTTCACGACGATGAGGAGATGACGTTGCATTCATCTCAACCAGACGCACATACGACTCGCATTTTTTTGTACATTGACCAAATGCATCGTTACTTTGCCCTTTGACTCCAAGCTAGCTACCGTATTATCAGCGCGGACCGTCGCCCGCTCATTATCGGAACTGGGTATGTTTTAGGAAATCAATGGAAATTTTATTAAAAAGTTAGTACTTACTTTTTTGTGATATCTATCTATACTATCAGAAAAGTATGTCGTGGTCTGATTCACCTCTTTCAATATCGCAAATAAATAAATCGGCACCCTACTATATACACGATATAAAGACTAGCTGCTGTCTTGCATGCTATATACTTTCTCTTCTTTAAATAGAGAAGCCATCATCAAAAGGTTCGACAAAATCTCAGTAAAATTCCATCCACTTCTTATTTTCTCAAAAGGAAAATTATTTCTGATACAAGCTCTCCACTGCGGTTTCATCCACGTTTATGATTAAAGCTCAGCTACCGTGGCTCACAGCGTGATGGTAAATAGCTTATACTACGGTGAAATATTTTTTAATAATTGGTTCAGTAGTTTTAGAGTTAATTAATTACTAACAAAACACAATTATTTTCTCTTTATAATATTAGTATAATGAAACTCAATCGTCTAAAATATTATGTGACTATATTACCAAACTCACAGCAATTACACGGACTATTGAGAACGTCTTACTCAGTTGAATGCTAGTTCCTTACTGCTGAGCGATCTTTCGCCGAGAGAGCGACTTATTTTTCCCCTCCACAATAACCCCACTATTTATAAATGATAGTTGGCTGTATTGCCAATTGAATAAATAAAAACTCCCGAACAGAATTATTAACAAAAATAAAAAATCATGACATTCGGCCATCCGATACGATGCTACTCCTGGAGCACAACCTCAACTAAAATCACTCAGTTTTCATTATCACACGATCAAGATATGGTGTTAGCAAGAATGAAAAGTATATATCCACTTCCCTATGCATAACAGAGAAACATCCCGACCATCGAATTTTAAACAAAATAAAAAAAATGACTATTGAAGAATTGCTTTTATACATTAAATGAATATTGTAATTTCACACATACTTTAAAACGAAATGTCTATTAGCAATATAATAATAAGTACTGTATAAAATTATACAATGTATTTATATTTAATTTATCTTAACTTATGTAATTATTAAACTGGAAATTGACATTGTTTATAATATTTTTTTTTATACAGTTTCGATATTATTTATTTCCTTCGCATATTTATAATTATTGTTCCTATTGATAATGAATATTATGTCTATTAATTATTGTTATTTTTTTTGTACTATCTAATAACATTCGTAAATGAAATCAAAAATAAATTTATTCAAGTTCAGGGCAACATTTATGAATGTCAAAGATACACAAAATTTTTTTTTGTGAATTTACATTTACTGCCACGTTCAGCAAGGCAAGGGTGTAGGGCTCATGAGAAGAACGGGCAAGAAACTCATGGCCACTCTTTTCAATCGTCAAGTTTACAATAAAATTTTGTTCAAATCATGACTGTACGCCTACTATCTTATCTTATCTTGGGGCCAGTCAGTGCAGACCGGTGACACTTCGACCCAGTCGGATCATTTGTGTCGACACTCTCCCAATAACGACTGCCATAGATGTTCATGGCAGCCGAGACCGACGGCTTAACGTGCTCTCCGAGGCACGGAGCAGGCGATAATTGTCAATCAATACGCACATAATTTCGAAAAGTCATATAAATTCCAAAAGTCAGAAGTGCGCGACGTGGGTTCGAACCCGAGACCCTCTGCATTGCAGTCTGTTGGTCTCCCCACTGAACTATCGCTGCGTACGCCTACTAAAGGCGAGGTATGATGTACCTTAATCTTTGTAACATCGTCTGTAATTATGTCTCATATGCATACGAATAAACTTCTACTTCAATGTCATCACATCACTTCAACGTCATCTAACCATCTCAATGTCATCTAACCATCTCAATGTCATCAAACCATTCAAATCTTTTCACCAAATTTATTTCATCAAACCATTCCACCAAATCATTCCATCACCAAATCATTTCATCAAATCATTTCATCAAATCATTTCATCAAGTCATTTCATCAAACCATTTCATCAAACCATTTCATCAAACCATTTCATCAAACCATTTCATCAAACCATTTCATCAAACCATTTCAGCAGACCATTTCATCAAACCATTCCATCAAATTATTTTAACAAATCATTTCAACAAATCATTTCAATAAATCATTTCATCAAACCGTTTTATCAAGCCCTCATAAAATCATTTCACCAAATCATTTCACTAAATTATTTCACCAAATCATGGGTCTTTATTTAAGGCTACTTTGACCTCTAACAATTTTCTCAGAAATTTCGTTTGCACCATGATCAAATTGAAGGAACAGAACTCTTTTATTATCACTTGTGTGTACCTACATAAATTCACTTCTAACCTCACAATGAAACCTCATACATAATAATCAAAACATACATGTACATTATTTAAACAAATCCCAATACCAATATGGTCTTTACGAATCCAACATCGTCATTGGGTCAAATAGCTGTCAAAAACATATCAACCAAATATTTCTATCTGTATTTCACATTTCCTAACATTCATATCAATCATAATAAAATACTCATACCCATACCTCACTCTTATTATCACATCTCTATATCTGTCCTATATCATGCATCTTATTTTATGAACGATACCTAAATGCATTCAAAAGATAACAAAAAGATTTTTAATATCGTTCGAAAACCTATACCAAAACCAAACCAATATACAATCTTATTTTAAATCATTGACTATTAATATCATTCAAAAATTATGTCAATATTCTAAGAACTCCTTCAAACAAATTCAATCACATGATTTAGTGTAAAATTTCATTACCTCTATTGTTTACATAAGTTACCGATGTCATGCCTGATGCCTCCCTCTGATAGCATTATGTTCTCATGCATTCATTTCTAATAACGGTGTCAAATTTTTAAAACGATACTTTTGTAAGAAAAGTGGACTTGATTATGCAGCTATAGTTAAAAAAAGTTAAGTCTGCTAAAAAGCAAAAGGCACACAAATATAAAAAGGCATATTAATCAAAGCATACTTGGCTAAAGCATGAGGCACACATAACCTCTCCTATTAGCATGAGGCACACAACCTCTCCTATTAGCACATAGATACATAGATTCACGCCTGTTTCCTAGAGGGGTAGGCAGAGACTTTGGATTTCCATTTGCTACGATCCTGACACACTTCTCTGGCTTCATTCACTTTCATCACATTCCTCATACACGCCCGTCGGTTCAAGGAGCTCGTAACCTGGCCTTTGTCCAGAACGCCTCCGATCTGATCGAGAAACGTTCACCTAGGTTTTCCTCTTGCGACGGTCCTATTCACACTAGCCTTATAAACTTTCTTAGTCCTTCCTCGTCCATTCTTTCTACATGTCCAAACCAGCTTAACATATCCTTTTCTATTCTTGTCACTATATCCACTTTCATGCCTATTAGCACGAGGCACACATAACCTCTTACTAGCACGAGGCACACATAACCTCTTAGTAGCACGAGGCACACATAACCCCTTAGTAGCAAACGAGGCACACATAACCTCTTAGTAGCAAACGAGGCACACATAACCTCTTAGTAGCAAACGAGGCACACATAACCTCTTAGTAGCAAACGAGGCACACATAACCTCTTACTAACAAACGAGGCACACATAACCTCTTAGTAGCAAACGAGGCACACATAACCACTTAGTATCAAACGAGGCACACATAACCTCTTAGTAGCAAACGAGGCACACATAACCTCTCTTAGTAGCAAACGAGGCACACATAACCCCTTAGTAGCAAACGAGGCAGACATAACCTCTTAGTAGCAAACGAGGCACACATTACCTCTTAGTAGCAAACGAGGCACACATAACCTCTTAGCAGCACACGAGGCACACATAACCTCTTAGTAGCACGAAGCGCACATAGCCTCCAAGTCAAGTGGCAATAGCCTCCAAGTCAAGTGGCAACAGCTCATCCCACTTCTGAAATATAATGAAACTCAATCGTCTAAAATATTATGTGACTATATTACCAAACTCACAGCAATTACACGGACTATTGAGAACGTCTTACTCAGTTGAATGCTAGTTCCTTACTGCTGAGCGATCTTTCGCCGAGAGAGCGAGTTATTTTTCCCCTCCACAATAACCCCACTATTTAAAATTGATAGTTGGCTGTGTTGCCAACTAAATCAATAAAAACTCCCGAACAGAATTATTAACAAAAATAAGAAATCATGACATTAGTATAGATAAAAGTAAAATTATACCAGATTTAATCCCTGTATCATACATAATAAATACCTTGATTTGAAATATTTGCCCACTGTTCACACATTCTTTTAAATCCCTTCGAATTGCCGCATCCGTCCGAAATTACCGCAGTGCCCTTTCTGATAAAAAAGTACGTATACACACGTTGAAGTAAACATTTTAAGTTATAAACTACGAAATAATCAGCCCATGTAGCAGAACGACCACATGATGATCTCGAGAAAACCGTTTCTTTGCTTTACTAAGTAACCTACGCCACATAGAAACTTAACTACTTAATCAGCAAAGTATAAATACCGAAGAAGAAATTTATGAGTTATTGCTATTCAAGATGAACGCGACCTTAATATATGTTTATGTCAGAGAACCCATTATTTTAAACTAGGAAAAAGATGACCTGTAAAGCAGGCATGATCCCTCTACTAACCATGTCGTTATTTTACCAGTAAAACTATTCATTACTTGTCTTACATTAGCAAACCTAACTAATATTATATAAGGATATATAAAGTTGTTTCTTTGTTAACCTTTGACTTCTTAACTACTTGATCGATCATCATAAAATTTCGCATACACTTGTCAGGGGTACAAAAATGAGTTTAGGATACCTTTTATTCACAAAAAGTACTTGTTCTCGAGGAATTGCTTGTTGGAATATAAACGTGAAGCTAAAACGGTAGCTTCTGTCTGTTCTAAATGTCCTCTAAAACCTTAAGCAAATGTTTTGCCTGAACATTATACTATACAGGATTCATGTAAAACATGTAATTCCCGGCGCGAATACCACCATAGCTCATTCTTGGCAATCACGAGTAATCACCCATTTGTACCGAATACACAAGTTTACAGCACAATATATGAAAGCATTTAAGTGATACGGCCAACTCTTCTCTCGAATAGTTTCGCTAGCTGTGCATTTGACCATCCAGATTTGGTACTATTGGAACTCACGCCACGGTTTGATGTTTTTGAAGCGGTTAATAGAGTCATTATAATCTAATTTTCTAGTCTAGGATAGTTTAAGACTGCGCCGAGCGTAAGACGTGGTTGGACTGAATGACAGACCTCGATATTCAAATCGACGCGCGGCTGCCGTAGTAAAATTGTATGGAGGATTTGAAGTGCTTTTTTGATAAATATGTATCTTTATTGTCAACCAATAACTTAAATATTTGGGACAGACAAATTGTAATATTACCATTTATGTTTCGTTTAAGCTGTAAAATAGGATATATTTGTACTATTTAGTGTATAATCTAAAAAATCACTTAATACGAGCTTACGTTTTTACATTTTTCGTGCAAATTTGCTTACTTTTGTAGGCGAAAATATGAATTATTTAATGTTTTTAACACGGATTAATTGTAAACACATTCACTGTTATGGTAAATGTATATTTTATATTTGTATTAAATAAAAAGTATTGATTTTATCAACTTAACTATGACCGCTTGTTTTGACACATTTCGCTCGGCGCAGTCTTAATCATGCGGTAAGTTTGCTATTATCTTTGACAGCAATTGACACCTTGTACTTTGATTACCTTCTTAGGCAAAGTGGAATTTGGATATTTTGGTAAAGGTGCTTAGCAAAAGCGAATAGGTTCGCCGTTACTGCCTATTATGTGGAACTTAAATGCTGGTCAAATACAAGTGTGAAACCTTAGCAATCTTTGAAAATTTAAAAGCGTCAATCTATGTACATATTTACAACTGTTAATACCATAGCCAAAGAAAAGATACACGACTAAGAGAACCCATTTCAAATTAACATTTATATTAGTAACCAGTAATAAAATTCCTCACGTGATAATCTATCGAGTTCTAATAGTTAGATCTCTAGCATTAGACGGTACATTAGTTGGTGGGCTAAGTTTAATGTTCGTCGCTATAAACATACCCTGATGTATTTATTGTACCGAATAGCACCTTTATAACAGCTCAGTAGAGGATCAGGTGGTACCAAGCACTTAATGTGTGTAATAAAAGATTATTTGCGCAAATGACTTTTAGAGGTGAGAATTTCTGTAATATACGTGTTGGAGTTTAGGATAAAACTTGCAGGATTACTCTGATATTTATTTTCGTTCTATTTACATGCATACATGTTGATTCACACCTGGTTATGGTAGGGTAAGCAAAGTTGTCTCACAACTATATTTCATTAGACACGTTATATTTTCCACGTAATGCAGGACGAGTCTTTTGCTGGGTGCATTCCCGAGCTTCTTGCAACTACTAAGTTGTTTTTTTTTGTGAAGATCCCTAGATTACGGTAACCACATACTACGTTTTCCTGTTCAGTGGAATAAATAAACAAGTTTAGTTGTGGGTTTGAATCCCAGTTGGTGACGAAAGACACTGTACACGTTCTATTTAGAAAACAAAATACGGCAACCTGAGATTGCCAGAATTCGCTAATACTTATGGGTTAAATAATAATAATGTCAGTCCTGTATTAAATTGTCCCACGACTGGGCACGGGCCTCTTCTCACTGTGAGAAGGGTTAGGCCATAGTCCACCACGCTGGCCTAGTGCTGGTTGGCAGACTTGACATATTTTCAAGAACACTATAGAGAACTCTCAGACATGCAGGTTTCCTCACGATGTTTTCCTTTACCGTTAAAGCAAGCAATAATTAACTATTTAATACGCATATTCGTTCGTTCGAAAAGTCAGAGATGCGCGCCTTAGGTTCGAACTTGAGACCTCTGCGTATGTTGAAATTAAACTACTATATACGGATTTTATCGCGTTGTTTATTTGACACTTTATTACCTAGGATGCTTCGCGAGGCTATTGAAATCAAAATCATCCTAATTTCAATAGAGAAGATGGTTGGAATGTACCACCAGCTTGGGATCCAGTCATTCAAATAGTCAAACCCAAGAAGAAGCAAACCACAGCTAGACTTCATGATACTTTGAGCTCATTCTGCGTAAATAGAAACACCCATGATTAAATTATGTTCGGGTACTTTGAAATAACTACACTGGAACATCGAGACACCTGCCATCTTAGTCTCCCCGTGACCATGGCTGCTGAAAAGCAACCGAAACTTCGGGGAAAGTGTAAACACAAATATAAATAGTATAATAGTATAGTAATAGTATAAATAGTTTTAATAGTTTCAATAATTTAATAAGCTTAAAAATTTGTAAACTTTAATAGTAATAGTAGTGTAACAGTTTTCAACAATTTTGTAATAAAGTGTCAAATAAACAACGCGATAAAATCCGTATATAGTTGTTTAATTTCAATGAATAACATTCGCGTAAACAGAAGACAATACCTCTGCGTATGCTTTGTCACTATTGACAAAGTATAGAATATCGCATATAAAGCACGGAAACTTATCTTGAACATGTAAAAGTTGAAGTATTTAAACGTACTAGCGGTCGCCTAGTGGTCAAAATTCGAACAAAACTCCTAAGCTTGCTAGTTTGTTTTCTTTTTTTCTTTATTACATTTATATAAGGTACTATTTATTGTAATAAAGAAAACTTGTTACTATGGTTACAAACAATGGTAACCATAGCTACAAAGAATTGTAAGACGTCAGATGAACAATGCCGAAATACTACGAACGCGATTCGACTGCGTGTGTCAAATGCATGGTTGTGTACGTGTAGTGGTTTTTCATTAATTTAATGTATGTCTAATGCATATTTTATAAAAATATTAGGATTCTCCCCTCCTTCTTAACTAAATTCCATACTTCTTCCAAATTAGAGCTAAATTACATACTTCTCCGTCCGCGCAATTTTCGTAAAAAGTGGCACAAAGTTTTTGCTTCACGTATTAATATACACATAAATAAACCTTGCAAGTTATTTTTGCAATAAAATCTATACCAACGTCACATCACATGATTGGATGACATAGAAAAATTTAGAAAAAAAATTTTAAAAATTTTCTGTATACACATCAAAAGCTTTTTACAGAGACTACACGTACCATATTCGTCCATTTAGTAATAGCTTGACCGCGGGCTTGTCGCCTTCGCCTATATTGAAAAATGGAGTCCACAATGGTCTCACAAAGTTTATAAAGTCTTATTTACATGCAAATCGGTCCACATAAAAATTGTATTAACAGAAATAAAACTTACTTACATAGTTAGCTTAGTGACCTAAAATGAATCTTAGCCTCTGACATTACAGTACGTAATATGTTTCTATTTCGATTTTGGAGATGTTACTTTTACGAACGTAAATTATCCAGAAATTATAACATACTATTGTCATATCAAATGTAAATTAAATGATGCCCGATTGTATATTCTGGCAAGTAACGTTTAATAAGCCAACATTTTGTCCGACCCACAGACTTAATCAAAATGTCAAACTTATTTTTGGGACTTTTTTAATTGGATGTGGAATATTTTGTTAGGCTACGATAAAACCTACCCTTCGTAATAGATATATTTTTGCGTAACAAAATATTACTCAGATATATATTAGTTTCGTTTTATACAGATCATACGTAATGTATATTTGAATATTAGATACGATACCATGGAAAACTTGTTGTTACTGCGATAGTTACTATTAAAAGATAATATGCCGTAAACTAATAATACAAGGTTCTCCACATAAAACCCTTATAATGCTGTAATGTCTCTACATTCATACTAACATAGAACGGGTGTGGTCAGACTGCTAGTCCTTGCAGTTCTACTCTATGAACATGTTACTTACAATTGTCTAGACAGAGTTTTGAAAACCAAAGCATAAATGGTTTCGAACATCGACGATCAGAGAATTTTCGACTACGACAACCTTTTCAAGCTATTGTTGCTACGCTTAACGTATAATGTGTAGAATGACTTCGAAACAATGAACTTATTAATATTATTTTACAAGCATTTATTTATTTTCATTTATTAGTTTACCAGTTTCGCCCAATTGTTTAAGATTAAATTTGGCACATATTTAAGTTTAAGGAACAATTTACTTTTTTGCTTATTCTACTGTGATATTGAAAGTGGATAATAGCAAGGTTAACAGCACAGCTTTATAAAGGCTACATACATCAGAAAAAAACAGAAGACAAAACGTTGTTTGGCCACGAATGTCTGTAAGCTACTTTCTAAGCCATGTGGCTCCGGGGGAACACTTATATAACCTATGTGACTTACAACAATAAATAATCCTATCCTAACTAATATTATAAAAGTGAAAATGAGTTTGTTAGTTTGTTACCTTTTCACGCCTAAACCACTGAACCGATCATCCTGAAATTTTGCATATACGTTGACAGGTGTCCAGAAACGGACATAGGCTGCCTTTCATCCCGAAAAAAAATACTATTCCCGAGGAAAACAATAATAACGTTCTTATGATAATAGATGGCGCCACGTATCTTTCAAATCATGATTAAATTCTATTATTACAAGCAGACTACAACCCGAATTGACTGTCAAATTCTAAATTAACGCGAGCGAAGCCGCGGGCAAAAGCTAGTAATAAATAAAAACGTTTATTTCTTCACATACAGGGTTTTACATTAAATCGTCTTGGACCCCCGTTTAAGCTATAATTTGCTTGTACTAGGGGGTACAGCTCTTCCTTTGACTTTAACATTAGTAAGTGAATGAAAATTTTGAAAATATCTTTGTATGTATATAACACATTGATGTCAAAATATCAGACAGTCATTTGAATTTAACAAAAACAGTCCAGTGTACAGAAAACAGTAGTTTAAATCACGGACACATTTTTATCGCGTTTTTCCATCAGAAATTGAACAAAATCTGTCATTTCAGACGGCAGGCAACGGAGGCTAAATAAAATCTGTCAATCAAACGGTCTCGCTTGCGATTTGGTTGCACACGACATAAAACATTCTGTTTTGAGTGCCACGGACGGACTGTGGTCCATGCAAAAGATGCAGGGAACTGGAAACAGCAGTAAAAAAAATTATTAATAATCGTAAAATATACAGGGTGTAAGGGACGGTGTACCGAAAACGTTGCACAATCGTTTGTCCATAAGTACACAACTGAATGGAAATGTCAATTCAAAAATGAAACGTACGATTAAAGTTTTATGCTAGTACATTGTAATTTACACTACGCAATGTATCGCTACCAATGCAATGTGTCCGTCCGCGCTATCGTATCGCGCTTCCCGCGCACCAACGCTACGCGCGCTCACATTATCTGACGGAGCCCGGATCACCTATTTTAGTGATCTACTACAATAATAATGTAAACGTTGTGACTAACAATCGGATTGTACAATTTTATTATTGTACTTACAAAAAATTTGAATAAACTGAATAACGTCTTATAAAATTATTCTTATACGCACATTTCGTTAATGTTTGTGTAGGTAAAAACAGAAAGCCAAATGTGTTTATAAAATAAAAAGGTAGTGTGATTTACGATAAATTCTTTGAATTAACAGTAAATTGTAAAAGTAATTAAACCTTACCTTAAGATCTCGCGGGCCTCATAAGATATGGTTCAAAATGGCTGCCTCCAACTTGTTCACAAACTTGCGCACGATTGAGTGTTTCGGCGTGAAGGCGAGGCATCATGGAGGGGTCTGCGATAATGTCAGCTTTCAACTTTACAAATGCTGCCGTTATACGATTCCGCATTTCGTCCGCAGTAGTGCACTCACTGACGAACACTTTTTCCTTGATATAGCCCCACAAAAAAAAAATCCAGCGGTGTTAAATCAGGTGAGCGGGCTGGCCACGAGTGGGGCCCGAATCGCCCAATCCATCTCCGAGGAAATGTGTCGTCAAGATATTGGCGCACTCTGAGCACGACATGCGGTGGCGCACCGTCGTGTTGAAACCAAATTTGAGGTTATTGAGCAAGCGGCAAATCTTCCATTTGATCCCATTCTGCGGCAAGGTCGGAACGTAACTCATCCAGGACAGTTGTCAGGTCTTGCTGTAGAAAATCCAAGTATCGGGGTCCGTTCAAGCGCTCCGGTAAAAAGTAAGGCCCTAAAATTTTGTTGTTATAGACCCCCGCCCATACGTTTACTGACCAACGCGTTTGGTGACCCGTTTGTTGGGATGCATGTGGATTACTTCGCGCCCAAACGTGCAAGTTACGTCGATTCCACATGCCATTCCGAGTAAACGTGGATTCGTCAGTCCAGATTATGTGGGATATAAAACTTGGATGTTGCCGCTGCTGATTCATCAACCACCTGCAGTATGCAATACGCCGAACTTGATCGCCAGGCACGAGAGCTTGCACTTTATGAATACGGTACGGTCGTTGTCGATCTCTGCGTAAAATTTTATGCACAGTCCAGTGCGATAGGCGAGTTCCGTGGTTACGGCGCAGAAGTTTAGCGGTGGTTCGCGTACCAAGGTGTGGATTACGGTGAACGGCATCGAGAATTATCCGCTCAGTGGAAACTCTAATCGGCCTGCTGGAACCCTCCTGATGCGGTACTATGTGTAAATTATCCAGTACTCGTTGATACGTACGAGAAATCACACGACTGTCCATAGGGTGACGAGCGTCAGGATACCGCTGGATGTAAATGCGAAGCGCCAACGAAGCATTGCCTCGTGCCTCCCCGTATGCCATGAGCATTTGTCCATATTCACGTGCACTAAATGGCTGACTCATTATTTATTAGGTACAAACACAACTTTGTAGTTACACAAAAAAGTTATAAACAAAACAAAAACGTTAACAAAATGTTATGAACACAGTAAATAAACACAATTTAGTACACAAAATAGTAAACACTCGCGAATACGAGAGATTACGTCAAGTACTTTCGATTCCTGACAGTAGCGCGACCGAACTAAAGAATTCAAAAATAAATTTCTTTTGCAGTTGTAGTCATATTAGATAGGGATGAGATACATCTATCTAATTAAATAAATCCATAGTCGATAACTCTCATAAAATATTTTTATGAGAGTTATCGGCTATCGATTAATTTTATACTTATACATAGTAATAAACTGTTTATGGCTAATTCTATTAACAAATTTTTGTTACAGTTTTGTATTTTAACAGTTAAGTAAAGATTTACTAGATTACATTACATTGTATGAATCGCTGTGTACAAAAAGCTTTGTTTTAAAACAATTAGATGGTCTTTTACATTAATTATTATTAAAAGTGATTAAATAAACTCATACATGTACATTTACGATACGAAATATCAAAACAATTAATATTTTTTTACATTTAAAATGCAAATGGGTATTGTAAAGTGATAGTAGTATAACATTTAAATACAAGCTACTTTAATCCTTACAATCTTTTCAATCTACGTGACTAATTTAATAATAAATAGTGCTAACACGTTCATGTAACCTTTACTTTTAAAAGGAAAACAACTATTTTATTTATTAACCTATACCGCTTTGTTTAATACACTTTTTTCGATATCGATCATTGATCATAGATCTTCCCTAGTTCAGTGGTAGTAGGTACGATGCGGGCGGGTTTTTACACAGCACACTATTGCCGGTGCGTAAAAAAACTTTTTTGCGTTGGTCATTGCCTTGTCCGCGCAAGATCAGCTGATTAGTTCAACTGTGTTTATTTTGTATGTTTGGATTACATAGCTGTTTTTCGGTATTATGTAGTTTTTATTGATATTATTTAGTATAATGGGTCGTTTACTCATTATGTAATCATAATCAGTTAGAAAAATGTGAAATTTTGAAAGATAATTCGATAATTTTCCGGTGGAAAATTCCTACGTTTTCCAACTCAGAATGATAGTCCGAAGCTAGTATTTCAGTTTTCGGTGAACCGTCACTTACACCCTGTATATAAAATATCTAGCAAAATAATGGAAATACTGCGGTAAGAAGTTTTAGGTGTTAGGTTGAGTAATACGAGTAGACTTTCTAAAATCATATAAAATACCTAACCCAAATTTACTGCATCCATAGCGTAATGATTTAAATGGTAGCCTCCCCGCTGCCACTTCATCGAAGGTCAGGCTTCGATCTACACACGAAAAAAAACAACAATAACGTTCTTATGATAATAGATGGCGCCACGTGTCTTTGCAATCATGTTTGAATTATATATTACAAGCAGAGTACAACCCGAATTGATCTTCAAATTCTAAATTAACGCGAGCGAAGCCGCGGGCAAAAGCTAGTATTATTATAAAATTAAGAATATATCATATTATATCATACTTAATCGAATACTAGATTGCCCAGTGTATCGTGTCAACAAAAAGTCGCAATCAGCAAGACAAGGTCGCACGTTGCTATCTTTTAATGTTCGATGATCTCTTACTTGTCGATTATAACTGTAATTTTAATTTCTGAGATTCGTTATTCTATTTCGAATATATTACAAGAGATGTATTTTATTACTACAGAATGGAGCTTTTAAAACCACCCAGGCATTTTTTTGACTCATTTTAGCTGGAAGCAAGAATATACTCACGCGCACCAACCCTAGCTGAGTTTGATTGCTAGGGTTGGTAGAAGCGAAAGCCTGGAAAGCTGCTTTCTGTAGATGAATACCTGTCTAAATCGCTTCTGCTTATACCTCACACGTTCCCGTTACGCAGTCACCGCGTAACACAAACGTACGTCGGACGCGCATAACGAATGTCCAAACACTGAATAGCTGATGAACAATTTGCATACACGAATCGCTATAATGTACTGACACCGCTATATGTGTAATACGCGGACACGGTATTAGTGGATATATCTGCGAAAGAGTCATAGAGAGCAGTAATAGGTATGTGACGTGGATACGTGACAATAAAGCTCATACTCTACGGTAGGTAAGGGATGAACTGTTGCTATATGGATGCGATATGCTGTGTGTGAGGACTCGGTTCATATTGCCGGGTCAAAGGGTAATTTGCTTTTTCTGTCTTTGCAAATTTAAATCAATACGTGATTCGAATAAGACATTCAAAAGCATGGTTTACATAATTGCAGTATATTTGGTACGTTATATATGAATGCATTCGAAGTTTCTAAAAATGCGAACGACATTGGTCACCTATGCTCAAGACCAGCCTATAGCCTAGACTATCAAAACTTTATTACGTTTTATATGAAGGGTACTAAAAGTGAATCCGTTACTCTCAGTGAAATATCGAAGTCAGCAACGATATGATCTCTGTGAAATCCACGAAGTCAAAATCAAGGATATTCAAATCTAATCAACATTCCATTTTTACTATCCTAGAAAGGCAAGACTGCACATATTTTCAACGTTCGCTATACATTATTATTATTATAGATCCATCTTCAGACTAATTGGGGTTATGTCCCTTAACCTGAAAATTCATCCACGTGTACGTTACTACGTCATTCAACAAAAAATGTAATATAAGCCCTGAGTAAGACAGAAATATTTTTGTTTTTATAGTACCTACAAATCTGTGGATGAAAATGGATGCTAAATCCATGTCAGACCGGTAGTGATAGAGGCAATATCCTGTCGAGCCAGTTAGTTAAAACAGACCTTGTGGGAACTCCATGAGGATATAAAATAATTCTAGCCCTTTGATTATCTATAGAATTAAACTTTTAAATGTAAACCGTGATACCGCTGCAACTGTTATAATAAAACTAATACAACTGTATTAGTTTTATTAAGAATGTTATTGGTTGATTAAAAGAATTCTTCACAAAATTTGTCTGTCAGTCTAAACTTTTATGCAATTTTAACCTAAATGTTACATGAAAATAAACGGCTCGTAAAAAAATAAACCGCTGTAAAATTTATATGATTATAGCTATTAACCTTAAAATGCATAGCGTTTAAACTTGATATATGATATAGAAACAACTCGAATCGATTTTATATGCCTATGTCATTTGTGACACAATAATCCACCGTTCGTTCATATTCAAATCATTGAACAAACTTGACAGCGTGAAGGAGTTTTTTTATTAAATTACCTACATAATAAATAAAAATCCTTGTTTTTAGCTATATAATATCCTAATACAGTTATTTTAAATACCTTTAATATTAATTTCAATGTGTTAAATGATCTTTTAAAAGTAGTGTCTCTAAAAATCCCAAACTTGTGGTCACCACCGTTAGAACGGACGTTAGTGCTATTTCATTGATTGAAATGTCCTGCGTTTGAATACTTCACATATGTACATACTACATACTACTATTACGTATACACACAAGTTTTGTACGTACGGTGTTTTTCTGATGTTTACGTTTTATAAAAACGGGCTATCTAAAAGCTAGAAAAAAGTATTTTAGCTTTTACATAGCCCGTTTTTACCGAAATATCAGCCTACACTCTTGTATAGGATGATATTTTGGTACCAATCAAAGCTTTTGCTTGCTTATTAAAGAAATAAATATGAACAAGAGGAAAATAAAATTCCTGTACCTCCAAGTACTAATATGATCACTGGTAAACACCCTGGTAGACTATATAGTTCGACAAATGCGTAATCAAGTAAAAAAAATTAGGGCAGTCTTTGGGGACTGCCGATAGAAGTGAAAACTTTAATCCTTGATCATAAATACTTCTTTATAAACAAACAAAAAAGGTGCAGGTTGGATTCCTGATAGGCGTTATTAAGGGGGTCAATATTTCGTTATTTTTTGCGTAGGACGCACCATTTCTGAGATATTGTTAATATTCTAAAATAATTCAAAAATGGAAAGCGTTGAAGCGTGACGATGACGAAGCGTGACGATGACGCGAGTTCTATGATTTTTATTCACCCAAGAAGTGCTCAACGCGCCTAAAGAAATTTTCACTTCAAAAAGAAGAATAGTAACCACAGACAAAACGATAACTAGGTATACACAATAGCCTTCGATATAATAGACAGCACCATATAATTGTGCGTGCGCTATTTCTTAGACCACACAAAGTAGGTAAGTATCGAATATGTATTAGAATATTATTCGTACGGCCGTTTGCAGGCCGTATCCTCACACCTTCGTCATATTAAGAGCGTTTTCGCCTCGTAACCTAGTGGCAACGTCACAAGTGTCATATGTTGAAGTTATAGGCCAGGTTAAGAGCACCTTGAACCGACGGGCGTGTATGAGGAATGTGATGAAAGTGAATGAAGCCAGAGAAGTGTCAGGATCGTAGCAAATGGAAATCCGTAGTCTCTGCCTATCCCTCTGGGAAACAGGCGTGAATCTATGTATGTATGTATGTAAGTGTATCATAGATGCGGAATTTAATTTTATTTGTAATTATTTTACTTTGTTAAAAATAGGTGTCCCCGTGGCGCAGCGGTAGTGAATGCGACTGCTGTGCATGAGGTCTCGGGTTCGAATCCCGGGTCGGGCCAACAAAAAGTTATTGCGTTTTTCTGTTAAGAAATCTCAATACGAGCCCGGAGTTAGAAAGTTGGCGGTGTTAGACACCCCCGTGCCTCAGAAAGCACGTAAAAACCGTTGGTCCTGCGCCTGATCTCTCTCCGGTCGTGTCGGATTATCCGTCCCATCGGATCATGAGAGTTAGGAAACAAAGAGTGCACTTGTGATTGCGCACACACTTATGCACTATAATATCTCCTGCGCAAATGGCCAGTCTCCGTTAAGATTGGCCGCCGTGATCGAAATTCAGTCTCGAAGACATTAATTAATTAAAAATAGGTTGAAATTTTTTTATGCCTCAGGTATTTGGAATGTGACAAGACGTGGAGGTGTCTCCATAGAGCGCCTTGTGGTATAAGGAAACCTCGAGGGCAAACGAGCACGTGGTAGATAGCCTATGCGCTGGACCGACCAAAGTAAGGCAGCATTAGACAATGGTCCCTTGTATGAGTGCACCAGAAAGGCAAAGGTGCGTGAAGAGTGGCGACGAATTGTCAAGCATGCTACACAACCTTAAAGATGACCACGACCACTCTGTCAAGAGTGAAACGACGTAGAAGAAGTATTTGGAATGTACCTAAAGGCGTAAAAGCTTTTAATGATTTACAGAAAATATATTTTCATCGTTAGGTTGCATACTACTTTCAATTAACCCCTCCGACTAATGTTCACGTCGTTAGTACAATGGGTTTGAAAGCCCTTTAATTGCTTTCTATTGCACTACTGAAGTGAACGTCGGAGCCGAGACCTCTTGATCGCATGTCCTATGACTTAACCTTTGGGCTAACTAAGCAAACATAATTGTGCTAGGAAATTATCCCGGTAATAGCACAACATTAATCGAATCTGCGACCGATCCTATCCAACGCAAACAGCCACTGAGCTCTCTGCATCAAAGCCTTAAAAATAATTCCCGCTGCCAATACCCCTATTTTTCTTTACCAAAGAACAGCGGTTGCTAGTCAAATCCTTTTTGCCCAGTTTCGCTGCCATATTTTTTGGTGGAACAACAAATCGATGATCGTCCATTGAAATGGTCCGTGACCCACATCGAGCAGACGTAATATCCGGTGGGACGTCCACCGTCCACCGGAAATTTCATCAAATCTGTCATACGTTTTGATAACTTATCGTAGGGAACTAATGTTTGCGTGCTATACATGAGATTTTTTGACGTATTGGGGACGATTATTGCTTTTATACCTGTTTCAAGTGGCTAGAGATATTACAGACCGACGGGTTTTGCTCCATGTTTACAATATAAAAGCGGCGGTAGCCTAATGGATAAAGCTTTGGACTTGCGATCGAGAGGTCACGGGTTCGAATCGCACCCATTGCACTACCGACGTGAACTCACTCCTAATACAAGGGTTCTAGCTTAGCTGGAGGGGTTAACAAGAATACTAGTCATTTGAAACCAAAATTGCTGGTAATCTTTTTTCTAAGAAAAAAAATTGGAGCAGTCTTTGGGGACTGCCGATAGAAGTGAAAACTTTAATCCTTGATCATAAACACTTCTTTCTAAACTAAAAAAAATCGTTATTTTTTGCGTAGGGCTCACCATTTCTGAGATATTGTTAATATTCTAAAAAAATAATAAAGCGTAGAATCGTGACGATGACGCGAGTTCCATGATTTTTGTTCACCCAAGAAGTGCTCAACGCGCTTAAACAAGTTTTCACTTTAAAAAACTACGTAAATAAGATACTGTTATGTTTGCCAACTACACTTCCAACGTGAACCCACCTTAAACACAATAATATTAGCTTAACTCAAGGGTTTCACACGAATAGTAATAATTTGTAACTTTTATAAAAATAATTCGGCACTTACTATCACGGGGTAGTGTGTTTGATATCTTCCAATTAGGTTATTGCTTTTAATCTATATCTGCTATAAGTGGCTAAAGATATTCTAGAACTACCGTCATGCTCCTCCATGTTTATAAAGTATGAAGGAAATAAGTTACTGTGCCAAACGTCTGGTCGGTAGATGACAATAAACTAACCCTTAGTGGTGAGCCTATTGTCGTCTTTCAGGCAGAGATCCCCATAGGAAGACAGGGATTATCTTGATGAGTACTGCGTGATGAAAATAAGCTGGAGAATATTTTACAAGACGTAGAAATATCATGCATATGTCTTCGATATGTAAAAAGACCTTCTAAAAGTTAATAATTTATTTTTTTGTATTACATATTAATCCACTTAATATATTATTTAAGCGACCGATCATGAAGTCTTGGTTTCAATTGTCGATTCGATTAAAGTTAGCTTTTAGTGGACTTACTTCTGTTACTGATATTTTCAATAGCAGCAAATCGTTTATAATTAGATAACTAGTTTCCTAATGCTGCGTCACAATAACCTACGGTGTACATCAATTTGCTACCAGCTAATCTAAGAACTTTACTCCCGATGTTTCCTCCTATTCGCTATTGTTTGTTTATTATCAATATTCAACGTCAATCTTAATTAATATTATAAATGCGAATGCAAGTTTGTTTGTTTGTTACACTTTCACGCCTTAACTACTCGACCGATCATCATGAAATTTCGCATACACGTTGTCTGGGGTACAGAAAAGGACATAACTTACCATTCATCCAGAAAAAAGTGATATTCCCGAGCGAAGCAGTGCCAATATTTGAAGGAGTTATTTCTAACCGGATAAAAAAGCATTATATTGTGTTGGTATAAGTAAAGATTTTATTTTTCGCCAACTACCCACAAAAGTTCAGCACACTACTTCAATAAAAGTGGTAACAGTTGAAGCGTATTCATTGTAGTCGGGGGAAGATTGGACGTAATCTGTACCGCGGGAGTTGTTGCTGAAATACTACCTCAAGCACCGTGAGCAATCGACGCCCAACACGCTTTGTTATACTGTTTGAGACTAAGATTATTCACGCAGACGTGCTAGTCTTTAGTCTTTGTTTTGTTATTACAAGAGCTTACGACTCACCACTTGGTATCAACTTGGAGAGTAAGCCTATGTCAAATGTAAATTTACTCTAGAAGCCGATCCGCTGCAAGCAATATCTAAGTACATATTTATCAAATAAAATATGACTTGGATGAAAATGACTTTAATAGGGTAGCTACAACTCACCACTTTTTTATTATTTACGTTTAGTAAGATACTCGTCACGCACTAATAACAAAATCACAGCTCTACAAACATGAATTTCTTTATAGTAAACTAGCTTTTGCTCGCGGATTCGCTCGCGTAAGAGTAGGTTAGGTCATGTAAGAAACGGTACGTTTTTCTTTTAACTTATCGTGTGTCTTATGAACACCCGTGTGGGCATAAGCTCCAAGGACGTTCCTTTAACTTTTTTTTGCTAACATTCAACGGGCCTATGTTACGCGGTGATAATATAGCTTTATAATGGTGAAAGAATTTTTTTAAATTAGTTTATTAGTTTTTGTGTTAAATTGTTACAAACAAACAAATAAAATCTTTCCTTCTTTACTCATTATAATATTAGTATAGATAAATATCTGACAAATCCCTTTTAAGAATGTGTATATTTTTATTTAATACCCTTTGTTGGTACTCATTTTACCAATCTATCTATATATTAATACGTGAAGCGAAAACTTTGGATCCCATTTTACGAAAATTGGGCGGACGGAGGAGTATGAAATTTCGCACACTTATAGTTTATACAGAGAAGAAGTGACGAATGCTAATATTTATATAAAATATGCATTAGAAATACATTAAATTAATGAAAAAACACTACACGCACACAACCATGCATCTGACACACGCAGTCGAAGCGCGTAACTATGGTTACATATATCAATATATAATGACATATATCAGCAATATCTTACAGGCAAACTTTGGTCGAATTTCGAGCACTAGGCGACCGCTAGTATTAATAAATACAATATTTGTAGACAACTCAACGCAGCACCAAATTTTCCATCAGCACCGTAGATGTTGTCACGAAAAATACCTGCGGTCGTGCAGACGACACGACCCAACCCTTCTCTTAAAGAAATTTCGACACTGATAGTGACATAGCAGTAAGTCTATACAACCAATACGCCACGAAGGAATTTAAATATTAATACAAACATAATTTGGAAACACTATTTATATTAATATTTTGATCTCGTGATTATCCTAAGGTATACCGCCGCCATAAGGAAAAAGAAGTATCTAAAAAATATTTCGATGTTAAGATTTTTTCCTATTTGGTATCAAAAATAAAAAAAGATGCATCTGCCAGTATATATACAAAAAATATTTTTTTGGTAGATACGTCTTATTTGACGGCAGTATTCTTTTTAACATTAATATTGGGATCCCCATTTAAGCCTGGGATTTCACTTAAATTAGGGAAGCCCGAATAGTGACCCTATTCTACAGAAGGTAACTCGAAGTAACTCTATTCGCAAATGAGCATCCGTGTGTGGTTTCCAAGCTTTTAAGAGGACGCGGTAATGTGAAATGTGTATTACTGTGAAAAAAGAAGTCGGCACAGCTTCTCTTTTTCTTTCTAGTTTTCCTCCAGGACAAGATGCAAAAGTATCTTGTCCTAGAGGAAAACTAGAAAGAAAAAGAGAAGCTGTGCCGACTTCTTTTTTAAAAAGCCGCTGATCTACGATAACCGCTAACCATTAGAAATTGTTTGCCACTTTGGTAGTATAAGATACCTAAAAAGTTACAACGATCTCCATCTAAAACGAGTAATAAAATTCAGCAGTAAATTTTAGAAGTACCACAATCAATATCGGTATTAAACTAGCTTAATACCTATCACCACAATGTCACATCTGTACATTAACGTTATCTATGCTGGACGGCGCAAAATGGTTAATATTCATGACAGTCTGCGGGCGGCGAGTGAAATTGCTTCACATTTTTTATATCTACCCGCCGAGTCTGGCACGCAGCCGTCAAACAAAAGTCTTCTGCTTTAGTTCGCGCGTCCGGCTGCATATTATCACTTTAACCGGAGCGTGGGGCTTTTACGACAATTTAGTTTAATCCACAGAGTAATTATTCATACAGAGGCATTAGCGGACATACTCTTTCCACCCCAAGTGGGCATAATTGTCGAATCCCGTCATTAGTGAGGGCATGAAATGAATCGCAGTCGTGTCTGTATCATGTTTTTAGTGCACGATACACCGATACTATTTGCCGCGATCAACGGAATAAATTCTGACGATTCCTACATACTTGTATGTATTCGTTTTTTAACTTTCTACGGACAAAGACAAGAGTTATGAAGCTTGTCTGTGATGCAGGCAACTGCCGCGGGTTTCACGCGTGGGCTAAAATATGTGCAATTTAATCATACGAGTTACTTTCGTGGGCAGTGCAAGTCGTTTTACGCGATCCTTACACGTGTCTTGTACAAGAGCCATTAACGTTTGTCGAAAATCATTTTGGATCTTAAGTTAACTTACTAACTTAAGACCAGATCCACGGAGCAATCCATCAATCAAGGCACACTAACTGTTAGTCTAGACTTCAAAATTGACACTTTCGCTTACTGCCTATAATGAACTCTTTAACCCTGGTGGGCTAATATATTCACTTACTCTGTTTTTCTTTTTCATATCTTTCTGTGTACAGTCATGGAATCACTTACACATGAATATTCGCGTCAAGTTTAACATTTTAAAAGATTGGTGAACTAATATGGATAAGGAGGTACCTAAATTAAAACTTACTTATTTATAATGCGTAATTAATAACTCTAATAATGATTTATCGATAATTATAAGTAATTAGTAAAGTGGTTTACAATGTGAGAAACCCTGAATTTTCGTGTGATTTGCCGGCCTTAGCTTACTCATGATCGATCGATACGATCCTTAACCTTTATCTTAATATAACACATGCCTTTAATTTTTTAACATAAAGAAAACCCATTGTGCAAAAGTGCACAGATCGAATTGTGCCGTCAAAATAGAGGGCTACAAGACATTAAATTCCCTAAACAGGTCAAGAAATTCCAAACCTCAAATTTAAACTAACATACTCACTAAATCACTTTAAAGCTAAAACTAATCACGTAAAAGGTTCGTCCGTCCATAAACAAAGTGGGCTGACCGATAAATTTTCACGTCTAGAGGCTCACGGTAGTTAATTTTTAATTCGACAGTCCACACTCGCAGGTCCTGCCCGGATGACGGTCGGAGCGAGACTGATGGCTTCTGTGGTGGGGGGCGACCGTACAGCTTAGTTATTTCGACTACCCTCATTTATTGACTACTCGTTTTAAATTAGATGTCCGAAAAGATGTTTCCTTTTATTTTTTCGGATGTTCAGGCGATTTAGCTGAGTAGGAGTGTTTGCGTACATTTTATATTGAAGGTTATTGAGTGGAATTAAAAAGGTTAAATGCGTATGTTTGTAGATGATTAGCTGTAGCTTTTGTTTAGTACTTTTATTTTAAGGATCTTTGTCTAAGAAAGAGTAACATCACCACTTGATAGTGGTGATGTAACTGCATATTCATATGTGCCTTTGCTGTAGGCTCGAACCCCATAAACACAAAAGTAATTATAGTATATCTGGTTATTCTTTTTGTAAGTTATAGAAATCCATGCTTTGTTTAAAACTTTGGAACATTCCTGTGCTCTCTAGATTATTATTTATCATGTGTATATTCAATACCCTCAAATGTGTCAAAACTTTTCTGTTACACATGTCAATAGTTGTCCAGTTAATTACTTATACCATAATGAGAACATTAGAGCACCGTATTACTCTAAGACTGTAACTTGTTATACTAACATTACACCTTAGGCATTACAACCCTTTCAAATTACATCAACAACTGCATCAGGCCTGCAAAATAAAAACTAAATAGACACCTTTTTTATAATTTTCACGCCCACATACTCTTAAAAAGTGCTAGAAAAACACCCCTAGCTTTTTACCCTCTTTAATTACAAGCAACCCCTAATCAGAAGACAGATCACAGGGTCCCTATTAAAATTCACACCTCATCCCCTAATTCGGGGGGTAAACATGAAAAACATTTTTTTTTCGCCGCGTCGCCCAACAGAAGGTACGGCAGGCGAAGGCTTCATGATTTCTCAAAGGAATGTTTGTCAGCGGCGTAGGCTGCGAACGCACGAGTTAACTTTTTGACTGGGATACCTTTGCAGACGTGATAAGAATCATAGAGATTTGGTTCAAGTTAAAAGCGGATAGATTCGTGGCGTCCTGGGTATAAAATTTACTTAAATGTTCTATGGCTGCAGTACCGTCATTAATTTAATGGCGAGAATTATGAATCTTGGTTTATCACTGATTTTATTTTCGCTATAAGAACATGTTCATGTTCATTCAACATGATTAACATCGCTATAGTCAGTGGAATAAATATCAAGCTGCGATAGATCCATAACCGCACTATTGAAGTTTCAAAGCAATTTATTAACGATCACAAGTTAGTCGGAGGAATGAAATATTATGACTATCACACCTCGTTTCTTCAGAATACTTATTTCATATATTTCCTGCTGTTAGATGACTTACGTGGCTAGTTTTATTGTAAATTTTTGCTTTTCCAGGAAGCTGCTTATAGTGATACAAACATAAAAAGTAATACTACTAATTAATTTACGATGATAATGTTGCTTTAAAACCTTCATTTATATTGGATTACCCATCTATCAACATTTTCTCCCATTTTTCGTATTTTAAAGTGAGGATTAAGATAAGCACAACGTTTAACGTTGTTTACTAACTACTAAGGCTAACTATTTTCTTTTTTACAGTTTCTGCCGCTCTTCTTATAGCTCAGGCCATACAGCGACCACAGAATCCTGTGAGTTTTTCCGCTCTGATGATTTTCAGCTAGATCTCTTGTTGATCTGAGAGAGGCGAATTTTTCGCCGATACGTGAATGAATTCACAAATGTTCTGGGGCAACGGCGTTTCTTGCCATTTGTCCATACGAACCATACTTACATAAATGTTAGCACAATATTCGCTACTTTCACTTTATTTGCTCGGTTCTGGGTTCGTTACCAGTATCAGCAATTTGCAGACCTTTGCTGAATTAATTTTGGCCATCTTGATCACAGGTTGAAATTGATAAAAGGGTTTTTGTTTCAATTTCGGATAGTTTGTGTCTTTTACTTAAGTAAGTAAGTATTATATTTAAGTTTCTCGCAGGGATTATCCAACTGTTTAATTAGTCACTTTACTATTTACTAATGCACCAATTGTTATGTCTTCTATTCCCGCGCAGAATTATAAATCTCTCTCGTTGACAGAGACCACATGTCTTCCATACTTGTTATTTAAACGTTTGTCAAGTTTGTCATGAAACTCGTATTCACAGGGCAATTATTCCTTTAACTTAATACATACTATATACAATAAGTCAAATTTCGTGTTGCTTATTTTCTTAGCAAATACTTTGCTCAATTCGAATCCGGGACAAGCAATATTTTATAGTCCAATTCTGGGTAGAACAGCGTGTAACAATAAGGTGTCATATTTAAAGATATAGAGGAATCAGTGGATAAAGATTAATCACGCTATAGATTTTTATGAAATAAATAGGATTTTGTACATAAGATAACGGACGTGAAAAATACCGATACAGCGAATCAAAGTCAAAAGTATAGCAGTTCATTTATCCATGGATTCATAACACTTGATGGTGCTCATGCCATACATCCGAAAATATTTATAGAATCGTGCAATCTATATTGTGTAAATTGTGTATATTTAGGGATAAAAATCAATTTCGGAAAAAGATTTTTAACGTGTACTTTTCACCTATAATCTACGATTCGAAATATGACTAATCCTTACTCTTTTTCCCTGTATACATTATGTTAATATTAGTATCAACTACATATAACAAAACTTACACGCAATTTCACCAAACATCAAATCATAATTGTACCGATGCCAATAATGTTTGAATGTCGCAAATTTCTGGAAGCTTCGAGGGCAAATGGCAGCACATCCGCGTATAATAAACGTATACAGAGAGACATAAAATCATAATCGTGGTTACAGAGGCCGCCTCGGTCCGTAGGGGACGATCTGACGCGGAGAGAAGTTAAGGATATACCATCGAAACGCGTGCTGGTTTAATTCGACAATTTTGCGTGATTTCTTGTCAAAAGTTAACGGCAAAAATTATTTAATAATTTACGTCACAAAGTAACATTTATGTAAGACAGAAAGAGAGATTGTTGAAGTTACTGAATTTACATTTGTATTATACTAGCTTTTGCCCACAGCTTCGCTTGCTCGGGAATGTATGAATGGATGAAAGGTACCCAATGTCTTTTTCTGTATTCCTGAAAATGTGTATGCAAAATTGCATAATAATTGCAAATCTCACATTCGCAATTAATAATATCAGTTGACTAAATAAATCATCTACAAAATAAGGGTTCATAGACTTACACTATGTGACAAGCAATCTTGTGGCAGAAGCTATCAGCTGATCGTGACCTTTTGGATTCAGTACAGAGTGATTGTTTGGTTCTGATAGTTAATTCTTAGAATCAACACGAAACCTTAACATGAGAAGGCAAAAGATTCGCATACTCCCACGTAAAACGTTAAGCATGCCAAAAAAAATGTGGTTCTAATACATGAGCTTATGACTCTTTCGCTTAGTGCCTTAATGATCGATCACGTGCATCCAACGACTTTGTCTAAGCCTGACGATTTACTTAGAGACGTCCAACGCTACGCTTTCTTAATCACAGTGGACATCAAAGAACAGCAAGCGTCCCTCGGTTGTGAATATTTTCACGTGAAACAGACTCTGCCTCGGGTCAGTACATCCTTTAAGGGGTAAGCAGAAGTGTAATACGCTCAGATTTCACTAGCTATGTGTTATACCCTGAGCTGGATTCGCGAGTCGGACATTTCTCAGTAGCCACTTGGACTCGGGCAATGTAACCAGAAAAAGGTGTTTACGGTACCACCTGTCTATAACTTCGAAGATAATATAGATTTATGCCGTTATGAATCTAACTTTCAAAGCTTACCATCGAGTTTGCTTGTCAGCATTCGAACATTTCTCCCTCAAACTAGACTCTATCGAAATTCCATAGTATGTTTCATGGTAGGGAGGTCATGTATCGCCGAAATTTCTATTATAATGTGAAGCAACATGGACCCCGGTGAGTGGTTACAAGCGTTCCTTATGAATAAAATTATGGTTGTTGATAATGTAAATCTTTTATGGTGAGCCCTTGTTTGGATTTTTAGAAGTGAGAGTGTTTTATTGAAGTGCTCAGTTTTCTTATGCGTTGATGATGTAACTTACTTGGCTGTAAATACGACTTATATATTTTATTTATTTATAAGTGCATAGCTTGTGCACTGAAGAGAAAGTCAGAGACTGAGGATTTCACTTGGTGCAATCCAAGCCCTTGCTTTATTTAGTCTTATCGCATATTTTATATATACCCGTCGGTCTCTTAACCTTCTTCAGAATGTCTCCGGTCTGGTCTGAATGTTCACCGAGGTTGCCCATTATAAATAACTAGCTTTTGCCCGCGGCTTCGCTCGTGTTAATTTAGAATTTGACAATCAATTCGGGTTGTACTCTGCTTGTAATAATATAATTCAATCATGATTCGAAATACACGTGGCGCCATCTATTATCATAAAAACTTTATTATTGTTTTTCTCGGAAACAGCAGTTTTTTCGGGATGAAAGGTAGCCTATGTCCGTTTCTGTACACCTGACAACGTTTATGCAAAATTTCAGGATGATCGGTCAAGTGGTTTAGGCGTGAAAAGGTAACAAACAAGCAAACAAACTCATTTTCGCTTTTATAATATTAGTTAGGATAATGATATCAGCCCTGTATATTATATCAACTGTCCAACTTTTGGACACAGGTCTCTTCTCAGGGTGAGAAGTGTTAGGTCTTAGTCCACCACGTAAGTCCAGTGCAGTTTAGCAGACTTCACATATCTTCGACAACATTAAGGGAACTCTTAGATCTCTCACATCGTTAGAGAACCTGTGATCCCTCACGATGTTTATGCGATGGTAATTATCACCAATGAAATATTATGCTTTTACTGAGCGAAAGCCATTTATATCACAGTAATTTCTTTACTCCTAGAACTGAAATACATTGTTATAAATGAATCATAAATAGATACACGCAGTGTTGTATATGTTATAGAACTAAGTGTTACAAAACCCAAAACCGTATTAACGGTGAAGGAAAACATTGTGAAAAAACTATGTTTTCCTTCACCGTGAGCGATAATAATTAACTATTTAATACGCACATAACTTCGGAAAGTTAGAGGTGGGATCGGGCTTGAAACCTCTACGTGGCAGTCCCAGGATATCCTACTAGGCTTTCGCTGCTTGCATTATTCATTAATATATTACGCATTAATTTTCTTCGTATACTTAGAGGCACTAAAATCAACTCAACATATACCTATTATATTAAGTAATACGTTGACAGATTGATAGCGTTAATTAACGATTTACTGGTAACTCAATATTATACCGGAGTAGGTCAGTCATTAATTAATTGAAATGGATATTGACTTTTAATTGGTTTACCTACATTTAAATGTAATAAGTATATCTGTAATGTTTGTTTTTTAAGTAGGACTGTATATGTTTTTCATAAAATGATTAAGGCTAGCTTCTGCTCGCTGCTTTGCTTCCTATGGAAAAGCATATCGGGTTAAAATGTTCATATACGACAATATCCGTTCGTGTGCTAAATTTTGTTCAAATTCGTTTAACGGTTTATGCGTTATAAGTATCAATGGTGATAAGTAACAAATATCCAAACATAGTCACAAATTTTTACATATATAATATTAATAAGTACTGCATACCTTTTTTTACTTGGGGATATGCGCCTAATGCATACACTCTATTTACCTTTGAGAGCTTGACGTTTTGACCAGGTTGCAAAGGTGCTGGTCAGAACGTCAACCACCTAAAATTAAACAATATGCATGATCGCGTTAATTCCATTATATATTATATTATACACACATCAACAGAATCTAGGGATATTTTATATTTCATCAAATATCTAAAAATCTATGAAAATTTTTCTGGTATAGTAAATGGTTATTTTAAGGTAATAGGTTATTTTAAAGCCTTTAATAAAAAATAAAAAACATTTCGTGATTTTTTGTTTTAAATAAAAATGTAAATATTTTTTTATCGCCGTAGAAAATTAGTATGTTAAAAAACTTAATTTCTTCTTATAAAACTATTATTTTAATTACAATTGAAGAAATATTATAAGATCTAATTATCAATAATCAATGTTGCCACCTCTTACATTAATAGAAATACCTACTAGATGTGTGTATATCATGCAACGCCAAAGCTAAAGTTAAGTTGGGTTAAAGAATTGAAATCGAAAGCTACTAACAGCTTCGGTATTATTAATTTTCTATATAATTTAAAATACATAGAACGTTTTAGTAATCCTATTTACTAGAAGCGTACATGAAGTCGGTTGATCCGGGAGGCGAGCCGGTCAAAAGGCACTCATATCCGGACTGCCCGGTCGAGCATATTATAGGGAACGTAAATCATAGGTTTTCACATTTACTGAATGAAGTTTTGAGGGAAATTAAAATTACGTGGATAGTTTTTAAAATATGGACATGTTTAAATATGGAATATAATATCTGGCTTATTCGTCGATAAGTTCGTGCTACATTTGCGATAGATTCGGGATTCAATTTTAAGATCCAACGCATTGGCATATACAGAGTTATTTTCCAAGGAGGATCTGGCCCTAAACAACGATAGTCTACACACAAACCAAGAATGTTGAGTTGAACACTAACATCTTGGGTTGACCTAACCAGACGGGGTGTGAATCAAAAAACCTCCACGTGGTACATCCTGGGCAACGTTGGTAATAATGCTCTTCGATATTGGCGGCGGCTAATATTCTGATACGCCTAGGGAACCCGAGCTATTTTGTTTAGTGTTTATCGGCTTACGTGGGCGCTTACGGGGGTCTCTCCACGTGATCCTCTGATTAGCAGAGGACTTGACGATTGACTGGATGGGATGGGTCTGAAGAAGAAAGCCTCGTAAAATATCTGGGGCTGTTAGACCGTTACGGATACTTAGGCGTCCTGCCCAGTCGGGCGGTTTCGGGGCGAGAAGACCAGCATGGACCCAACCTGTAATTCCTGAATTACCCTAAGTCCAAGGTTGTTGTAGCCGGGTGTGGGCTGTATGGCTGGGGGGGCTCAGCCATTAAGGCCACAAAAAACTTTTCATGATGTCGGTTAAAAATGAGAAACTACCGCAGGATGATACCGGGCGCTTAACGCCCGGTAAAGCCCGCACGGACATGTCGACATGACGATAGCCACAAATAATGATTTAGCCGAACAACGAATATTCAGCGAGGCTCTTGGCCGAAGCGCCAAATATTCGGCAGCCGAATATTCGGCAACACTTAGTACCTTTTGCGAGAGACAGGTTTAAACCTGCACTGCCAAAGTCCGTGTACAACATATTATCTAGGAATCGCTAAAGTCAAAATGGGAAATAACACAAATTATAGCCGCTGCAAGACGGATTGTCACTCATTTTAACGACTCTGGTATAGTATAAGAAAAGCTAAAATTCAGTCGTCAAGAACTTAATTTGCCAGACTACTAATTAGTACAAGATGTAAGCACACATAATAATTCAACTTACTATTTAATAGAGCGATTATTAGAACAGAAGCGAGCCGTCTCTTGGTACATAACTGACCATGACTCTTTAACACCTACTCAATTCGACTTGTCGATATCGATACGTAGATTATGTCGATATCGATATCGATATGTGGATATGCTGATATCGATATTGGTTAATTTCGATACCTATGTCGATATCGATATAATGATATCGATTTGTCGATATTGATATGTCAATATATCGATATTGATAAATCGATATCGACTTATCGATATTAACATATCGATATATTGACATATCAATGTCGGCAAGTCGATATCATTGCATATGCATGCTATGCATGCCATGCATGCTATGCATGCTATGCATACTGTGCATGCTATACATGCTATGCATGCTGTGCATGCTATGCACACTATGCTGCTATACATGCTATTTTGTTATGCTGCTATCGTTATGTCGATATGTCTACATTTATGTTAAAGAACAATTGCAACATTTCATATTCTCTTTGCTTTTTATAACGTTTTGTCAGCTGGCACATTTGTTGTTTCTTACACTGGACAAGTGCATTTTCTGTTCTCTAACCCTCATGATCCGATGGGTTGGTAATCCGACACGACCAGAGAGAGGTCAGGCGCAGGACCAACGGCCTTACGTGCTTTCCGATGCACGTGGGTGTCTAACACCGCCAACTTCCTAACTCCGGGCTTGTATTGAGATTTCTAAACAGAAAAACCCAATATATTTTTGTTTGCCCGACACGGGATTCGAACCCGAGCCCGCATGCACAGCAGTCGCATTCACTACCGCTGCGCCACGGAGGCAGTTAAATAATAATTGTAAGTAAAGGGCTTCTAAATGGACAACCGCCATAGCCAACAATGGTTAAAAGCGTAAGAAATGTCATGTAATTGTCCAGTTTCATAGCCGAGCAACAGACAAAATATTGCCGTGTTTTGCATTGTACAGGTGTTATTTCAGGCCACGTTACTGGCCATACATTGCAGAAAATAATGTCAATTTAGATTTAGAAGCACCATAATAAAATACTTTGTTATTATTATGTTTAGCCTCGAGCCATATTGAGAGGCCGTTGGACTGCCACGCTGATCCTTAGGCTGACCACTGAGTTTTCGAAGTTATATGTATGCTTTACCGTTAAGGAAAACATCGTGAGTAAACCTGTATGTCTGAGATTTCTCCATGATGTTCTTAAAGATCCGTCAAGTCTGCCAGCCTGCACTAAACCAATGTGGTGATAGTTCGCCATGCTGGCTTACTACGGCCTAACCATTTTCAAAGTGAGAAGAGGCTCGTGCCTAGCCATGAGACAGTTTATAAGGGGATTAAATATAATGACCACCAAAAATATTAATTGCGCAGCAAAATATGCTTACTAAAATATATCATAACGAGCACCTATACGCCTCAAATCACTGCATTCCGGCTCGGAAGGGTTAGGTTATGTTAGGTTCCTTCTTAAACCCACGCAAAAATAGACCGTCGACTTATTTTGATCTCTTTAAATATATTTTGCTGTGCAATTTGGTGATCATTTAATATTTTTGACTGTTATATTTTACTATATCTGGTGATAAGTTAAACATAAGCCGTTTATAAGCAGAGCTGATGTTATTATTATATAGTCTAATCTATACTAATATTATAAAGCTGAAGAGTTTGTTTGTTTGGTTGAACGCGTTAATCTCAGAAACTACTGGTTAGAATTGAAAAATTATTTTAGTGTTGGGTAGCTTATCTATCGCTCTATGCTATAATTACATCACGCTACGAAACCGCGGGCACAGCTAGTGGTATATACAGGTAGTCCGGTAATTAATGGATAACCTTGAAATATCTCATAGTAGAACTGATGGCCGTTCAGAAAAAAATATGAAAAGAAATCTATCCTAACCACTTACACCCTGAAATATGTTTTTTTTTAATTACTGTAATCTTTCTTGTACACAACGACCATAACTGAATGAATTCCATCGGTCTTTTGTTGTTTTATTATTAAACACTAATTATGCTAATAGATAGACAGTCAAAAGTATTACTAGCTATTGCAATTTTCACAATTTCTTTTTTATATTTTCCTGAACGGCCATCAGTTCTACTATAAGACATTTCAAGGATATCCATTAATTATATTACCGGACAACCTGTATAGTAAAACGATAAAGAAAAAATAAAACTAGAAATGACCAATCTAAATACAAAAATGTCGCACCTTCCTCTAACCATAAACTCAAAACACAGTTAACTCAACACAGAACAAGGAAAGGGGCGAAACTACATTTTATATATATTTTATCACTACCCGACAAAAAACTTCTATGAGCGTCGTTTGTTTACAAATGGCGCGAAATTTCTTTATGTCCAAACCTTTTTGTGTAAATAATACAGAGGGATTCTTTCTTACAGTAAATATTCCTTAAAGTTTATTATGAATCGCCTAAAGGAACGGCCGGTCTAACGTAGGATGTATATTTTTATAGGGCAAAAGTTTCACTCCTAATTTCGGACGATGTAGCATTTCGGTTTTACATTAGCAATCTTTTAGGACACAAGAGTAGTTTTGAAATTTAGGTAGTCATTGTATTTTTTTATATCATGTTTTGTTAATTAAAAAACATAGTTAAAGACACACCGAATAGAACAACACACAAAGAATAGTTCCTGTAGCGGTACAGGAACTATTATTTGTGTGATGTTCTATTCGGTGTGTCTTTAACAAAGTTTTTTAATTAACAAAACAACAATGATTTGAAAAATACAATAATTAAACTTTACAAACTTCACAACATTCAAACAATCGAGACAGAGAACACCCAGACTGGACATAATCATTTGTGAAACGCACACATTTTACCCCTTGTATGTGTAACTATGATTCGAACCCACAACACTCGGCTTAGTGGCAGTGTCCGGCAACCGCTTAAACAATGGTGCCAATTCTGTTGTCACAAAATTCTCTAAACTTAACTAAAAATCACTAAAATTTAGTTTAGTCCTGGTATACGACATTTCGTAATCTTAAATCGTTAAAAGTGACAGGATTAAACAAAATTTTAGTGATTTTTAGTTAAGTTTAGAGAGTTTTGTGACAACAGAATTGGCACTACTATCGCTGTTCACGCACCTGACTCACAAAGAAAGGAAGTCATAAAACTTTCTAATTGTTGTCTGCGACAAAGCTAATTCCAGATTATTTTATAGCCAATATATGCTTCCATGGGTTTCACACTATCCCCGATCAAACCTATACAAAAGCATAGATTTCCAAAGTATATATAGGTACATATACTAAATTTAGTCAAAATCAGTTCAGATATAAGTTTAAATGTTTATATCGCACCGTTAATAAAAACTAGCTATGCCTCGCGGTTTCGGTTACGTTTAATAAGTATTGCTTCGCTCCCATGGCTAGTAGCGTGATATTAATAAGCCCGAAACTTTCCTTAAGAATTGGGCTATCAAAAACACATTTAAATTAAAAAAGAATCATGGTCAGTTTCAAAACTATCAAGTAAAAGTTATCCGAAATATAAATCACATGCTGTCTCACTTTTGTTAGGTTAACCTAACAAAAGTGAGACAGCATGTGATTTATATTTCGGATAACTTTGAGAGAGATGGCGAGTCTTTTATCTTAAAGGCAAATGCTAGTTGGAGGTGCTTGAACAGATTAATCTCTTTAGAATAGCTTTAATAGATACGTTTGCTACTTTTAACAATAGGTGGCGCTGTTATAAATTACCCTAAAAATCATCTTTCTAACAAACCAAGCCGACTTTCACTATAAAAACATCTCAATATATTTAAAAGGCCGTCCTGTTATCTTTACCAATAAATGTCTAGCGAAAGTCCCCATCAATTACCTAATCGCGCCATTATTCAAGAGTTGATACGAAAAAAATACTAAAAGCCACAGAATAAAAACTTCTGCAGTTTGTATATTGATATGCTGTGAGTTTAGTTTTAGTCTGCTTAGATATTTTTGTAGTGGTGTTTGTGTAAACTTTATTCTCAGTAAAGAAAGTGTTTGCAGTTAAGTTAATGTTCAACTCAGCTTATTCTTAAGGCTTTATACTATGTAATAATTAATGGATATAAATAATTTTCTTGTTAATTTCATCGTTGATTTCGTAAAAGCCATCGATAGTCTTTTTTATCTCTTTAATTTCATTAAGTATTTCATAGATCTGAAGGCCAATATTATAAGGCTGATATTTTATTAATATAAAATGTGATCCGTGTGGAAATTATACCCACAATTCACCGCGCAATGGCAATATTGAAGTGACCAAAGATATTCTAAGGTTAGACTAGACTACTTACCACCTCTTATAACATTGTTCTTGCATACGCAAGAATGAGACAACGTATTATAATAATAAAAATGTCCTCCTAACCGAATTGCGGTCACGGCGGACATCGGGGACAAATCCACTCTCTGGTTCGTAACTCTCATGATCCGATGGGGCCGTAATCACGGACTCGACCGCAGAGATATTCTACATCTACAACTTCCTAACTCCGGACTGCTCCGGGCTGTATATATTATATTTATAATTATTATAATTATTAAATAGAAAATAACATTCGTATATTATAAATTCAAATGTGAGTTTCTTTGTTACACTTTCACACATTAACTACTAGACCGATCATCACAAAATTTCGCATGGTTTGTATGTTCATCCAGAAAACAAGTGAGAAACGGCAATGAATTGCCGCCGTAAATCTTAGAGTTAAAAAAATGGATCAAGTAGATTCACGTGATACCACGTGACCTTGAGGTCAGAGGTAAGGTCGTAGTCATTTCGGGGATGTCGATTACTCTTACGGTTCTTGAGTTAGAAAGTTGTAAAACAGACAGACGGACGGACCAAGCTGTTATATACCTAAGTTTTTTCGAACTCTAAAAGTACCGTTATCCTTTCCTTTCTTTTTTTTTTTTTTTTTTTTATCGTGGGGGATTGCTTTGACGCATACCTCTCCGCGGAAAAGGGGAGCGGAGAGGTTATGTCGGGCTCACCCGGGAGAAGATGGAATGTCCCGGGTACTACCGACTAAACCCACCACGGTGTGCCAGCTCGCTGCCTTGAGTGGTGGGTGGGTCGCTGGAACTGAAACTACATCAGTGACCCACCCAGCAGTGCCCAACGCAGGCAAGGAATGCCTGTGGGCGACGACTTCTGGGTGACGCCCCGGCACAACAGAGGACATCACTTCGACCTAATGGCTGACGGACGGGAGATCCCCGTTCTCCCGCCCGCGGCCTTCACTACGGTGGCATCAGGCGCGCATAGGCGCGCCTGCGATGCCCGGGCCGCCGGCGGCGGCTCGGATCCGCAAGGATACTTTCCTCACGGATCCGCTCCGCCGCTTCCTTCTGCGAGATAATGTCCTCGCAGAAGGATGCGACCGCTATCCAGTTCCTTTCGCTGTCGACCATGGCTTTAATCACGGCCGGCAGAGAAAGGTCAATACCCACAACGTTGATGAGTTCACGGCGCTGCACCGCCCAGGTAGGACAAGCCTCGAGCGAGTGCTGCGCCGTGTCTTCAATACACCCGCAGTGATGGCAGATGGGACTCGGTTCCCTCCTTGCGACCGTGTGCAGGTACTTGCCAAAGCAACCGTGCCCTGACAACACCTGCACTAGTCGGAAGGAAAGGGTCCCATGCTGCCGCCCTGCCCACCGCTCCAAAACCGGCTGGAGGGCCCCAACGGTTCTGAATCCAGCTAAGGGCACCTCCAGCCGCGCCTTCCATTTATGAAATACGCCCTGGCGGGCTCGGTTCGTTGTGTCAGTTAAGACCTCAAGGTGGGGACGAACACCCTTCTCCTCCCGCACAGCCGAAATCACTTTATATGCCTCGGCGAGCACTTCCGCTTCCAAATCCCACGGGGGAGTTCCGGCCAAAGCGCAGGCTGCATCGGCCGACACCGTGCGGTATCCGCGTATGACCCTGACCGCCATGACTCTCTGCGGTCTCCGCAAGAGAGTCCTACACTGGGCGGTCAAGGAGTCCACCCACACCGGTGCCCCGTAAAGCGCCATCGACCGGACAACCCCCGTGTAGAGCCGCCGACAACCAACGCTGGGCCCGCCCAAGTTTGGCAAGAGCCGTCCAAGAGCGGACGCAGCGCCAACGAGCCTCGGCGCGAGACGGCTGAAGTGCTCGTCGAAGCGCCATCGCCCTTCCAGTACCAGGCCCAAGTACCTCATATGGGCCTGGACTGGGACACGAACCGAGCCCACCACTATCGAGGCGCCACTGGGTGGCTTGCGACTAGGCCCATGAAAAACTAGAGCCTCCGTTTTGGAGAGAGCCACCCGCAAACCTAGCGCCTCGATACGCCCGACCACCTGGGATACCCCCACGGTAGCCAGGCGGGCCGCCTCGTCGAAGTTACCCCCTCGGGCTGTGACGAGAGTATCGTCAGCATAGCTGATGACGTTCAGCCCGGGGGGTAGGACACCACGGAGGGCCCAGTCAAACCCGATGTCCCACAGGAGCGGACCAAGAACGGAGCCCTGCGGGACACCGCACGACATGGGCCGCCGCCAAACTTGACCACTGACTTCGAGGAGGACACTCCTTCCTCTCAAGTAGTCTGCCACCAGCCGATCCAGGTACAAAGGCATTCCGTGATACCGGAGCGCCTCCCGGATACAGCTGAATGGCAGACTGTTAAAAGCGTTGGCGATGTCCAAGGACACCACCATCAGCACGCCACCACCGGCGACCGCCTCCTCGGCCGCGGCCTTCAGGCACATAACAACCCCGACCGTCGAACGCCCTTGCCGAAATCCAAACTGGGCATCCGACAAGTCGGGTCCAACCGTACTCAAATGCTGGACGATGCGGGTAGCGAGGATCTTCACTAGCATCTTCCCCGCCTCGTCCAGCAGCACAATGGGCCTGTAGGCCGCGACCGATTCTGGAGGCCGTCCCGGTTTGGCCAACAGAACCAACTTTCCCTCCTTCCAGCACTCAGGGAACCGTCCCGACAAGACAAGAAAGTTCCCTAAGGCGGACACCTAAGTGGTCGAGGGCCGGTGCGAGGGCTCGCGCCGGTACACTATCAGGTCCGGGGGCAGTCCTCTTGGAGCGGATCCGCAAGAGAACCGCCCTCATCTCCACATCTGTGACCCGGGACACAATGGAGTCCACCTGATGTCGGCCTCCCACTGGGGCCATCATCGGGGACACGTGCTCTTTCCGGTTAGGAAATAGTTCCTCGACCACCTGGGAGAGAAAATTGGGTTGAAGGGTTTCTGTAAGGGGGGGGGGCCGCGCGCGAAGCTTATTCAGCACCGCGTGGTAAGGGCGCCCCCAAGGGTCACAGTCAAGGCCTTCCAGCATCGCCTCCTTCGCCTGCTCCTTGGCACGGCAGATGGTCAACTGCAGAGTCGCTTTCACGTTGGGTTATTCCCAGTTGCCCCCACTATCAACGCCACCACTGGTGACAAATGGGATTTCTTTCCATAAAATGTTCCATAAAATCCCATTTGTCACCAGTGGTGGCGTTGATAGTGGGGGCAACTGGGAATAACCCTTCACGTTGCGGTACGCCTCGTACAGTCGGCCCTCCTCTAGCTCATCGCGGTGGCGACGGCCTCGGCTGCGAGTGTAAGACCTCCGGGCACGAATGCAGGTTATTAACTGTTATTAACCTAACCTAACCTACATTTACGCAAGCGAAGCCGCGGGCAAAATATAGTATACATGTACCTAATCTCGCATTTTAAACTAAAACTCACTACAGAAACAGCGCATTATCTTTAAAACAGAGATAATATAGACGCAACGTAGACAGTACAAGAGAATGCATTCAAATGGCATGGCAACGTTGCCACCGTCCGCGCCCGCCCGGACATAGAAGACGGATATGAGGCGTACCCTTTGACCGGCCACGTTATATCCGGCTCTATCAATGCAAGCTCGCCTCTATCATGCTTGTATTTTACTATAATGGTTTATATAATGTCTAAAAGAAAATAATATAAAGGAATAAAGGAAATATATTTCAAAAAGGAAATGTTATTAAAGGCTTAGAAGCGATTTTACAATCGTCAATGGACTTTTCTTTTTATTTAATAAAGGACTGGCTCCGTGTTTTTATCTCACTGCGTCTCTTGTAGGATCGTTCCTCTCCGAAGAGTAGCTTCAAACGTATAGTATCACCAAATGGATTCTCCCTTTAAATAAAAAACCTACCAATGGGCCAAATTTTCTGATTTGCCATTTACCTCGTAACACAAGAAAACCACTCACTTATAATTGTTAACTAAAATGAAGAGGATAGAAGACCTAATGGTGTAAAAAAATAAGAAGGAAGAGTACCGAGAAGATAGTTGGATTTCTTTAGTTACGTTGCTCTAACTCTCCGTAGAGTAGGAACTTTCCTAGTCAAGGACATTTATGTTGAAACCAGCAACGGACATTACTACTTAAGACTGCGCCGAACGTAAGTAAGTAAGACAGATAATGGTGCCAATTCAGTTGTCACAAAATTCTCTAAACTTAACTAAAAATAACAAAAATTTTGTTTAGTCCTGTCAATTTTAACGATTTCAGATTACGAAATGTCGTTTGACAGGACTAAACAAAATTTTAGTGATTTTTAGTTAAGTTTAGAGAATTTTGTGACAACAGAATAGGCACCATTGACAGAGCTCGTGCGGCGCGCCGATTTGAATATGCGCGCGGTCGCCCTAGTAAAATTGTATGGAGGATAATTTTTCAATTTAAACCCGTAGTTCCTGAGATTAGCGCGTTCAAACGAACAAACAAACAACTCTTCAGCTTTATAATATTAGTATAGATTAAAGTCTCCCCTACTCTCTTCTTTAACCTAACAAGAGTGAGACAGCATGCGGTTTATCTTTCGGATAACTTTTACTCGTTAGTTGTAGGACTAGCCATTAGCCTGCAGAATGCTAAAATATTTGTCAATTCAACATTACTTGGGCTGACAATAAAGATTTATCGTAGTGAATTAACATACGATACAATACTGCACGTCTACATCTATGTATAAAACTAAATCAACTACCTAATATTAATAAATGTTTTTACACTATAGTATAGTACGTTATTATAAAATATTAATTAAAATATATTTCTAATGAGATCAATTGAGTTTAAATCTTTGTGACATTTATTATAGAAAGTTATAAGATCACTTTTATAACAAAACTTAAATCTTAAGGTCACGCGCACCGACACCGATTAACTTTCTTAGTTTCATAGTTACATTTTTAATTATGCGGCACATCACTAGTACCTACCTATATGTGTGTACCTATTCACAAATATCTTTATACTTACAAAGAAACTAAAACGTAGTGAAGGACATAGGCTAAACGCATACAAAACCGAATGTAATAGCTTATATAATTCAATATTTCATATAAACGTGTAATTTATTATTATGATAAGTGAAGCTTGCAAAAATAGACCTGACAAACTATTTTTTATTTTACGTCGGCGCCATCTAGCTATTTCTGGATGAACTTCTGAAAACTTTGCTAACGATGTTGAGATTAAGCTACTTTGTGTCAGCATCAGGCGCGCCATCTTGTAGATACAATATAAAACGTTAAGACATCATCAACATGTAAGTTACAATTAGTTTCAAATAAATGCGTCAGATGTCACAGTCATACCGTAAATAAAAACCATGTGGATAAAATTATTTACCTATAAATTTATCGTATCCATTTTAAATTATTATGGTATACTGTTGTGGGGAAATTCAACGCACATGTAAAGGGCATTTATAGTTCAAAAATAATTTATCTGGTTTTGTAAGGCAGGGTCTTTAGTATCGTTGGTATTGTGTTAGCCACTTTTCAGGAAGTTACATAAGTGTTTTGACTTTGGCATCGATGTCTAAAATATTCTGGAAATTGGCATGTTTGTTAAGAAGCGGCAAAAATTATTTGCCAAAGTCAGTGACAATTATAAATATAGTAGTTACAAGGGTTCATCATCGAAATTGCCAAATTATGTCTAGATATTAAGGTATGCAACAATATTCCTCAATCTTTCAGAGTTGTCAATTTTCTAATATAAATCCAAATTAAGAAAATGGCTGATCGAAATGTGTTTTTATACGATTAAGGAATTTTTCGACTTTATACATAATTCAAATTATTATTAACAATTTAAGTGACATTTTATATTAATATTATTATCTTTTGCTGCCCTATTTTATTTATTTTTATTGTTTTGCTTTAATTTAGTATTAGTATTATTTTAACATAGTATGACATTAATTATTTCCCTTATAACTACTAATGACATTGCTTCCATATAAATTTATGATATTCGTATTATAATCAAAAGAATTGTATTATCAATTAATCATAGTAATTTCTCTAAAATGTACCTATTTAAGTAATTTAGTTGTGATACTTATTATGTCAATTTTCGCATGCCTGACAAGTGCGAGATGTACAAAGACGCCTAATATTATTATTTACCATTATTTTCATAAATTTATAGCATTTATGGCACTCTTCAAGATTCTTTCTTTATAAATGTACCGACATTTATATGTATGCACTATTAGGTGCACATAATAAGTGAAACAAATATTTATGTATAATAATTATGAAACAACGTGTAAAGCATATATAGTCCAATATTTAAAGCAATAATTATACATTGATAACTTGCATATAATAAATAAACATTATAAATTAACTGTACAATAATTCACTTGATTAGAAAAGTAAATTGATCTATGTAGCCTAAACAATAATTTAAAAGAATTATCATACAAATATTTAAAAATATAAGGAAAATGTTAGAAAATAATAAATTGTTAAAACAAAACGCCAAAAGAATTTCCCGACCGTGACAGGACTCGAACCTGCAATCTTCGGATCCGAAGTCCGACGCCTTATCCATTAGGCCACACGGTCCGTGCAGAGAGGGCCAAAATTATACATCACACTTAAAATTTAATCGATTGGTTTTATTATAAGTTAGAAAAAAATATTCGGTATAAATCTTTTTATCGTTAGTTCGCTTGCCTAAGGTTTAAAGGTACCATACTGTACAAACATATCAATATAACTATTATCCTGTAATGTAGTGATTGCAAGAATGACCCTTAAATACGGCATTTATACATTACATACCTACCTACATCCAAAACGCCTATGCGATCAACCTATCCTTAATCGAAGACATTAATAATAATATACAATTAGTTATAATATAAGTCAGTATAAAGTACATCACTGACACTACACACATCAAGAAATAAGTAGGTATAATATTACAATCTGTCGCTCCATGACTCAGCTTGTTTCACCCGGTTTTGAATTTTTCGACAAGCAGGTAGGTTACCTTTAATGTAATAAAAATACTTTATGTTGTAATGTAATTAGTAGGTACCATCTTTCCTTTATGCTAGTCACAGAGCATTAAAGTACCTATAACTCTTTTTCGATTGTTATTTGTGGCACATTTCAACACAAAAGATATTGTAATGTTACCTAAGCTACCTACTGCTACTGTATAAATACCTTTACAATATTATTATCTTATCTTATTGTATAAGTTATATACTTAATATCTTCTCACATCCATCGTAGCGAGCACATACGGTTGTCTCTTTGAATTTCTAATGCACACGCGCTTTCTTTAAATTTTGTTTGTTTCTGTTTTCATTATAAAAAACATACTTAGCGAAGGCTAAAACTACTAAGATTTTCTTTGGTTATGAAACAGTGAATATAATGAAACAATATTTCATGTATCAAAGCAATAACTTATTTGCGCTTCATTTTTAACAAAGTATTTTGGTTGTGTTCCCTAACTACTCCTATTAGATGGACGCCTGTATAAAACTTTATAGCAATACCGTTAACTACGTTGTCCTTGTGAAACTCACAGGCGCAATATTTTTCAATCTTATTTTTATCAGAATAGTTTTATTGATTGATTTGCAGGAATGATGCACAGTTATATTCTCCAATTTGAATCATATTAATTATTAACATCATAAATAATCAATCAAGCTAGCTGAAACATCGGTTAACGACACATTTTGGATCAAATTGGCACAACAAATAACTAAATACACTAATGCTGTATAGACTATAGTAATACTTTTAATACATTTTTTAGTAAGTATCAATAATGAAAACAATGTTTTCCTTTCGTAGGTACTTATAACTGTGTGTAATTAAAATTCATTCTAAATTTTAATTTAAAGTCAAAGGCAAAAAAGTAACAGTTATTATTTATTCAACAATGATTATCAAAATTAATAAAATAAACAATTATACAAAAACAGTATACCTGATGCAGTACTGTATTACTACCTATACCTACCAGTTTAATTCCATAAAGCTATAATTGTATTTTATTGGTTTCTTAAAATAATGTTTTCATTTTCATTACCTTTAATAAAGACCCTTTTTAAGTAAAAAGTAAGTAAAACTAAGAAGCGGTGTTTTTGATGATTTTAAGATACCAAACGTAGATCAGAAAGGATTTTTAGGTATAAACGTAATATAAATTATGCATTCTACTCCAGTAGTACCTACATACCTATTCAGCGTACTAAGTATGTATAGAATTAATATACGATACTTACCTTTATCGATTTAAATTTTATAATACAAAGGAAAGGATTTATTAAAGGGAACACCTTTAATAAATCCTTTCCTTTGTATTACATAATATACGTACATACGTACGGTATGTTGTACATACGTACAAAAATAACCTACATGTTGTTGGTTAAATAAAATAATTAATGCTTCATCTATTTATTAAAATTGATAATGCATTATTTTATTACAGCGACATCTATCGATAAACTTCAGAACTTGTAATACAATTGACTGACGTATTTGATTAGTCATGCAGTAATAAACTGTCAACCGAATTGGAAATTCTTCTTGTAAATTAGTGTCATTGGAATAATATAGATGGCGTTAAAAGTATCGTTTCCAATTTAATAGATGGCGCAAAAGGTTATTTTGTCCTACAATAACATTGTGTATGAGGCTACGAGGTTTAACACTGCTAAGTTTAAAATAATTTTAAAATAGTAGATTACTTATATTATATTTTAGAAGTTTTAAGCCCGCGACTGTGTCACATAATGGCAAATCTTTTATGGTATAATAAGTCAGTAGGTATGTTCACAGTACTTCTGGAGAAGTACTGTGAACAGAGATAAAGGAATGGTGTTTGTAATTTTATTACGTCGATCGGTTAATCCATTTTAAGAATTAATTCATTCAGTCTATACACAAACAAGTAAAGTTTAAAACCTGTTCTGTTCTTGATTATAATATTTTTCGATGAAATAATTACATTAGGTATGTAATTTAAACTAGTAAATAATCACTAGGTATCACATATTTACATTAATCAGAGTACCCAGGTACGTTTCTTAATAAGTCGATATTTACATTTATATTAATTATTCATCTATTATTGTGTAGGTAGGTATATTTCTAACCTATCGTGGTTAGCTACGCGCTACGTAATAAAATAAGTATTAGATAAGTACTTACTTCAAAGTAACAATTACTTAATAAATTTAAAAAAAAATAAGAAATTAATTCTATAATGTTACCAAAATTATAACAATAAGCACACAAAAAAGTTGCAATGTAACCTATCTATTATTTTACTCGAAAATTAAAAGCATAATATAACGTCACAACCCAAATACACTTGGAGCCAAAATCATTAGGTGCCCATTGACTTGGCACCAGAGTCCGTCTTGAGTGCCAATTTGCCGCTCCCGGGAAACACTCAGACGAATGTGTTTGCCTCTTAGGCTGTGCCCTCGACGTTTAACGACAACTTGCCAATTTTGCCATTCTCGAGTGCGCCCGTTTATTTGGCCTAAAGTGTAGCTATTAGCTTGATATTTTTGGTTATTTTTTTTAGTTTTTTCTAGTTACAGGACCGCAGACTTGAAGTTGTTTATGATTCAAATACGTTTTAGTCTTTTTTTAGGTACCTGCTATGGGTACCTACAAAAAACTCAAGATACAGTAGCACAGCGGTAGTTAGACTGCCGTGCATGAGGTCTCGAGTTCCAATCTTAGTCGTTTATATCTATCTATACTATACGTATATAGTAGTTTAATTTCAATGAATAACATTTGCATAAACAGAAGACAATATTATCTATACTATGATGTTCCCGCGGTTCCACCCGAGTTTATCGTTACTGCGCCGCCCCCTTGGGTCGTAGCGTGATGTTATATAGCCTATAGGCTTCCTCGAGAAATAGGCTATCCAACACTAAAATAATTTTTCAAATCGAACCAGTAGTTGCTGAGATTAGCGCGTTCAAACAAACAAACAAATTTTTCAGCTTTATAATACTAGTGTAATATAAAAAACGGGGAATTAGATGTGACTGCTGTGCATAAGGTCTCGGGTTCAAATTTCGGGTCGGGTTAGCAAAAGTTTTTGTTTTTTTTCTGTTTGGAATTTCGAGGTGACGGTGTTGCACGAGGTGACCCGTGCTTCTGAAAGCACTTAAAGGGGTGATTTGACACCTTACCGAGAGTTATCTGGTTGTACCGTATAGTTTTCCCATCAAACTATTAGAGTGAGACAATAGCAATTCACTAAACACTTGAGTGTCAAACATTAGCTCGACAGCGCACACTGATGTAAAAATATTATTTATTTATTTACTTAAACGCATTTATAATACCTTTACAAGATATATTTATAAGCTAATACATACCTAATATAATATAACTAAGACAATAACATTAATTTTACAAATTTTACACATTAAAAATCTTTATCTATCTATATATGTATATATATATATATTTATTACCCAATTACTCTGCCCGACCCGAGGATCGAACCCGAGGCCTCATGCACAGTAATCGTATTCGCTACTGTAGCGTATCGAGGAGATACATTAGACTTGAAAATTTAATAAGTAGAATTTTCGTGAAATTCAACTTAGTTATTATTTAATATTAGCTAAATAGGTATTAGTAGATTACTAATACCTACTTAGCTAATATTAAATAACACCTAAGTTGAATTTCACGAAAATTCAACTTATTAAATTTTCAAGTCTAATGTATCTCCTCGATACGCTACAGTAGCGAATACGATTACTGTGCATGAGGCCTCGGGTTCGATCCTCGGGTCGGGCAGAGTAATTGGGTTGTCCTGAAAATAATTTCTCACTAGCAATACAATATCTATACTAATATTATAAAGCTGAATGTTTGAACGCGCTAATCTCAGGAACTACTGGTTCAAATTGAAAAATTCTTTTAGTGTTGAATATTGAATTATAGGCATATAACATCACGCTGTGACCAATAGGAGCGGATCAGCAATGAAAAATCTTACAAAAACGGGGAAAATTCTCTTATGTGACGCAGGCGAAGATGCGCGGGTCAGCTAGTCTGAAATAATTCTCGGTAAATGGCAATATTTATTCTTGTTACATGTATGAAACTTAAAATCATAGTTGGTGAAATAAATTGTATGTACCTACAATATATACGACTGTGTGCTTTTTTGCACGTATGAATTCAAATTTCAAAGGGCCCATGAATCGAGAGGTATACATTGATACAAGGTACGATCAGTATTATTTTTATGTACTCCGAGCGTAATACAACCGAGGGCCCTGCTGGATAGATGAGGCGATTAATTGTATTTTCTACTATAATAATTGAGGTACATTGGATCTTGTTAATAAATTCGTGAGGTACTATCGACTCCAGCGACGGATGACCACTCCTAAGGTTAAAATCGCATAGCAGGCCAACACTTGGTACCCGTACCTGTGCCCCTTTCTTTGTTTGTGTTTTTTTACACTTTACATTTGATTACTGATTCTAAGGCGATACAAACTCAACTGGTCAACATGTGCAAGCGAAAATTTTTCTGATATGGTCACCCGTCGCTGGAGCCGATAGTACATTGGATCTTGTTAATAAATTCGTGAGGTACATTGAACAAACAAAGCATTGCCACTAGTTTTTTCGGTCTAGCTCGAGTGGCCCCTCTAGATCGATACACATGACTTTACAGACATACAATTAGGTACAAATGGTGTACACCAATAACAATAATTTGGGGATTACACAAATAATTGTCCGGAATGGGATTTGAACCCACAACATCTGTGCTGTGGCAGCAGCGAGACTTTCACTTGCTTGCTGCACCATCCAAGCATACTTATTAATTATTCAATCAATTATTGTGTAAAAATACTAAGATCATCACAAAAAATATTCATCATCATCGTCGGCCTCGGTGGCGTTGTGGTTAGTGTAACCGACTGCCACGCCTGAGGTCGCGGGTTCGATTCCCGCACAAGTCAAACATTTGTGTGCATGAACATGGATGTTTGTCTTGGTCTGGGTGTTTCTATATATAATATGTATGTATTTACAAAAAAAAGTATATATGTATGTTTATCCATTGTCTAGTACCCATAGTACAAGCTCTGCTTAGTTTGGGCTAGATGGTGTTGTGTGTATGTGGTAGAATATTATTATTATTATTATTATTTCAGCCTATTGCAGTCCACTGCTGGACATAAGCCTCCCCCGGGGTGCGCCACAAGGCCCGATCTCCCGTATTCGCCATCCAGTCACCTCCAGGATCATCCGAGAGGTGGGCCGCAGCGCCTCTTGCGTAGGCAACACAGTCCATATCAATACACTGCGGTCACCAACCCGCCTGCCCAGCGTGGTGACTACGGGCAAAACCCCCCATGATGAGTCCCAAACAATATTAGTTACCAATAAAATTGACCAACTTGGAAACCGAATTCAGAAACATAATTAAATCAAACATTATTTGTACCATCAAAATCAATTATAGAGAAACTAGACTAAGTTCATCACAAAATTGCTAGTTACCTACCGATGAGATTGCCCAACTTGAGCACCGAATTCGGTTCCTATAACACGAATTGATCGAACAACTAATCAGTTTCATAATTTTAATAAGTTTATTTAGTTGCTACGACCAACAGGAAACCTTTAAATATAACAGATCGAATTAATGACATCTAATATTATCAATATACATGTTTTATAACTTAAAATATATTCAAAACTAGCACAAGTTATAAATTATAATTGCCTTGTATCAGCCATTAAAATCTAACATCTGACTACCGAACGCAGCCGCCGCACATGAAAAAAACTACAACCAAAGAGAATACAACCTTGAATTTTTACGCATAAGGTTGTAATTTGCTTGATACCAAACAACAATACATTAAAAACACTATTTATAGAGAGCTGTCAATTTAATTCGGATCAAATTCTGGTCGATTAAAAGCATCTGTTGCCAATCACATTAGAATTTCGACCTAATTTTTATGAACATACAGTATAATCTTGATTGGCGTACGAGCAAGTGTGAAGACCAATTTTTTTTCTCTACATTCTTATGACAGCGGGTGGCCATATGTTGTAAGACATCTCGTCCAATCAGATGGTCGGTATCTGAGATGAAACAATGCCGCTTTTGTTGTGGGCGGGGCTTGCTTTGTTCCCCACAATAGGATGACATTTGGTCCCTTTGTGTTCATTGTAGGGGCTTTTGTTCCCTATTGTGTGGCGGGTAGAAGTTGAGGGCGGGGTTATGTGCTGAAAATTCGTTTTACCTAATGCTTGAAGGATGTTTTGATTGGTGAGAGGCAGCCGTTAGATGGTTGCTCTGTTGTTTTTATAAGAGTGCCTACGAAGTCCTACCGGTATTGATAACAGAGGTTATATATAGTATAAGTTTTCTAAGCTATTTTTTTAGAAGTGTTACTGGTAAACGTGGCTTAAGAATGGCAAGGTTCACGTTTAAGAGTAATTTAAGTTAAATACTGTGCGTCTATTGTAATAAGCATAAAATTTGTTCAAACATTAGTACGTTGTATGATTTTAGCCCTGAGTGGTAACATTGGCCACTAACTGGAAAATGTTTGAAGTTCCCATCAAACCACTTACTTTTTGCCGAAAAAATACACGTGGAAATCAATAGATAGCACTATAAACTGTCAGTAAAACAGCTCCTTCCAATTAAACAGCTTTTTCCAATTAAGGGCCAATGTCACCCCTCAGGGCTAAAGTCATACGAAGTTACTACACCTACCTATTTCTTTCCTTTTTATCTTTTAAAAAGACAACTCCCGCACTAAGAGTAAATCCTGTGTCGCGGGGGAAATTCAAACAACGTAGGTACACTAAAACACAATACATAAATATATATTACCGTGACTAAAACAACCAGACTCGGAGCAACTATTTGTGGCACATATTTTTTTTTGTTTAATAGGTAATCGAACCCCCTACACTCGGTGTAATGGCAGAGGTGACCACTTAAACCACAACGCCATTTGTGCAGTCATTTAGTGTGTCTTTCATTTAAATCAAGTAACAAGTAAAATAAAAAGAAATTTAAAAATCTAAGTCGACTTTAAATTAAGAGAGGGGTGCAAACTAGCGCATAATAGGGATATGTGGAAGCGAGAGGGAGGCCTTTGCCTTGCAGTGGGATAATACAGGCTGAAAATAAAATAAAATAAATACTTAAAATTGTGGTAGGATTAAGATAATAGAATTTCACATGTATGGATTCCTCAGATCTATCAAATTTAATTAGTCACGTAAATACTTATTTGAAAAAAGTACGAATGAACCATCTCGCTTAAGAAGCACCAATCTCATATGGAAAACCGATGTTTAAGTAGTATCAAACATCTTTTGCTTCTCATGCCACCTTTAAAACCATTTCCTTAGGGAACATCGGCGTTAACGTGCGAGAGATGATCCGGTAGGTATTGCAAGCGATAATAGGCTATAGTTTGCGATTAACTTTTGCATGTAACCTATGCGAATAGCTTGCGTGTTTGCATGTACCCAATGCGAATAGCTTGCGTCCCTAGAACTTGCGTCTTTAGTCTGAATGATAAGAGGTCCATACTACGCTGTGTCTTGTTAGACTTTACGCACCTTCGCTTACATTATCAACAAATCGTGATTGCGACTGCTGTGTATGAGGTCTCAGGTTCATTTCTGGGTCGAGCTGTTATAAAGATATTATGTAGATTATTTTTGCAGTAGTATGTGCCCTGCTTGTCTGCAACTTTGCTCGGTAGAAGAAAATTGGCTCGGCCTTTATTGCGTAGGAACGAAAAATCCATAGCTGGTGAAATGTGAAAGGCATAAAACGTCACTGCTTACTGTTTTTAGGGATTTAGACGAGATACTATGTATGTAAATCTCAGACAGGCAAGTTGCCTCACGATATTTTACTTCACAATTGAAACTAACAATAATAGTAAATGGGATTAAATATCGCTGGCTCACTATTACAAGGTTCTATGTAATTTTTTTAACTTTGGAGAAATGATATTTTAAATTTGCATATCAGTAAAAATAACTTAAAAGTAACTTAGAACTATTTGCAATTTAACATTGTGAGGTGGTAAGTGCTTCCATCTGTTACTATATTAGTGTAAACAAAAAGGAATGACATATAGAACCATGCAATATCCATAAATCATTTTTTTCAAAAATGTTACATAGAGCCTTGTAATATTGGACCAGCGATATAATGACCATCAAAAATAGTAATTGCGCAGCAAAATATGCTTACTAAAATACATCATAACGAGCACCTATACGCCTCAAATCACTGCATTCCGTCTCGCAAGGGTTAGGTTATGTTAGGTTCCTTCTTAAACCGACCCAAAAATAGGTCGTCGACGTACTTTGATCTCTTTAAATATATTTTGGTGTGCAATTAGTATTTTTGGTAAGCATATTTTGCTGCGCAATTAGTATTTTTTTGCTGTGCAGTTAAATACTACCCATAGTGTATTATCAATTCGATCTATTCCAATACGTACATAACATAACATAAACATAGACTCACGCTTATATCTTTACGTCTATTTACCTACACACAATTCACCAGCTACGTTTTAATTCAAGTATAAGCCGTCTATTCCACTAAGCACAATAATTAACTCCCAGCTGTTACTAAGAAGTACCTACCAAAAAACTGTAAAGACAATTTGTCCGAACCAACAATCAAATTTGAAACCCCACTACAACACTGGACCACATAACAAACTGTATCTAACACATATCTTCAAAAATTTAAAATTGTGTCATTAACACACACACACAGAAAAACCAATAACAATTTTTCCAAACCAGCAATCAAATTCAAACTCCACGATCACACACAAACCACCACAACACATTTCAACATAAGTATCTTCAAAACTTCAAACACGAGACTTTAAATTTCGCACTCTCCACTAAACTACAGTCCTTTTAAGCTAATTATATAAGCAGAAAACAGCTTATAGGTAACTCTCGGATTGTTAAATAAAACTCTGTATCACGAGAATGGATAGCAATATAGTAATAGGTATATATATATATATAAAAGATATAACAATGTCTGCTGTGGCGGCCAGACAATATCGATCGCTCAGACGCTCCGAGCTCGCGCGTCGTTCAGTGTGTGGAGACTTTTATAATATATACTAGTATTGTACGCGGGTTACCCCGCTTCGTATTCGAAGTGATTTAGAATTTAATCTTACGTAGGTACTTATAATTTCAGTCGTGCATATAAATTGTCCCACTGGTGGGCATGAGGCTATTCTCAATGTGCGAAGGATTAGGTGACATATGTGTAATAATACCTAATAATGTCAGTGCTGTAATAACCTGTCCCACTGCTGGGAACGGGCTTGTTCTTAGAATGAGAAGAGTTACACTATAATCAAGCCCGCTGACCCAGTGTGGATTGTCAGACTTCACATAATTATCTTTGAGAACGGAGAACCCTCAGAAATGTAGGTATGCCTACCATGTTTTTCTTCGCTTTAAAGCAATATACAAATAAGCATAAATCTTCTGTGCGTGTGTTTGTAATTAAACTCCTTCTAAACGGCTGGACTGATTTTGATGTAACATTTAATTATTTTTTTTGTATTTACAGTACAATGTCTGTCAGGACAGCGACTTTTATTATATAAAAGTACGTAACTTCGATAAGTTTAGTGAGAGCCATTCGCACCGCTTCTCAGTGTGAGAAGGATTAGGCCATAGTTTACCACGCTGGTCCAGTGCGGTGGCAGATTTCAAATATCTCCGTAAACATTATGGGGAAATGTCAAACACACACGTATTTTCCTTCACCGTTAAAGCGTCAACCAACTGTTTAATACGCACATAACTTTGTAAAGTCAGAGATGTGTACCAATAGAGCTAACTTGAGGTCTTAATGCGTAGCAGTCTCACTATCTCCCACTGGGCTATCGCACAGTCTCACTCCTATTACCCCAAAGGGATATGCAGAGATGCAGACATTCACCAACAGTGTTTTTGGTCGTCTACTAGCTTGAGTTATTCGTGCTGCTACTAAGGGTATCTTGACAGAAACCCTGTGTCGCGAGGGACTTTACAAACGTTTAAACAAAGTTCCCAAATAACACCCAGGACTAATTACAACTATTTGTAGTTCACACAAATTTTCGTCTCGTGTGGGGATTGAACACATAACAATCGACGGTAGGACCACTTAAATCACTACGTCATCTGTGCAGTCAAACATGAAAACTATGTAGTTTTCAGGGATATTTGGGAAGAGTTTATACACTCACATTTAGCCAGTTATGGTTTTAGATTTAGGTTCTACGTATCTTATATTCAGGTCCTAAATGAAGAACGAAGGCCGAAAATTTTTATCGGCAGCATAAGAAAATTTTCTCATGCTGCCGATGAAAATTTATTTTTAAATATCTCAGCAAAACTTTGCCAGAGGCGTGAAACGAGCCCGACACCTAATGCACATTATTAATTACTTCCTCTTTTCTTCTTATTTTCGAGTGGTTAATGGCCAACCTGTTGTTAAGAGGTGTTCAAGCCGCCCGTAGGCCTCTGACATGGCTTAACGACTGCTGTCAATTTGACAACAACCGGTACCGAATTTTCACGCGCCCTCCGAAGCACGAAGACGCTCAGATGAAGTACTACTAAGCGGTCACCCATCTATAGACTGACCGCACCCAACGTTGCTTAACCTCGCTAATCGTTTACCGATCAGTGATTGCAACTGGCTACCGCTACTAATTTTATGTATAAGCTATATAAACACAGTTACGACTTCTAGTCACACATAGTCGCATCACACATAATCGAACAATTTTCTTAAAAAGACTAACTACCTACTACTACTACAAACTCTACGAGTATTCAAACAACGGACACAAAGAACACTCAAACTCGTAGCAATTGTGTGTGGATTTTTGATTCACACAAATTTTTGTCCCGTTGAACCCACAAAACTTGGCGCGGCACTTAAATACCTACGCCCTCCATGCAGTGTCACTACGTCATTAGTGTCACATACGTACATAGTCTTACGTTTCAATCAAAGAGTTCATACACTCACAGTTCATTTCACTCAATCCATTGACGCCTGAGGTCGCGGGTTCAATTCCCGCACAGGTCAAACATTTGTGTGCATGAACATGAATGATTGTCTTGGGCTGGGTGTTTCTATGTATAATATGTATGTATTTAGAAAAAAAAGTATATATGTATGTTTATCCATTGTATAGTACGCATATATTTGTCATAGTACAAGCTCTGCTTAGTTTGGGCTAGATGGTGTTGTGTGTATGTGGTAGAATATTATTATTATTATTTTGGTTGGTTTAATTTGTTTTTTCTCGAAATAAAATTCGGTATTTAATGAAAACCACGGGTCTAGACCAAGTGGGGTTCATTTGGGGCATTATTTATTAAAAGGGGCTCGTCCTGCAAAAACTTACGAACTATACGGCAAGTATTGAGTATAGCGGCCTTCTGCATAGTGATGTAAAGATTGGTGGGTAGCTCTATCTGTCGTAAATAGTGAAGAAGGTGTTTGGGTATGACGCCTGTGCTGGAGAGCACCAGGGGCACAATGTATACTTTGTTCATTTTCCATATTCTACTTATTTCTTCTTTTAATTCTGTATATTTATGTATTTTTTCTGTTATGGTTTTCTGTAAATTGTGTGTATTGGGTACCGCTATGTCTATTATTATTATTATTATTGAAATTTTTATTATAAAAATCCGAATAAAACTGCTCGACTTGTGGATCGAACCCGAAGACCTCATTCAAAGCAGTCGCTTCGTTACTTACTATATGTATCCTTCCTAACCAATATGATAAATACGAATGTGAGTTTGTTTGTTACGCTTTCACGCCTTTACTACTTGACAGATCGTCATGAAATTTCGCATATACGTTGTCAGGGGAACAGAAAAGTGCATAGAGTACCTTTTATCCAGAAAAAATACTGTTAATAACATATTTACGCGAGCGTAGCCGCAGGCAACATCTAGTAATATTTATCTAGAGCTGCCGCCAGTTCTAGTTACATATTGTATCAAACAATATCGTATCATTTTGATTAACCAACTTTAATTCTAATGCTAAACCGACTATTCATTTGTACGTATGACAATATATTAATATCTGAAGTACACGCAACTCCATTGTGGGGTAACGCGGCCGTGGACGACTCTATAGGCTGTATGGGGGTTGTGTGGGGCTGTATGGGGTTGTATGGGGGTTGTATGGCTATTGTGACACGCTCAATGGGTAATACTCGCGACAACTACACCTGTGTTGAAATATCGATTATTTACAATTTTGGGGGCACTGTTGTCAAATGTTTTAGAGTGAACTTGTCTCGCTGATGCCAGTTGCTGTTCCTGACTTCGTTCGCGTTTTTATGAAGTTGTATCCCGTCGTAAGATTTGAACTAATTGTTCTCTCTTAATAATATAATAATAATGTTCTACCACATACACACAACACCATCTAGGAATACTGCTATTTCACGTCGATATTCTGTGAGAGGGTAGTCTTTCCCCTGTCGAGCCGGCCCATTCATGTTGAAATCAGCGAAGCTCTACTACTTAAAAAAATGTTTCATACAACAGCCATAAACCGCTCCACTACATTAGGTACCGCTACCAACTATTATACATAAGAGTAGATAAGTACATACATATGTACCTGTAGTCTCACGCCATACACACTATGATGTTAGGTCTCAGGTAAGGAGTCTGCCCATTGCCGTACCAGACACAATTTCAGACTTCGTGCTGCTATTGAGAATATCTAGACAGATAAACACAATAACATTTAACCTGACCCAGTCTTATAGTTCAATGGGACGGTATTCCAATACGACTGCACAGTGTTTTTTTTGCCCTAAAAAAGTGACATCCGCCTTTTATTGAATTTTCCTAATTAATAGTTCATTATAAATGCATGAGTAGCTCCCAAGTGCCAAATTCGTTTAATTTATTTTAAAAAAACCTTAACGTTTTCGTGGCCTTAAAGGTCAAAACACACAAAATAATTCGTACAAAAATACCTATACATAATTGAGTTTTCTTTGCATTGAGGATTTATGAAGCATTTCTAGGAGCATATTATCCCGTCATTATTTAATAAAAAATGATTATAGAGGCCACAAAAAAAATGTTTTACTGAAATCAGTATTTATTTTTTATTATTTTTCTAGGTCGAAGTAGAATCTCTATCTGGTACAAATAGATTCCTTATAATAAGGTTTATCACCCACAAAAATATGGTTTTCTAATTGGGCCTAGGTTTTGAGAAAATGATTTTAATGTACCGAGGTCAATATTTCAAAATTAGGGTTATAACAAGAAGGTCAATCGACTGGGTGTCCAGTATTAATACCTTGAAATGCCTTATAGTAGAACTGATTATTGCGCCGCCCCGTGGGTCGTAGCGTGATGTTATTAGCCTTTGGCGATAAATAAGCTATTCAATAATAAAATAATTTTTCAATTCGAACCAGTAGTTCCTGAGATTAGCGCGTTCAACCAAACAAACATCCTCATCTTTATAATATTAGTATAGGTTATGAAGTTTAACAGAATGTTTGTTTGAACGTGCTGATGACTTTTTGTGATGATAGATTGAATCTTCAATCTATAGACAGCGGATTACTTATGATTTTGCGTATGTAATGTTAACTCTAGATATGAATATAATATTTTTGTGGTAAACATAAACAGATATCACTTATCAGCGGTATTCATTTAACTAAATCTGGTGGTAGAAGCAAGACTCGGATTTACTCAACAATGCGACGCCTAACGCGTCTCGGGTGGGGGACATTATTGTGACAATCTTACATGCCGACCACAGGACAGTATTAAAAAAAGTTAGGGAATAATTTCTTTAATCTGTCAGCTTAATTACATCAAGACATAAAATAATTTTGTATGGATGCCGGTGTCTGTACGCCGATGGACAATAGAATATTGCAATCGTAACAATATCCGAAGTATTTTGTACGAGGGTTTATGAACTGTGGAAGGCGCTAAGCAAACCAGGAACAACCCGATTGGAAAACGTCTTTATTGTGTAAAAGATCATACTTAAATAAAAGTGGGGAACAAAAAAATTGTTTTTTCTGCTGCATTAATTTTCGTACTGATTTTAATAAACACATTCATCAGTCATACCCGAAATGTATTTACTTTGTATGGATTGACTCTGGTTCTTAAGATATTCAACATAAAGGACGGTTCCATCAGGACATTAGAACAATGAAAGAAAGATATCAAGGCCGATGGGACAGCTATATTATGATGGCAGACTAATTGCTTGAGTTTAATAATGGATTGTCCTGAATATAAACACAATAGAAAAGCTTACAGATAAAGTTTTTTCTAATATTTTTTTCATGTTTTTTTTTTAATAGCGTATGTATTAAGTTTTCTTGTCTTTATTATATAGCCGCTTCTAAAATATATATTTAATATGTAATTGTATTTTTATTTCGACCTTCGTTCTGTCATATAGTTATAAAATCTTATCTTATAAACTAGAGTCAAATTAACAAATCTGATATTTTCTCGTATTCAGCATACTGAACTTACACAAAATTGACTTCAACTTACCATGCCGCAAAATGACTGGTCCCCAGTGTAATCTTAGTTATATTGTTTTGCTGTGATGAGTAGAGTTTCTGGAACTCCATAAATTATATTAACAGTACCTACTTACAGCAGCAGATTTTTTATTTTTTATTTTTTTTTTATTTTGCTCGTCAAAATGACCACCCTCCACCTGATGGTAAGCAGTCGTGTGGTCTAAGAGCAGTGGCCTCCACATCGCCCCCACAGTAGCCGAGAATCCATTTAAATCCTTCAGCTGAAAAGACAGTACCAGAATCGCCAGCTCAAGGTACACTTTTATGTAAACTGCTTTTTTAAACCAAATGGTAGTTGCCATGACCCGCGAGACTATCAAAAATCGAATTTTGCGCATAGTATACCTATATGAATACTAAGGTGTGTTAGCAAACAGAAAGTAAAGCCTGGTGCACTTATACTTCACAAGATATAAAGATGCAATTAGTAAGGCTCATACTACCGTTTACCGAGCACAATGCTGAACTTAGCACTAATACAGTTTTTTTCCTACGAAAAGATCTAAACCAACCACCAAAGTACCTACAGAGACTGATAACTGAAATCTTATTTTCCTGTGCCGTAGTCAAATAAAAAGGGAAATTTAATACCAGGATTGTCTGACCCAGCGGTGATACTATTATTTTCCTACCATAACATCCAAATCCACCACCAAAGTACAGAGACTGATGACTGAAAAATTACTTTGTTGTGCCGTAGTCAAATAAAAAGGGGGATTTAATACCAGGACTATCCCTCTATCCCTCTGTCCTCTTGGTGCCCCTACGGGAGGGCGGAGGGGGCCGTCTGGCGCACAATGCGCCGCGTAATAATATAATCGGCCCGACGCCACTTGCCATTAATTAAAATTAAAATTTTCATTGCGACGCCATTGTTGTTTCTATGTCTTAACAGTTTCTGGGCTTATGTGCTATTGTCGCTAGATAGTATTGTTCCAATACGAGACAGAGCGAGTGAAATAGATTGCTTTTAATAATGTCTTTCATTAATCATAAATTATGTAGGTGCATATTTTGGTACTCGGGTAAAATATGTTTCATCTACTTTCTTGCGGTTAGGAGGGAATGAAGAGGCACGGTATTTCAAGATGCTGTGACAGGCCAATTTCGAAAAATAAAAGCTTATGGACTGTTATCTAATATATACCTAACACTTATTAACAGCCTCGATGGCGTAGCGGTAGTATGCGATTGTTGTGTTGGCCCTGGAATGGGTTCCCGGGCCGCGCAAAGTGTTTTTGAATTGTTACCTTGAAAAAAGTCTTAGTTATGTTCATGACAACATGTACCGCATTTCCGTGTTCTCTGAATCATGAGTGATGCATTTTGTGGTTCGATTAATCGAAGCCTGTTTGCTCTTGCTTTTCAAGCAATCAATGCCAGGAACCCTGTCTCAACTAGGCTATAATTGTCCTGTTACATGACGTTTGGTAAAGTTTCTGCGGGCTGTATAACTTTATACTATGGAAGTTTATTTCTGTAAGAATATTATCAATAAACACAATTCTTTAAAACTAACTTATGCCTAAAATATTATAAAACAGAAATAAAAAGAAAACTAATAGACGTCATAAAATTCCTCCGCATAACAGTCGTCTATTAGTGTGCCCAGAAGACTGGCAGCATAGCCACGTTTAATAGTAATGCTTATTCTTTCCGCGAAGTAAAGACCAGCCCTCTGATCACGTGAAGCTTCGTTTAACCTTTTTGCTATTTCTCTATAGAGGGCACGACCACTAGGACCCCATTTCGACCCCAAACGACTCAAAAACATAATCTCCCACCAGATTTTTGTATTTGCGCTGTTTGAGAGTCTTCGCGCAAGCAGCAGCTGCCAGCAGCCCGCCGTGCTGGAAAGACGTGATGGCGCAAGGGTGTCGACACACGTTGCATAATTTTATTGTATGCTTATTCCATTTTTGCGGTGGACGTCCGATAATAAACAAGAACAAGAATAATAAGCGTTGAAAAAGTAACAACATTTGGAATATAAATTTAGTACTACACTATACACTGAAGAGTATTCGACTCAATTGTCTAGCGGACGAAACCAAAATAGGGTTAATATTAAATTGATAAGTACGTCGAAGTTTATTTTTGCTTACCCGTTGCAGCCGTTATACTTTGAAAACCTAATAGCACATTATATGTTTACTATTTCCCAACACATTTAAATAAAAACCTCTATCGTACTCAACACAAAAACCATAATCAATCTTAAAAAACAGATCATTTACATGAATGGTCGAGTTTATAGGTTAGAAAAAAGTATGGCGGTTCCTTAAAGGGTGTATTGACAAACAGCCAACCGTTTGGCTAATCATTGGGTGCAAGGCAACTTTATAACCTAACACCTGCGCCCTTTATATCCATAATAAATATAGAAAAAACATTCCCATATGAATGAAAAGGAAGTTGTAAAAAACCTATTGAAATTGACACCATAAAACATCTTGGTTCGGACTTCACTTGTTTTTTGGTTTCATTCATATATAAAATGTTTATAGTAGGATTCGCGCAGGAATTTTTGGATTTCGTTATTGTGGTGTTGATATCTGTTTTGAGTACAGCCATTCAGACAGACATACGGATTCATATGATTTAGCCCGGATGACCCTATTGGCGTGTATTTTATTTATATATTTTATTTTCTAACGTTAGTAATTGGTAATATTGATGCAAATGATTTAAGTTTCAGACATTCATGACACACTTAAAAACACACAAAATAAAAATGATCTTCATTTATGTTCATTGTCACGTTTCATGTCAGTCCAAGTGTGAGATTCAAAGAGATAATATATTTATATAATACAGTTTGACCTACATAATCACAAAAGCATTAAAAATAAAACAAGAGAAATACCAATCAATAAGGTCAAAATAATATGACGAAACCAAAGAGCCAGTCAAAATCTACAAACCAATTTACAAGGACGGATATCAATAGACTACAGAACTAACTAGAAACGCACTCTGCAATATTCCCTCCTCTGTACATATACCTACCAATTTTATAGAGGCAAAACATAACAGGTGAACACACACACATTATTCCACTCATCTAATAAATAAAACTCCGAAACCTATCGTTAACGGCCACCACAGATCGATTTCAACAAGTACCCTCAAAAAATAAAGAATGGCACCTACTAAATATAGCTGAGTCAGTGCCGCAAGGACATTTAGTTACGGCCACACCGTAAAAACACCATGGGAGCCAAGCATTCCTTAGCACCGTCCCATCAATGACCCTTTTTTTCAACGGTCGATTTGTATTTTTGTATACTGAATTCGGCTAGTTAGGAAGCTGAATGTTCTTTAATATCCAATGCCACTTAAAACGTTTGTGTGATTTTTAGTTTCTTTATTGTGATGGAAATGTATAGAGAAAAGACTAAGTTACCATTTTTTTAAAATTGATTATGTGCTTAAAGATACGCTAACCTGAGCATATGGTACTGCTTATTTCTTCTTTCTTACATATTGTTAATATCATAATCTATAACATTGTATTTTATATACAAACTATTGCATCACTATTTTTATGACTAATTCGATTTAATGATATATCATATTTACTTGACTTAAAGCCAAGGATGGTTTATTTGTTGATAACTGCACTAAGATAACCTCTATAGACGTAGACAAAAATATTTTTCCCTTATTTCCCGATCATCAAAATGTAAATATTAGTGCCGCAGTTACCCCATCTAAATAAGGTAGCATTGTATAAACAATAGATCCTAAGACGTCCAACAAAACCAAACGAACAAAATTTTTGAAATTTATGGTTTTTTTATGTGACTTTAGCCTAATATTTATGCCATCGAAATTGCGTTCATACATAGTTTCGAATCCTATCCATTGCCCTACCGCCGTAAACTTACTCCTTACATCAGCATGAAAGCTGAGCTTGAGGGGTAAACGAAAATGCTATTAATTTGTCCCAAATACTTTTTAATATTACAAAAAATAAAAAATTTCAAATCATAAACTATACGAAATTGGTTATGCTAAAAAAATATGATCACATACAACATATTATCTGGCACACGACGAACCAACAATAAACTGAGACGTGTTAAAATTACTTACTTAGACCACGATAATCACCACAAACAACATTAAGGGAAATGGAAGAATATTCATATATAAAGGAATATTCTTCCATTTCTCCATTTATCTAAAAGTTAAAACGTCACGTGCTAAGAAATCCTAAGTTACCCTTAAATAAGGAAGCTATGTACACACAACACAAATACAGTACGTCCTAAGACTTCCACCAACTCAAACCAAACACAATTCAATTATAAATCATCAACTAAAACAATTGGGAGTTAATTAAAAATCGAAATCTCTCGAAGCAAGGAGTCGATCTCCAGTGCGGTTTTAATTATTGGACCATTGAACTCTAGCCCTGGCTCTGACGCGGTTCAGTATACTACAATAAAACTTGGTACCGTTGAATTGGCCTTTTCAACATAATTGGTCTCTGTGCAAGTGGAACCAATCAAAGTTTGCCAGCGACAATCGCGCTACAGCCTAATTGGCTATTGGTCTGATTAAAACTGAAAATATTATATCTATGGCTTAGAATTTTTGCTGTAAGACTTTGTTTCCAGAAGAATATTGTTGAATATAGCTCAGTCTTCTTTTTTCGTTTTGCAGCTAATTTAGTACCAGAGATTTTTGTTATGGTTTCTAAGTTGGTTTAATGGCTGGTTGTCAGAATATTTTACGGTTTAAAAGATAATTTAATGACTACCACACCTAACCATACCAACACCGAGACTTATGAGACCTGTGCAAAATTGTCGTCTTTTGTCTTCCAGTATTACGGGGCGGGTATTGTCTTTTTCGCCAGGCTATGTGCTGATACGAAGAATTGCCAAAAACAGTGTATGACTCGTGCAAGAAATACAAGCGCTTAAGGAACCTACTGAACGAACGATATATCATAATAGTGCAATACAAGAAGTATTTTACCGGAATCCTAAAAAGGTCGTAGATGAGGGTATTTCGTAGGAAGTTAAGAGTTTTGAGAGTTGTAACGCCAAAGGAAAATTTCGTAAGAAAACCTGCATTTCTAAGAGATTTCCATAGTATTCTCGAGGATATGTGAAGTCTGCCAACTCGCACTGGGCCAGCGTGGCGGACTATAGCCTAACCCTTCTTACATCGAATTGAGGCCCCTACCCAACAGCGGTACAATTAATACACAGCACTGAAATGATTATTATTTATACACATAATATGCTATAATAATATTATATTATATTGTACGCAACAAGTATCACAATTGAAACAGTTGTACATTATATCAAACAATATACGTTTTGTGTGGGAAGCATAATAGTTATTGTGCCTAAAATATGTAGGTTAGCAGGTATTGTAAATAATATAGACATACTGCTGGTAGCCTTGTTGGTTTTGTAGCATAGGTTTGCGTTTATGTTTATCAACGATCGTGATTGGGGTCGATTCCCATCTCGAAAGAAATGTTATTGGCTTATTATCATTAGCAGTACCTACGGTGTCTGGAAATGATTTTTGGTAATCAATAATAGACACGCACCATATTTTTATTCATAGCCGGCAATCTGTTCGTTCCCTATAAGCTTTAAAGTGGACGCGTTACACCTGCGTGTTTGGAGTAGTAGAACGGTAGAACATCGTTGGTTTCAACGTAAATGGTTTGACCAGGGAAGTACTAAACTCTCACAATGTATTGATGTCCAGTAGAAGTATCGTTTTGTTCGGTGAGTAAGAATGCCGGAGGCTCGATCACTTCCGGTCCCTTCTTTTTAACCCTTCTCCTCCTCGTTCCTTTCTTTTCTACACCCTTCTCCTCATCGCCTTCACATAGGCTACGGTAACTGCTGTTTACCAACCAGTAGACCTGTGAGCTAAATGTTTACGTGGTTTACGGCACAATTTGACTATGTTTTAGTGGCTATGCTTCTGTGATGTCATGTTCTGTGTTCACCGGTAACCGTTAGTTGGGTTAATGGCACTTCTGCCGCCGATAGCAATATTAATAACAATGAAATCATTTCTAAAATATTTAGGGAGTATGCTATTCTAACTTCTAATTTTATATATGCGAAGTTTTTTTATACTACTAAAGTGGCAAACAAGCATACGGCCCACCTGATGGTAATTGGTCACCGTAGCTTATGGAGGTCTGCAACACCAGACGCATCACTTGCGCGTTTCCGACCTTGTAAAATCCTTGTTTGTTTCTTTGTTACGCTTTCACGCCTTAATTAGTCGACCGACCATCATGAAATTTCGTATACACGGTGTCGGGGGTACAGAATAGGACATGGGGTACCTTAAATTCAGAAAAGTCTTGTTCCTGAGGAAAATAAATTTATTGACAAAATTTCGATTAACGCAAGCGAAGCTGCAAGCAAAATCTAGTCTATAATAAAATTAGGAGAAAGTGCGAGTTTTGTGAGTTATGTAGTATGTTATCTCCGGGAACTATGCAGCTTTTTGAAAAGATCTTACACGATATAAAATGTACATTATTCCATATGTATAAAGGGTATATAATTATGTTCAACCCGGGTGAAGACGGGGCGAGCCACTCGTGATAATTAAAGCCACTTTATAGTAGGTCAAATTGCAGCCTTTTTATTACCGTGAGTAATGCCGCGTGTGGGAGGTAGTCAAAATAAACATCAACAAAGCTCCCCCACGATTAAAAATTGTAATTAAATACTATTGTGTTCGTGTTATCAATCAGTGATGGGCGTCTGTCTGTCTGTTTGCAGTAGATAGTAGCATTATATAGACTGCTTGTCTATTGTATCATGATTTAGAGACAGCGTCATGTCTGCATATCTTCTAGACGGCTTTATAGTTCATCTATTTGAATAAAAAGTTGTTAACAATTGCAAGGTATTGACACGAATTCTCTTGAAAATAATACTTTGCTTTCGAGAATAGCGATTGTATTGATAGAGTTTGCTAATAAAATTTGCATTTGCATTTTACAGAAAGTAGGGGGTTGCCGGACAGTATCAGTGTGTCCTTTCCTACGTTATGGACCCTGTAAAGCGTCGCTGTGCTTGCTTCATAGGCAAACCATTGGCCTTTATAATCCTGACAATACAACAAATCTTTAAGAAGCTCTGGAACAGTCAGTGGACTGTAGAATAAAAACACATTATTTGTTTAAGACTTTTCTACAGAAAATCGAAAAGCGCCATATCATTAACCGACTTCAAAAAAGGAGGAGGTTTCTCAATTCGACCGTATATTTTTTTTTTCAAAAGTGAATAGATATAAAGTCATTGTCTCCGTTTCTATTAAGAAAAGAAAGAAATATTGAAAGAAAATATTTTTAATATGTAACACAAAACAATAAAATAAAAGCAGAACAGAATGGAGACAAAATTAGGTACCATAAAATTAGGTCAGCTATTGTTGCAGAAAGCTTAAGAACCTCAGTATAGTAAGTAATATAGCTGAAATGAACTTGTTTAGCCATTCAACTCCCTCTTATACAACAATCTATAACCAATTCTTCCACAAAAAATTAAAAAAGTAACCCTCCTATTCTAGCAAGATTGAAAAATGAAAACGTAAAGAACAATGGACTTCAATACTCAATATCACTCATAATCAATAACAATCGAAGAGGGGCAATCTTTAAGATAAAAATGAGGGATTTTTAACTTCTAAGAGGGTGAGGTACGTTTACAATGGATGTTTTTCATACTGACAAGGGGGTGTACACAATACACGTCAGACGAGACAAAATTATGTGTTTGTACGAAACTCGTGCAAGTTGGAAACTTTAGATTTATTGATTTATTGTGCTTGTTTAAAATACGACGACTGATACGTAATAAGGTGAGCCGGTCGTGTGGAAAATGTTGTGTTATATGTTTTTAGGATAAATAAGAAATTTAATACCTGTACACGTTGAAAATTCTTTAGACCGCCTGTTTTCTCTCTTCGTTGGTCCTTAAAGTCGACTGCCGCACTTGTTTTTAAGCACTGTGACACTAGGAACTACAAACATATAATTAACGGAAACTAAGTACGCCCAGACTCAGAACAATCTTCTAGATGTGTCTAAGTGAAGGTAGTTACCGATACCCGCACTTCATGAAAACGCTGCTGAGCTAATACCCGTCAACTCGTGAAAATGATCGATGCAAGATGGTCGAAACGTGTTAAAATAAATAGGTATTTATATCTTTAAACCATTAGTTCCCAAAGTGCTCCAGGTGGACCCCCAGGGGTCCAGGGGAGACTCGACGGGGGTCTACATTGCCGTGACAAAAAAATGGGGGTACACAATTCGTAAGCGGGGCTCCACGAAAATTTATTTGCTTTCGATAGTGAAGACTGTTACTTATATTTATATTCCATATTCAGTACCAGTGGTTATTCGATTTTTCGGTAAAGAATTACTAAAAAAAGGTCAGCCTGTAGAGATTTTATCAAATTTTTTACCTGCATGAACTTGTTTAGCTGCAGAGGGGTCCACTGGAACCAGCTAAATTTTAAAAGTGGTATATGCGAAAAAAGTCTGGGAACCTCTGCTTTAAACTATTACCAACGCGATTAACACTCCTTGTTTGGTTTGGAACCCACAACACTCAGATCGGCTGCGGTGAGTGGCTTGTACACTGCGTAGGTCTTTCAGTCCTTTCATTCAGTAAGTAAGTATAATATGACGACACGACTCGAGCTATCATGCTAATCACATGCACGCTGATCTATCGCTGCGAAATCCAAAGGTTGACTGGTAGAGAATGCTTTTGACATTAGTAGTTATTCGAAGAACACACGTTTTAATCTTTATACAAAAAGTTGAATAAATAAACGAGGCGCTTGTAGGTTATTACCTAACTCGTGCGAACGACGCCGACCCGGTTAACATTCGGACAGTGGCGCCCAGACATAATAGGTAGGTAGGTACTTACTTATATTTCTCATTTTTTACTTAATAGGCTTGCGTTTGGCCGCGATCTCACCTGTTGTAAAGTGACGATGCAGTCGACGATGGAGCACGTCTACCTAGAAGATACTTATTCACTCGCGACTTGAAGACACCTAGATTGTACTCATCGGGAAACACAGACTTAGGTAGCGAGTTCCAAGAGTGTACGCATTACATAAGTGGAAGCTGGTCTGATTGTCTGGTCGTCCTATGGTAGAATGCAGTTCCTCTGCACATTTCATAGTAAGATATGGGTATATTGATTCTTTAAATATACTGATTTAGACTTTCACTTCGACAGGCTTATAATTATTGTTTAAGAGTCGATATTTCAGTCGACAGATTAAATTCACTTTTTATTTGATGGATACCTCATCAGCTATATTTTGCTAACGAATTAACAAATAGTTTACTTATGGAATCGATTTAACAGATATTCTACACAAATTTATTAAAATGCCACATTAATTCCACTACTAAGCAGGTATTATCTGGCTATTCGCGTACCTATATGTGTTTTAAATACTTAACAATAATTACTAGTATTTTCATAATTATTTACTTGTATTTTAATTTTTATGTAATGCAGTTTTATACAGAATAAAATATTTTCTATGTTTATATCGTAGGGTACGTTTTTTTTATATTACTAAGATAGCAAACAAGCATACCTGATGGTAAGTGGTCACCGTAGTCAATGGACGCCTGCAACACCAGAGGCATCACCTGCGCGTTGCCGACCCTTTAGGAAAAGAAGTGGGAAGGAGAAGGAGCGGGAAGGGGGAAAGGGGTGCTTGGGCCTCCGGCACTCTCACTTACCGAACGAAACACAACAGTAGGAACACTGCTATTTCACGTCGATATTCTGTGAGAGGGTAGTCTTTCCCCGTTCAAACCGGCCTATTCATGCTGAAATCAGCGAGGCTCTACTATTCTATATGGCGTAATTTAGGCTAATTTTATTTTAGTGCAAAAAATTAGATTCATGAAACCACGTACGTTGGTTTCATGACATCAGGTGCCTTCGAGAACATCATGAAAATAAATAGGCGTATAGGTAACAGCAACAAGATTTTCATTCCCATTAAGTCGAGCAATATTTAACTTTTCAACGTCTAGCGACATACGCGTAACTTTCCAAAGTTAAAGCTCGAATCCAAGCGCTTCTACTTGGTAAACCAATTAATATTGTAACTTCAATTTTCTTTTATCAGCAACTTTACTTCTGCATAATTCAAATTCACACACAACAAAACCAAAATCATTATCTCGCGCTGCCACCCACAATTCACAACACGTCACTATTTGACAGCCTCCTGTCAAAATCCGATAAAATTTTAAAGCGCACACGCACCGCCACGTGCCGTTTTGACATTTGACATGTCGGGACTTGTCAACATCGACAATAGAGTGCGAATGGTCAGTGCGTTGTTCTTTAAATTGACTTTTGACCACAGGGGTTATGTGGGATTTTGAAATTGTTGCTATTTAAGAAACACCCTAACGATAAGTTTCTGAAACATTAATTACGTTTTAAGTTTCAATATACGTATGTCGAAACGAAAAATAAAAAGTTAAGGAAGCTGTTAAAATGTTGTACATATGTATCAAAGGAATTATTAATAACAAGCATAACTCTCCCATACAGTTATTTAAATCCCTTTAGTCTCAGGGGTCAGCGACGCTTGATTGAAACGCCCGGCATTGCAAGCAATCATAAGCTACGGGTAGTACTCACCATTAGGTATGCTTGTTCACCAACTACGTACGTACGTTGTTTCATCAAACATCCCAGTATGTATGTAGGTATCTATTCTTATCAATATTTACATTCTATTTCCCAAAAGTCCCCGAAGGTAGAGTTCTAGTAAACTATTCAAATCAAACCTTGATTCCACCTGTTCAGTTCCCCTTCAGCCCTGAAAACATTTCCAAGCAATTTACTGCGCGCTAAAATTGTTATTCGAGCGACTTAATTACTAGTAATCAAGTGTAATAACAGTTTTCATAGCGTGTAATACTTAGAAATTACTACCATAGGCGCGTGTTATGAGTTTGTCGTAAAACGTTTTAATTGTATGCGAGTTGTAGAGGACATTCCGCATGCAATGTTGGTGTTTTCATCGACTGTTGTATTATACATTTAGTACTTATTAGCTACCAGCCTTTGTTCAAATTTTTAAAAGGAATTTCCATTCTTAGCTGTCTTTTAAAACTTTCCAAATCAGATCGGCTCTAGAAGACTCTAGAGCCGGTCTGATTTGGAAACCTAACTCTAGACAATCCATAGTTTTGTATTAGGTATACACGTACATACTGCCTATATATGCGTGTTTTTATATTAAGCAATTTCCATTCTTAAGCACACTGGGATCCGGGATTGTGGCCTATATCTTATGCAGAGTTAGTAGCCACATTCAAGACCGTAGAAAAAAGCAATAGCATTCCTCTGAACCACGTAGCAAATCTTGGATCTCAATGACAAGCTACTTATAATTCTATGGATAGAGATCTCCGTTATCAGCTTTATAGTAGACCGATGTATCAGATTAATAATAAGTACCTATGTGTGTTTATATTAGTAGTTACTTAACAAAACTTGAGTCTAATTATACCTCTTACACTTGCGTAAAAGTTAAAGATCAACACATACTTACATAATTGTCTTACCTTTGCGAAATGTCACTCATTGCAATTGAACTACTTAAAACTGGTTTTACCACGGTTTATATTTTTCGACTTTTTAGCTTATTTACCCTTTTACCAACGAGAAATACGTTGCATGTTAGTAGCCATGGTCATGGGGACATAAAATTGGTGACCACCTTTGTTAGATAAAACTAAAAAAAGTTGCTAGCAATTTAAGTTATAAGGGTGGACAAAGTAGTCAGAAAAGGACACTATTCTAGATTCTGTGTCGCTATTGATAATTTCTTTTGTAATAAAAATAAAGTAAAGTAAGTATATCACACATATGACGTGTTCTTGTATTGAATAGTGCTTTTCTCCATTATACCTAAATCAAAGCTAATTATAAAAAAAAATATAAGGATACATTTCTTAAATACTTACTTTAATTTGAGACGTTCACGTATCTTTACAAGCAAAGTAAATACTCGTACTATATGCCTGCATGTCGTATAGTTTAGGTCAGTGGTCGGCAACCTTGTCATCCAAAAGAGCCAAATATAGACAATCCACAAATGAAATCTATTCAAAAAGCCATTTTTTAAACTTTGCTTTAGCAGGGGACATTATTACGGGTAAAAATGGTTTTAAAGTACATTCTCGAGCTTGCCTTTGTCAAATAAGTCGTAGTTTAACTAACAGTAAATTAAATTTGGTATCATAGTTATAAGGCAAGATAGTAAGTAATATTCCGTGCCTGCACTAAACATTTCGTCGAAGAGCCGCAGCCGAGAAGGCAAGGAGTCGCACGCGACTCGCGAGCCGCGGTTTGCCGACCATTGCTTTAGGGCAGAGATTCTCAGACTTTTTTTCTCATAGACCTCTTTCAAAATTTAGATGGTTCTGGTGGACCTACTGCAGCTACATTTCTACCATATTCCTTGGCATTCGTATTTATATTAGTAAAGAATTAAATAAACATTTTTATCAAATCTTTACGCGCTGACCTTTCTTTTTTAGTAATTCTGTACCGAAAAATGAAAAATCGGTAGGTTCGAGACCGCTGGTACTGAATGTGGAATATGCAAGTTTTTACAAGTAACAGTCGCTGAGCCTCTTAAAATATTATCTGCCTACATTGATAGGTAAAGTCAAGCCAACATTTTAGTTCTTCTCTATCGAAAGCAAATAAATTTTCGTGGGCCTGCGGTTAAGAATTATGAACTCCCATTTTTTTGTCACGTCAACGTAGACCCCTGTCGAGTCTGCTGTGGATCCCTGGGCGTCCACCTAGACCACTTTAGGAACTAAGGCCTTAGGGCATTAGAGGCTCCCTGAAAGACAGACACAGACATGCTCATAATTCAAAGATGATAAGACCGCTTACATAATTATTATTCTACTAGCTATTGCCTGCGGCTTCGCTCGCGTTAACTTAGAATTTGACAATCAATTCGGGTTGTATTCTGCTTGTAATAATATAATTCAATCATGATTCGAAAGACACGTGGCGCCATCTATTATCATAAGAACGTTATTGTTGTTTTCTTCGGGAACAGTAATTTTTTTCAGGATGAAAGGTAGCCTATGTCCGTTTCTATACACCTGACAACTTATATGCAAAATTTCAGGAAGATCGGTTCAGTGGTTTAGGCGTGAAAAGGGAACAAACAAACAAACTCATTTTCGCTTTTATAATATTACTTAGGATTTTCATATAGGAAGGAAACAAGAATACGTAGTACTCATAAATGTGTAGTATGTACCCCTGCACGAATAATATCAGTTGTAAAAATACTAAAATATCACACAATGAGTATTTGAAAACTGCAATTTTTATCACCACTTATCGCACAAAGAGGGGTTCCTTTTATCATTTTTATTGCGTGTGCAGTAGCGCAGTAGGTATAATGATGATATTAGTTCTGATTTTGTTTATACTAAAAACAATTGTCGGCTCTGCATACGACGCGTTGATTGTTTATTTTTGTTCGTTTTGTTCTGTTTAGTTGGGGTGTAGGTGAAATACAGGGTGGGCTGATTTCATTTGAACAAAATACGATTTCAGTATACCTATGTAATTGTGTATAATTGTGTTGATATTCATATAACTATAAAAATATTGTTAACTTCTTTAAATGTCAAATCTTGGTATGCCAAACATAAATAAAAACCTATTTGCTGGACGCCAGTGTGCCACCGAGATTCAATAGTTTATTACTCTACTATGTGAAATTGAAGTTTTAAAATTGTTATTTTTATAATTTTTTGCATTCTGCCCGAATAAAAACATTGAAATGATTATTATTATTTAATTCGCGAAGAACAGACAACCGCTGGGGTAAGCGTGTTCTTGAGTGGAGATCGCGACTCGGCAAACGTAGTGTAGGACGCCTTCCGACCAGGTGGGATGACGATTTGCGAAAGACTGCAGGCAGATGCTGGATGCGGCAAGCTGAAGACAGGGCGCTATGGCGCTCTTTGGGGGAGGGCTATGTCCAGCAGTGGACTATTATAGCCTGATGATGATGATGATGATGATTTAATTCGTTTATTTTTTCCCTTATCACGTAAAAAGACGACATTGACTACTTGAAGACTATTGTTATTGTTACGAATTACACGAAATACTGTGCGTAATGTTCATTTAAAATTGATTATACATATTTTATAGTAAAACTATTTAAGCGAATTCTCATTAGTGGACTTTTACTAAATGGAAATAACATTTTTGAAACCTTATTTTAATGAACTTAAGTTAGTAAGTGTTAGTTTGCATTGCATGTTAGTAATCTTTCGGTAAAGCTATATATCGTAAGGTCATAAAAACAATCTGTTTGTTTGAACGAATGTGTTGGATCCAATTTGTTGCTGTGCGTTAGCTTACAAAGGGCACCGGAAAAAAAACCATGTATTATAAACGCATGCATATATTAGCTAGTTGAATATATAAAACGTAATATGTATAACTGTACCTTATAAAAATATTTATATAACATTAGTAGTGAAAAGTTGACAAGAATGCCGCTTGTATGCCCACGCGTCGGCGTACCGGCGCATGCCACTGTTTATTCTGATTATACACTGTGTGGTCTTTACGACAGACCACCCTATCAAAAGGTATCTATGGCCTACTACCATTTGGGCCAATGACGCTAGCTACTGGAAAATGTTGATTTCATTCCCTGGTAAAGCAAAGTAAGCAGTCTTATTTTATTTCTGTGTTAAGGAACTGTTATAGTAGCATTATATCAGATCGGAGGCATTCTGGACAAAGGCCAGGTTAAAAGCTCCTTGAACTGACGGGCGTGTAAGGGAATGTGATAAAAGTGAATGAAGCCAGAGAAGTGTGTCAGGATCGTAGCAAATGGAAATCCGTAGTCTCTGCCTACCCCTCTGGGAAACAGGCGTGAATCTATGTATGTATGTATTAGTATCATCCAGGTTTCTGCAAGAAGATGAAGTGATGAAAGGCAAGCATGTAATTTGTTAGTCCAGCCTGTTGTTAATATTTATGGCAATCGATTAAGGGGTAGGTAGAGACGACAAATTTCCATTCGCCACTTATAGGAAAACGAAATATGTATTGTCGGCAATATATGTATACTTATTTAGTTTTTCTAAGTTTTGTTAAATTAAGAAGAAGAAGAATTTTAAGAATTTTATTGAAATAAATACATATTGTTACAATTATTTTAAACCCACCAAACTGCCTAAATGAAATCCTTAATGTCTAAGTCATCTCTCTTATAGTATAACTTCTTATGCTTTTTGGTTTAATACATGATTACATTCATAAATACTGTCCTCGTTAAGCGATATGGAACGTATGTGGCTTCATGTCTTTTTAGTTAGCGGACGGTAGAATATGACTCAGATTTTGTTGCTTCAGTTCATATATCAGTTACATTGGAGTGTTTTTCCATAGTATAAGTCTGCGCTTTTAGTTTTATGTACATTTCACTGCATTTTCAATACACCGGGCTGCTACTAAGAATTTCCTGAAAGAAAAATCAAGTGATACTACTTGAACTATGACTGGAACATAAATAAGCACGTAGAACACAAACTTACATACGGAACCAATAAAGCCGTTATAACATCAATCTGTATATATATTTTACCTTCCTCATTTGTAGAGGGTGCTATTGTTTATGTTATTCCATCGTATTTGCTATACAAAGGACATGGCAGTTGTTTATTTTATGCCAAATCACTACCCCTGCGTTAGGCGCAATGATATCTATCAAGTCCACATATTTTATTAAAAAACATAGGGGAACTACACCGTTAGCAAATTTCATACTTAATTGCTGCTCAAATAGTCAATTCGCAGGCAAAAATCTACTTTATTTATTACGACTTAAAGTTGATTTTTCTTTGTATGGGGTTAATATAATTTAATAGTTGTCAAAGGGTAGTTTATTATTTTAACGAATTTTGTAAAGTTTATTGAGTGGTGATCATTGATAAATAAATAGATTTTGTGCTATAAAAATGATATGTTGGTTTTAGTTTTAAAATATTACAATCGAAATATTGCTAATGTGAATTCAAAAGATACACTATCCGTACTAATATTATTATTAGGACAGTAGCTGTTTCGTTTTTTCAAAACTATTAACTAAATTGCTATGATTTTTTGTTAATCTGGTTTTTATAGAGCTTGAAAGACTTAGGGTACTATTGTCGGTAACATGACCAACGTCTTGTAGCTGCTGGTGTTAAATATTGACTGTCAAGTCTGCCCAGAATATAATAAATAAATAAATAAATAAAAATAACTTAATTGAAACAAATTTGGAGCAGTACTACAAAAACTAGCTTACAACAATTACAAAGAAAACAAAATAAAATAATTAAGTTATTTCAATTACCGTATTTAACACCGACCTGCAATGTTTATGAACAAACTAAAACTATGAGTATTAAACAACTTTATATGTACAGTACCTGTCTACTAATCAAATTCTAAAAAACCAGTCATACAAACCTGCCATTTATTAAAAAATCTGATATAAATAAACGTAGCGTCGAGCAAGTCTACTTGTTCTGCCAAAAATAAGAACCAATCATGGAAAAAAGAATATAACTTTTGAAGGTATTCAACTATATAACAGTTTGCCCTCACATATAAGAAATGTTGACACATTTAGCTCATTTAAGTCCACATTATTTCACTATATAGCAACCGCTCGTTTCTCATTTAAAAGATAGGTATTTATTGAACTTTCATTGAATATTTAAATGTTCTAGGCGACCATTGTATGAAATAGTATTATTTATGTTAAAATAAATTGTTCTCATGTAAGTGGCTTGTATTGTCTTTTTGAGAATAAATTCTTTAAAACTAACCTAAGTTCACACAACAATATGACTAATAATATGTGGGTCATAACTCATTAATTGTAATAACATTAGGTAAGATGTCAATTGGCTTCTAATCTTAACAGTAAGGCTCTAAATATTTTCATTTGTTATGCTTTTTATTGTTTAACATTGCTTTGTATACAAGGCGGTGTATACCTATGTAATGTATATTCTACAGGTATAAGCGTAATATATAACACATATAGATAAATCATTGATGAATTCGGCAAGCCTATACGCTAAATAATCATAAGTATATTGAAAATATTTTCTAGGCTAGTCTAATTTCAGAGCTGACTTATTAAAGAAATGTCGGTGTGTTTTTATAAGAATGTAGGTTAGATGAAAAGTTCGCATAAGTTTTTACTTTTTTTGGCTTCTTTAGTCAAAGTTCCAAGTCAACATGGAAAATAGAATTCGTGATTTGATACGAGTTAGATAATTAAGCATTGTATAGCTTGTTTAGATACCAATACAAATAAATAAAATTGAAGTGTCTGTTTGTAATGACAAAATAAAACAGCTTTTTACTAAATGCATATGAAAGTATAGGTATACAGTACTTATAACAAAAATCTAATTATAAATTTGTTGCATGTCTGTCTGTTTGTTCCGGCTAATCGCTGAAACGGCTGGACCGATTTTGACGGGACTTTCACTGGCAGATAAATGTTTTTTTTTTATACGACTCAGGCGGCAAACAAGCATACGGCCCATCTGATGGTAAGTGGTCACCGTAGCCTAATGACGCCTGTAACACCAGAGGCATCACTTGCGCGTTGCCGACCCTTTAGGAAAGGAAGCGGGAAGGGGGAAGGGGCTAAGAGGGTGATTGGGCCTCCGGCACTCTCACTCACCGGACAAAGCACAACACAACACTGCTATTTCACGTTGATATTCTGTGAGAGGGTAGTCCTTCCCCGTCCAAGCCGGCCTATTCATGCTGAAATCAGCGAGGCTCTACTACTCTATAAGGCGTAATTTAGGCTAATTTTATTTTAGTACGAAAAATGAGATTCTCGAAAAAAAAAATTCCACGCATACGAAGTCGCGGGTAACAAATAAAATAATAGTAATTGTGTTTTTATTTAATAGGTGGTTTATATCATATGTTGATACTGAAAACAGTATACTGTGAAGCAGCTATGTATATACATACATACATAGATTCACGCCTGTTTCCCAGAGGGGTAGGCAGAGACTACGGATTCTAGCAGCTATGTAATGATTGTAATTGGTGACCACCGATGACAGAGACAATGTGATATGTTGATGTGTAGTGGTACTTTTAATAGCCTTTATGTCGCCTTTTTCTTTCTCTCTCTGTAGAGGATCTCCAAATCGCTAAGTGACGATAAACGATAGATTAAAAAGCGAAGCTTTTCATTACACTCTTCTTCTGTCAATCGTTAGAATTCCAGAGATATTTAAAACCTATCGTATCTAGCCGCCGGTGTGCCGCTGCCACTCAACAGGTTAAGATGAGATTAATTAATTACTATTATGATATTCTTTAGTAGGGGAGAGTAGGTAACCTATACTGAAACGGTGCTTAAATTGTACCACTTCTATATTTCTACCAAATCGACGCTATTTCTTTACACTGGCAACAGAAAAAGAGGCGACTGTGGAAATGACAGAGTGTTACTGGCGCCACAGTCGCCTCTTTTTCTGTTGCCAGTATAAAGAAATAGCGTCAATTTGGTAGAAATATAGAAGTGTTACAATTTAAGCGCTGGTGCAATATAGGTTACTCTCCCCTATATGTTTAGTATATGTAAGTGTATATTTCATGCTAATGTACCTACCTGTAACCTACTACTTTTTATCTCTGCATCACCCAATGGTTGACTGGTAGATAATGCATTAAGTGGCAGTAAGTCAGCCAATGTACTATTTTGTGCATAAAGTTTTAAATAAAATATAAATAAATATAAGTAGTAATTCACTACATGCTGGAAAGGCTTACAAGCTCTTTCTACCATACTTCCGTGTCTTGTGGCAGTTAGGTATAACTTCACAGTAGGTACTGGTTGTTATGTTCCTGTACCTTTTAACCCATTCAATGCGGCGGACGATCGCATCGACATCGATCGACGATTCCGATCGGCGTCTTATTTTTTCATACTGTCTGTCTTATTGTCTCACACATAGATAATATAATAAAAAAGTCATCTAAAATGTTAGGCTTCGTAATAAGAAATTGCAAGCATTTTCATCAGTCTAAAACAAAAATTATACTTTATAACAGTTTGGTTAGGAGTATGTTGGAATATTGTAGCGTAGTCTGGCGGCCACATTATGCCGTACATAGTTTGCGCATCGAACGTGTTCAGAAGCGCTTTCTTTGGCACCTCGCGTTTTCCAAGGGAGTGTCAAAGAAAATTCCTTCATACAAAGCTAGATTAGAACACTTTTCCATAAGCTCTCTTGACAAACGAAGACGCCTGAACGATGCTTTATTTGGGAGTAAAATTCTTAAACACTGTATTCAGTGTCCCGAACTGCTAGCTTTGTGCAATATCTGTGCGCCGTCTAGACTCCCGCGAACCTCTATCACTCCACTATGTCCTCCGCTTAGGCGAACAGTTCTAGGCACTAATTCACCATATGCCAGACTTTGTAAGGTTATAAATGGCTGCAGCGAGCAAATTGACCTACACCATGACTCTGTTGCAAATCAAAAATCTAAGATCCTCAAATGTTTGGCGGATATTTAATATTTTTATCTTTTTATTTTTATCGAATTAGTCGAAATTATTGTCATCATCCTTGTCATAATAATTTAAATTACAACAAGCTGGCTCTATCTTTGTTATTTTTGTATATTTTGTTTTTACCATGCATAGTTTTCTTATTCTTATTCTTGTGTTATATTAGCAACCGTGTTTAGATTATAAGTTTATTTGTTAACATTTAAATAATTCATGTGGTGTTTACCTATAAGTAATTGTTACACAATGTTATTTACTATAAGTTTGTATTAAGTGTAAGTAATTGTGTATACAGTTGTTGGTGAACCAAATAAATAAAATAAATAAATAAATACTCAGATTCGGAGGACGCCGATCGGCGTCATGTAGGTATAGTTGTTTTATATTTTACCCAAATTTAAAGATATTATATTAATAAAACAACAAATGTGTTTGAAATTTACTAATGAAATGCCTGATATGAGTAGTTTTTAGATATTTTGTTTTTTTTTATTAATTCATCAAGTGCGGCTGACGCCGATCGGCGTTTACGTTAAATATGAGCCGATTCTGGCTAATAAAAGCAAAATTTGTTGCCGCATTGAATGGGTTAATAATGTTATGTTAAATAGTTGTTAGTAATTGAAAGTCTGTAATTTGTGCATCAGATATGGTTGAATTTACTACACATAAAGTTGTCACTGTTTCTTTCTTTCTTTCTAGTAGTCAAGTTAGTTTCAACCTTCACCTCTGCTTTCTACATTGTGGTTCGGTACTTCCTAGGCTCCAAGCTATTATATTTTCCACCAATGCTCATCAGCCATACGGCAATTATTATGTTTATGAGTGTTCTGGTTTTCTAAATGACTAAGTTATTGTATTGGTGTATATAAATAAAATGCTATATTAAAATTTCTAATAATTTTAATTACGTATAATATTTTTTAATCGAGATAATAGTCTCGTTGTTACATTCAACTTTAATTTACAACATATATTTTACAAGATACCTTATTTGTTTCATAAATTACAATTTCTAAATATATTGATTAAAAAGTACTTTTGTTTTATTTAAACTTACAGAATATTATAATTCAAAATGTGGATTGCAATAATTATTATTAAAATTGAAATCAATATTTTATATGGCAACATATAAATGCATTGAAAAATGGCGGAATGGCTTAATACTAAGCCTTTAACATAAATTGTTTTATTAATTCAAAAAAGCTTTCACTCAAATGCAGAACTTTTTAAATAGGTATTAAAGTCCAAAATAGTCTTAAAGGCAGATTAATAAAACTGAGTTTATTAAAGAATGCAGATAAACGTGAAAGTCCAGATTTAAATAATCTGCCTAAACTACTTTTCGTCATAAAACTATTTTAAATGAAGATTTTTAATAAATAATATTTCAGATCGGAATGAAACATTTAGGAATCAAAACCACATAAATAAAAATGCTAGATAATAAAATCAGTATTTCTGAACGTACACATTACCTTAATCTCTCAAGCAGTTTGACGTTAAAATATTTTTATTATTATACAAAATGACACATACGAATCTAGAGACAAAAATAACAATTACTTAACTATATTTACAAATCTATCAAAAGTCGTTGTAATTATTTTTTGGACTTTTATGTACCAATAAATTATTGTAAAAGTAACACCAATAAATATTTATTCCAAACGTTTTATTCTTGCATCGAAATTTATCGACATGCACGACTCGATGTTACTTTTACAATAATTTAAATAGTTATTTATCGATAAATAAGTTTTTAGTGTAACACGAGTTTTAAAATTATGGTATTACACTTTACAAAAAATTTGGTATTTTAGATCTTTTTATTGTGTTGAAATCCACTTTATTAGAGTTTTTCTCGAATGATATCATTTCCGAATGCCTAAAAGTTATATGATTAGGTACAGTACCATTTTTTTGTACCAAACCCGACGTGATGTCACTTTTTATCAAACTTATCTACCAATAAAGAATCAGTTCTTATTTTAACAAATATATTTACAATGTACAAGTACTTTTTCCTATACACATAGAAATAACTATCAACTTTAATTTATATCAGAGGAAAATCAGGAAGGAACTTTGGACCACAAAACATACATAAGAAAAAGCCAATACTGGCTTAAAGGACGAACATATCGATCGAAAACTCAATCTTTCCAATAAAATGACGTACCGGAATACTAAAATTTAAATTCCAAATCTTCTATAATTAAATAGAACTTTCTATAATACAATTATTTTCATTTATAATCATAAAATTCCACTTTCATATACGAATTTCGACTTTGCTATCCTTTTTCAAATAAAAATCAAACAAGCTTCGATAAAAAACAAATGCAGTCCAAGAACAATAAAAATAAAACAAATAAATAAAAATCAACAACAACAAACTAGGTTTCAGGTCAAAATATGACTGTGAGTGGCCTCCTAAACTCTGAACCTCCTTGAGTGCTCTGAGGATACTGTCCAGGATACTGGGGCATGAGGATACTTGACGAGCCTTGGTAATATGGTAGAGATGGTGAAGGATTTGACCCAGAAGATGAGCTGCCTTCGGTCCTCTCTTGTGCTTTGACTGTCATGTCAGGGGATTCGGCTGGAGAGCGAGGAGACAGGCTTGAAGGTGCGGAATTCACCGAGTTAAGTCCAGCCATAGCGGCCGCTGACGCTTCTGAGTACATCTTACTGATGTCTACTGGATACGACCTTTGTTGCTGTTGGTCCATGTACATGTATGCCTTGGAGAGGGCGGCAGAGTCCAGGTAGCCCCTTGAGGGGTCTGGGTACATGCCGTAGCTGCGGTACTTCTCAGCTTCTATAGAGTATTTGGACATATCCATTGTGGGGCCAACCTGGAACAAAGATAAATTGAGTTAATGACACATATGAGTAATTCAATTATTATGTACTTCATCTAGAAAAGTTTGTTATATTGTGACCCTGTTCTATTCTAAACATCGGGCGATTCACCGAGAGTGACAACTATATTTTTGTTAGGTATTCTATTTTTAACGTATTTTTGTTTAGTTTACAATATTAATGTAGAAAAGCCGAGCCTAGGAAGAGATTTTTATAAATTTTATGCCAGGTCACCTGAACCGCTAGCTCGCATTTGAGTAAAAATTTGCGTTCGGTAGCTTTATTGAGCTTTCAAAAATGATTAAACCGCTAATCGCCAATAAGCCACCATCGAAGCTAAAAGTAGCGCTTATAATCCTATGCAAATATTTTCACAGGATTATAAGTTGGCATAATCTATCTAAGGAATTCCATTTCAAACATTGCAGAGTGTTATCTTTACTTCTAAGGCCATATTTTAAATAAATTAAAACTAGATACGTTATTTATATAGCGTAAATAATAAAACTATTTACATAGATGAATGTAAAATAACGAACGCGTGTTAATGAATAAATTATTTCAATTTAACGAGATGCTATTTCAAATAAATATATATTACGAAATAAATGAACGGCTCCAAGAAAACAAGTAGCATCAAATAATTATGAACATAATCTTCGTTTCAATAGTTCAATCATAAATATTCAATAATTGGCTATCAAAGTTACCGAATACGTAATGGCGCGGCTGGCAAACAAATCGTAAAATATTACTTAACATTTACAAATCAACATTTTATTTAATCCCAATGTAAAACTATAATCTATCTTTAGCAAGAATTATTCACGAATAACATAATTCAACCGAAATATCTGACTGAAATTTTCTTTTATATGATATGCAAGACAAAATCGATGTTATTTTCTACAGTTTAAGGTTGAATGTCTTTTGTATTGACATTGTACTGTATTTTACACACTCAGCCACACAAATCACACGTAACAATGGAATCGAATAAAGGTTCGAATTTAAAAATTTTTAATGAAGTGAGTCCTACACAATATTGTGAAGAAAATATCGCTTCGGTGAGACATACAGATAGTTTGTTCAGCGAATATTGTACGGTTCCATTACGGTTACATTTCGTCAGTACTGTTAGATTGTGCCAGTTTGTTTTAATTTTTCTGGTTTTCATGACGGCACCGATCTTACCTGTATAACCCTGAATGAGGAAGTAGTATACCACTACCACGTTTGAAAGATTTGAACAATAAAATTCATTTTAAATTAAGTAGATGTAACTTATCAGAATAGCTGTTAAAATCGTAAAACATTACTAATAAATATAGTATAAATATATATTTATATAAATATATGTACATGTTATTAAAATAGAAAACTGCATTGCACGAATATTTTCATTCAAAATCTTTGAAATCGAACAACGAGTTACATGGTTTTACTCCTAGCTCGGTATTGAATAGGGGAAAACTATGTTTTCCTTTATTCAGCCGAATTGAATCGATCAGCTATTTATTGTATAACATTTATTAGTATAAATAAAGTGTATAAGCCCCAATAATAAACAAATATTACTGTTCCTTATTGTCCTATAAATCTTAGCAAAAGATATTCAACAACATTTAATATCCGAATAAAATTCTATTAACAAATGTAGGCCCTACAAACCATTTAACTGGCGCACTGAATCAGGATTACGCGGACATTTATCCAGTTTACTGCCATATTCCAATTTCAAACTATTGAAATGCCATCAAAGTGCAACATAAAAGGTACGGTGTATATTATAAAAATGTTGAAAGGCTAACAAGTTCGCCCACAAGTTGGTTGTATTATGCGTCTGTGTGTAGGGTGCGCTTGCGCATAACATACGGCGGCCGGTCACAGCTAGAGCGCTAAATCAGGATTAGCCCGACGCAGGGGCATCTTGTACGGAGTTTACGGCTCGCCCTTACGGCTATTTTATTGCAAGCCAGTTATATATAGCTTGTTTTTTTTTGTTTTCAGAAACTATGCGGCGTTTGTCAATGTGTTGTAGTGATGGCTGAGCGTTGAAGAGATTTTTATTGATACGCGTGGGAATGAAATAAACTTAAGCGTAAATAGGTAACAATGGTTTGAAGTTATTTTTATTTGAGTACCCTCATCTACGACATTATTGAATCTACTTTGGTTCTCAAAGCACGAAGATTTCACTACACAGATCAGACAGTTTAATGAGTAGATATGTGGTGTGTGTTCTACAGATAGTTATTACGAGTCTGGGTGATACTGCTGCTTATAAAGCCTCATGCAAAACAAAGTTTGGGTCTAGTACAGCTACACTATAAAAAAAAGTTTAGTTACCGTGCAATCATAAAATTTTCCTATGCTTTTTACAGTATATCAAAATTACTTATAAATTTAATAAAGCCCATTGTTAATGTAAATATGTTTTTTTGCGATACGAAACCAAAATTCCTCACCCATAAATATTATCTACAGTGTTAGTAGCGAATTTCACAATTTCACGTTGCATTAAGGTCGCTAATGAGTCGCCAACCGTTCGGCTGAGCCGTGAAAGTAGCCCGTATCAAGTAGATAACCGTAGATAAATCATCGATCAACATAATCGAACGATCAAACCACAATGGTTCGTTAAAACTTGACATTTGGTGGTAGTTTTAGAAACAGGGCTGTCACAAACCCATTTTAAATATTTTTTTTTCTCTTTCTTGTTCGTTGTTTTGCCGTTGCGTAAACATTAATTCTGAATTCAAATTTGTAAGTTCCAAATTTGATTTCACGAGTCTAATTTCTTTTATTTTTGCCTTACGCATTCAAATTATTCTGCCTAATAATAAGCAGTTGGTGATGTACAAAGAGGGTATCATCTCCATAGCCGTCATTGCGAAAACGATACGATAGTCTTCACTTTGACAGCCTCTGTAGATCACTTTTCACACTCTATTTTGAGTCCCCAGATTTGAAGGGAGAGGGCAGCACGTGATATTTAAACTATTTTAAATTTGATATTTGATAGTATATAAAGTTTTTAAATAAAGTAGGTACTCTTTACAACTGTAAAGAATATTTCATGGAGCATGAAACTGCTGATATTTGTTGAAGTCTGGCTGTGCTACTCTGTTTAATCTGTCAGAGAATTAATACAGACTTGTTGTTATACAGCTGGTAAAAAAGTCATAACACACAACCCTAATGAGTGTAAAACGTCCAATCACTATTTTTAATACATCGCAGGTAAAGTTGCAGTGGTCGATATGAATAGTAGCTGATTATATTGTTTCCTACCGGTGCGGTGTGGATTCGTCACGGTAATACAAACGGAACCGCGGTATCATCGTACCTATACTTGGGGCGGCGGGCGAAGGGTTAATTAAATGTTTTGGTCACACCTCGTGCAGGGTTGAGTTTTTTGGTAAAGTGAGTTATTATGTTAGGGTTGTTGGATTTTTTAGAAGATATGTTTACAGTTGTGCAGGCATTTATAATAATGCAATTGGACCAGCGAGGCCGCTAGTAAGATGCCTACTGGTGCCGTCTCCACGTCTCCACGACTCCACGACTCGTACGGCCTGGGAGTTCCCTAGCCCCTAAGGAGTTTTAGGTACTACAATATCATATCCAGTGCCCTGAGTAATTGACACTAACTGTATAAACAACGGTTGTTGTTCATTTTTTCAGATACCTGGGTCCTTAAAAGTATTTTTAAGATTTCCTGTCTACAAATTCTTGGTAGTACGGAGTGTGGTTGTGTGCCCACTGCCCGGTAAACAATAATAAGCTTGCTTCCTAATATGTGAGACCTATAATCATAGCCGAGATGTGTGTGTAATGCACGCTTACCCCTTCAGGGATATAGAGATAAGACTATTTATTTGTATAGAAAACATGGTCGTCGAAAATAGTTGAGCAAAACCGAATAACACCACCAGTCTAATTGTTTTATAGGTTATATAACAAATACAACGTTTACTCTTAACAGCGGCTTACCATTAAGCAGTCATTAGATATTGATCAAAGTAATCAACTAATTGAATTTAATACACACAAGATAATCTTATCTCAATCATCAGCAGTTTTGCTTTTATAACTTACTAGCTATTGCCTGTGGCTTCGCTCCCGTTAATTTAGAATTTGACAATCAATTCGGGCTGTACTCTGCTTGTAATAATATAATCATGTTTCAAAAGACACGTGGCGCCATCTATTATCATAAGAACGTTATTGTTGTTTTCCTCGGGAACAGTAAGTAGGAATACTGCTATTTCACGTCGATATTCTGTGAGAGGGTAGAGTTTCCTCGGTCGAGCCGGCCCATTCATGCTGAAATCAGCGAGGCTCTACTACTCTAAAAAGATAGAGCCGTAAGACGATGTATGTATGTATGTATAGACCCATGTCTATTACTGTGTATGCACAGGTGTGTATTGTGAGGCCTATATTACGCCAGCTGAATAGCTCATACAAAATTAATAGAGGCGAGCTGCTGTTACTGACAATTTCCTGATAGAACAACGCAGTTACACGTTGATCGTTTTGATAATCGATTCTAGTATGATGTAATTGGTTATGGTATGGTTAACCATAGGATACCAATGAAGCACATATTTAAAAAATAAAGACTTTTAAAATCATTTGTTTTGTTTTTCGACGCTGAAAACCAAATTATTTTATTTTATTTTTAGAAGTAAATGCTTGTAATTTGTCGTCTATACAAACTTATCTCTGTTTGTTCTCTCTTATCCTCTGTTTCCTCCGTCAATGACCACACGCATTGGAGCAAAAATGCTAATGTCCGGACACACTGTATAGGTATACCACCGCCGGTACGTTTCACATTTTTTTTAAATGACAAGAACTGCCGATTAGTACAACATTCGCTCAGTTTTGCTACTGTATTCAGATATCCAGCAAAAAAATCTATGGAAATAATAATACAAATAAATACAAACGGACGTAACTATAATCCTCGCTATATTGTCTATGACAAAAAAAATTGGTTTAGTATTAAAGGAGGAAATAAAAATAGTTTATTTGTTCATATAAGGTTTTTTTACAACGGATTGTGTTTGGAGCCTCCTTTTAGACAAACAATGTCTGTATTAAGAGACACCGCTCTTTCATATCTTGTTTGAAAATATAATAAAAACATTCACATTAATTTAAGTATTAAACACAACAAAAAAAACGTAAAGAAACTAACCAACTAAAACGCAGTTTCGTTTAGTGTGGGTTGATTTGAGGTGATATAGTATAGTTTGGTGAGGTGTGGTTTGGTGTAGTGTGATGAGGTGTGGTGTAATGTAGTGTAGTATATTGTGAGATATAATCAGTTCTAGCTGTAGTTTCAATTCTATAGCACATTGATATTTCATTCGGATCGCATACGACAGCAAAAAATCTTGTAAAAACCCTTTCTTTAATTATTTTGAAGCTCGCATGTTCCCTTAATCCCTAATATTATATTAATCTAATAATGCAGAAACAGAATCTGGACCACACCCTTCACAATGGCGCCCTTAACAACATATTACGTCACTTTCACAAGATTAAACGTCAAACACCGGGGCAAAGAGGTTTTTAAATCGAAGGGCACAGTCCCCAGGGTGTAAGGGCACGACGCGTTATAGGGATGTTATAAATAAGATGTTGATTGGAGTTTTCCCATTGAGATTCGTGTGTGAAATACTAACGCAAAACTTTTTAATGAGTTTTCAAGTTATTGATAAAGTAATTAGCAGATAAATTGTGTGAATTTGTTTTACATATTTAATTTTAATTTAATTCATTGATATAATATGTTAAATGTGTAAAAAATATATTTGTATGCCATCGATATTGGCGAAATGTGTATCAATACTATAAAATACATGTAACATAATGCAAATTTTGACTGCCTCGATGGCGTAATGGGTAGTGTAACCAACTGCCACGCCTGAGGTCGCGGGTTCGATTCCCGCACAAGTCAAACATTTGTGTGCAAGGACTTGGATGTTTGTCTTGGTCTGGATGTTTCTATGTATAATATGTATGTATTTACAAAAAGAGTATATATTATGTATGTTTATCCATTGTCTAGTATCCATAGTACTTACAAGCTCTGCTTAGTTTGGGCTAGATGGATTGTGTGTATGTGATAAAATATTATTATTATAATATACTGTACCACATTTGAGACAAATGACTATTAAATTAAAAATAAAATAATGTTCTTCATAATGTATGTGCTCACGATGTTTTCATTTATTCTTAATGCGATCTTAAATGTATTACTATTTAAACTATTGAATTATTTAGATTTTCACTTTCCCAGACGTTTCAGTTGCTTCTCAGCAGCTATGGTCACGGGACAATCCATACGTAATCTTCAAAAATCTGACTTGGTTGCCATGATACCTCTACATGGCAGTCCTACGGTCACCCACTAGACACCTTAACTCAGAAAATAAACTTAAGACAGTATAGAGTCATACTACATCTTGTGTGTGGGGGCCAGTCAGTACAGACCGGCGACACTTCGACCCAGTGGGATCTTTTGTGTCAGTCATACTATATACTAATGCTATTCTTCAGACTGAAAATTTACAGATTTTTCTCCTTTATTTCTATCCTTTATTTGTTCTACGTTAACTCTTTGCATGTGTGTGTGAGAATGTGCATGTATTTATTTGATTGCATTTGTTCCAGGGTTGTCCCTCCGCGGATTGTGTTTGATGGGTATTAAGTTAAACTCGCGTTTGTTGGAGAAGGAATTGTGTGGGTTATTCAATGAACTGGATTAAGTCTGTGTTTGATTTTTATGAGGGTGGCGGTTTTTTAAGAACATAACGTTTAAAGTATTAGATGAAAGGAGTGTAGGTAAATGTAGTCATAGCTCTAATGGACTCATATTCTACGCACGAATACGCAATATAAATATCGATAACCAATAGGGGATTGGCACTGTAACTCCTAAACACAGGCTACCCAGTAGCCTTTCTAGGATAACAGTACTCCACCCAGTTTTATTGTAGACTACATTATATTGTGGAATAAACAATTTATTGTTATGATATGATACAAATAATATCCTTGTACCAAATACTATGTAAGCTACAATCTCATTTCATAAATAAAGTTTATTATTATTATTATATTTAGTAAAATTATTGCACATTTTATACTTGTAAGATGATACTATATAATCAAAATCAAGTTTATGTGTACACAAATTTTAAAGAAGGTCTATCGATGTGAATACTATAACTTCGATGGATTGCATTTAGTTAGACGCTTGTCGCACCCACATTTTAGAAGATATGTTTAGGTCCCTACTGTAAAATAATAATTATAGTTGTCTACTAAGTAAAGAACTGGCGTTTATCAAGAAACTAAGTGTATAAGTACTATTGATTTGTTTGTTTGAAACCGCAAGAAGCTCATCTTCTATTACATGGAACTAAACAGCTATAACTAGTGAACAGTGGGTGTAATACGCGTCTGCTTGCCCCTTCGGGGATACGACCCGACTTCCCCTTCAATAATATCGAGAGGAATTCTATAAAATCCAGTAATCACGGAAGCTTTTACTATATAAAATACTTTCGACTTATGTGATACTCAAATGAAATAAATAATCACTTATACTAAAGCTATCATATTCTAGTCACCTAGAGACATAATAATCACGGAAAATCGAACCCATGGCCCCTCTAATTATTTCGCGCCGACCCACCGCTGCGCACGATAGGGTAGCAGAACTTGTAGCTCGGTGTTAAGGGAGGAATGAATCGGTGAAACGGGAGACAACTTGTTCAAGCGTAAGATATTAATACAGATTAATAGGTATCTTGTTTCTTATAATGTCTTGGGACTATCGTTTTGTTTTAGGGGCTGATCAACCTATACTAATATTATAAAGGAAAGATTTGATTTTTTGTGAACTCTCAATACCTGACGCAGAGCCAGCGGCAAGACGACTACTTAAACAACTACGCCGTTCGTGCATTCGTAGTCTTTACTTCTTTTCTTTTCTTTTCGTGTGGTTAGTGACCAACCTGTTGTCATGAGTTCAAGCCGCTCGTAGGCCTCTGACATGGCTTAACGACTGTTGTCAATTTGACAATAACCAGGACCGACTTTTTATGTGCCCTCCGAAGCACGGAGACGCTCAGATGAAATACCACTAAGCGGTCACCCATCTATAGACTGACAGCACCCAACGTTGCTTAACCTCGCTAATCGTTTACCGATCAGTGAGTGCAATGAGCTATGAGTGTTTACTATGCATGCGCTGGTAACATGTCTGCTTCTTGTATGTATATAATATCACTAGATGTTCCCGCGGTTTCACCCGCGTTTATCGTTACTGCGCCGCCCCCGTGGGTCGTAGCGTGATGTTATAGGTATAGCCTATAGCCTTCCTCAATAAATAGGCTATCCAACACTAAAAGAATTTTTCAAATCGAACCAGTAGTAATCACGCAGAATAAACCAGGAGAAACATCGTTTGTACTATGTCTGTAATGGGTAATTATTTTGCTGCAATGTTATTTTAAAACTGTGATATCTCCTAAGATATTCATTGAAATCGAATGATATAAAGGGCAATTTTGTTTTAAATTAAATACTTGTGACGAATAACGTATTATTTGGATAAGGATTAATATTATGTTTATAATAATATCTTCGCAAATAATGCATTATTTTAGAACAAATTTGGTTAGCATAAAAATGGTTATAGTGAGCCAACCTTAAAAGATAGACATATGCTGTCGCGGACTTTTTTTAGAACTTTTAAACGGGAACAATTCTGTCATACATGATTTTTGCGAAACTTTAACTGTTTACGCAACGCACGCAGCGGAAGCTCTCAAAAGGAAAAAATACCCTCCGATTTTGAAACATTCTTCATTGGTGCTCAGCTCCTATTGATCTTAGCGTGATGATATATAGCCTATAGCCTTCCTCGATAAATGGGCTATCTAACACTGTAAGAATTTTTCAAATCGGACCAGTAGTTCCTGAGATTAGCGCGTGCAAGCAAACAAACAAACAAACAAACTCTTCAGCTTTATAATATTAGTATAGATTGGGGTTGTTTCAGCATGTTAAAATGTCGTATGGTCATATTAACATACCTACCAGTCTCTCGTTTGTGAATCCCCGAGGTTTTACACAGCCAGCTATGTTTTTAGCATATAGCACTGTAGAGAGCCTATATTGTTCACCGGATGCATTTCCAAACTCAGTGCCGCTATGGAGTATTTTCTTAATAATATTTACGACCACATCTTGTGGTTACATGTCGTACATACAATTTCAAAACAAACTCCAAAATGGCGCACACTGTCCAAATTTAAATTTCGAATCCTAAACCAGGCCTTCAATTTACGAACCGTTAAATTGAAATTTCTTCTGCTTTATAAAATCATAATTTTTTCGCGCCATAGCATGTGGCGTATTAATCCTAAATTTTATTAAACGCTTATTATTTTAGGGGCAAGCGAGCGGCGAAATTCGAAAATTAAATCTATTAACACGCTTGATAATAACGATGTGTCAGCGTATTTTGGACATTTTAGGACCATATTGGTGATTTTTCTTCAGTGATGGCCCATTTCATGGCGCTAATGATTTTAAGCAAAACGTTTAAGATTTCACGCTTCTTCCGCGTTAAGACGCTAATAGGATAATTATCTGGATGGGCGGTGCTTCGGTAATTCTCGGCAATTTTCGGTAATCATCGCGGGTGAGATTTGAGATGCCGACGTTTAAGGGCTGTCACAATGATTTATATGCACGTAAGTTATATTTTTGTTGAGTTGTCGTGATCTAAGCTCTTTTAAACTTATAACTATTGCTTTCGTTTTTTTACGATTGATTCTGATACTGGTAAAATTTAATTCATTCTAGGTGACAGTTAGGCAGTTTCGTCAGTGATGTGTAGGTTTCACATAATACAAAGCAAGCCTAATGCCATCCTCCGGACTGGTTCAGAATTCGTGCATCCTATTTGGTTTCAGTATCCTATTACAACTAGCAAGAATAAATATGTTCTTAATAATAAACTTATGTTCCTTATTGGTGCCCTTTCACTGCTTAACGAGACCAATTCTTTTGTTTCTTTATTTAAATGGGTCTTAGACAGCATTGACGATTTTAACGCGTAATACAAAATACAGTTTACACACAAAGTTTAAAGTACGACTAGGTAATGAAGTATTATTCAACTGATGTATCGGGATCTTGAGTGGCAGACCCTAAGCATAAATTAAACATAGATATGGAACAGATATTTATACGACCATCAGATAGCACTGACCGAAGTTGTAGGCAATGTTTTGCGTAATTCTGCAAAGAGATAATTTTACCCATACACCGCAACTGCAGTAATAACTTAATACTTATGATAATAATCCGAAGTTACGTTACCTGAGGATTAGGTGTCAGCGCAGCAGATATAGCGTTCTGCTGTGCAGCCGCTGCGGCCGCTGCCGCCATGCTGGCTCCGAGCGGTCCGTATGCGGCGCCGTAGTACCCGCCCATAGCTTGTCCCATACCACCTCCGGCCATACCTTGTAAAAAAGAAAATCAGTAAGAAACAGGGTACCTTTTAATTGCTATTATACTTACGGATGTAGTTTCTAAAACTGGAATGTAATGTGAAGAGAGTACAATAGCGAAAATCAATTGTTTGCGATAATTTGAAGTATTTTTTTTGTAAGTTTTTTCTTTTAGCGTCATTTGCATTTCGTGGCATCCCTAGTCATTTAACGAATCCCAACAAACTATTTAAAACATTCCACAACAATTCGAAATTCAAAACATTCATAGACGTGCGGAATATCTAATCTAATTCACACCAGTCGGCAAGTGGCCGCCGTAATGGACAGTACTCTATAGCGGCGGTCATAATAGCCGGCCGGGAACTCTGATTCGAGCACCAATTAATTATTTCATTGTGCTTCGAATAATCCCACCCTCGAGTGCTATTAACCAACGGCCAGTTCCTTAGAGGTGTTTATTAAATGCGCCTTAGTTGGACTAGTTTACGCTATTGATAAATAATGAATCCGGATTACGAATTTAATTTGAAATGTTTGATTTATGGGCTTGTAAATCTACTTTTATTGTCATTTTAATGTGGTCAATACTTACAGCTATATATGGACGTATTTTAACTATGTCGTTAAGTGAATTATACACAATAATATTCAATTATAAAATGTATAAGTACTCATCAATTGATTTCAAAAGGTTGTGCATAAAAGAGATGAATTAACATAAATTAAATATATATATTTGATTAAATTAAATCCCATTATGCCAGCAATCCACGTCAAATAAAAAATGGAACTGTCAAATTTCGCGCCGAAATATTTATAATACGACCAAATTAGGATGTCACGACAATCTAACCACTCATAATGCTATTACGTGTAAATCGAAATACACTTCATGTCCCGCCTGAAATATTCGAATATTGAATTTAAATAAAAAATATATGAGACATCCTCATTGTGGTGACGTCAATCGAATCTACAATATATTATAAACCGCGTCAAAATTACAATGCAGTTTATTAACAGGACAATGAGTTCTATGACAGAGAGTTAAGGTGCAAAATCGTTTGGGGGTTTATTTTCACGAACGCAAAATACGGCAAGGTTTTTAGAAAGGGACGTTCGAGATTTTTTTATTATATTTATAATTAAATTCCCTGTCATCTCTTGTGGGTATCTGGTTTCCTGGTATTGGCGGGCGACCGATGGATTTCTTTTTTCAAAAGTTTTCCAAGTTTTTATTTAACCTGCATGGAATATTGACATTTGAGTTTACAATGATGTGGATTGACAGGGTGACTTTTTAAAAGGCTGATTGTTATAATTATAAAAGCATAAGTAATTTATTGGCGACTGTACAGACAGTAAAATTAAGTTGCAAGCAAACAGACAGCAGCAAACAGAATATTGATTGACCACTAAGAAAAGAACGAACAAGTAAAGTGGTTTGACTAAGCTGTTTGTTCAGACGTCTAGTAGAAGAAGCGGGAGAAGCATACATGTAACTCCGATTTAAATCGCAATTGAATTTCAATTCTGGTAGCTTGAGCTACCTGCGAGTGGCTGTGAGTCCCTAATAGGCCAAACGTTTGCCCGAACCTAGCTCCTAATCCAAATGCATCTCCTATAGACTCAATCTTCTTCTCCCTAGTCTTTGTTATGCCCAATTCACTTGGGGTCGGCTTTCTGGTCTAACCGGATTTGACTGGATATCAGTTTTTACACGAAGCGGCTGCCACCTGACCTCCGCAACCCGAAGGCTAACGATACCCTAAGGCTAGAACAGTGTCAGCATATTAGAGGGTACCGACTTCCTAATAACGACTGCCATAGATGTTCATGGCAGCCAGGACCGACGCGACGGCTTAACGTGCTCTCCGAGGCACGGAGCAGACGATAATTGTCAATCAATACGCACATCATTTCTAAAAGTCATATAACTGAAGAAAGTCAGAGGTGCGCGACGTGGGTTCGAACCCGAGACCCTCTGCATTGCAGTCTGTTAGTCTCTTCACTGAGCTATCGCTGCTATAGACTCGATATAGTTATTGAATTTAAACTATCACGTCCATATGTATAACTTTGTAATCTATATAGCTAAATAATTTTTGACTTTGATCATCATCAAGCAGTGGCAGTCTGCTGGACGTATAATAACCTCTTCTAAAGCTCACCACTTAGCCGTATAATTTACTTTCCTTTTCTTTTCAATCCCTAAAACGCACATCTGACTTTGCAAAGCTATGTGCGTGTTTAATAGTTAATTATCGCTCATTTTAATGGTGAAAGAAAAGATCGTGAGGAATCCTGCATGTCTAAGATTTCTCCATCATGTTCTCGAAGATATGTGAAGTCTACCAATCGACACTGAGCCAGAGTGGTAGACTATGGACTAACCCTTCTTACACAGAGACGAGGCTCGTGCCTAGCAGTGGGACAGTATATATATATAACTAGCTTTTGCGAGCGGCTCCGCCCGCGTGGTACCTACATCAATAAAAAGTAGCCTATATTCTTCCCCAGGTTTTAAGCTATATATGTGCCAAATTTCATCTAAATCGGTTGAGTGGTTTAGCCGTGAAAAGGTAACAGACAGAAAGACAGATAGACAAGGCAGAGTTACTTTCGAATTTATAATATTAGTGAGAAAAGTACTTTTAAGTACATTGTGATTGTGGTAAGCTGCTTAATATAGTATAGACAATGCACTTTTGATGACCGCTCCCGACAACATGCGACCTCGTGTCACTTCGGCTATGGTTGACCATTTTAAGACTACTTTAGAGCCGTAATTACGACGTATATTCTGCCATTCATTACACAGTAATATACCACCTGTAGTCAACAATAATGGCGCAGAAAAAACAAGATTATACTGAATTATAAAGGTATATACTCCATCAATGTAAGCATACCGGTTGTTTACTTATTATGGATAAAGGCACTATTATTTCTCATGATCATGGATGTGAAAAATGTGGGGTGTGTCTCCTTATTACTCGCACGAGACCAACTGGTTATTGCAATGACGTTAAATGACTTTGACAAACAATGTAACATTACTTATGTTAAGAGTTCATGTAAACCGGCTTATGTTGTGTATGAAACTCGCTTGAAGATTATGTTCAGATTACTAGCTTACGTACAAAATTGTATGCAAATTATTTGTAGCAGGGATAGTAGGGAGACCGCTGGATTGCTACGCAGCGGACTTTTCAAAGTTAAATAGTACTAGATAATGTCCGCAGCTTCTTCTGCGTAAATGTTATGTTAAGATAAGGTTATGTCAATTTTCAATCTCTCGGAAACAGTACTTTTTCTGGATAAGGTACCCGAAATTTGATGATGATTCCTCGAGTACTTAAGGCGTGAAAGCGTAACAAATAAACAAACACGCAAACAAACTCACATTCGCGTTTATAGTATCATAGTAAGGATTAAGTAATTAATTATTACTCGCTTCAACGGTGGAGAAAATATCGTGGTGAAAGAATGTTCTCAAAGGTATGTGAACCGAGACAAAAATATGGTGGCTTATAGGCTAAGCCTCTTTATACTGAAGGGGGCGCATGTCCAGAGTAGGTCATTTCCTAGCAGGACTGATAACCTGGTATTACTATGATTAATTTCGCTATTAAATTACCGTTTAAGTCTTGGGCTTTTATGAGATATAGATCACAAAGGAAGTTAAATAGGCTACGTTTTATTACTTGAGTAATAGGCGCTCTCTATTGGGTACGTAGGACGAAAACGTCTGCCACCCGTTACTTTATTGGGGTCAATCAGATACGTTATAAGGCGCCGTACTATTGCAGAGCATATTCTACTGTGAAAGCCAGAATCCTTTGCCTGACTGGCCTTCACCGTCCACAAACAAGCGTAGCTTAGGTCCTTAATAATTAAGTCATTATTATTATTATTTTCACCTATGAAAATGTGAATTTGCTTAAATCTAATTGTATTTATATTGAATGAAGTAAGCCAGAGAAGTGTGTCAGGATCGTAGCAAATGGAAATCCGTAGTCTCTGCCTACCCCTCTGGAAAACAGGCGTGAATCTATGTATGTATGTATGTAATTGTATCATTCCTATACAAAATACAATATAATTTCGAGCAATTAAAAATTTGTATATAATCTATCTTTTAGGCTTCGTTGCTTCAATACGCCGTATTTTATAATGGAGGTAGTTACTGTCATGAATAATTATTTAAAACAAACTCCACATGTTGTTAAGTCAAGCATAGGTATATGTAGATGCTTGACTTAAGAACATGTGAGGTTTGTTTAATCAGACGTCTAGCATCTACATTTAAACTATATTTAAATTTGCCAATAATACATATATACATACATAGATTCACGCCTGTTTCCCAGAGGGGTAGGCAGAGACTACGGATTTCCATTTGCTACGATCCTGACACACTTCTCTGGCTTCATTCACTTTCATCACATTCCTCATACACGCCCGTCGGTTCAAGGAGCTCTTAACCTGGCCTTTGTCCAGGACGCCTCCGCCAATAAATAGCAAAGTTATTCATGTTCATCACACAAAACAAGGCTTTCATAACAACCGAATAGAATTTTCATATGGGTAAACATACTATGTTACTACCGAGCATTTAATTTGATAGTTATTCCAATACACTGAAACGTTTCTCTAAACGATAATTTCCCACTACACCGAACCCAGGTATCGAAGCCAAACAATATCAAAGGCTGCATTAACCCTAAATTAACTCGCTCTTGGTCCAACAGACCAAACAAAAAGCCAATTAATTCCAACCAGAGGTTTACAGAAACCGTTAAAATGCAACATTTAATGACTAATTTTAATTAAAACACACGAAAATTTCCCTGAGAGTGACTTGGGACTTTTATATCAGAGATTTGGTTTGGGAGTTGAAAACTTCGTCAAAGGGCTCAAAAGGTTATTATTAAAATAGGCAGTTTTTTGGTGCCCTTTGTAACTTTCTGGGAGTTAGTAGAAGTAAAAGATTTTTTTTATTTGTTTCGAGTTATAAATGTTTTCAGGCTTTGTTGAGAAAATAAAAAACAAACTATGAAGGTACTTATATAAAAGTTTGGTTAAAAGTTAAAAAGACTTAAAGGATTTCGTTGAAAAACACGTGATAGAAAGGTGGGAAGAGAGTAAATAAATATCGTACCTAAATAAAATAAGAGATTTGCGCGCTTTTTCGTAACAAAATATTGCAAGATTGACCGTGAGTACGTAAGGTGTATTTAAAAATTGTAAAATTCAAGTAAAATTATAAGAATATGAAGAATAGTTAAGGTAAGAATGTAGGTCGGGCACGCCACGATCGTGGCGGTAAGTCCCGTTTTTGAGGAGTGGCTGGAGAGGTGGCATGGGACCCTCACCTTCCGGTTGACACAGGTAATGACTGGCCACGGTTGTTTTGGCCAGTTCCTGTGTCGCATAGGCTGGCAGGAGACGCATGGATGTCATCACTGCGGCAACTGCCGCGATGTTGTTGTGGACATGGCGCTGCACACTTTGGCGGATTACCCCGCCTGGGCATCGCAGCGCCGTGAGTTGATCGCGGCAGTCGGACTGGTTGCCCTCTCATTCCTGGCCGTGGTTCAGTCTATGGTCCGGAGTGACAAATCGTGGAACACCGTCGCCTCCTTCTGTGAGGAAGTAATTTCCATCAAGGAGGCGGCGGAGAGGGAGAGGGAGCGCTGAAACCCTCTTCCTAATCGCAGAACCGGGCGCCGGAAGGCGCGAGATGACCTCCAACCACCCTGAGGTTTGACCTGGGGGTGGTTGGCTGCGTGGGCCTGCTCGCCACCCGATTAGTACCAGGTCCGAGAGGCGGCGTGCGTGTTCCCACGTGCGCCTCTGTGTCGTGTCTTTGTCCCCCTCCCTCCCCAGGGGGACGGTGGAGGAAGTATTTTTGTGTAATGGCCTGCCGTTTCACACGGCGCGGCGGGCCGAAACTACAGCGGGGTTGCGATTGCATCTGAAATCGATTCGCGCGACCTTGCCGTCTATGGTTATGTCGAGGAACACCGTGGTAGGTTTAGTCGGTATTACTGGGGTATCTTTTCCCCGGTGAGCCCGACATAACCTTTCCGTCGCCCCGCGCAGAGGTATGCGTCAAAGCATACACCCACGTAAAAAAAAAGAATGTTGATAAAACTGCAGACTAAACAATTAAAAATAAACTATTGTAATAATTATTATTTTCATACGGTTTTATTATAACGCATATTATTATGCATTTGTCGTAATTATGGATACAGAAAAGTACATATATGAAACATCTAATTAATGTGAATAAAAAAATAATAAAAATCTGAATAATTTTAAATTTTATACCGCTGGCATGAGAAGGCAACTGCTAATATTAATTTATTTGGCTTGGATCACACATTTACTCGCTTATAAATTTTGGTTATTATTAAATCATTTGTTATGGTCCAATTTGAGGTCGCATCATTCCTAGAAAATATATAAATATAAAAGTAAACAAACAGTTTCTGTTTGCTCAGCTACAAAATAACAGATTGAATCGAGTTCTGTCAATAATATAGATATGTATAGAGCGACTTTAATCCTGGCAAATATAACTACAGGCGCGAAGCTACGGATAAAAACAGTTTGAAATAAAAAAAATAAATATCTATTGTATAATCGTATCTCACAAATCAAAACTAACAAAACACTACATTCAAAATACACGTAGGTATATAAACCGCATCAGAAATAAGCCAGACTAGACGGTCAGCCGATAAATCACCTTACCTGAACTTACAGAAATAACCATTTTCCGAGAAATTTAACACATTCGTGTATAAAGGGCGCAGAATAAAAAAATGGGGCCATTGAAAAGGAAACCCTGTAGGAAAATCCCATTTAGCCGGTGTCCGACCTTTCTGGCGATCCCTTTTACAATAGCTTGTGCTATATTTACATATATTATTCGGAAGATGGTCATTATGAATGTATGGACTGTGAGTTTGTGACGGAGGTGAATCCCTGTATGAAATTACATGTATTGTAAGGTGCTTTTAATTTTCTTTTTTCGATGAATTTTCTTTAGTGTGAAAAATAGGGAGAGGTTCTATTAACTGTTGTTGTAAGTGCAGTGTTTGGAGAATAGGTATCGTTATAGTAAGTGCAGTGGCCGTAAGTCCATCTACAGATGAGTTTCGAATACAAATCCACGGATGGCACTTATGGAATTTCAACGTCAGCTCGGCATTCAAACGTTATTTATAGTTCGCTTTAGCGGTGAAGGACACCATCGTAAGAACTAGGTACATGTTTGTTTGAGAGAGTAGACATGGAAAGTCTGTCAACCCGTACTGGGCCAGTACGGTGTACTTCGAGTTCTCGTTCTAAGAAAAGAAAGTATATACGCAGTAGTGAGACAGTAATACAAATAAAGCTTATACGAAAATATTTATGATTAGGTATCATAAATATTTCGTCTTAATGTATCATTCTCAATTTTTAATCTTCTATTAGTAAAACGATTACTTTTTCACTAAAGGTACCTAAAGCTCGGATTTAATAAAAACTAAAAGTACAACCGCAGATAACATTCCCTCTAACTACCTATAGAGCATCACTGATTTTTTGGCATAAGTATACCAGCAACATTTTAGTAGTTGACCGCTTAATCCACCGCGGCATCAGCTACACAATAAAACAAGAAACCCGTATTTTGACAAGATAATAAACTAGATCAGATAACGAAACGCATCGGACCCTAAACCCTTGTTCAATGACGTCGGAACGGAATGACAGCGAGGGTGTATTTTCGCCGTTTCATAGCACCGAGGGAACTCGCAGACGTACTTAACAAACCGTGGTAAAATTGATAGATTAGCTGTGATTCGTGCAAATCATTGCGCCGCTTGTTTAATATATTTATGTTCTCGCACGGTGATCGTTTGGGTACAGACAGAATACTAACTAATCATTGTTATATCACGAAAGATAATTGTTGAAGTACGCGTTTTTGCAGGCGGTAGTTTCGAAGGAAGAGAAAGATAGATTATATTATCTACTCCTTGCGGCTACGCCTGTGTGCTTCACTGGAACGTATACAAAGGTGAAATGTATCCTTTGTGGTAATTTATCTATGTGCCAAGTTGTATCCAAATCGATACAACGGTTTACGCGTCATTAAGTAACAAACGTCCAAACATCTATACAGACTAGTATTAGTATTTAGTAGAATTATTAGGATTTATCTTTACAACTAGATTTTACCCGCGGCTTTGCACGCGTAAATATAGGTTAGTAACAGTACTTTTGCTGGATGATATTTGAGGGTGTCCTTCTCTGTTCCCCTGACAAAGTGTATGCGAAATTTAATGATGATCGGTCAAATGCCTAAGGCGTGAAACGGTAACAAACAAACGAACGATCTCACATTCGCATATAAAATATTAGTTAGGATTGCAAGAAAATTTTATAGTGTACTCGTGTCATCCCATATTTTGCTCTCGTGCTATTAACATGTTAATATTTAATTATAACTATTAGATTAATGGTAAAAGACAATTTTTTAAATACCCGGGGTATGTAAAAGATTGGCTTTTATATGATGTAGATGTGGTATTTATATACAAATATTGCGAAATACACAATTCGTTTCGAGATTTTGCTTAAGTAGATTAACGACGTGTGCCTACTACATATGTCTTAGATGAAAAAATCATATTCCCACCAAACAAAACCCTAAAAAAGTCAAAGAAACAAAACATAAACAAAACGACAACTCATTTCCTAGAGCCATAAACAAAAATTTCTCGCTCGGCACGTCCGTCCCCCCGAACGGGCCGCGCTTAACTGTCATGTAAATGACGTCACGTGACCGGAAGCAGTTTGGCGGAGGGGGGAGGGGCTTCCGGCGACGCACGCGATTGGACACTTCCGTTCAGTAACAAACTGCTAGTACATAATATGCTAATCGTGAATAAGCAATTTATTGGATTATTGTGAGGATTAGTTTCGAATGTTTTGACTGTAAGTGTGGATTAGGGTCTTGGGTTTTCATTTTACGATAACAGTGATTTGTTCTATAATAAGAACATAGAAAGGATTTGTACTACAACTGAACAGAAATAAGGGCCTTATAAAATCAAGTTCACTACAAAGGTTATATTGTTTAAGGTTTGATGTATTTATTTTACATGTAGCAACATTTTACCAATTCACCTGCTGTCATTTACGGACTCATCTCAAATCCGTTGCTTCTAAGAATTTCTTACGAGAAAATCCCAATAACCATACTCGATACGGCACCTCATGATCGGCAATAACCATCCCTGAATTCGACGCAAGTAGCTGACGTGGATTACATGCTCTACGTACTCGTGTGGGCTATGTGCGAGTAAATCATACGGGCTAGTTGCGCAGGTGGATCGCCTCAGTTGTTTGCACAATGCATGCAAGTGTCATAACTTGCACGTATTGCCTGCGTCGGGTAGAAGAGCAAAAAGCGCAAACTGCGTGAATGGGTCGACTTTCGGGACAACCGAAAGCCTATTTTAATTGTATGTTGCTTGATCCTACTTATAGGCGTACTTAGAATAGGAGTTCTATGAGGGGGCCCCTCAACAGCGATGATCTTCACTCAACCTCAAGAGTTTCTATTTGAAACCTAACCATCAGAGGTAAGCACACTGTCTAACTGACCCTTCTTCCTTTCCCATTTCTTATATCCTACTTTTAATTAATATTATACATATACTAGCTTTTGCTTGCGGCTTCGCTCGCGTTAACTTAGAATTTAACAATCAATTCGGGTTGTACTCTGCTTGTAATAATATAATTCAATATGATTCGAAAGACACGTGGAGTCATTATCATAAGAACGTTATTGTTGTTTTCCTCGGGAGCAGTAATTTTTTTCGGGATGAAAGGTAGCCTATATCCGTTTTTATACACCTGACATCGTATATGCAACATTTCAGAATGATCGGTTCAGTGGTTTAGGTGTGAAAAGGTAACAAACAAACTCATTTTCGCTTTTATAATATTAGTTAGGATTATGTGAAAGTTTGTAAAGATGCTTGTTGCTCGATCAATCGTAAACCAATAAACGAATTTGGATGATATTTGGCATACAAATAGAAGATGACCTGGATTACATAGTAGATCAATAGCATACTTTTTGTCCGGATGACGCGGGGGAGACCACGAACAGAAACTAGTCAACAGTAAATCTAACAAACATTAGTTATGGTGTTCTAAGACAAAGTCAATGTTATACTATGGTAGAAATTAACCGTGGGATTTGGAAAAAAATTGCGACGCTTTTTATCGACATTAGTTAATTACGTAATTAGAGCTTATCGTACTTAGTTACAGCAGGGTCTTTTAAGATTACTAAAAGAGCAAATGGAATTAATTTATATTCAAATTTTTTTTGGCTCCACGTATGACGTAGTCTTTTAAGTGGCCGCCACTACTACCGCGCCGAGTGTTGTGGGTTCGATCCCCGCACGGGACAAAAATTTGTGTGATTAAAATGTTTCTTTGTTCCGAGTCTGGGGGCCACTTGCACAACCTCACTAAATACGTTTAGCACTAAATAGATTTAAAACACCGTGCTGTCGCAGTCATCCGTGTGAAGGTGACTGAGATGCCACGATATTTTAAATCCATTTAGTGCTAAACGTATTTAGTGAGTTGTTGTGCAAGTGGCCCTGGGTGTTCTGTGCATCTATTGTTTGAATGTTTGTATTGACATTTCTCTAGAACGGAAGTTGTGTATAAAAAAAAATGTATGTCCTGCGGTTTCGTTCGTTTTCAGTGGTATTAATCCTTATGGTTCTGCCTTTAGGCCGTATTGTATAAGCTTCTTTACTGGCTATCTAAAATAACCACATACATATTATATACATAGTCTCACGCCTATATACGTGAAGGGATAGGCAGAGATGTATCTCCACCCGCATTTCACCCGCTTTGGTATTATGTCTCAAGTAAATCTATGGTATTAAAACCCGAATACAGCTATGGTTTATAGTTCCTAACAAAGTGCCTAAATTACAAATTTTTGACTCGAATTGCAATTTTTTTTACTTTGTCTTTTTAATCAATAACAAACTTTTTGCGACTCATTTGGCATTCCTTAATTGTTCCTTACTTACTTAGTTGTATAATTGAAAGCACAGTTAAGATGTCTCTTTATTTTAACTAAATTTTGCCAGCGGTCTATTTATCTCTAGGAAACAGTAGGTTTTTTTGGATGAAAAGTATACCCTAGGATACCCTATGACCTATTCTGGTCCCAATTTCATGATTGGTCTAGTAGTTATAAAATAAATATTTAAAATATTATATGAAAGTATAACAAACATACTCAATTTGGCATTTATAATATTGGTTAGGATAATTTGGTTTCTTTCTTTTTTATATTCAAGTTCAGCAGCAACCGTTCCGACACGAATGTTTGCCTGTAGCCATTAGAGGCTTGCTGCGTCAGAAATATCACTTGCGCGCTATTGACTTTGCTGAAAAGGAATCAGAACGAGAAATAAAAATAGAGTAGTGCGGACAGAGTAGATCTTTTCTAACAACACAGTGGGATGATCACACATGAGGATTGATTCCCGGATAGTTTAAAGCATTATTGGGTTTTCTCTTAGGAATTTCTTAGTACCTAGTTAGCACTAAATCTGGAATTGTGGGCTGTAAAGGGCGATATTTTCGAAATTTATTATGTGGGACATAAAACTATGGCTAGCTAAACATGGAAGTTATACGTCTCTGCTTACCCCATCCACCCTAGTATGTATTTATTTAAAATTTGTAATGTAGTTATCGTTACTATTTCTGCTAAAGGTGTTGTTAGAGGGTGTAAAAGAAAATGTATTTAAGAATGGATGTGCATATACTAGAGGCAAGAACTAAAGGCACAGGTGAAAATGACCTTCAAAACTTATGGTCTGATAGTCAATCAACACGTAATAAAAGACAATACAATAAACTATTTTCCAACTAAAAACACAAAGCAACACAAATAAGTGCACAATTTAACAAAGGAGTGTCTGCGTCAATTATTATTAGCATTATTAATAACCTCGCCAAACAATCAAAGAAAAACATGTTGTAACCAATATGAATACGTAAATCGACTCTGAAGATGCCATTGTTCTACTCAAAATTTACATAACAATTAATACAGTTTAACTTCAACTTACAATATAACATTTATACACGAGCGTTGTAAAATAATGGACTAATTTTATGAGACCTGTATCTGTGTAACACAATAATAAGCGTCAGACACAGTTGTTTAAAATAAATGTCTGAAGTTATGCCTGTCAGTATATTTACAATTATTATTTCGGACAACAATACATCGGTCGAGTTTCAAACGTGATTTAAATAGACAATTTTTAGGTTAGAATAATTAATTGTTAACAACGCCATCTGTGAATAATTTATCGAATTGTTTAGCGACATCTATTGACAACAATGTGCAAATTGCCAATTCGCGATAGTGTTTTAGTCACAGTGATTTTTGTTAATTTCTTTCATATTGTGTTATAATGAAAATTGGCAGGTATAATGACTGTTTTAATGTTGAGTTTCGCGGTAGTCAAACATGCAGATTGATACGGCAACTGCTTAAATGAAGTTGTTTGGCCGAACGCAGTAGACTGAATGGAAAATGATAGGCATCTGTTTTGTTAAATCGCGGCGTTGATGTGCTTGATGGAGCTAGTCAGCGTACTGATTAACAGAACAGAGCAATGCAAAATGGAAACTACTCTTTGGAAATTGGTCGTTTATGTTGCAATTTTTATGGGCTGTCTGTTTTTATCGACATATTCAGGCGCTCTTGTTAAAATAGAGTGGTACCTGAATGTACTAGAGTTTTTAGGTTAAAATGGATGCCCTGTCTTACATCTGATTGGTTATATCTGAGCTTGAAAATACCTTTACGCTACAAAAAATCGCAGTCAGAAAACCCTGTATAGTTCTCATGTGGTGGAATAGGGTGTCAATAATTTTCGAGCTTTTTAAGGCGCTTTGCATCAGACAACCGATATCGAGTCCGTCATATGCAATGGCTTTTTCACGCGACTGATGCTACTATTGTTGCAATCGTTTTTGCTCTCATTGTCGTGGCACGGACGTGAGAAAAAGGATAGCGATGACATGAACTTCATGTTACTTTCCTTTATGTATGCACAGCAAGGTGACGTAAAAACAAGTCTTTGATTTGAGCTAAGCTAAAAGCATTACAAAAAAGAAATAATAATAAATAAAATAGTGCAATCGCTTCTTTATAATACTAAAGACACGACAAATATGTGTAATGTAATACAATAGTTCCATTATCAATACAATGAGGCGCACCTGATCAAACTCGTACGAGTTACACAGATGACGTGTCTTATAAGATTTTAAAGCCAATCATGTATAAAAGTTTGTATTATAGATTGTTTAAGGATGTTAAGTGATTTAATATTTCCTGAGTTATACATCATATTGTATTGCTAGTAATCTTTATAAACAAAAGGATGAAAAATATATTACTGTACGGATGCCGGGGTGTTTAAGACTGCGCCGAGCGTAAGACGCGGTTGGACTGAATGACAGACCTCGATATTCAAATCGGCGCGCGGCCGCCATAGTAAAATTGTATGAAGGATTTGATTTAAAGTGCTTTCTTGATAAATATGTATCTTTATTGTCAACCAATAACTTAAATATTTGGGACGGACAAATTGTAATATAACTATTTATGGTTCGTTTAAGCTGTGAAATAGCATAGATTTCTACTGTTATAATCTAAAAAATCACTTAATACGAGCTTACGTTTTTGCATTTTTATTAAAATATTATAAATATTAATTATTTAAAGTTTTTAACACGGAGTAATTTACACATTCATTGTTTTGGTAAATGTATATTTTATATTTGTATTAAACAAAAAGTGTTGATTTTATCAACTTAACTGTGACCGCCTGTTTTGGCACATTTCGCTCGGCGCAGTCGGAGTTGCCTCGTTACTGCTAGTGCGCCGAGTAATTTTTCTGTTTATTTTGTTCTTTTTTAAGACATAGCTCTCCCTAGTATTGAATTATGCATCCAATAAATTGGTCTTTGCCTGTGTGGGGTAGCACGAGACAAAAATTGTGTTATCCACAATAGGTTGTACCAAATCTCGGCGATCTTTGCGTCCGATCTTTCAATATTTCTTAAGTGCCCTGCGACCCAAGAATAGTTCCTAGTACGTAGTTTCAGGGCACGGTGGATTTCTTGCATAAGCAAACTATAGCAGACCGTACTGAAATGGATCTCCATTCTCCGCTATATAGAAGATCGCAGACATCATTTTTGTATCTACGCTATACAGGCTATATTCAGAATAAAAGCTAGTAACGTATAAAAATGTAAATAAATAAATCAATGTTTCTAGTAGCTACTCGACAACAATTGTTACGTTTCGAAAAATAATCAAACATAGCCAATAAGTGGAACAGGGGATTTATTCCGTCCACTATTGTGCGTCTGACAATACGAGTTTATAGGAGCTATGTTGGGTGCACGGTTCGGTATGCACGCAGTGCCATCTTTTGTACAAATACTATAAGTTTAGATAACTCATAAAATGGTTAAAGCATACCTAGCATATCATCATATAGGTTGATTATAATAATATATCCTTTTTGGGTTAAAAGTAGACATAGACAATAAGCAATTGAAATTAGAACATTAATAAGCAACTTACTTTTACGCTTTAAATTTCAATCGTTTGTAAACTTTTTTCATTATGGTCCTATATTTGAAATTAGAACATCCACATTTAGTTAGAAAAATCATCTTGGTTAACTCGTAGTCGATTCTACACTGCTATAATTATTACGCGCAGATTCATGTAAAATATAATTCATTAGTTCTATACTTAATAAAACTGTATAGAAGCTGTATATAGAAGCTATATAGAAGATGTTAAACAAAACTAAATCAGATTAACTTATAACCTTATGAATTTAAAATTATATTTTTTACTTATCTACGTTTGTTGGAGCTTTACGAAAACACTACCTACTAGACGGATTTTATATATAAATTACGTTTTACCTAAGTCGAGTTATAGTGCCAAGTTTGATCCGCATAAATCCCGCTAAGGGCGAACTTTAGTCGATTGTATATTATTACTCTACTAATAACAATTATTTCTATCAACCTATCAATTTTAGTACAAATTACCCGCAGTGGGCGTCGCCGGCGTGCGCTTGCACTCACTTTAGTCCTAACCCTAGCGTTGGTGACGTCACGCGGCCACGTGAACGGCGCGTGTCCGTTACGTTTAAACGGCTCTTATTCGAAAAGAGTTTTGTAAGTAGATTTTATTATTTTATGTAGTGTTGGGTGCGTGTTGTGTTTCGTATTGAGAGGATTATCAAAGCAATTTTGTTTTCAAAAATTAACTATAGAAATATTTAACTTGACAGACTATATTTCAAACTTAAACAGGCGGAGATGGTTCTTACTCAAAACATTTGGCTGCCTACAGGAAGCGTCCTGGGGCATATGTAAGTTAGTAGGCGAACCGAGCTTACCTGACCGCAAAAGTTCCTAAATTCAGGCAAAGAGTTATATATATTAGTAACAACAAGCCAAGTGACCGGTATAAGATAGGTTCGCAATTTTATTGGTAGGCCCTAAAAATATAGTAAAATTTCTGCCTAACCCTTCGGGATATACATTCCTAAATAAATTATAATTGAACTCATATATCATTAGTGTGTCAGGATCGTAGCAAATGGAAATCCGTAGTCTCTGCCTACCCCTCTGGGAAACAGGTGTGAATCTATGTATGTATATATCATTAGAAACTTAAAGTCGAAACTCAAATAAAAATGTACTACCACAATACTACTAAAAACCACAAGCCTCAGTAAAGTCCCGCTACTAAAAATGTTGTATTACTAATTAAAACATCGACAAACATATTAAAAATCATATCCAACTGGCGAAAGTAATTATTCACCCCTAGTTTTACATTACGACATAAATTCACCACTGCAATTAACTTAAAAGCCATGTTAGTGCCAAGTGTGGCGCGACCCTTAAATAAGGGTCACGACACACGTGCCGACTCCGCCCACGTTTAGTTTGGGCTACCGCAACGAGTAAAAATATTTGACATCGCGTAATTTTATTGGGCTATTTATTTTGACAGTACCTGTAACCTATGTACTTACAGTTACTTTCAAAATAAGTAGGCTCTGTTATTTTAATTTCGCTTTTCTTATAGGTTAGAAAAATAAATAGACTGTATGATTTTGTAACGTGTTGGAATCGCAGTCCTGGTGTTGTTCAGAATGTCTGTAGCAAATATACATTATTTTATTACTTATATAATATTTTGTATAATATTCTTACAGTAAATAAACGTTTAATTTTTTTGTATCAGATACTTATCTAAAATTAGTACTAACGTTAAAAATTCGATGGGTTTGTGTTATTATTTAAAAATAGGCATTATATACAAAAACATAAGAAACACATACACCTATTAAAAACTCATTCAGAAAGTGAGCGCACAACTTTAATCTGAGTACAAAAAAAAAATAGGTTATTTTATGAATATTTTAATTCTTATATTTTTCTAATCTTCTATGGACAAATACTTTCATTGACATATTTTCATGTTACATTTATAATGAAGTTTATTGCCTCATCCCGCGGCTTACGATAGGTCCTCTTTGGGTGCTGACCCGGTGATTCCAAAGGTCAGCCAAAGTTTTATTAGATTTTTATGTTAGGAATTTTTTACTAGGAGTCCATAGATACAAGAGGCAAAATGTAGTTATAATGCACCTGTGCTTTGAAGGATGGATTATTTTTACTATTGCAGATTTCTCATTATTGTATAGATTTATAAGGTAAATATTATGTAATAAGAATGTTATTTCTTGCCAAATGAAATTCTGTGACGTTATGACGTCACAACTCACAATATGAGTAAATTAATGTGCCTATTCTATTCAAATTTACTTAAGTACATGATATTGTATTATATGATATTCACACATTCATATTAAAGTACCTATTGTATTTGTATTAACAACAAAATAAAGTACGATAAGTCGGTAGAACTAGCTTTATTGGAATATAAGTAACTATTTGTGTTGCCTACTATTATACAAACTAGAAATCCTAACTTATATTATAAATGAGAATGTGAGTGTTCGTTACGCTTTAGCTACTCCACCGATCATCATAAAATTACGCATATACTTACCTACATTGTCAGGAGAATAGAAAAGGATACAGTAGGGTACCTTTCATCCAGAAAAATACTGTTACTAGCCTAACCAAACGTACATTTACGCGCGCGATGCTGCGGGTAAAATCTAGTAGATATAATATGATATTTAAAAAGAGTAAAACAATAATGTGCTTCCTCATTTTCATTTCAAGCTCAACATATAAGAAACCCCAAACAATAACCTCAAAAACAACCCTTTAAAAATTCAATAACGACATGTTTAAAGGCGAAATCTTTCAATAATTTTAATCGCATGTCAATGGTGTAACCCCAACTGACGCACCCCAACTAACCCCATTGTCACAGCTACAGTGAAAACTGTCAACTGTCAAAAGCAGCCCAAGACGGTTTAAACTATGCGTTCCATTTTCGCTTTTCATATTTGGAATATCTTTTGTTGTGAGCTCTTATGTCATAGGTAAGCGATTTTTACAACGTTTTATATTTAAGTGCATGGGTGTTCTTTATTTGAATTTTACTATTTTGTGTTTGTTACTATTATTTTGACTATTAATCTATAAATATTATTGAATACTAGGTATAGAACTTCAAGGCGAAAAAATATGGCCAGAAAAAAACAAATCTATCAAAGATGCGATACTTAACATGACAATTATTTGTTTTCCACGGCAAACTTGCTAAACCTTAGAAGAAAAAAGGTTGCGGGCATCCAAAAACCTGCTTCAGTTACAACTAACTAAAATTAAAAATTTGCAATAATATAAACTCAAAATAGCAAAAGCAACCGAAACGTCGGGGAAAGTGTAAACACAAATATAAATAGTATAGTAATAGTATAAATAGTTTTAATAGTTTCAATAATTTAATTAGCTTAAAAATTAGTAAAGTTTTATAGTAATAGTAGTATAACAGTTTTCAAAATTTTGTAATAAAGTGTCAAATAAACAACGCGATAAAATCCGTATATAGTAGTTTAATTTCAATTAATAACATTCGCGTAAACAGAAGACAATATTATCAAAGTATAAACTACTGATATTTATGATATAAAATGTTATATGACTTGTTGTGACCATAAATTAATGTCATCAATGTCATACTAATATGGCCGCATTGTCAATAAATAATTTATAACCTAAAATTTATTCGAAATATCTTTCATCTATTATTATAAAAGATATTTATACAAATATTTATAATATCGTTGGCGCCGTCGCAAACATATCCCAGGCCGAAATTCGCAACCTTATTTTAATTTGTTTATTTACCTTTATAATAATATTGCAGTCTATTAAAATGTATGCATAGCAATGACATTTAGATACCTATATCACTAATAAATTCACATCTTTTATCATTTAATAAAATAATTATCAATCACCTAATTCGTTTATTTTATTTTAGAGAAACATTTCATCTACCTAAACAGTTAAAATACATAGACTACCTAAATCAAATGAAATCATTATAATCTGCCAACCATAGACGTGGAAATTCCTAAATCAATGCTGCCAACTGTATAAAACAATTGCGCAGCAAAACGATCGAAGAAAGTATTACCTAAATAAAAGTTTAATTGGCTGATATATTTGTCCCCTGTTAACAGTCTAAATAATGCTCATATTATTTGAGTAATATCTAGACTATGTCAAGGATCGCCCCCAAGCTATCATGAGTCACCACTCCTTATTTAAATCACAATATAAACAGACAGATATAACCTCCTTTTTAGCCTCTATCAAACTAAGCCGACAGACATCACCTCAATCACAAATCAATATAATTGTAACATTTATTCGAATATTACGATCGCAGCCATTTTCATACACCAACACGCGAAGGACTACCAAACTTTCTATCGTAAAATGCTCCACAATACGTATCGTAATAGGAATGATTTGAACTCAGTACTAGAACGTCGTAAATAACCAATTTTATAGTTTAATATCGACATTATATCAATAAATAGCGTAAAAATATAAACATAATTTTGTGTCGTTACGTTTTTTTGTGTGTACGTGTAAAAATTTTACGTTTACCGCGCATCATTTAGGACGGCACGGTTTTGTCGTGACTGTAGTTGTGGGCGTGCGTTTTTGTCGTGGACAAGGCGAGTGACCTGCGTGCTGCGTTCGAAATAGGCAAGTTACTGTACTTGCACTTGACTAGACAATAAATAGTTTTGTTTGGCACAAGAAGGGTAGCAGTCGCTTTCATTGCGTTGAGTTCTGGGTTTCGAATACCACACGGGCAATGATTTACGTGATACACAAATTATCGCTCTGAGTTTGGGTGTTGCTTATATCCGTTAATTGTATGTTTGTAAGGTCTTTCATGACACAAGGCCTGGCCGCAAATGCGAGCGTTGTCTTTTTAAAAGAAATGCAGAAGGTGTCAGTTGAATCATATAATTTAGGTGGCTTATAGTTATTCTTACGGGTCATCTGTTAACTTATTGACACCAAGTGCAGCACTCGCGCGTTTTCAACTCCTTAGAAAAGCTTCGTAGTGCTGTCAGCGCAATTGATAAATACAGATCCCTGCAGTTAGCAATCGGTCCCCATTCAAAAGTCCATCCTACTCATCAAGTACAACACAGGGTTGGTCACCTGAGATCGTATAGAAGTGCTTTCTCATTCAAACTATTTCAGACCCAATTGCCGAGTTGAAACAAGGATCTCTTTTCTTAATAGCGTACAGAATTAGGTCCTTACCGTATCATCTTAAAAAAAAGGTTCCTGTGTCTACTTCCAACCCTAACTTCAATCACAACATGCATAAACTGATCAAACTAGCTACTCTACTCGCCATCCCGCGTACTAAACGAGGCATCGCAATTGTGTAATCCAATTCGGCTATGGCGGAATCGATGACATTCCATGAATAGCCTGATAACATCCAACACAGGCCCTTTGTAATACCGTCTATAGTTATTTGGACAGAAAAGTTCTGTGTTAGAATATAACGGATTGTATGGTGAAAGAATAAGACAAAAAATATGGTGATATTGGATTGGTGAAGCGGAACGAAGATTTTCTATGAAATTAGTTGTATAATGTGTACGTAACAGTATCTGTACTTCTATAGTTACTGTAAAGACGTTGTAGTTTTTTGTCTGTGCACGTTAATCTCCGCAATAGCTCAACAGTTTTGGGTGAGGCTTTCTACATAAATATTATAAAGAGAAAAGATTTGTATTTTTGTTTGTAATGATTAAACTTCTTTCATCACTGAAAAGCTTCTTTTTCCAGAAGTACAATTGGCTATTTAGCATTACGTTTATAGAGTTTATAGAGTATACATACGTAATTATCGCCGTAAGAGCCATAACAGCGAAGCGGAACGCAGGCAAAACCGAGCGCACAGCTAATCATTTATAATAATTTGTTAGGCACGTTTCTAGTCGCCTCATTGGTTACCTACCAGTGTAAGCAGGAACATTTACGTAACTACCGATCGTGAGGTTATGAATTTGTTTCCCAAGTCATAAAATTCGCGATTAAAATAGATTAAAAAAACCCACATTGGGTGGCATAATAAAGCTGACTTGGTTTAACTTCCCGCATTATGAATAAATCGTGTATCGCGGTGATCTTAACAAACACTCAAATGACAGACGGATAAATCATCCAGAATCGGCACAACTATTTGTGAATCACACAAATGTTTGTCCCGTGTGGGATTCGAACCCACAACACACGGCGTGGCGGCAGTAGCAATGCGACTACTTAAATCATCCGTCATCTGTGCAGTCTAGCCTATAGGAGACATATACCGGGCACGTAATAAAGGCATGACAGAAGCAGAACACTAAAAGGGATACTACTAAACTTACCCGACTCAGAAATAGACCCCTATATATCACGATCGGTCGCAAACATAAGCTTATACCAGTACCTATAAGCTTATACAAGGCGCCCCTTATACACAAAACACAACTGACATTTTACAACATTTATTCATACTACAAAGCTTCCATTATGTCATTCCAATCACCTACATTGTAGCTAATTAAGCTCTAATGTCCATCGAGTTGGACAACGGAGGTATAAACAGCACTGTCATTATGTGTTGTAAAACCTTTTTGTTTATTGCGGTTTATGGCGACTGACGATCCATAGATAATATTCGACGGAACGACTCGGGAGCGATGACTTCTGTAATTCTGTACCTTAATTTACACAATTTATGTCTTGATGATACTGTTTTGACAAGGTAATATGTATAGCTGTTTTAATATAACAATTATTATACATAATCAGGGACTATGCTATACTAATTGGAGGGCTACAATATAAAATATATATTATGTAATTACATTTTTTTGTAGAATAGTAAACGAAAATAATTGCCAAATATTTGCCTTCGCCTATAAAGTTATTGACAATTAGCCAGAGACACAAAATATATATTAGAAGATTACATTGGGATAAATTAGAAGCTTTCGACATGCTATAAAGGTGTCGAATGCAAAAGGAAGCTTGAACAAGAAAATTACTAATGAAGAAATTTTAACTTTCGCTAACGTTGCTTTTTAGGAGCCATCATCCCGGTGAGACTAATATAGTGATCGTCTCATTGTTCTGAGGTGTAGTTTTCAAAGTACCCGTAACTACATAACTAAATTCTTGGCTTCCTATTTACACATAATCTTTATATATTTAATTCTTCTGCACGAGTGTATGTCATTGAACTTCTAAACGACTAGACCGATTTTGATGAAATTTTTTGTGTGTATGACTGAATTCCTGTTTAGTTTAAATTCATAATTAGACACAGTAGATGGCGCTTTACCATGTCTGTCGGATCCAATACTTAGAATATACAATATGGTAAACTACTCACCAGCTCTTAAAGCGTCCATCGGCACACTCGGATACGGGATCGAGTATGGATACCCCTCCTTCCTTAAAGTCTTGGGCTTCCTCCGAGGCCTGTACTTGTAGTCAGGATGCTCCTTCATGTGCATAGCCCTGATACGTTTGGCCTCGTCGATGAATGGCCGCTTCTCGTCTTCCGTCAAAAGTTTCCATTCCGCACCTGAGAAATGAGAAGAAGGGTTCCCTTTGAGTTCTGTTGAAAACCAGCGCTAGTCACTTTTTGGACATATAAATGTCGTTATTTTGGTTTAGATGTATTTTAATTTTGTTTTTTAAATTCGCATGTTTAAGCTTAGGTTTGTCAATAATTTCTTGTTCTATACTTTGTTATATTTGTGAATTTTTTTCTGTTGTGTCTTACAGTCTGGGGCAATAAATGTGGCTTTCTTTCTTTTATTCAAGAAAAGAAGAAAAGGGTTAGAAATTCTAAGCCGCCTAATATTATTAATAATAGACAGCCTAACTAATATTATTAATGCGAATGTGAGTTTGTTTGTGAAGCTTTCACGCCTTAACTACTTGCCCGGTCATCATGTAATTTCGCAAACACGTTGTCAGGGATACAAAGACCGACATAGGATACCTTTCATTCAGAAAAAATACTATCTACGAAGAATAGTTGGTAGTTCTAATAATTAGCAGCAACTGAGTATGACACCTAATACGGCCTCGTTAACGTAGCGGGAGCGATGATGTATATGTATAATATCAGTCCTGTATTAATCTGTCCCACTGCTGGGCACGGGCCTCTTCTCACTGTGAGAAGGGTTAGGCCATAGTCCACCACGCTGGCCTAGTGCGGGTTGGCAGACTTCACATATACTCGAGAATATTATGTAGAGCTCTCAGACATGCAGGTTTCCTCACGATGTTTTCGTTTACAGTTAAAGCAAGCGATAATTAACTATTTAATACGCATATAACTTCGAAAAGACAGAGATGCGAACCCAAGGTTCGAACTCGAGACTTCTGCGTGGCAGTCCAACGGTTTTCCGCTAGGCTAACTAACTGCTTCCAACTGGAGAATCGAAAACCTACATATTCGATTTTCCAGTTGGAAGAACTAATATTGTGTTTTCTGCCAAGAACTTCAATATCAACAATTCAATATTAAACACAGCCTGCAGCTGCAATACACTATTGCTGAGCTATAGACGTCAGACTACATAGTCTAGTCATAATATGTACATACATACATAATATCATTTATATGTCGGCCTCGATGGCGTAGTGGTTAGTGTAAGCGACTGCCACGCCTGAGGTCGCGGGTTCGATCCCCGCACAAGTCAAACATGTGTGTGCATGAACATAGATGTTTGTCTTGGTCTGGGTGTTTCTATGTATATTATGTATGGATTTACAAAAAAAAGTATATATGTATGTTTATCCATTGTCTAGTACCCATAGTACAAGCTCTGCTTAGTTTGGGCTAGATGGTGTCGTGTGTATATGATAGAATATTATTATATGTATATACGTCCTTACACCTGTTAAGCTTGATCGTTATACAAAAAAAGAAACGCTTAAATAAAATTATTAAGTCATTTTCGCTTAAGCTGCTTCATGCTGCATTTAACAGGAAAAATCAGTAGCACTGTCCGATTCAGCAATGATCCTGAGGTCACATGTTTGCAAAATTATACCACGTAAGCAAAAAATGTTATCACCTTAAAAATAGTTATTAATTAATAGCAACTAATTAAAACTTCCATATCCATCATAAAACAACAAACTATTAAAACGTCAAACAAAAAGCAGAAAAGTAATTTGCCCTAACCATCCTTCATTGCGAAGACAAAGGATTGAATCGATACAATAATCGAACGACCTGTCTCCCAGCCGATTCAAGAGACCAACCCTTTGTCTCCCCCCATTTATAGAAGGCTGTATTCATCCACCGTGGAGGGGCGCCATCGGCCATTCAAACAGACAAGACAATCCCAATTCAGCCGGGTATAAAAGCGAAAACAATGTCGCTAACATAGAAAGGAACAATCCGGCTCCGAGGACCATCGGTACTCTCACTCGCACTTGTAAAAAGTTACATGGGACAGAGTGAGACAGCAACAACAATGGCGGAAAGCGCCGCCTAATGACGAATTTGCGCTTTTCATTCCACAACAGAAGTTTTTCCCGGTTTCTCATTATTATGTCGATACTTTGGGGTGGGTTTTCTCCTCTTTTGTCGGCGGGGATGATACGATCGTGTGCTTACTAACGACAATAGTATAAAAGACTAATGTTCTATTAAAATTACGTTGACGGTTTTGCAATTGTTTGGCACAAAATGGGCTTTTTTTCTCGGTGTCTTAGAGAAAAGTATTTAGGGAATTTTCTCTTTCTCACGCTTGGTTCAGTCATTTGGCGTAATGATTTGATTTGAGTTCGTTATATTGTTAATTTACATTATTTTTTGTTATTGTTACAATCATAAGTAAATAGTGATTTTGTAATGACGATCCTTATGGCATCTTCTTTAATTGTTAATGAACATAGATATTATGGCCATGTACTCATCTAAAAAACCATAAATTATAAACGGCATATCTGGATTATTTTATTTAATTATTGTTTAAATATTTCGTTCGAATATCAATATAAAACGGACAAAAATAAAAAACAATAGTTATATGAGACAATGACGAATGACGATGGCAGATTGTTCTGTGACGACATTGTCACAAAACATATGTATACAGACCGTCGTTCCAATTCAGTGATATCGATCCAATTCTTTGAATTTACATTCAACAGATATGATCTGAAAACGCTCTACGCACACGTTGTATTGTAAGTACATCGTTTTCACGCGTCGTACTCAACTGGCCATCTGTATATATGTAATCTGTGACAATACTAATAGTCACAGTGACAAGTTCTCAATGACAACTCTCACTACAGCAGTCAAAATTCGCCTCACTTATGCAATAACTGACTATTGGCTGAACATATTCACTAACCATATACACAATGAGCACATACCATTTACATATAAAAACTAAAGCATATTAGTAAGCTTGTCAAAAGAACTTTCACGTCACCTGTATTACGTGTGAAAACAAAACAGCTCAGCAGCCTATTAACATTATAATATTTGCATTGTATTTCACACAAGAAAAATATACTTCAAGTCGGACACACAAAACACACTGTGTTTCATACAGAAAGAAATTGTGACACTTGCGAGCTAAAATGTTCGTTGACAAGCGTGCACTGTAGTAGTCGGAAAGCATTTACAATGTATTTGTTCTGAGACAGGTTGGTTTTTCCTTTTGTCTTGTAAATGAATGCAGGCTGTAATTAGCTAATATTGAATATTTGTTCGGTGTGGGCAATTGAGTAAATATCTATAGCCTGGAATGTGTTCGTGTAATGTGTATTGTTGTGTGACTTTTATAAGCGGTTGATTAACCTACATTTGTGATTCGATGCGGATGTGTGAATACTATAGTTTTAAGTTAGTCGGCCTCTATGGCGTAGTGGTTAGTGTAACCGACTGCCACGCCGAGGTCGCGGGTTCGATTCCCGCACAAGTCAAACATTAGTGTGCATGAACATGGACGTTTGACTTGGTCTGGGTGTTTCTATGTATAATATGTATGTATTTACAAAAAAAAAAGGTATATAAGTATGTTTATCCATTGTCTAGTACCCATAGTACAAGCTCTGCTTAGTTTGGGCTAGATGGTGTTGTGTGTATGTAATAGAATATTATATTTAAAAAAAAATGGCCTTTGTGATTATTGTGTTTCAAAAGTGCTTAATAACAATACGGAGACTGTTAGACGTTGATAGATTTACCCTTTTAACATGAGATCTAAGTCATAGCTGGTGAAATACAGATGTCTAATGTTGCTTTTTTTATCTTTATTTTAAATAAGGGGTTTTTATCCACAAGGATACGCCAACCCCATCGTGCCTTATCGTACACAACACAACATTATCTTAATATTTACCAGATAAGGGAATTATTGACGATTGATTATAGACTTCAACCAAAGCACAAAACCGCATTGCAATTTCCGACTTTGGATTCAATTTGAATTTTCTGATCAATAATTCCCGAAAGGGAAAATTCCTATTCCTGACACATTCCATCAGCAAATGCTGGACGTCTTCAATTTTGTCACATATGTCACAGTTAGGTGATAATGTTGCTTATGAGTTTTCTAATGGACAAATTTAAACGCACTTTACATTTTGCAAGACTTCATGATTGGGTCATAAGGGCAATTGAATGCTACAACACTAGCGAGGCAGTCGTGCTAGGGCTCAAACGAATCGGTACGGTTTACTAAAAAGCATTGTTAAACATCGTAACATGTGCTTAAATTTGGTATTTGTATGTTTATCCGACTGCCTCCGTTGGGCAGCGATGGTGAATGCGATTACTGCGCATGAGATCTCGGATTAGATTTCCGCATACGACAAAGTGAGATTGAAAAGAATTGAAGATTGAGTACATATACGGTACATGTACTATCGGCTCCAGCGACGGATGACGATTTCAGAAAAATTTTCGCTTGCACATGTTGACCAGTTGAGTTTGTATCGCCTTAGAATCAGTAAACAAATGTAAAGTGTAAAAAAACACAAAGAAAGAAAGGGGCGTGTCACGGGTACGGGTACCAAGTGTTGGCCTGCTATGCGATTTTAACCTTAGGAGTGGTCATCCGTCGCTGGAGTCGATAGTACATTGAGTACATGTACGGATTATTTCCGGAATCCGGTTGACGCTAATAAGAACGCCTTATCTGGCGGGATCTAAAAACTATGGCTACTCAAATTTGAGTGTTATATACCTCAGCATACGCAAGCCTATATGCCCGAAGGGGTAGGCATAGGTGTATTATACCTACACTAGCGGACCCGCGCAACTTCTGCTTCATATAAGATAAGAGAATTTACCCCGTTTTTGTAATATTTTTCATTGATGCTCCGCTCCTATTGATCATAGCGTGATGTTATATAACCTATAGCCTTCCTCGATAAATGGGCTATCCAACACTAAAATAATTTTTCAATTCGAACCAGTAGTTTCTGAGATTAGCGCGTTCAACCAAACAAACAAATTCTTCAGTTTTAGAATATTAGTATAGATAATATAAATTTCGCCAACTATGCTTTTAGGTGCCGTTTAATATGGAACTTCGAACTGCTTCTCAGAATTTCTTCACAAACTGACCCAATAACACTTTGCCGATCTTCACAAATTACAAACACCTAAGTTATAACTATAACTCGAATAATGAAAACCTATTCGATTTCAGAACGGACAATGATATTATTAACTGGCTATAATAGAATATCGTCCGCCATTCTTTTCAGCGCATTATTACTGGTACGAGTTAATCGACCTTTGCGAATTAAATTTAGATCTAATAAGCTTGGTTCAAAAATGGACGTTCGGTCTAAATGTTTGCTAAATTGATTAGTGATGCTATTTCTTGTACGAATTTAAGTCAAATTCGACGTAAAAGTCTCCTTGTTGATAGTTTCAACTATACATAAGCAGCGACAGTCTAGTGAAAGATCATTAGATCGCTACGCAGAAGTCTCGAGAACAATCCCAAGGAACATCTATGACTTTTCGAAATTATGTGCGTATTAAATAGTTAATTATCGCTTGCTTTAACGGTTAAGGAAAACATGGTGAGGAAATCTGCATGAGTAAGAGTTCTCCATAATGTTCTCGAAGATATGTGAAGTTTGCCAACCCGCACTGGGTCAGCGTGGTGGACTACGGCCTAACACTTCTCACACTGAGAAGAGGTCTGTGCCCAGCAGTGGGACAGTTTAATACAAGGCTGATATTATAAGATTAGAACCTAGTATGAAACGTGTCCTAAAATCATTGAAATTCCGAAAGTGTGTTTGATTGTCAGTCCTTTAAACAGTAACGGAAAAATATCTCACAGACCTTAATCTCTAAAAACTCTGCTTGGTTCTTGTGTGACAGTTATTTTTAAGAACGATACCTGGGCAAATTTAAAAAGGTAGTAATCTTTAGTAATCTTCAAACATAGTGTCAGGTTTATATCCATCCCTGAAGAGGTACGCAGATATGTCAATTACATTGAGCCATCTATGGTTTTGTGGTCTCGCGTATTGAAGGGCTAGACTATTGTCGTCTACCAGGCGCAGTTCCAGATTTCGTGCTGCTACTGAAAATTATCTGATAAAAATAAAAAGATTCGACCCAGCAATGAAAATGAAAACGAAAGAACCCAAAAAAATTCGTGCAAAGTAGTTTAATAGCGCTAGATCACCGACAATGTCAAATTACCTATATGTGGTTATACCTATGTGGTTTTTAGAGTAGTAGAGCCTCGCTGATTTCAGCAAATTTCCCCGGCTTGACCGGGGAAGGACTAGGTTCTCATAGAATATCGACGTGAAATAGCAGTATTCCTACAGTTGTGTTTCGTTCGGTGAGTGAGAGTACCGGAGGCCCAATCACCCCATTATACCCTTCCCGCTCCTTCTCCTTCCCACTTCCTTTCCGGCAACGCGCAAGTGATGCCTCTGGTGTTGCAGGCGTCCATAGGCTACGGTGACCACTTACCATCAGGTATGCTAGTTTGCCACCTTAGTTGTATAAAAAAGAAATATATAGGTATAAATTCTAAACATACTCATTATGTTTTTTTAAAGACAGAAAATAGCAATATTATTTATTGATATCGAAGACTACGCTGGGCAGTCGCATTAGCGCTTACATTGCTATGCCAAATCTAACAAAAATGAAAGATTTATGTACAAAATCGCCTTCAACGAAAACCAAACACATCTTCATTATAAAATTTTTACTCCATAACTACACTACAAACCCAAAGAGTATTTATTTATTCTTAATTAATAGCAACACTAACAATGAAACGACAAAAGACACGTGTCGATACTACAGTGTTGCCGTTACACAATAATTATTTCCTACACAGCCCGTTCGTTACAGAAACAATGGCAATAGGATGGCAACATTGAACAATGATTGTCCGGTATTCAGTTGTGGAATTAGGTATAAAATAGTTATTTGTCTTGATTGAAAATTACTGTTTGGATTTTATAAGTGATAGTATCTAAGACTTGTTGGACCAGTGGTTTTGCGCCTACGTTAACGCCGGTCATGAGGTTCCAGGTTCGAGCAGCATACTGCTGCCGTGACGCTAATAACGCTTAATCTCAAATACGCGGTAAGCACAAACGTAGTAATAAAAGTTTAGGTTTGATGCTTTTTGCTTGTCCGAGACCTTTAGGATTTTCTGTTAGAAATTTTGCAGTATTTGTAGTTACGGAGTCTTATAATGTTTTCGGTAAAAGGAAATAAGCTTGCTGTTTATTACAAGCAAATATATGTAGGTTTTATGAAAAATACAAGGTTTTAGAAATATACAGGTTTATGTTTGTATGTTACGTTTTCAGTTAACTAATAGCACTTTTTTCATATAAAATAATTGCGTTAATATTTTACATGACTGAGAAATTCTAGCATGGCATTTGTACAAAATATGTACTGTATCACATATTTGTTGCTTTGCTAGTAATGGAAGTGTGGACGAACATGTCGCACCCATAATCATATCTGACCAAATCCGAAGCTTCTGTCCAAGAAAGGAAACTCTAAAATAATACCAAACCAAGTATCGTAGTGTAATAATAATGGAAAAGAAATATAGCAAGATTATACCGAGAGGAAATATGTAGATTGCCAACCTCTTTGAATATCCCATCGATTAGCGGTATGCTACTAGGTGGTAGGTCCAAAAGGTGATGGCGATATAAACTAAACATCCAAGAATAAAAAATTGCTATATTATCTCTAACCCATCATGCCCATGTAAGTAACCATCTCGGGTTAAATAGCAATAATTTGAAGGTATTTCTTGCATTGTGGGATAACTTAGCTTATAAAGAACCGGCTGTTCCATTATCCCTAAGTACAATACAACATATCACATTTGATTTAGAAATAGTTTTGAACGGTTTGACCATCGAGTTTGCCGCGACACAAAAATTGTTATTCTAGATGTATGAAAAGTTGTGTAGATCACTACGCGCATAGCCCTTTACTTTTTCGCGATTTTCATTACGATCGGTTAAACTGCTATTTTTACGCTACTCAAATTACCATCTAAGAATAATAAAGGCATAATATTACAAACAGAAAAGTCGATTAAAGATAAAAGTACTTGCTTATATTTGATACAAACAACTAATAAACTTATTGCCCTTATAAAGTTGGTTAAGTCACGTTAATCTTCATAATCAGTCCACAGACTAAACTTGTGCCGAGTCCATGGGCCTACTTATACAATTTTGCTTACTTAAGAGGCAATTCTTATTCGTTACAGCCATAATACAAGTTACTATGTTTTAGTACGAACTGATTCAACACAACGAATCGCTATGACCGACATTGTATAACAAGAATGGATTTCGGCGACGACGGCGTCTCTTGATCAATAATCTGGCGTAACAGTCCAACGAGGGAGACTTGAGTAGTCGACGAAGACAGCAGATCTTCCAAATTTTAAGCATTTCAAAATATATTAGACATATCCCGCTGTCTCTCGTATGTCCCCTTACTATTAGTTTAATATGTATCATATTATCTAAGCTTTGCTGTTAAGCACTACGGATTAAAGGCGAATTTATTGGCAGCTACCAACCATCTGACTACAGTTTAAACGTTCATGCTGCAAATTGGCTGCCTTCAAAACCTAACATCTCGACCGGGTAGTCATGTTGCGTAGTCATAATAAAATGCAAGTTAAACCATCGAAACAAAGAGAAAATACACACGCATTTGCTCCATATTTCAAGTTATGAATCCGTAAAGACCCATATAAGTGCTGTTGAATAGGAGTACGCCTAAACCTGTCATAAAACATCAAACAAGTCACATTAGACAGATCATACATAACACACCATTGTCACAACAATCGAACAGACAAACACAACAAAAAACAATACACGAGCACCAAACACACACGTTAGGTACAATACTCCCGGCAACAAAGAAGTTTCCTCTCTGCCTTGTATTAAAGGGGCCATTGTGTTCAGAATCGGACGAAAATGCTCTTCATTACTCTGAAAGCTTGTGTGCCATGCGACAATGGTGAAACGGGGGGAGGGAAAAGAGGGGTGCAGAGAGGAGGGGAAGAGGGAGGGTTTACAAAGACGCATGGCGAAGGAGCACCCGCCACCCTTTCGTCCGTAAAATTGAAATGGTAAGAAACGTTATTTAGGTCATGATTTTATTAAATGTTAATAGATTTTTTTGTTACGAGTTTTAGGGGAGTGTCACCATTGTGGGGATAGTGTAGGCTTTTATGATTAAGTTAGGCCTGTTTCGAGCGAGTGATTCTTAAGTGATTGGAAAGGCTTAACGCTTTTAATATGAAAATTCTAGAGTGTGTTCTACTTTCAATCGTATTGTCATAGTTAAATATTTTTATAGTAAAGTGTGTTTCTTCTCTCATCAAGTCTGGAGGAATTGAACGACGTGTTTAGTCGTATGAAGGCAGTAAAATTGACGATGTAACTTACATACATACATACCTATACATATAGTGGTCGTAGGATTTCCATTTTCGACATTAAGTGTATTCGCTGTTTGGAGCCAGATTACGTTGACTGAGAAGTATGTAAAATGAAAACGAAGAATAAAGAATTTGTATGGGAGTTATGTAAAGAAAATTAGGTTGTTTTATATATTAGATTAGAAGTCCTCCGCTGCTTCACCCACGTTTATAAGTACTGCTCCGCTCCATTCATGATGCTCGTAGCATCGTGTCATATAGGCTATATAACTTTTGGATAACGAAGCTTTCTAATGGTGAAAGAATTATTCAAATCGCTCCAGTAGTTTTTGGGTTTATTAATTACAAATCTTTTCTCTTTATAATGTTAGTATATGTAGATCTACGTATCTTTCCAATTCCACACATACAAATTAATTCAGATATTAAACTCCAGTCTGTTCACGTTTGACAAATTAATTAAAATAACATTCTAAAACAGAGAGCTCCTACACCTCTTTTCGCATATCACAACAAAAATAAAACCGCAGAATAACCCACTAGACAGGGAGCCGAACAAAAATATCACATCGTTTACACAGCGTCACAAAAACGTTAGTAATTAAACAACGGCAAACAACAGGACCCTTGCCGACAACAAGCGACAACGGGCGACAACAGACTACAACAGACGGCAACAATAAGGAAACAACAGTATTTTTGTTGCCAACACCCCGGAGGGCGGGTGCCTGTGTAAGTGCGATAAGCGGCCCCGTTTCAAGTAGGTACCTACATAGCTCGGAGTACTGAGTTTTTACACTAACATCAATCTCAGTCTAAGGTACCGTGTTTGTTGTGTTTTGTGCTCTCTATGAGTATGTATTAAAGCCTTTTAAATAGAATTTAGAGAGCTTATATATACGTGGGTAGGTTATATTAAAATTTGATTGAAGTTGATATCTTAAATCAAATCTGAATATTCTTTTTTTGGCTCGGAGCCTTGGTTTACTGCCTCGTTGGTGCAGTGGTAGTGAATGCGACTGCTGCGTATGGGGCGTCGGGTTCGATTCCCAGGTCGGGTAGTGTTTTTGTGTTTTTCTGTCAAGATATTCTCAGTAGTTCTGCTCGGTAGACGGCAATAGGCTGGCCTTCTATTACATGTGTTTTAAAAACAAAGCTGGCAAATTGTGGGTGAGATATATCTTTGCCTTTGGCAAGCAAGATATCGCAGATATAGACGTGAGGCTACGTATGTATATAACAATTTTATATGTATACTTGATTCAACACCTAATTATATTTTGTTTACAGTTACACGATTATGTTGTTTATACTCAAAGGCTATTAACATACAATCAAATAACTCATTCTGACAGAAACATGACGTTGTAGGATTTATATATTGTGTTTACAGTTTCCTATTCTGTATGCCGTGAAAATAAATTCTGAAAATCTCATACAATTAATTATTTTTAATACCTACAAGCTTATTTTTTAAAAGAAATCTGTCAGTTATGTTAGGTATAATTACAAGAATAGAAAAGGGTATATTAAGCTGGTTTGGACATGTAGAAAGAATGGACGAGGAAAGACTGACTAAGAAAGTTTATAAGGCTAGTGTGAATGGAACAGTCGTAAGAGGAAAACCTAGGCGAACGTTTCTCGATTAGATCGGAGGCGTTCTGGACAAAGGCCAGGTTAAGAGCTCCTTGAACCGACGGGCGTGTATGAGGAATGTGATGAAAGTGAATGAAGCCAGAGAAGTGTGTCAGGATCGTAGCAAATGGAAATCCGTAGTCTCTGCTTACCCCTCTGGGTAACAGGCGTGAATCTATGTATGTATGTATGTATGTTAGATATTGTTAGTATTTTCTATAACATCTTCAGGTAAGCTCAATACTAGTGTTAGGATTAAGATTACCTTGAAATTTGAACAAATTTGCAATTGATGGACGATCACTACGACCGCTGGCTTGCAGGTCGAATGCCTGGTTTTATGGGCTACCGCCGCTTCATAACAGAACTACTGAATATCTAGTTATTACAATAAGTACATTTAGAAAATAATAAATAGTTATAATTATTCAATATTTGGTAAATAATAATATTCTACCACATACACACAACACCATCTAGCCCAAACTAAGCAGAGCTTTTACTATGGGTACTAGACAATGGATGAACATACATATTATATACCTTTTTTTTGTAAATACATACATATTATACATACAAATAAATATTTTGTACATACAGACTACGTCGATTTCTAAGGAGAAATGCCGAGTCTACGGATTTCCTTCACTTGCTACGATCCTGGCATATCATACGATCATCTTTTGCCTTATTCACTTTAATCCCAGTTTTTTATATTATATATGAACTAAAGACAATAATAATTGTTAAATAAAATATTCTGACATATTTACTTTCTGGGGAGAGGCAAAAAAACGCGTTGACAACAAAAAAACTTCTTTTAAATAGGTATGACAATTTTTTTCTGTTAGTTATTGTAGGTATAGCGGCATATATAAAGCTAAACTTAAAAAATGTCGTTATTCTAATGTAGCTTATCATCAATGATAAGTTTGTAAGTATTTATCATAAGCATCCAACTCTAACACAGACGCCAAATCCCAAACAGTTATGTCAAACTCGACAGCTGACAAAAACGTATACTTAATTAGGAAAAAACATAATATCTTATAAGATGTAAAGACGGCATGAATACCAGACATCAGGAGTACAATAACCTTTTAAATCAATTTAAACATAAAGCAAGACTGAATACTCATCCTTTTTGGTAAAAAACCGAGTATTATGCAATTTGTATCAGTTACAATGATAGCTCCCTGACTACAAACGGAAGAGTCATTCTCACAAAATTTACTACAGTACCACTTTAATAGATTCCTTACAATGAGTATAGGTTATTTCTGAGGACTATACACAATTTTGATGGTAAAAAACTATCGACTTTTATGCTACAAGAGAGTTCTTTTACTGATTAGTCGCGGTGCTACTATTGGCCGTGCCCCGGTTCAAAATATCCAATAGTGTTTGGTACGATGGTAATTACTTGAAGAAAAAAGTGAGAAAACAAAAAAGAATGTGGTGTAAAAAGTGCGATGTAAAAAAGTGCCCGATACGCCTACGATAGTTGGACCGAGGAAAATCGTAGTAAATTAGGTATTAAGCCATGTGTTGTTATGTAATACAATGGAGTGTAGCATCTGTTTCGGTTTTAATCTTCGAAAGTGGAGTAATGTGTCGAAACTTCTTTTTTAAAATTAAATAAAGAACCGGCGCGAACGGTCGGATTATTTCGGCCATTTTGGGATTTTAAATTTCGAATGTAAAATGGAGAATAGCGGATATGGTAAAATCTGATCTTTTAAATTACTTAATTATGTATGCATTTGGTATCTAAAGGAATGCTTAGCGTGTTTTAAGCTTGTTTATTAAGAAACGAGTTATAATAGTACAATAAATTACCACTAAAAGAGTACGGAGCGATTGAGTCGCTTTTCAATCCTGGCGTAACCCATTGGCTCAAGTAGGTAGTTAAGTACCTCTATCAGCCGTGTGCCGAAGTCCGCGTTTTAGAATAAGGCAAGCCCAATATTGGATTGAAACAGTAAAGAAGTTTAGAAATTTTACTTGCATACTTGTGCGTAGATTGAATATAAATATTACTTATATATTCTGGATTGACATGTTATGACGATAAAGCCTACCAAACATAGAATTACCGATAAAATCTGCGTTATAGTTTCGATACCTCTCGTTCAATAACCACTTATGACCAAACGGGCCGGATACCTAACCGGTAAACTATTAAGCCTAGAATGATAGTACACGTTAGATATCCTAGTGGGAGACTATTGGACTGCCACGCGGAGGCCTCGAGTTCAATCCCAAGGCACTTCTGACTTTTCGAAGTTATGTTCGTATTAAATAGTTCACTATCGCTTGCTTTAACGGTGAAGGAAAACATCTTGAGGAATCCTACATGTCTGAGAGCTCTCCATAATGTTCTCGCAGATATGTGAAGACTGCCAACTCGCATTCGGCCAGCGTGGTAATTATTAAAAAAAGCAGATATCATATAAGTTATATTTCTCTATATCATATATTATATTCTCTTTTATTACATATCTCCTATTCTCAGTTAATACACACTGTCTGCCATGTCGGCCTCGATGGCGCAGTGGTTAGTATAACCGACTGCCACGCCTGAGGTCGCGGGTTCGATTCCCGCACAAGTCAAACATTTGTGTGCATGAACATGGATGTTTGTCTTGGTCTGGGTGTTTCTATGTATAATATGTATGTATTTACAAAAAGAAAATATATATGTACGTTTATCCATTGTCTAGTACCCATAGTACAAGCTCTGCTTAGTTTGGGCTAGATGGTGTTGTGTGTATGTGGTAGAATATTATTTATATATTAATACGTAAAGCGAAAACTTTGGATCCTTTTCTACGAAAATTGGGCGGACGGAGTAGTATGAAATTTCGCACACTTATAGGTTATACAGAGAAGAAGTGACGAATGCTAATATTTTTTTTTAATTATGCGTAAAAATACATTATATTAATGAAAAAACACTACACGCACACAACCATGTATTTGACACACGTAGTCGAAGCGCGTAACTATGGTTACACATATCAATATGTAATGACATAATATATCAGCAATATCTTACAGGCAAACTTTAGTCGAACTTCGAGCACTAGGCGACCGCTAGTTATTATTATTACACCGAGAAGAGGCCCGGGCAGCAAGTTAAAAAACACGGCAGATATTTTCATACGCGTTATAAACAGTATCGTAACCTACAAAACTCGTACCAACAGTTAACTAAAAGCGTTTACAACGCAAACACTCCAGTGTAAAGTTACATTAAACAATTAATATGCATTACATAGCCATCAGGTAGAACACGTCTTCGACACCTAGATAGCTAGGGGTGGCGCGCCCCACGTTAATTAATATTAACTGCTTGTGCATACGCCCCCTCTATAAACTATTAAGGGTAGGTGCATCGGACACTGATGAAAACAAACATGTGGGACACACGGGCGTGTTGTGTGGCGAGCAGTTAAGCGAGCATGTTGGATGTCAAACGGTTGGGTGATGGAAATGAAAATATATTTATATATTAGATTGGTTCGAGGGAGATAGTATACGCCCTATAGTGGTTGAGTATATTGACGTCTATCCAGTACAATGTAGAGGTGATACAAGGCAGGTGTTGGTGCAAGATCAATAATAATAATAATATTCTATCACATACACACAACAACATCTAGCCCAAACTAAGCAGAGCTTGTACTATAGGTAAACCATGGATAAACATACATATATACCTTTTTTGTAAATACATGCATATTATATATAGAAACACCCAAACCAAGATAAACATCCATGTTCATGTACACAAATGTTTGACTTATGCGGGAATCGAACCCGCGACCTCAAGCGTGGCAGTAGGTTACAGTAACCACTACGTCATCGAGGCCGCCATTTATCCTGTGATTAATTCACGTAGCACGTTTTTATATCACGTTTTTATATCTACCTTGGGTGGGAAAGCTGTATACTATGTTAACTCCAGCGTTATTTATATTCCACGAATTAGAAAACATAACTCCGAATCAAACTTCGTTTCCAAGAATCCGGAAAACACAATGGCTTTTTTATCCAAGAATAAATCTTAAAACCATAAAGGTGTGAGTTGCAAATGTAAACAAACATTTTTATTATTCTCACTGCAGCTACAACTTACAAATTTATTTTCCACTGTTGCAATTAGTATCATAACAACATGTCACAAAAGTAACTGAGTATAACAGTAACCCATCTACATGGATTGCAGTTGTACACCAAGTTAAAAAGGTCGTCACGACTGCGTTAACAATTGGTACTAAACAGAGAGCTGAAAATGTACATACATAGCCTCACGCTTATATCCTCAAAGAATTAGGCAAAAATTTTTTTTTTTTTTTTTGCTCGTCAAAATGACCACACTCCACCTGATGGTAAGCAGTCGTGTGGTCTAAGAGCAGTGGCCTCCACATCGCCCCCACAGTAGCCGAGGCGATGTTGAGGTCTCTACTTTGACGGCCTGAGAAGATGCTTTTTCACGCCCCGCTTATAGAACCCAGGATTGAAGGAAGAAGGAAACACGTGCCTTGGCAGAGAATTCCATGCCTTGGTCGTTCGGCAGAGATATGAGGACCCAAACTTTTTGGTACGCGCTCTAATCGACTCTACCGTGTAAGGATGGCATCTGAGCCCAGCACGCGTTGTTCTGGATAGGAAAGGGGAGGGCGGGATAAGGTGGAATAACTCTTCAGAGCACTCCCCGTGGTATATTCTGTAGAAACATGCCAATGAGGCAATGTCTCTACGGGGTTGCAGAGGTTCCAGTGAACTCGTGACCTCTGGATCTCCGATGATACGGACAGCCCGCCGCTGTAACCGGTCGAGAGCGTCCAGCAAGTACTGCGCGGAGCCATCCCAAAGATGAGAACAGTACTCCACGCAAGGGCGCACTTGTGCCTTATACAATAGGCACAGTTGCCCAGGCGTGAAGAACCGCCTCACCCTGTTCAGAACTCCGAGTTTTCGCGAAGCTTGCTTAATGACGCTCTCGATATAGGTTTTCTGATTAAGGGAGCGGCAAAGATCCATACCTATTTCACCTACATTCCACTAACTATACTTTTAGTCTCACTTAATAGTAGGCTAGCCAGATGCCGCTTACCGGGCACATTCGAGACTCCGTACCGCTACACAGAATTTATTGTCAGAAAAACCCAATCACACATTGCCCAACCTATCAATACCTCCCGAAACCTCACACCCAGCAGTCGCAAACACTCTCGCAGTGCCACCGAAGCAGTAAACTATAGTATGCGCAGAATCCTATCGATTTATGTAACAATACATCCAACAAGTTCGCTCACCAATCTACCAATCAATATGTCACACATTAAAAACTTTTGCTCCATTGTGTACTCACGTTTGTTCGACATGACGATTGATTTCGATTACAAAACGGGCCACAATTATTAGTACCGCTCAATAAACAATCGGCACTGACAGGTTGAACAGATGTGTGCCAGCATGCTTGGAACACGATATTCTCTCGATCTAGTTTTGTTTACAAAATAAGGGGACTTTTTTAATCAAGGTATTCATTGCTTCTACAGTATTGACAGAAACCATTATCGATGTATGTATGTAATCGTGAATAGGTAATTCGAATACGATGATTTTCACAACATGGCAAGATTGGCAGTTTTAGTGGTCGCCTCGCTACTGCTGGTACGTCGAATGTTGTGGGTTCGAATGTCACACGGGACAAAATATTGTGTCGTGATAAATAGTTATTTTTAGCACAAAAGCTAGCATAAAGACAAAGATATTATGTAGAAGGCCAGACTACCTTGTACATACGAGAAGAATATCAGGTAAATAGGTACGTCTGAAACCTCTTATTTCTCTTTAAAACTGGGAATATGTAGTGTCTGTTCACCGCTGCGTGAAAAAGGCATCAAATTAAATCTTTATGTTTTATATTCTTGTTTATGAATTAGTCACGCTTAAGTAACCATGCATGGTAAGATGTGGTCAAACGTCTGGATAATATTAATAAAAATGTTGCTGTTGTAATTTTATCTTTTTGTTACATATAAAGAGTAGAAAGACCTATAAGAAAGAGACGCAGGATCGTAGCAAATTGAAATCTACTACCCCAACAGGAAAAAGCAAGGTATTTTATTTATATAAAATGTATATAGTGTACTACAATGGTTAAGATGAGTTTAAATATCGATATATACAAATATTTTAGAAATGTCGAGCACAATTAAAAATAAACAAATTGACTTAGTTTAAAACAATTGCTGAAAAACTCAATTACACTTTGGATTCTGTAATTGTAAGTGTTAGATTATAATATTTTTCATTAGCTTAGGGTAAAGCTTCTCTTTACCTAATGAAACTAATAGTTTAGCTAAGATATTAGAATGATTTTTGTAACAGCGCTGTACTCGCAGCCATATAATTATGAAACCCGAAATTAATTTTCATATACCTAACAATACCTACTACCCTGCCTAACCCTTCGAGATATACATAAGCGTGATGCCTCGCTAACTGAAAAATCAAGATACCACTTTGCCTGTTAAATTCACTTCCCTCCATAATAACAGCCAAGTACAATGTGCTTTAATCCGATTCCCTCCACGATTATTCCATTGACAAACAAAAATTCAACACTACAACACAAAATGAATAATGTATGTGTGTTTGTACGGGACAAAGAGTACTTTTACGTGGAGCTTTGTCGCCCCTCACGCGGGAAATCGCAAAAAGAAAAACTAATACTGCATCAGTTGTCTTCGCATGACAATAGATGGCGCTGTACGTTGTGAATGTATACATTTTAAAGTGGTAGAATTATTTTGTAAGTAAGTAATTTTAATTTTTTAAATATAGGTACACAAAATACAGACAAATATTATAACAAAGCAAAAAGCAAAAAAATGTACATACATAATGAAAAACGAGGTTACAACTCAGGTTTATTGTTGGTTTGCGGTTAATACCTCAAACCAACCCTGATGTTATGTGGTAACCCCAAGAGACGCCCGGACGTACGTTTTGCAAGGATGTGTAAGTAATACTAATTGAGGTTGTGTGTCTATTGTTGGAAATAAAATAATGGTGATGTTTGCAATTTTCTGTGTATGATCTATTTGAGTTGATAATGTTCTTAAGAAAATTGGTTTTAACTAATTGTGTCAGCTAATTAATATCTCATAATATGTCTCTCTCGGATCTCAGTTGCCAATTTGCCACTACACTTTTATACATATTGGCATTTAGGTCGTTATGGCTGTGTAGAGGCCGCCCCTGGCACCATTGCATGTTTCAGGTTCTCTAAGAACTCGACTTCGTTCAATAGAATTTTGAATTGCTAATAAGCAATATCGTAGATTGGACAGTTGCCAGCAACAATTTAATATAAATTAACAATAAGAACAATGCAGCACTACTTTTGTTTAAAAAATCAACGAGACCCACTACCAACGTTCTGAAAACCTCGTCTACAATATTAACAAATAGGTGTCTATAAAACACCGCATCGTAAAAAGCCACCCTCTCACCCCGAAGGGGGTGGAAATAAAAAAATAGAAAAAGCCGTTTCCTCTCGCCGTCACCGGCAGAATAGCCGTGGCCGGTTTTGCTTGTATTTCCATGCTCTTCCGTTCGTCCCGTCCCTATTTCTGGGTATTTTTAAATTTCGAACGAAACTTGTGCTTACATTTGAGGTGTTCTTTATTTGAAAATACCCCCGCTGTGTCGCTTCTGTACGATGATTGCGGCGGTTTTTAAGACTCGGATCATTCTTTTTTTAATTTGCGCTGTAGTTTCCATGCTTATGTTGGTAGCAACGTGTTCGTGGAATTTTCGGTTAAATTATTTATTTTATATTTTAGCTTAATTATTTGTGAATTTAATACGAGTAGATAGAAGATTATTTATGACTAGCTTTTGCTCGCGACTTCGCTCGCGTTAATCTAGAATTTGACAATCAATTCGGGTCGAACTCGTCCAGAAGTGAGAAAATTTTCATACAAATTTTATCCCCCCTTCCGCCCCTTTAGGGGAGAGTTTTATCCATTTCACCTACACAGATATTTTTCAATTGTAATCGAAAACTTATGTACCAATTTTCATACTGCTAAGTCCAGAAATGAGAAAATTTCGTTACATACTTTACCCCCCTATTTCACCCCCTTAGAGGTGGAATTTCATAAAATCCTTTCTTAGTACACTCCTACAAATTAAAACACACATGCTCTCCAAATTTCAAGTTCCTACGACCAGCGGTTTAGGCTGTGCGTTGTCTCTAAGTCAGTCAGTCAGGACATCTTCCTTTATATATGTATATAGATTATATTTATACGTGTCTAATGCAATATTTTGTTAAATATTTGACTATATACAACATTCAAATTATTAATAAATATAAAACAACATAATCAAATGTGTATTCCTGAAGGTTAAGGCCCATTGACAAAATGCCAGCAATGTCTAGGTAGGTCCCATATAATAGAGGGAGAGTCTATTACTGTCATGGGTTCACTTCAAGACCCCGTGCGACTACTAGGATATAATAACTTGCTTAACCAAGGAATCGAATACCTGGATTCTACGATCGCCCGCCCTTATATCACAGGACCACAATAGTAAAACAAGGCTATCAGAAACATTATTATTATTCCATTATTCAAACAACTTTGGCTAAAATACTACTAATAAATGTAAAACCTAAATGAACTCAAACAATGAACTATAATCCTTCAATAGACATCCACTTCTCACTTCATAAATTAATATTAAATTGGTTCAATAAATCTTATACCTCAGAATGATCAATTTGCAATCAAAATGAGCCCTTTTGATAGAGTAGGTAGGCAGTAGGTACTATCGTTTTGCATAATAGTAATTTAGTACGAGTTTCAATAGATTGTACGAGACAATAGATCTTACTCGTAGTGATGTAATCGTACTCGTATATCGAGTATAATACTCGAGAAACAATGCTTTTGTGTTTTACGTTAATTTAGAAATAGAATGATAGTGTTTGAATGTGTTTTGTGAAATTAGAAATACCGTAGACTGCTTAGCTGATTTGCGCGCCAATGTGGTATTTAGAGGCATGAGGCGACATTAATTTATTTTATATTAAACTAGATGTTCCCACAGTTTCACCCGCGTTTATCGTTACTACGCCGCCCCCGTGGGTCGTAGCGTGATGTTATATAGCCTATAGACTTCCTCGATAAATAGGCTAACCAACACTAAAATAATTTTTCAAATAGAACCAGTAGTTCCTGAGATTAGCGCGTTCAAACAAACAAACTCTTCAGCTTTATAATATTAGTATAGATTTAAAAAAGGAATAGCAGGTTTCTTTTTCTTTTCGGCGTGAGAAGAGGACACTTTTATTATACATAATAATATATGGCACAGCAGGTCCTTAAGCTTAGGATTTCGCTCTGATATGCTTAACTGGGAAAATACCTACGGAGAATGGTAGCCTGTGTTTTATACCTGCGGTGGGTTTTCAGGCTCCTTAAAAAAGTCCTGAACTATGGCTATATCCTTGAAGGTAACGAGTGAGTGAACTCTTTAACCGCCTAATTCTATATCAGTTGCCGTGCTCCTAGTGCTCAGCTTATAAAGCTGGTAAACTTAACGTAATTCAAACATACCTACATTTTGTGGTTTCTAATTATGAGGAGACAGTGAATAAACACTAAGTAATCGCTAGGTATTACATATGTTCTGGGAAAACATCATTTTGTATAAAATGAAACGCAACTAAATAAAGAAAATAATTTGTCAAATAAAGGCTTACGTCGTAATTATGACTCGGGCGGAATGGACACGAAAATATTTGTCGCATAAATCCGACCTCGGCAATTAAGAAGTTAAGCGTCCATTGCATACGATAACTGCGTAGCAAGAAGTATCAAACGCTTTTTTGCCTTTCTATTATCCTAACTAATCCTAATCCTAACTTCCTAACTAATATTATAAAAGCGAAAATGAGTTTGTTTGTTTGTTACCTTTTCACGCCTAAACCACTGAACCGATCATCCTGAAATTTTGCATATACGTTGACAGGTGTACAGAAACGGACATAGGCTACCTGTAATCCCGAAAAAAATTACTGTTCCCGAGGAAAACAACAATAATAGATGGCGCTACGTGTCTTTTGAATCATGATTGAATTATATTATTACAAGCAGAGTACAACCCGAATTGATAGTCAAATTATAAATTAAGGCGAGCGAAGCCGCGGGCAAAAGCTAGTAGATATTATAAATGCGAATGTGAGTTGTTTGTTTGTTACGCTTTCACGCCTTAACTACTCGATCGATCATCATGAAATTTTGCATACACGTTCTCAGGGGCACAGAAAAGAACATCGAGAAAAAATCGAACAAAATCCCCATTTTGGATTGAAAATTATTGACGAAATCTATAAGGCAAGCGAAGCCGCGGGCAAAAACTTGTAAAAAATATATACAACTTACCCAGCCTCTTAGAAATCTCAGAATTATGCATCTTTGGGTTGTCTTGAGCGATTTTCCGTCTCTGAAGCCTCGACCACACCATGAAAGCATTCATGGGCCTCTTTATGTGTTCTTCTTGGACCTTCTTCTGTTGCGAGGGTCCGTTCATGGCGGAGATGGAGCCCATGGTTCCGATGGCGCCCATAGCAGACATTGGACCCATGGAGAAATGACCCATTGAGGTCCCGAAGCCTGTGCGGTCGCACATCGCGCCGGCAGCACTGTGGAAAAGAAAACGACATCAGACTAAATGTTATTATTATTGTTATAATCATGGTTGCGTCGTTGGTTCGCTGGCAAAACTTGTACTTTCGGTTACAGATAGGTAACAGTGAGGTCTCTGGTTTGTTATGCTCTGTCGAGCAAAGAGTTCTATTATCATATGCAAAATTTCTTAAAGTAACTATCACACCAAGGTTTTACTTTTAACACACACACCAATCCCATATGATGGCATTGGTATGATTCCTAATCGCAAACTAGAGTTTATAATTATGTAGACATTTTGCAATTTACTTTCTATACTTAGGTATACCTTTTTAGTATTACACCAAGACGTAGTCTTCAACTTTATTATAAATTGCTCTAGAAGTCTAACTATGGGTTACTTAGTAGGTATAATACGTACCTACACTAGTGGAAATATTGCTGAGTAGGTCTAGACCTACTCAGCAATATTTCCACTTACGCTATAAAAAAACATTCATTAATATAAATATCACGACAACCATGCAATTAATACCCTCCAAAAATGTAAAACTTACAAATAGGGTGTCTCCAAAATATTAATAAATTTTGATCCACCTTTAACGAGGACTTCCCTCGGCGATACCACGTGCACCGATTATTGTAACATTTAATATGGCAGACAATTACTGTGCTCAAAAATGTGGAAAATATTAAAATTAAGGAGGGTGTTATGACGCGGGGATGGTTTTACGGAGCGAGCTTCTGATTGGCTCTTGTGTCGAGTGGAGTTTCTTAAGTAAGAAATGCTTTGGAATAACGAAGTGCGCAGCGATTGAAAGATAATGCTTAAGAAGTGGATTCTTATGTGGTCTTTTTGTTTAGGATTGAAGAAGAGATATTATGTTGTTAAAAGACTGCTTTTGTATTGTGCCTTTTATTCTTTGTTTTTTACTTATTTGCGCTATTATCTATTGTAATCTGTCCGTAGTTACATGTAGTAGCCATCAAACAGACCTAAGTTTATAATAAAGACTTAATTGATGCTAGTACTAATAAGATATTACTAATGCGCTATTAAACACATAATGTAGTAATTATGCATATCTATAATATAGTAAAGTCGCCATTTCAATAAGATAATATTGCTTCAATGGCGATTTGGATTAAGTGGTTAATGTCAAAACGTCGAATATCAAGCGATCGACAAAGTGCACAGTAAAGTAGAGTGAACCAACTCGATGTGTTTTTTATTCAATGCTAATAAATCTCTGAAACAAAGCTTTTCTCCAGCGCTCCAAATCTATTGTTCTACGAACATTTTATTGTCACATAGGTATTATTACGCCAAAGCTCCACAATTTTATAAAATAAAATGTATTATTTTGTTCCCGATTACTTTAAAGGGATTAAAAACGCATTGGTGAATGGAACAGCCGCAAGAGGCAGACCTAGGCGAACGTTTCTTGATCAGATTCTTTCTGGACAAAGGCCAGGTTAAGAGCACCTTAAACCGACGAGCGTGTATGAGGAATGTGATGAAAGTGAATGAAGCCAGAGAAGTGTGTCAGGATCGTAGCAAATGGAAATCCGTAGTCTCTGCCTACTCCTCTGGGAAACAGGCGTGAATCTATGTATGTATGGTAACTATAAAATCTTAACGTTATAATACAAATCGATTGTTGCGATAGATACTAAACAGTATTTTTAAAGGCTTATCCCGTGCTAAGATTTATTCCTGTCGCGGCAACTTTACATACATTCATAGAACGGACACAAAGAGCATCCAGACTCGGATCGACCATGTATTGATCACAGAATTTTTTGTACCATGTGGGATTCGAACCCACAACACTCAGTGCAATCATCTATGTAGTCCGAAGTGAAGAATCACTGACAGAGTAAAATATAGATTCTATAGATCGACAGGTGAGAACAAGAGACCTCAATGTCGATGATGCGACTGAACCAATGATGAAATTTATCGAATCGTCTAGAAAGTGCTCGCTAGCTTCGAATTGTTAAAAATACTGTGGGTGTTGTCTAGGGATAATATTTGTATTGTAAGGAACTTTACCAACATTGAAGTAACGGAAACAAATAATAGGTACACTATTTGTAAATGACGTGGGTTCGAACCCACAAGACATAATGCACTGGCTACTTTACCCACTGCTACAATTGTGAAGTCGATTGTGTGGTATATTATGTAATTGATGAATTACCTTATGATATTCTTCTGGCTGTAGGTATGTAACAATAGATAAATAAATATTAAAAAAAGAATTATTTTTCTGTGTGTAACTAAGACTAACCTTGTCTTTTTAGGTAAAATAAACCATAATATTGTCTTCTGTTTACGCGAATATTATTCATTGAAATTAAACTACTATATACGGATTTTATCGCGTTGTTTATTTGACACTGTTACAAAATTTTGAAAAACTGTTACACTACTATAATCACTATTAAACTTTACAAATTTTTAAGCTAATTAAATTATTGAAAGTATTAAAACTATTTATACTATTACTATACTATTATACTATTTAGATTTATTTTTACACCTTCCCCGACGTTTCGGTTGCTTTTCAGCAGCCATGGTCACGGGGATTAGTAGTGTAACAGTTTTTCAAAATTTTGTAATAGTGTCAAATAAACAACGCGATAAAATCCGTATATAGTAGTTTAATTTCAATAAAATAAACCAACTCATTATAAAACATGCATTCTAAATATTCGATTCTTCGAACGGAGAATCCAGTACCATAACAAAAAAAATTATCTTCTTTAATACTACCTAATTTAAATTACTTACACTCTCTCACAAAACTAAATAAACCAATATCGCTGAACCACTATTTCTATAAACAAACAACTATTATCGCATCATAATGAACCACAAAATGAAATACCTAACTTTAATCAACCGCGAACCGTTCGGTAGGCTTGTAGACAAAACGCAACAAATCAATTCGGGAAGCGTAGGATATGTCCTAACCGCAAACAAAGCCATACACAGGGGAGAGCTATCATTTATAACAGGCGTACATGACAAAAGGTGTCGCAAAACGTATGTCGCGAGATGGTCACCCTACACCCCTATTCCGAGGGCTGTCACGAACGAGTTTTGACAATGTATTTATTTATCTTGCTGTTCTGTTTATGACTCAATTGGTTTATTTTGGGCTAAATGTCTTTTACGCACTTAAGGCCAACATTGAAAACCTGTATAATATATAATATACCTAATATCGTTCAGTCGTCTGGCGTACCATAGATACATAATATATTTGATATAAATACTAAATACTTATACTTATATACTTATGCAAGAGGAAAACCTAGGCGAACGTTTCTCGATCTGATCGGAGGCGTTCTGGACAAAGGCCAGGTTAAGAGCTCCTTGAACCGACGGGCGTGTATGAAGAATGTGATGAAAGTGAATGAAGCCAGAGAAGTGTGTCAGGATCGTAGCAAATGGAAATCCGTAGTCTCTGCCTACCCCTCTGGGAAACAGGCGTGAATCTATGTATGTATGTATGTTCTTATGTAAAAAATAATTCTATAATCTATCTCCAGAATGTTGAATGTCATGAATAAACAATCGAAGGATAGGTTATTAAGTTTAGTTTTAGAGTTATTGGCAGTCGCCGCGGAAGCAAAAAGACAGCTTAAGTATGGTAAGCATATCAGATATCAAATTAAGCGTATTATTATAAGCTGAATTAAAAAGCGTTTTACTGTGACTTCAAATGCGCATCAGTTACGTCGACACCGAGCTGTTATAAAATTATTTTCATATCATTACAAAGAATTTTTTGAACTGCACGTAACGTGACTATCATGTTACCTTCAAAATGGTATCACGTGGGTTTGCCAGGGTCAAACACGTTATTATAATTTTACTTCAGGAAAGAGCAATGTGGATTTGTGCATAGCTTTGTCTCATCTTCTCGATAAGTAAGATTACAATAATCTTATTATATGAGATAGTAGCACGGCCCCTGCTGTGCAATTCTGTAAAATCTCACAATCAAACTCACTTACTTTCCTACTCTATAGTAAAATAGTTGATTACTGTTACAATTACATTTACATACGAGTTAATTTTTTCAAGAAAGCTAAAGTAATTTAAAATCAAAAGATTAACCACTCGCTTACATATGTAGTAGGTATCACGCCTATATTTCCGAAAAAGTAGGCAGACTATTATTATTATTTTTTTATACCACTAAGATGTCAAACAAGCATACGGACCACCTGATAGTAAGTGGTCACCGTAGCGTATCGACGCCTGCAACACCAGAGGCATCACTTGCGCGTTGCCGACCCTTTAGGAAAGGAAGTGGAATGGAGAAGGAGCAGGAAGGGGGAAGGGGGTGATTGGGCCTCTCACTCACCGAACGAAACACAACAGTAAGAATACTGCTATTTCACGTCGATATTCTGTAAGAGGGTAATCCTTCCCCGGTCGAACCGGCCCATTCATGCTGAAATCAGCGAGGCTCTACTACTAATAATATTAATCCATTTTGTTAAAATATATAAAAAATCTAAAATAAAAATTTAATTAAAGTCAACATTTAAAAATCATATCGTCTGATAAAATAAAATTTTGTATAAGTACTAGAATAACAACTTCTTTGTTACTTATTTACATCAAACAATGTATTAAATAAATAATGTACCCATAATTTAGCCGTAGCAAATACATATGTACCATTAATAAACTGGTTGCACCTTTAGATGTCTTTAGATGGCGCTACCCATCTGATGGCGCTACCCATCTGATGGCGCGTTTCTATTGCTATGAGTTTATAAACCTAACTAGTCCTAACTAATATTACAAATACCAATGTGAGTTTGTTTGTTACGCTTCCATGCCTTACTACGCGACCGATTATCATGAAATTTCGTATACACATTGTCAGGGGAACCAAAAAGAACATAAGATATCTTTCATCTAGAAAAAGTACTCTTACTAACCTAACCGACTTTTACGCGAGCGAAGCCGCGGGCAAAATCTAGTTATAGTAGATATAAATGCATCTTTAAATTGTATACTCAATTAAAAGTAATAATGATGTTTGAATGTAAGACACACGCCCTAACAATGTCAAATATAATCATATTGTGCTTTAAACAAAATCGATATTCAAACACTGTGTTCCATTTTGGAAAACAACTTCAGCACTGAGTGTACACGTATATGTACCTGTGTGAGTAATAGGGTGGCCTGCTAATTAAATTCAAATCCAGGATTACGTTATTAAAACATCTTTAAGTGAGTTTTTCTTTCATATTAATGTTCCTGGAAGAACGTATTTGGGTCAAAAAGGACTTATTTTTCCGTGGAATGTGTCAATATTTGTCACCTGGCAACCGTCCGGCCTGTGTTTGTGTTATACTTTAATTTTGGACCCTCTGTTAGAACGATGTTGGTAGACATTATGGTGTATTAACAACAATTAACGTTACTACCGGACTTTTGAAGTAATTTTAGGTTAGATGATAATTGGAGGACGGTATTACTTCTTAACTGTTTGGTTATGTAATGTCTTATCAATTCTCATGTAGTACTACATAGAACTGATAAGATTCCTATTTGAATTTAACACATGTTTTGTTTGATTAATTTGTAATGTCTCTTATAATTCGTATTTCTTAAAAGATTATCTTAATATTTTTATCGGCTATAGATCATTCCTAAGGCAATACCTTAACTTTAATCATAATAACTCGTACAACTTGGTGTTTATACCGGATTGCAAAAAGGATTATAGTTATGAAAAGTGAATGAATATGCCTAGTGATCAAATTGCTATCAGTGCAAGGAATAAAGACGAAGAAGGGCTCTTTGCTGCAGTTGGAAATTACAAGAACCCTTTTCGGTTCATAAAAGCTCGAACTATGTGGTCAGCAGTGAAGTAGCCTGTTTCTGGTAAAACCGTACCATGCCTACAAAAACACAACATAAGGTCGGCTTTATGGAAACCAACCTATAGGCCAGGTTGGGAACAGATTGACTGAGAATTTGCCTCCAGAAAGACCTGCAAATACCTTCGCAATATCAGTAAACTAGAAAGTGATATTCTAAAATAAGAATGGATGCGCGATTGTTGACATAGTTTATATGTAGGTATACTCATAAGTTCTGGTACATTGTTAGTCTCAATGTTCAGATTTTTAAAGAAGCTACCGAGCCCACAACTTTGTGACTCATTTCAAACAAATGTAACAAAAATGGCGTTTGTCAACATTTTCTTATGGCGCGTTATTTTTATAGTTTGTTTTAAGACGCCGGTTCCAGCTAGTCAAGATTTGACGGTAGCCCGTGAACTTGAGACCAAACATTGACAATCGAAGGTATGTGAACTGTTGATGTGCCTTTTGTGCTTTACGCAAAAGCTCTATTTGTTTTGACTACTTTGTTGTGAAAGAATAAAAGATGGACGAACATTTTCAAGATTGTTTGAATTTTATGCTTGATATTATTTTATTTTTGTTAGTACTGCTGTTTTTATGGGATGGTTTTTTAAAACTTTTCGTGGATCTCACAAACTCTTGTGCTGTGCAGAGAGCAAACCTGCTACACTTAGTCCATCATTATTGGCGCCCTTACTTATGTAAATAAAATTCTGTGTTAATCTTGACGGTTTATATGATCTTAATAATTAAGGAATAATTTTGTTATATGTTTATAAATGGTTGATGGGTAAATATGTAAAAAAAATTAAAGGAACAATTCTACGCAAATTATTCTAATATTTTCTCATCACACATTCTTCTTATTAGATTCTAGTGGTTTATTAATTTAATTGGTAACTTCGTCCTGTCTACCGCTGCAGGTACTTAATACGTGTTAGGTGTGTAATAATTGAATTATCATACATCAAATTCATACATTAAAGTTAGGCTTATGAGCAACTATGTTAGCAGATAGATGTCACGTGCTCTTTAGACATTACATTTGGTACATACCTTTACAGACTTCACTAGATCGTAATTCGGGCTAGGTGTTATGCCTATAAACTTAATAGCAGTTATCAGTCTTATAAGATACTAGCTTTTGACTGCAGCTTCGCTCGCGTTAATTTAGAATTTGACAATCAATTCGGGTTGTACTCTGCTTGTAATAATATAATTCAATCATGATTCGAAAGACACGTGGCGCCATCTATTATCATAAGAACGTTATTGTTGTTTTCCTCGGAAACAGTAATTTTTTTTCGGGATGAAAAGTAGGTTATGTTTGTTTCTGTACACCTGACAACGTATATGCAAAATTTAGAATGATCGGTTCAGTGGTTTAGGCGTGAAAAGGTAACAAACAAACAAACTCCTTTTCGCTTTTATAATATTAAGTTAGGATTAGGATTTCATTTTTCTCACAGAAAACATGTAAAGCAGTCAAAGTGTAGATTCAGTAATGCCTTTCAAATATAGCAATTGAAAATTGGGGTCTGGAGCAGTGCTTCGTAGACCGCAAAAGGTTCACTTCCTTTATGTGGGAATTTGAGCTGACGAAATGTGGGAGTTGGAGGCTTCTGCATAACTATTCGGTGATATAAGTGTAGTGTAACACTATATATGTAAGTAAATAGGTAAACATCATACTACTTAGTTGTAAACACAAGATAAGTCCACAAACGAAAATAAAATCTTATATACGTCTAAAACCTTTATCAGAATAAAACGATCTGTTTCAAAACGAAGTCAGCCATCAAACCCACTCGCCCTAACACGTAGACGTTCAAACAAGCTACTGTAAACTACTTACTTAGAGGTCGTAAGACACCGACGCAAACAACGACGCGGTTTGCCCTAACAATTAACGGTTCGACGTCGAAACTGAGATTTCGCTTGTCCGCACTAAAAATGTGGTCGCCGTATTCAATATTAGATGTTTTGGGGTTCTGCAGAGTATAATTTTGAATATGGAAGAAAGCACGTTTAGTTTTTGAATTAAATAATAAAATTTTAAATTTGGAATAAAGCTAGTTTAGTTTTTAAAATGGAACTGACAATGAGATGTTTGAATATGGAACAAAGATTTCGTGAAGAAACAGATGGATATCTATGGCTACTTGAATGTATAATTTTCTTTTTTTATTCAAGTTGTTGTTGTTTACGTAATATTTTATTTGTAAGCTATGATGTTTCTTTTATTTTGTACCACTGAATATACTGTTGCAGCTGTTCATGACAGCCGTAAACATCGACGCTTTAAGTGTTCATCGATGCATTTCAAGTGTGATATACAAAGTGGCGCAAATGTTATCATATTAATTGATACCACATAATATACTACATGGTATTCCTAGACGATTTACAAATTATAAACCAAATATATTCAGTAGTTTAGCCACAGAACATTTTTTGTTTTCATACTTTAGAACATCATGTGTAATGTATTTATCTCTAAATGACAAAGACCTCAAGCAGCGATATTAAAACAAAACAAACAAGCGAAAAAAAAACAAAAAGAAACAAAAAAAACCAAAAGAAATAATCTTGTGACGAAAATAAATAGGTTAGTGTGTGCTTATTACAATGGTGTTTCAATTTGTGTCTAATTTTATTTAATTTATTTTGTTCAAAAAAATCATTTATTATTTTCTGCGAAAATAGGTTTTTGTTTATGTTAACCGTCTTATATCAAGCAGCTTTAAGTCAGTATATCATTTAATGTGATAAGTGTTGCGCCACTTTGTATAATACCACCGTATTTTTAATACTAATTTACCGATAACATTTTTGCAACCAGGCAAGAATTAATGTAAGATACTATCAATTGCATCTAAAATCAACCCTTAGTCACAACTCGCTTACACAGGAATCAGTTTGATTGTTAGTTTACTTCGATTGCAGAAAAGATCGCAGCCAAATGATATTGTTTGATAATTAAAAACTTATTGATGTGTTATCAAATCGTAGTTCCAATATTTTTATCGTTACTCGAATAACAATTAGTAACAACACAAAATTCGAAATTTGAATGCATGGTCGTTTAATTTTCTAATCTTTCTTTTGGTGACAATTCAATGTCAGTGTTGCAAGCGTCCATAGCGGCAACCGCTTACCATCAGATGAACCATGGTTATTTAACTTTACATTTAAATGTGTTTGTACTTTTTGTCTCTGTAACATGTCAGTACGTAAGTGAAATCGGCGCGCGCAGAGAGACGCTAATACGATGCGCATACGCAGCCATGATCGGTTGTTTACACGCGGCAAGAACATAAGCTTAGCACGATATGTTACTGACTGAATAGATAATGAGGTGGTAACTACAATTATGTTGCTTGAAAATGCCGCAAGGTTAAGAAATGCTCGTAGGTAACGTTTTAGGATGGGTGAGCTTTAAAATCAGATCTGTCTGGGCTGTTTTGAGTGGTTGCCAGAAGTAGTAGCTATATATGCATATAACCTATATGTCTAGTATACTGGCATAAGTTTGCACTTATGATCATGGAATCACAGGTACGTATCACAATCACGCAGTGTCTTTGAGTTTTAATACTAGGAAAATCGCAATAATAGTAGGTACAGAGTCTGAAAATGTGACTGGTAAAAGGAAGTAGACTGGTCTTCTTTGACGTAGGATTAGGATAACTGCCAAAATGAAAGTCATGCACTAATCTATGTATACATGTTTATATATATATAAATCTTCTGTGCGTGTGTTTGTAATTAAACTCCTCCTAAACGGCTGGACCGATGTTGATGAAATTTGTTGTGTGTGTTCAAGTGGATTCGAGAATGGTTTAGATATTCTTTTTTTTTTCATTTATACAGGACGACGCCTGTCGGGACAGCTAGTATTTTATAAAGAAGAAAGATTTGATGTTTTGTTTGTTTGTAAGGATTTAACTCAAAAAGTATTAGACCGATTTAATAAATTATTTTATTAGAAAGCTATTTTATCACAGAGTAACAAGCTATAATTATTAAAAAAAAGGAAAGTACTGCTACTAACATAACCTAACCTGTTTTTACGTGGGCGAAGTCGCGGGCAAGAGCTAGTAACAAAAAAAAATTTTTTTTTTCACCGGCTATTTATTGACACGTACCTAGGTATATATCAACGCAAGTTTGGTCAGGAACAACTCATACAAAATCGCCAAACTAAGGATCAAGCCTAAGGCTGGGCATACATTGAAAACTGACGCATTAGCCTTAAAGCCTTCTTTGTTTCGTACAAAGAAAGGAAATAAAAGAAAGATAATAAAGTAATAAAAGATATAAAGATCGTCGGGCCACCACAAAGGTTAATCACCATTGTAAATCTGTAATACGCCGTGTTTACAACACGCCATATAAACACCACTGATTGTTCTCTCATTAGAACAGCTCAGAGCTTAATTGGTTATAAACATTGCTCCACTCTTGTGGGGTTCAGTTTCCGTTTTGTTTTTTTAGTTGGGTAACATTTTTGAGCAGTGCAAGATTTAAAATGGCAGTTATAAGTTTATTTTATTGCATTAATTCATACATACAGAGTCTTTAACGAATATCTCCGAAAGTGTTATACAACCTATTTTCCAATTGGCACGTGAGGTCTTATAAATGGTATACATTACTTTATAATCATAATTTTTCTGGATGTGTGTATGTATGTCACTGAATCCGGCTGGACCGATTTTGAACAATATTTTTGTGTGTATTTGACTGGATCCCTTAATAGTTTACATTTTCTATTAGACCTGGTAAGTGGCGCTGCGATCGCGTTCTAGGACTTCTTTTAAGTTTCTGTCGAGTCCTTAAGTTCGAAAAATAAAACAGGTACATATATTTTTAAAAGCACGCTTGTCTAAGTGATAATTCCTATGTTGTGAAATAATAAACAGTTTGATTTATTAATTGCTACCTAATAGGTTTTCTTATTAACCTCTTCAGTTAATCCAAACGCTTGTATTAGGTACTCCTTAGTAGAATAGTATTTGAATGCTATAAAGTCATGCGCATTACTAGGGTATGTTCACGTCTGTAGTGTAATGGGTCGAAATCAAACCCCTAACATCTAGATCACAAGTCCAATGCTGTAGACTGATAATGATGGTATAATATTTATTATAATTCCTGGGTCTATAGCTGGCGGAATGTTGGTACAGTACAGAACCTACCCCTTCGGGGATACAGAGGAAAGATTAAAATGCACTTATGTACATAATATGTTTTAATAATAGACGTTTGGCAGTTTCTATGGCAGTCGTTATTGGGATGTCAGTGCCATCTATCTTATCTTATGTGGGGGCCAGTCAGTGCAGACCGGCGACACTTCGACCCAGTGGGATCTTTTGTATCGACACTCTCCCAATAACGACTGCCATAAATGTTCATGACAGCCGGGACCGACGGCTTAACGTGCTCTCCGAGGCACGGAGCAGGCGATAATTGTCAATCAATACGCACATAATTTCGAAAAGTCACATAACTTCCGAAAGTCAGAGGTGCGCGACGTGGGTTCGAACCCGAGTCCCTCTGCATTGCAGTCTGTTGGTCTCCCCACTGAGCTATCGCTGCTCTTCAGTGCCATCTAATATCCTGACACTGGTCTAGCCTTAGGGTATCGTTAGCCTTCGGGATGCGGAGGTCAGATGGCAGTCGCTCCGTGTAAAAACTGATATCCAGTCAAATCCGGTTAGACTAGAAAGCCGATCCCAAGTGACTTAGGAATAATAAAGGCTAGGGAGAAGAAGAATAGACGTTTGAAATTAAGTTGGGCGCTGCACAGCTATCCGTTGAAGAAGAACTGGCCAAGAAAAGAGAAGAGAAGAACCGGGAAGAGAGGAACCGGCCATGCACCCTCGGATTGCTCACCCCAACTATTGCAATAGAAAATGGTTGACAGTACTTAACTCCTCTGATGGCGGCAAGAAGTATCATGGGACCTGGGCGTAGGACTTTCAATACAAAATATGTTTCGATTTAATTTCTCATACGCAAGGCATGCTGAGGACAGTTTGGCAACAATAGAGCAGATTTGTTTTGGTCCACTGCACTAATGGCGGTATGCTTTAAGTCATCCATTACACTCAATCATACGGGCAGAAAGAAACAAAAACAAATGGATGACATTAGTCATCCATTTGATTTGTTTTTTTTTTTTTTAAAGACTACTCCTGCACAAGGACCTCATGTCCTTGTGCAGGAGTAGTCTTTAAAAAAAAACAAATACATACGATGGACTCAGAGAACACCCAGACTCGGAACAATAATTTATGGATCACACAAATTATTGTACTGTGTGGGGATCGAACCCACAACACTCGACGCAGCGGCAGAAGCGAGGCGACCACTTAAGCCACTACGCCATCCGTGCAGATATATTATAGTAATATATCTGCACGGATGGCGTCATATAGCCAGTTACACTCACTGATCGGTAAACGATTAGCGAGGTTAAGAAACGTTGGGTGCGGTCAGTCTATAGATGGGTGACCGCTTAGTGGTATTTCATCTGAGCGTCTCCGTGCTTCGGAGGGCACGTAAAAAGTCGGTCCCGGTTGTTGTCAAATTGATAGCAGTCGTTAAGCCATGTCAGAGGCCTACGGGCGGCTTGAACAACTCTTGATAACAGGTTGGCCACTAACCACACGAAAAGAAGAAGAAGATCGTAACTGTTTTATTGAGAGTAGTAGAGTAGTAGAATAGTCAAGAGTTTACTGTGCATACCCCCCCGTCAAGCAACTAGACACGCCTTTGGGAGAACCTGATAGGTATATACATATGTACGTAATAACTTAATAGAATTTAACCATAATGGCTTAAATTAAGAAAAGAACCCAAAGCGATGAGCATTTATGCTTGTGACGGATATTTATTCTCAGGTCCCAGCTTCGATGCCGATCGCTGTCAGTAATTTCACGACGAATTCTTTGGTTGCAATATGAAGTTAGCTATATTCAAGATACTATGGACTAGGTGGCTAGTTTATTGCCATTTCCAGAGCTAATTGCCAAGCATAGTGATTGCTACTGAAAATTTCATAACCGATGAAACCCAACCTGGGAATCAAAACTGAGACTATAGGCCGCAAACATAAACGCCAGCTTAACTTTAACTGCAAGACCACCAAAAATGGTCTTGATAATGCTATTAGATATAAAATCTGGCAACACCAAGCTAACAAAACAGCGAAATTAAAAAAATAGCGCTTGCCTGCATTCACAGAATATAAATTGATCTGGCCACTGTTTTTTAGCACCACAGATTAATTAAGCTGAAATGGTTGAGTAGTTTTATAAAACACAGCCTATAATTTAATTGCGAGATCAGAAAAAGAATTTGAAAACAAGCTATTATTTTTATTAACTGCTGAACTATTTAAAATATGCCGATTAAAGTAGTCCATATGCAATTACCAATTAAACATATGATTTATTCGAATGTTTAAGCAAATCGAAAGTATCAATTCTATTCGAATGCGTTAATTACTAGAACGATTCCCGGATCGGGCAGTATTACCTATTAGGTTTTTTTGACAAGAAACTCTTAAGTAGCAGCACGCAGTCTTGGACGGTCCATATAAGCTAGTGCTTATCATAAACATAATTGGTGAAACATAGGCGTGAGACAATGCATGTATGGCATCAGTTCCCAAAGTGGTCCAGGCGGACCCCCAGGGGTCCATGGGAGACTCGACAGGGGTCTACGTTGACGTGATAAAAAAATGGGGGTCCACAATTCGTAAGCGGGAGTCCACGAGAAAACAACAGATAATATTTTAAGAAGCTCAGCGACTGAGATAACTTGTAAAAACTAGCATATTCCATATTTAGTACCAGCCGTCTCGAAGAGAAGTAGGTAATGAAAGTGGTCTATGAGGAGTCAGGGAACCTCTGATGTATGGTAATGGTTATGTTAGCAATAAGTGAACTAATTTACCGTAATTCGAATGATAGTACAGAAATTCAAATATAAGTGCCCGGCATTACCTAGGTACTCATTTTCTGGCGAGGGCTCGCCGGAAGAAGTATCACCATCTTAGAGGAAACTGACGTAAGACTCTAAGGCTGTTACTGAGTTTGGCCCAGTAAGAGCTTCGTAGCACATTAATTAGTATCTTTTCATAGAGTTTGTTTAGGGGCCGGAGATTTATTATACTTTTACTACAACATGCGTGTGGTATAGTTATTTTTTTTGAGAAATTCTTAGAACCACGGGTAATTGCTAATAAGCTGTATAATCTTATTAGTATCCTACTAGTTATCTATCTTCTTAGGATTGGATGGTATAAAAGTAGGAGGTACAAATTTTGGCAAGAATATTTCATATGAATAATGATCATTACTTACATTTGGCTTTTTTAAAATCCTTAAAATATCTTTCTGTACCTGCTAGAATTCTAGTGTTATAGTTATCTCATACAAGTATTTAAGCATCTACAGCATTACGCATGACCTTACAAATATCCTAGTCACAGACACAAGGTATATTTAGATTTGAAACAATGATATCATACCAATAATTGTCCCTGGTGGGAATCGAATTCACAACACTAAACCGCGGCGGTTGCGGCAAGCCGACCGCTTCCCCGCTGTTCCATTCGTGCAACCTCAAATGTGACATATCATCTAACGGAAAGAGTTCCATTACGAAGTTCAAATGGTAGATCCTTCAGACCGAATTTCGGTCGCGGCGGCTAATCTCAACGGAGACTGGCCAACTGCGCAGGAGATATTATAGGGCACAAGTGTGTGCAGAAACACAAGTGCACTCTCTGTTCCTTAACTCTCATAAGCTGATGGGACGGAAATCTGCCACGATCGGAGAGAGATCAGGCGTATGACCAACGGGTAACGTGCTTGCCGAGGGGCGGGGGTGTGAAACACTGCCAACTTTCTAACTCCGGGCTGCTACGGAGAAAACCAATAACTCTTTGTTGGCTCGACCCGGGATTCAAACCGAAGACAATATACACGACAGACACTTACACTACCGCTGCACCACCAAGACAGTAAACTGAAATTCAGTCGAATCTTGTTAGACAAGAAGCCAAACAAATCCAATTAAAAAAAAATACTGACTAATTTAAGATCTTATTAGAAGTGCGAATCGTGCGAAGGAGCGATTATTTCTCCCACGTACGTGCAAGCTCTGGAATGAACTGCCTGCTTCGGTGTTTCCCGAGCGCTATGATATGTCCTTCATCAAACGAGGTTTAAAGACAGTTCTTCCACGGACGGCAGTGGCTTTGCTGTGTCCTGACATTGCTGAAGTCCATGAGCAGCAGTTACTACTTTCCATCAGGTGGGCCACTTGCTCGTCCGCCACGGATAGCAATAAAAAAAATGTTCAGGTTTTTAACTTTAGAATATTTCAGCGTCCCTAGAGACAAGTGTAAGTTACAAAGCAACGCAACATAATAACATTTTTTTAAATTGTTATTGTTGATAATAAAAGATGGTGGTTCAGAGCCTTAACCTAATGTTAAGTTTCTAGGTTTCGGCGATAAAGTCTCGAGTTTAGTGTCGATAGCCAAACTTATTGTAATTTTTTTATGCAGAGATGAATTATTCTTCTTATTAAAGTGGCGCTAGCTCAATGGATAAGGTATTGGACTTGCATCGAGAGATCGTGATTGGAATCCCACTTATTGCACTCCATTTCACTGCGACGTAAACCCACTCCTAATACAAACATATCAGCTTAGCTAAAGGGTTTAGTAAGAATGCTAGCTTAGCTGAAGGGGTTAGCAAGAATGCTAGCAAATTATATTTAACCCAAATTGTTAATCAGATTTTGAAAATGAAACTGTATCTGTCTTCCCACGGTTGCACTCACGATACAATTACCTACTGCTCAACTGCTGCAGCTGGTAGCGTGATATTATGATTATATCTTATATCATTTCACGATAAACAGACTATCTAACGCAAAAAGATATTTCCAAATCGGACTGGCAGTTCCTGTAATGAAGTCGTTCAAACATACAAACAATGTCTTTGGCTTTATAATATGAGTACAGAAAGCATTATATCGCCTTAGATGCAAAATACAGAAGCAAATTTCATTGTCTTATTGGCATCATCAATAGCTTAGTTCGTACGTTCGACAACACGGTAAGTCGACGTCGCAGGTTAAGTCCTGTTTCATGGATAATCTTTTTCCTCATTTACCTTTTACAAAGCACTAGTCTAAATATAGAATTTTAAATCGGTTGTTTTTGCCATCATCGTTTATATAAAATTAATCCTTATTTTATTGCATTTATTTATAGTAAGATTATATATTAATTCATTTATTATTTATTCATAGATATAGGTCAATACATAAACTTTTAATGTCAAAAACATACCTACATATTATGTTATTTACCCGTAGGAATGTAGAAGAACATCATGTTCATATGCCAATAGAAAGCAGATTGAACATACAATAGCAAAAACAGACTTGAAGGAATGAAGGCGTGATAGGGTAAGCAGAAGTACTCCTCTGACTTTTTATTAGAGGCTAGCTTTTCACTGCGGTTTCGAATGCGTGGACTCCTCCTAAACGGCTGGACCGATTTTGCAGAAATTTTTTGTGTGTTCAAGTGGATTCGAGAATGGCTTAGATTTGGTTTTTTTTTGAAGTGAAAACTTCTTTAGCGGCGTTGTGCACTTTTTTGTAATGGGTAAAAAATGTTAAACTCGCATCAGGACACGTGACCTGATCGAAAATTCGTAAGACGGAGGGAGAATTGTCATGTTTGTGTACGATAGCGCAGTAAATGAATATTGTATTTTACCACATAAATGATAGTAGGTACTTTTATACTGATAATTAAAGCAATTACACAGTAGGTACAATATGGACCCTGTAGGGCACGGCAATGTAGAAGAGAGATGCTGTTTTTATATATCACATAAATCTCTGTATAAATTAATTATTGCGCTATTTGTTTTATATTATTTTAAATTGAATGTACTCGTATATAGTATTTACGTTTTAGTCTTATTCCACTTAGGTAATATTTATATAAGCAATTAAATTACTATTTCAACTTTGTTATTATCATAGTATTCATTAAATTTATATTACTTACTTACTTACTTCGTTGGCTCAGCGATCCAAAGTGGATCTTGGCCTCCGACATTAAAGTGCGCCATTGTTTCCTATTTTGTGCCATATTAAATTTATATTGTATATATTTATTTATATTAAATATTTAGTATACGTAATATTATATTAAACCTTGGGGGAGGCTTACGTCACGCAGTGGACGTCTTTTGGCTGACATGATGATGATGATGAATATTATATTGTATTATGCATTTAGATATGTATTTATATTAGTTACTAGATGTTCCCGCGGTTTCACCGGCGTTTATCGTTACTGCGCCGCCCCCGTGGGTCGTAGCGTGATGTTATATAGCCTATAGCCTTCCTCGATAAATAGGCTATCCAACACTAAAAGAATTTTTCAAATCGAACCAGTAGTAATCACGCAGAATAAACCAGGAGAAACATCGTTTGTACTATGTCTGTAATGGGTAATTATTTTGCTGCAATGTTATTTTAAAACTACGATATCTCCTAAGATATTCATTGAAATCGAATGATGTAAAGGGCAATTTTGTTTTAAATTAAATACTTGTGACGAATAATGTATTTATTTGGATAAGGATTAATATCATGTTTATAATAATACCTTCACAAATAATGCATTATTTTAGAACAAATTTGGTTAGCATAAAAATGGTTATAGTGAGCCAATCTTAAAAGATAGACATATGCTGTCACGGACTTTTTTTTAGAACTTTTAAAGGGGAACAATTCTGTCATACATGATTTTTGCGAAACTTTAACTGTTTACGCAGCGCACGCAGCGGAAGCTCTTAAAAGGAAAAAATACCCTCCGATTTTGAAACATTCTTCATTGGTGCTCAGCTCCTATTGATCTTAGCGTGATGATATATATCCTATAGCCTTCCTCGATAAATGGGCTATCTAACACTGAAAGAATTTTTCAAATCGGACCAGTAGTTCCTGAGATTAGCGCGTTCAAGCAAACAAACAAACAAACTCTTCAGCTTTATAATATTAGTATATATTTAATCATTATTATCAACACAAGAATAATCCATGTAATGGGAAGTATGTTTAAAAAAATCATCTCTTTAGTTCTGAACTCATAGAATAGATGGCGCTGCTCGGTATCCTAACTATTATTATAAAAGCGAAAACGAGTTTGTTTGTTTGTTTGTTACCTTTTCACGCCTAAACCACAGAACCGATCATCCTGAAATTTTGCATATACGTTGACAGGTGTACAGAAACAGACATAGGCTACCTTTCATCCCAAAAAAATTACTGTTCCCGAGGAAAACAATAATAACGTTCTTATGATAATAGATGGTGCCACGTGTCTTTCGAATCATGATTGAATTATATTATTACAAGCAGAGTACAACCCGAATTGATTGTCAAATTCTAAATTAACGCGAGCAAAGCCCCGGGCAAAAGCTAATCGTCGATATTTTTTCATCTAGGCAAAGCCGTGCGCAGTATTAATTTCTGGGACCGACGGCTTTTCTTACAAGAAAATATTAAAGAAGCTAATTTTATTAATATGCTTAATGATGCGTCGTGATTACGACTGCTGTGCATGAGGTTCGATATCCTAGTTGATCAAACATTTAGATTTTCAGATAAATAATTATTAGTAGTAGCACGGAGTCCATGCCTGGTATACCCTTGAAGGGTTAGGTGTATTAGACCCACTTTTTACCAGCTACTCATACTGGGCTCTTTTAAGAATCTGTTCTGCAATTGAATATACCTAGGTACCTACTTACAGAAAAACACAATAACATTTTTTACACAACGCGGGAATTAGAAAGACAACAACGAAGGATCAAGGATCGGTCTATAAGGACCACCGCGGGGTATCTATATATTAATACGTGAAGCAAAAACTTTGTACCCCTTTTTATGAAAATTGCGCGGACGGAGGAGTATGAAATTTGGCACAGTTAAAGTTTATATGGAGAAGGAGGTGCGAATCCTAATATTTATATAAAATATGCATTAGAAATACATTAAATTAATGAAAAAACACTACACGCACACAACTATGCATTTGACACACGCAGTCGAAGCGCGTAACTATGGTTACATAAATATCAATATATAATGACATAATATATCAGCAATATCTTACAGACAAGCTTTGGTCGAATTTCGAGCACTAAGCGACCGCTAGTATTATTAAATCCCCTTTAATATAATTAATTAGGTACTTACATTTAATTTATTGCGAATATACCTATGTAAATAATTAAAGAAAAATGAAGTAACATTTTACCCGACCCGGGAAATAAGCCAAGAATTATACCTAGGATAGGTGCTTTCAACCGCCTTCAATACTTTCCTATTACACTACAACTTAAATGAACGCACCCAAACATTTACGTACATATAAATATTACGGTGTCACGTTTTATATAATACTAGCTTTTGCCCGCGGCTTCGCTCGCGTCAATTTAGAATTTGACAATCATTTCGGGTTGTACTCTGCTTGTAATAACATAATTCAATCATGATTCGAAAGACACGTGGCGCCATCTATTATCATAAGAACGTTATTATTGTTTTCCTCGGGAACAGTAATTTTTTTCGGGAAGAAAGGTAACCTATGTCCTTTTCTGTACACTTGTCAACGTATATGCAAAATTTCAGGATGATCGGTTCAGTGGTTTAGGCGTGCAAATGTAACAAACAAACTCATTTTCGCTTTTATAATATTAGTTAGGATTATCAAATATACAAAGTCTAAACATACAAGCTCTTTCCCCTAATGGGTAGGCAGAGATGTAAGTATAAAACACCCACATTTCGCCAGCTCAGTTCTAGGTCCTACGTAATAAGAGGCAAATCTATTGCTGTCTCCTGGACACATTGCCAGACTTCGTGTTGCTACTAAGAATTTAAGAGAAACCCAATAACACGGCCTAACCGTGAATCGAACCCGAGACCTCTTCTCGCCAATCACACACTAGCACAACCGCGGTGGTGTTAGCTTTAAACAATTATTTACATTGCATTACAATTTAATTGAACGCACCCAAACATTTACATAGAAATGTTAGGGGTGATGTTGTCCATGTTGTAATAACGATAAAACATTTACAAGCATATTTTATATTTATAAATATAAATAAAGTGTTCTACGAAACCAATGTGGTGAACAAAACAGCCTGACTGATGGTAAACGGTTACCGTAGCCTTGCAACACCAGGGGAGTCGCACGCGAGTGACCGAAAATTCAAGAAAAGAATAGCTATGTTGCCAGCTCATATAATATCAGCCCTGTACTAAACCGTTCCACTGGCACGGGCACGGGCCTCTGCTCTATGTGAGAGGGGTTAGGCCATAGTCCACCACGCTGGCTCAGTAGGTAGTATCTACGGGTTGACAGACATCACATATCTTCGAGAACCTGCATGGGTTTCCTCATTATGTTTTCCTACACCGTTAAAGCTAGCGATAATAATAACTAATTAACACGCACATAATTTCGAAAAGTCAGAGATGCACGCCTTGGGATCGTAGGCGAAACGTCTGCGTTGCAGTCCAATAGTCTCCCGCTAAGCTATCGTTGCTTCCGCAGCTTATATATCGAAGTTAATATCGCTTACACATTACGAATGAACTGAGCCGGCAATCCTAATCCTAACTAATATTATAAAAGCGAAAATGAGTTTGTTTGTTACCTTTTCACGCTTAAAGCACTGAACCGATCATCCTGAAATTTTGCATATACGTTGACAGGTGTACAGAAACGGACATAGGCTACCTTTTATTCCGAAAAAAATTACTGTTCCCGAGGAAAACAATAGTAACATTCTTATGATAATAGATGGCGCCACGTGTCTTTCGAATCATGATTGAATTATATTATTACAAGCAGAGTACAATCCGATTTGATTGTCAAATTCTAAATTAAAGCGAGCGAAGCCGCGGGCAAAAGCTAGTAGTTCAATACGTAAGACATCGGACTTCCGAAGCCATTAGAAAATGTAGATAGGTATGTCTAAACATTTTATTTATTGATTTAATTTTAATTAGAACGGCTACAAGCCAATAATACAAAAATAAATCCTATCACACATCTAACATGCAGACGATGAAACTCTTGAAACGCAACCAGGTATCTAATCAGTATAAAGCAAAGGCTCGCATCTTTATTAACCTACGACTCTTCTTCGAAGAGGTTAATGAAAACACTATGTAAGTCTGTGTGTCTGTCTGTTAGTGACCGGCATAACTCCGGAACCACTGCACCGATTGACTTGTAACTTGGTGTGCAGACACCTTGGGGTCATACCTCGGTCGAGTTTGAATATGGGCACTATGGGTCAAAAGACCCCCCGAGATATAGGGGTAATTTCTTTTCAATACTTTTACATTTAAGACGAAGAGGTTGAATCCTAGGTTTTTACACCCATCTCGTTACGTGTAGTTTTAATAGTAGATGTCAATATGTAGGTGTGATACAAATTTGCCTTCCCCTTCTGGGATGAGAGCTAAACAACATTTTTTTGGAAACTAATATATCTTTATATATATAATTCTTCTGTACGTGTGTTGACAGTGAACTCCTAAACGGCTGGACCGATTTGAATGAAACTTTTTGTGTGTGTTCAAGTGGATTCGAGGATGGTTTAGATATGCTTTTTTTTTCTCTTTTGTACAGGACGTCTGTTGGGACAGCTAGTATATTTATAAAATATTCGAAATGTTACGAAATAGATAAACTATTGGGCATAAGTAGAATTAGTGGTTTATACCTTGCATGGCAACTTGAACCCTCATATGTTTGTCTACAAAAAATCAACTAACCTAACCTACTCATTTTCAATACAAGGAGTCACGGGATTTCTAAGTGGAGTAGTTTACAGAAACTGATAAGTCCTTTTAACCTTTCTTAGGTTCTTATAGGTATCTATCCCGTACATCCAATACATAGGTAGCTATAGGTATAACTATAAAGGTCTGCTATGTCTAGACAACTGTATTTACCTACTGCCTATACCTGATTATAAAGCTGGTCTCCTCAGTACCGTAGCATAATTTTCCACGTTTTTATCTGCGGTCGGTCATGAAGACCCAGATTCGATACCTGGGCGAGGCAGTTGTTGGAATTCTTTACATGCTCATACCTTCGATCTTTGAGAGGTAGGCCGAGGTGATTTACAATAACTACGCAAGCTATGGTTTCAGGACGCACGTAAAATGAGGCGAGTCTATTACCGTAGCTTAATGCCAGATGCCGTGCTACTAAAGAAAATTTATTTCAAAAAGGTCCAACATTACCAGATCCGGGGATCGAACCCAATTCTCTTTTTCACGGCTAAACCACTCAACCGATTTAGATGAAATTTGGTAAGTATATATATAGTTTAAAACCTGGGGAAGGACATAGGCTACTTTTTATTCGTGTAAGTACCACGCGGGCAGAGCCGCGCGCAAAAGCTAGTAATAAATAAAATTTAAACATACAAATAATTTCACACAGACAATAGCAACGCGCATTAAAAAGAAATGTAACAACCTACCTACATTAATATGTAGGTATAAGCAATGTTTGTAGATAGCTATAATAACTCCTTACGTACTTTGCTACACATAGATATAGATAAATACCTACTTAATTTAATATGTAAGCAGGTACCTAAGTAAATGTATAAAATATATTAAGTAATACTAATTTTTAACAAAAGAAATATGATGGCGGGTACTTATAACTAAGCTAGGTAAATTTAAACAAAAAACAGGAAACAACAATCGTCATCTAACAATCACCAAAACGAATCGATTTGTTATAAGTTCATCGACACTCAGTTCTGACCTCGAACCGCTTAGAGACGAGATCATTCGAATATAAAAGGGTTTTTATTAATGTTTTCTATGTTTACCTCATGAAGTGGCCGCTAGCCCGCTGATGCAAGTCCAGATCCATAGCTCAGCTTTCAATCACGTTCAAAAAACCCAGTCCTCACTACACACACACCAGCTCAAAATGACTCAAACAAATACTCAATTAACAATTAGTGTTGTCATTGTGTAAGTAACTGTTATACTTATTACACGATCGATTTACTCGATTTGCGTTATCGCTGCGAATCAAGCGAGCGTACCGCGCGGCCGTCGCTCGGTCGACACAATGGCGACAATCGACAATCGCGCGCACCGACTGCGGTGGCGAACACCGACAAATCGAGTGATCAAGCCGAGCGCGCGGGCCAATCGCGACGCTCCAATACGCCCACGAGTGATAGCCGAGCGCGCCCATTGGCCAAGCAACTGCCATTGCCTTACGGATGTTATTATGCAGAACGAGACCAACAGTTCGAAATAAGAATTTTAAACGTTTACTAGCAGGCGTACAATGCAAATTGGTTGCGTCGCGTCGTGCCGCGGTCTCGCTCGTCCGTCCACTTTTTGTTTATGATGACTCGCTGTATGAAACAAGAATAAGTTCGTATGACAGGTCTCACCTCAGCCACTCAATACCCACTTAGTGTTATTTCGTTATACTGCTTATTGAGAAAACAATGCACCGTGCAATATTTTATTTGTATCTTCGGATATATCTTTGGCACTTATGGAGGGATGGGTTGTTAATTTGAAATAACAATGACATTTATTTTTTATTGTTTGTTTAACGAAATACCTATATGACTTTCATAATTTAAATTAATTTTAGTAATAAACCTAAATACCTTATTGATCATACGATTTATGAAAATATAATACCTACTGAGACGTATTATCTACCTACGTCAGGTCAAATAAACCCTATAAATTACTCTTGCAGGTACATAATTGATGAATAATGAACTAGCTAAATGGGCAGCTAGATGTCGTTGTTGAACAGAATGGTCGTGTGAAATCGAACAAGATTTATGTCTTAGTAGGAAATATGTGTTCTTCAGGTCAAGTGATAAATATTTAAGGGACCATTTTAGAATTAATAATATGGAAGTACCTAAGTAGTAGGTACCTAACTGAATGAATAATAAATAGGGTTACCTGATACATGTATTTTTCAACATATATGTAGTTTTTTTCGTATTCTCATCTGTTACTAAGGTATTTTAGTTTCTTACCTATACCTATTTTGAGTGCTAAGATTAGATCTTACCAGCTTATAAAATATAAGTTCTGTTTATTTATTTATCTCACTGTTGGACACGGGGTGTTTCTCAGAATTATAATTTCTAAGTAGGTATTGGTACCTATTGGTTAAGCTATTTGATCCGCCAAGCAAGCAGTTGTGGGTTGACAGCCTTCACAAGGTGTAAACTCTCAAAGAAGTGGCCTCATAATATTTTTTCATAAGAAACGCTGAGTAATGTTTAATACCTATATAACTTTGTTGTTTTCTTTCCTTTGAAAAAGACAACAGTTCTTTTTATTTAATAAGTAGGTGCAAGTTGTTGTTGTAGTCGAAATGTCACCAGATTAAGCTACCTATACCTATGGATGTGATGAAATCTGCCTATAGGTACCTATGTACAACTTATCCTACCTACCTACGTATTTAGTTACCAACTACTTTATAAACGATACATCAGCAACATAGCAAGTGAAAATCTGTAGTTTCCCCCTCCCTGTTGAAAAATCTTCATCTCGGTATAGGTACCTAAAATATTTTTAAATAAAATTACCTAATGCCTATAGGTAGTTATTGTAAACCTCTTTTATTCTAATTAGATACATACTTTTACGGTTATCTACGTATTATTTATTTGCGCTTATTGGATTTGTGTATAAAGCGTTCTCGTTTTCAGATGTAAAACCTTAACAGGATATTGATTGCATATACAATATTTACTTGCCTCTCTCCAAAGAGATAATACCTACAAATATTTTTTTGACAAAATATTATTTATCTTAATGTTATTAGGTTCTTCCAGCTTAAGCAAATCTCGTTAAGAGTAAAAGTGACAGAGTGTTGTAGGTTCGATGCCCACATAAGATAAATATCTACGATACGATACTAGAGTCATTCCCATTGAGGGCTATTGCGTATTTTAAATTAAAATAAATGACGTCTACTGCATAACGATCAGGTTTATTTTTCAATGAGTAGTAGGAATTAAAGCAGTGAATCATTGAACTCATAACATGGTAATGAGGGTCATCGCGCCAGAATTCACCAATTAAGGTGCTAGTGCAAAGTAAGGTGTCTAGACTAGACCTCATCCTCTAAAGTCACATTAACTGTAATCATAGAAACCTATACCTAAATTATTGCCACGATGATTCGCGACAATTATTTATAGGTTTCCAAAAATACGTTTATTTGGCGGTAATATTTGTCAGTTTTTGTGATTATTGTGTGTGCTGTGACGGGATTGACAGGACCTTACTCACTAGTAGCGCAAACTGGTAAGCACAAGACGAAAGCCCCTATTGCGTACCAAGGTATACCTTATCTACCTTATCACATAACCACCGTATTTACCTATTTGAATAAATTGTATTTAACTGGCTGCTGTTCAGGGAGTTTCTATAGATTGAAAAAACAGTGTGTGTAATCAACACATCAAACTCGACTGATAAAATGGACCAACATTTAAAGGTAAATATATGGAAATGACTCGAAACAACTATTTGTGGATCACACAAATTTTCACCACTCAGAGCACTGGCAGTGGTGACGAACTATAAAACATCTTGCCTTAGTGGCGCAGCCTTAGTGAGTGTGACCGCTGTGCATAAGGTCTCGGGTTTGGTTTCTGTTTGGCCACGTGTTATTGGGTTTTTCTGTAAGGTACTCTCTTAGTACCTTACAGAAAAACCAATAATAGCTTCGCTCATTGTTACGAGTGATTTTAAATTATACTTAGTGATATGTAGGTGTATGTCTAAGTATACCTAATGGACACCTATTTACACCAGATACCGCTCGGACGAAACCATTGATAGCATAGGTGCCATCATCATTAAATTTCGACGCTATCTTTAGGGTATGCAACTAACATCGATCATTTACTCTTTGCTCTTGTATTCATCTCCATAAAACACTTTGTTTTATAACTCTGGTTTGGCATAAACATTGCTCAAATAAATAAATGTTATAATTTAATCTACCTATTACTACAATGCACATTCACGTTATTAATAAAGCTGTGTAAATCCTCGTAAAAGAATCAAAATGATAAATCTCCAGAAGAACTTCGCACATCAGAAACCATTACGTCTTTAAATTACTAGCTGCAGGGCAGTATTGTGATTTTCTAACTCTTTTTAGATTTGGTTTATAAAGGGTATAGAGACGACGTATGAAAAACGTATTAGATTCATATCGCGTTGCATACCTAGGTATATTTAAAGCGACGCAGCTACGAAATAGTTTATTGTGATTCTGGTTGTAGGTTTCAATGTTACCTTATAGTACGCCATCTCCACACATCTTTAATATAAAATTGTAAAACGTACTGAAGAAATATTCTAGAAAGCATTACCATAAAAGTTTATAATAATTCTTTGAATACCAAGAGCTCTGTCGTGTAAGCAACAACTGAACTGATTTTCTCACGTCATTTGACATAATGCTTATGCTTAAAAATACAATAACGTATCGATTTCTAAGCAAAGAACGTTGGAATAATTTTAAGGTCAAGAATCGATGTACACAATATAATATATATTTTAACATCAATAGAAATCATAACGGAAGCTAGATTGAAGAATAACATTCTGTCGAACTAAGGAAGAAATAACTTTGAACTAGGGATCAATAAAATTTCTATTAAAATTAGCATACGTCTAACGAGAATGATATGATCCAATAACGATACAATACCAAGTGATATGCTAATACGTAAGTGATACAAGGAATCCCTTATCAAAAACGGTAAAAAATTCACGAAATGTCATACGTTTAGTTCAAATTCAAATGAGGTTTTGTTGAAAAATCGACATGGCCACCGAAAAATGGTGGGCCGTTTAAAATTATGAATATGTCACAATGAAAGCATTCGATAATTGAATTGTTAGGTTGTGTGAAATGTTGGCGACACGAGGGCAGCGGGTCGCGCCCTAAGGGCGTCGACGCACGGACCGACTGCGCACAATGTGCGGTCTACAATGCAACATACGCAAATTAACTACGTACACATTTTATCGGCAATAAAAAATTCTATTGAACAATCCGCGACGGTGTACATGTGCCACTGATAAAGGAATTTAAAATGTCGATAAATGATTTTTGCATATGACTGGGGCCACATCGTGTATGTAGATTTGGTAACATGTGTACGTGCAGGTAGCTTTGTTATTTTTATTGCTTCAGCTACTGTGATTTAAATTAGATCTGTGGATCACAACGGAACTCGACAGACCGTTACAAATTCGTTCATTGCCAAAATGATATAAATATTTAATTCGGCAATAGTCAAATGGACCATTAATGAAAACTCTTTAAATGATAATAGGTGTAACATGTAATAATACCCTTCCACTTAATCTAATGATTTTATTGGAGCATGTAATTTATATCTGCCTGTCTTTATAAGTTTTATTGATTCGTTTAAAGTATAGAGTTAAGTGTGTACACCCAAAAAAACAAGTAAATTAGTCTTTGACATCCGGTTTAAGGTCCATCGTATTTAATCGATTTCATTGTTGCAATTTCCACGAAGAAATCTAGTATTCAATTATGTGGTAAAGACATCAATAACAAAAAAATCAATCAATAACAAAAAAATACTGAACAGATTTATCTCAACAATTAAATGCTGTTACACAGAAAAATGCGTAACAGAATAGCGTAACGGTAGCTATCTACTAGAAATTCTCGTAAAATAACGGTTAAATATTTTTTCCTAGTGATTAACAAAAACTTATGTTACTGCACATACTATTCCTATGGTGTTAAAAGTTTCAGAAAAAAACCCGCTCCTGTTTTGTGCTGTAAGCACAAGAAAGACGGGTCGGGACGGATGATCTCAAGATGCCCATATAGTATATTAGATCGAGCGAAGTGCTATTAAATTGTTTGTCAGCACGAAATCTGGTGCTGTCCGGGTTACACGACTAAGCTCACTTCTTATTAGATACGTGGTACTTAAACAAGACAAATTGTGAATCGGATACATCATTTATCCCTGATAAGTGCTTCAGGAAGATAGAGACTTGGTGTTACATGTTTGTTATAATGTATATTACGTGTAAAGGATATCGTTCTTTGTTTAGTACATTTGTTATGAAACGTTCAACAAATAAAAGATACAACAAGCATAGCAAAAATACTCATAGACTTACATACGTAATTTAGCACGACAATAAAGGGTATAATAGATAGGTAGGTACTGTAGTATCGCATTACTTTTGTGAAATTCTTCATACCTTATGTCAGCTATAAAGCTATCAGATTTTCCGTGAAATCGCGTAACAACAAATAATTTCGATGCGCGCGCGATTCACCACACCGATCACAATAAAGTATCATTACCATATCGCTAGCCTATGCACACGACACAATGTCATATGTTAATACATTCGACTTACAAAAGGGATACAAATTCGCATATTTGCTACGGATTGTATCGAACAAATCCGTTATATCGATATTTTCATGCTAATTTTTCTTTTTATCAATTCTATATTTAAAATCGATACAAAACGTTGGTTCCTTTATGTATGAATGGGCGTGAAACGAACGTTCTATTTTTTAATTTTGAATATAAATTCGGAATTTGAATTTTTTGATTGATTGACGGTTTCTTATGCAAAACTTTGGAGAACTGCAACCGTCAGTGATTGATCTCTATTACGAATTTGCGATTGATTTATTGATATTTAAATATCTTCTCGATTCGTTTTAATTGGATTATAACGCTTCCAATCAATGGGAACTACATTCGTTTGTAGTGTACAAAAGACGTTTAAATGGGATTAGTATTAAAATATATGTATATAGGTAAGTAGTGTTACTGATATGATTAAAAAAGGATGAACAATATACAAAATTCTCCCGACGAAACTTCCGTTTGACGAAATCGTTAAACAGCAATAGTGAAGGAACCATTTCAATAGTCACAGCGTGGTAGGAATCGATTACCGATTAACATTACAAACAATTATAATCGAATGATTAAGAATCAAAAATAACAAATTAAAAAGTAGCCAAACACTCCTAGAACTACAAACTTCTTTAAAAACATTACCTAGGCTATCACAGAAATCTTTCTGCTGCTTAAAACTAACTACAACTTTAAGTTCAATATTCAGACATCCATTTCTTGATCTATAGGGAAAATATAGGATCGCGGAATGGGATTTAAAGTGCGTTGCAACTCTGTAATAGGTAATTGATACCAAACACAAATTTACAAAACTTTTTATTCGGCGACCTCTTATAGGTAGCTATACCTATAAGAGGTCGCCGAATAAAAAGTTTTAAATCGATGCAAATACGCTATTCGCTAATAATTTTATCCGATTCATACTATGGCGTTCTCAAGACTGAAATTTAAAAAAATACTATAGTGTGTTACCATGGTATTGTGGTAAGTAAATATTATTATGTTTGATTTATTGAACAGCGACATTACTAGAAATAAATAGTTGATTATGTTTATGTAAATTATGTATTACCTAGGTATGTTTTGTACAGATTCTGTTTTTTCAAGAAGTGTTTAGTAGGTACCATAAATAATAATAACTAGATGTCCCTGCGGTTTCACTCGCGTTTATGGTTACTCCGCCGCCCCCGTGGGTCGCAGCGTGATGTTATATAGCTTTCCTCGGTAAATAGGCTATCCAACACTAAAATAATTTTTCAAATCGAACCAGTAGTTACTGAGATTAGCGCGTTCAAACAAACAAACAAACAAACTCTTCAGCTTTATAATACATATTAGTATAGATTTGTTATTGCAATTTGTATGAAATGTGCAGAGTTACGTGCTATGTCAGTATGAAGTCCGTATTAGCAATGAGCAAAAGCTAGAAGGTTGCTGGTACTTATAGCACAGGATATATCCTATTTTAAGTACCAGCAGAACATTATAAGAATTTTTGTACCTAGACTAAGTTTTCTACTACTGTACCTACTTGTATTTTTGTGCCAATAAAGAAGTTTATTATTATTATTATTAATTATACCTAGCTAGTTAGACTCTCTTCCGTACCTATACTATTTCTATTCTTTACCATTCTGCAGTGGAAGCTTAAGAACGCGCTCTACTGTCAACAGGGAATCCGAATCCGTGTTACTACATAGAATTTTCCAATAGGCAAAAGTTTTCCCGGGATTAGAACAGGAGATCTCATCATCAGTAGGTTTCAAAGGCACATACCAACGCTACGGGAGTTTATAAGATCGACATTTTGAAGGACTTTAAAAACGTACAACAGATCGAACATCTCGAACTCGGAATACCTAACTATTTGGGTTCACACAAATTTTTGTTCCATCTGGGGATCGAACCTGCAACACTCGACGCAGCAGTAGTGGCGAGGCTACCACTTATCCACAACGTCATCCGTGTATACAATATACAGTAGGTAGGTATATAAACAACGTGTAACAGAATAGCTTGGTCATATTCAAGAGTCATTGCTACTCAAACTTCCCACTATTTTATATAATATATTGCGCAAATAAGCTTACTTCTTCACGACAAAAAGTTTAGTAAGTATCACTTAAAGAAAAAAATCAATACCAATTCTCGTCACCCAAAACCACAAAACTATCGCTAACTCGATCAGCAAACAGCCACCGTATTACGTCATCAACAATGGGTATAGGCCCAACAGTGGGCAATTGACTAATGTGCGCATTCGCAGTCAGTAGAGCGCAAAACCTGCAGCTTAATCTGCAATGATCCAATGTGTGTGAAAGTTGATGTGGCTATGTCATAGGCGATAAGCGATAACAGTCTTACAGAAAATCCTAACTTATTATTATAAATGCGAATGTGAGTTTGTTTGTTTCGCTTCCACACATTAACTACTCGACCGATCGTCATGAAATTTCGCAAACATGTTGCCAGGAGAATAGAACATGACTTAGGGTACCTACCTTTAATCCAGTAGGTAACTAAAAAGTACTTGTACTTACCTAACCTAAAATAATCTAACATACATTTACGCGAGCGAAGCCGCGGGCAAAATCTAGTTGCAGATAAAAAAGACAAGAAGCTAAACACAGCAAGACTGCATGGTACTTTGTGTTCATTCTGTCTAAATAGAATTGCCAATAATTGAGATATTTTGAAATAACTATAGGTACCTACTTCAAGACAATGAGACAACCACCATCTTAATCTCCCCGTGACCTGGCTACTGAAAAGCAACTGAAACGCTTAAATTTAAATAGAGGGTATATTTTTGTTCAAAGACTGCTTGCGCACTAGGAATAATTCTTGTATCGCACACGGACTATTCTAAACATTCAAAGAACATCCATCCTAGAAACAACCATACGTGAACCACATATTTTTATCTCGTGTTGAAACCACGACACTCGATACAGAGGCGGGTAGTGAGATGACCATTGAAACCATTTCACCATCCATCCAATATAATATAATAGTTTTAAATTATCGAAAATTGTTTCATAAATTTAATAATCAGTAAGTAGATATATATGGCCTACTAAACTATGAAGTACCATCCGTGTAGTAACACCTATGTATATGTACCTATAACAAGAAGTAAAAAGAGGTGTATTCTTACAGACATATTGCATCAACTATATATTTTGTGGTACTCACATAAAAGCGGACGAGCCCTTCTACGTCTAACATACCCATATCCAGATTCTATGACCTATGTTCAGAAAATTTCAGCATTTCCTATCTTAGGCAATGAACCAGGAGCCTCATGATCGTCCGCAAAGTAAAGCGCAGACATGGTTCGAGATTTATGCGACTTATACCAAGCTTGTAGGTACCTATTATATTCTAACGATGAGTAGGCATTTTGATCAACAAGGCAGTTATAATTACTAAACTATTATTTTAATACGCGCTTCTTAGTGAAGGGTATTCTAATGTTTTTATAAGTACCTAGATGTCAGTTTATTGTGGCGTACCTACTCTCCATAATATTTCTATAAGAACTATGTCAAAATAAAATGGCATATTTCCTTAGGAATAGTTTGATTGTGAAGGACATCGGTCATTTTAATTTAATATAGGTACGTTCTATTAGACAAAAATATTTACTGCCTGAGAATTAGCCCCTTGCGTAAACTTAATCGTAAACAATAGAATTATAAAGATTTACTTATAATTTATGTCGTTAATATTTTGAACACTCACGACTTTTTAGTATAAACTCAACATTTTGACAAATTAACTTTATTCTGAAACTAATACTTTGACTGACCATAAATAATAAATATGATAAATATTATAATCAAAAATCGCCTATAACTTACGCCACACACAACCGCGAACTAATAAATGATATAATGAGACATTTTTTGACAGCATCTCCACCCAAAAATCTATCTTACTGCATACAAAATAAGATATACAATCGCATGAAGTAACACATGATTAAAATAGAGTTGTCTTCTATTTGTTTAGGTGCAATGATAAAATCAAATAACGCTGTGAGTTCATGAGTTTAATCTGGTGGAAGATGGAACCTGTCTGGTTTATCTTCACGACTCACAAGATTGACAGAATAGCAGCACAGAAGCCATATAAATCAATTACGAACTTTTTTTAAATTTTTTATTCGCAGCGTAAATAATAAAAGTTACAATTAAATTTTCTTTTTGTGATGCAAACACAAACTCGTTCGAGTTTTACCGTGCATCATATCATCGACTGCGACCTGCGACATAACTACGTCAATTCACGCATAGTAACATATCTTACAAACTTATAATCCAATGAACAAAAACTATTTACACCGTGTAATATTAAATTTTTACATATTGAAGGTAAATTCAAAATACGAATGTTGAATCAAGCATCGCTCACGTCACCGCATAGGCTGTCTTTTGTATGAAGTCAGTGTTCATATTACGCATAATATACAGTCTCACAAGTCTAACAAGGCAACATAATTTGGGACGAAATAGGAATTACGTTAAGAAATTAATATCTATTTATCTAAATTTCGGGGCATATGAGGCACAATTTTTGGGGCGAATGCGTATTTTTACTTCGAGACGACACATGAGAGTCGAATGCAGAATAAACCAAAGAATCTGATAATGGTTTGACAGAGGCCCAGCACTTATAATGTGTGTATCAAATAGTAAGTTATCAATCGCTTTAACAGAAAAGGCAAATATTGAGAGGGAACCTACGTTCTACATAATGTTCTCGAAGATATGTGAAGTCTGCCAACCCACACTCGACCTGCGTGATAGACTATGTCCTTATCCGTTTTATACTGAGAATAGGCCCGTGCTCAGTTACTTTCAAAAGACTTTGAACTATATACAAAGTAATACCATTGATCACTTTACTAGGTATTACTCATTGATTTTATATAATAATAATAATAATGTTCTACCACATACACACAACACCATCTAGCCCAAACTAAGCAGAGCTTGTACTATGGGTACTAGACAATGGATAAACATACATATATATATATTTTTTTTAACTACGTGCATTGAAATTAAACTACTATATACGGATTTTATATATTTGTTTATTTGACACTATATTACAAAATTTTGAAAAACTGTTACACTACTATAATCACTATTAAACTTTACTAATTTTTAAGCTAATTAAATTATTGAAACTATTAAAACTATTTATACTATTACTATACTATTATACTGTTTATATTTATGTTTACAGTTTCCCCGACGTTTCGGTTGCTTTTCAGCAGCCATGGTCACGGGGAGACTAAGATGGTAGTTGTCTCAATGTTCCAGTGTAGTTATTTCAAAGTACCCGAACATAATTTAATCATGGATGTTTCTATTTACGCAGAATGAGCTCAAAGTATCATGAAGTCTAGCTGTGGTTTGCTTCTTCTTGGGTTTGACTATTTGAATTACTGGATCCCAAGCTGGTGGTACATTCCAACCATCTTCTCTATTGAAATTAGGATGTTTCTTGATTTCAATAGCCTCGCGAAGCATCCTTGGTAGGAATCGGTGTTCTTTAGCGAGCATCTGTGGTTTGTCAAATCTCAGGTAGTGGTTGGTCCCCTGTTGCACATGTTTACACACAGCAGACTTCAACGAGCGTTGGTGTTTTACATCAGCTATGTGTTCTTTTATGCGGGTGCCTATGCTTCTCTTGGTTTGACCAATGTATGAGAGTCCGCAGTCACAATCTATTTTATAGACCCCTGCATCTTGTAAAGGTAGTTGGCACTTGACGGATGGTAAATAGTAGTTTAATTTCAATGAATAACATTCGCGTAAACAGAAGACAATATTATGTACATACATACATATTATACATATTATATATCAATGAGTAATACCTAGTAAAGTGATATACATCTAATAATACCTAGTAATACCTATAACATCTCTATTTTATTTAAAAGTTATAAAAATCGTTTATTTAAATAATCATTATTAGATTGACTATGAACACTGTCTTTACAAACATTCAAACAACGGACACAAAGAACACGGAATAAATATTTGTACTTTTGATTTGATCACACAAAATGTATAGTTTGAGGATCGAACTCATAACACTCGGTGAAGCGCCAACGGCGAGGCGACCACTAAACCACTACCTTTTGAGCAGGTAATATTCCACAAATCTTTTTGCGTTAATATTTTTCTCAGTAAAGGGTTACTCAGAGCCTTTGATCTAAATACAAAATAAAACCCATACAAACACATTTATACATACAATATAGGTACACACCCGAGCATCGAACCCAGTAACATTCTTAACACCATTGTATGAACACTCGACTAAATAACAATTTATAATATCTACTTATCCACTTCCGTTGTCGGCGTAATGTTAACTATACAATAAGTAAGAAGTCCTTAAGTCATGCCGATACTACTACCCATCCAACAAATTTCAACCTTATAGTTTACAAGATAAAGTTTAGTTTTTATTGAAGCAAATGTATACGAATTTTGAAATTGAGTCAAAAGATTTTCTATCTTATACTATTGTGTTAAGGTTGAGTTTTGAATGTGTAATACAAAGATAGTTGATCAATTTCCGTTATGGTCTATTTTTTCGAGTTTTCGGTTCAAATCAGTTTTATATTTTTATTAAGTTTGAGTGCTTGACTCAATATTGGTTTAATGAAGACTTTGGAGGACTCTATAGCCATTTTGCAACCATTAGGTGAATTTTGCTTTTATTCGATAGCTTCTTTGCAAGGACGATTAGGTAAATTTTGCTTCTATTCTATACAAAAAGATGATCTAATTTTGCTACATGCGATGCCTAGTGGGAGAACGTTGGACTGCCACTCAGAGGTATCGAGTTCGATCCTAAAGCCACCTCTGAGTTTTCGGAGTTATATTCGTACTAGCTTTTGCCTGCGGCTTCGCTCGCGTTAATTTAGAATTTGACAATCAATTCGGGTTGTACTCTGCTTGTAATAATATAATTCAATCATGATTCGAAAGACACGTGGCGCCATCTATTATTATAAGAACGTTATTGTTGTTTTCCTCGGGAACAGTAATTTTTTTCGGGATGAACGGTAGCCCATGTCCGTTTCTGTACACCTGTCAACGTATATGCAAAATTTTAGGATGATCGGTTTAGTGGTTTAGGCGTGAAAAGGTAACAAACAAACAAACTCATTTTCGCTTTTATACATTATATTATATTATATTATATTATTACTAGTTAGGATTAGGATAGGTTTAAATAGTTAATTATCGCTCGCTTTAACGGTGAAGGAAAACATCGTGTGGAAACCTGTATATCTGAGAGTTCTGTACAATGTTCTCGAAGATATGTGAAGTCTGCCAAGCCGCACTAGGCCAGCGTGGTGGACTATGGCACAGATAATAGCGATGGCGTAGTGGTTAGTGTAACCGCCTGCCACGCCTGAGGTCGCGGGTTCGATTCCCGCACAAGTCAAACATTTGTGTGCATGAACATGGATGTTTGTCTTGGTCTGGGTGTTTCTATGTATAATATGTATGTATTTACAAAAAGAAAAATATTACATATGTATGTTTATCCATTGTCTAGTACCCATAGTACAAGCTCTGCTTAGTTTGGGCTAGATGGTGTTGTGTGTATGTGATAGAATATTATTATTATATTATATTAGTAAAAACATATGGCCTAACTCTTCTCATACTGAGAAGAGGCCCATGTCCAGCAGTCTATATACAGGTTGATTTTGAAATCGTGTAAAAAATAACATAACAATAACTGATGTCGTAAATAATAAGGGCCAATAAAAAGGACCGGCCGTTATTATTTATGACATTAATTATTGATATGTTATTTTTTTTAATTAGTACAAAAATTGAAATTGTCTCGGGTGGTTAACTTTATGACTATCTGAAACCATTTCACGAAAAAAAACGGTAAGTACTTACATAAGTTTTTCTAGAAAAATAATTATTTTATAAAAACATATGGTCAGGGTTATTCTATACCACCAGTAGAATACGCGGTAAAAAGGAATTATACGATTTCAAAATCATTCTGTATAGATTTACCAACTACACTGTAAAATTACTTGTATATCAATTTCAATTATCAATTTATTTATCAATAACAGATTACAGTTCATAACACAATAACATAATTTGGATTAAATAATATACACAATACTAGAACTTGCTTTTATGTTTCCAAAAACCTCGCACACTAGGCTAAGCCTGTCCTGTGGGAAGTGTTTAAATACAAATTACCAGTATCTGTAATAGTGACGATATATAATTAAAATAATCTTCATAATTAGCATGCTTTTTTAAATTATACCAGTAATTAAGTCTAATATCATAAAATACATATCATTTATTTATGCGATATTTTTAATAACATTGTGTATAATTCTTATGTGTTCAAATGACTGTATCTTTTTAAAGTCAATAAACATTATTATTATATTGCTGATATTATTTGTTATTAGGTAATATGTAATAGAAGATGCCAGGGAACTGGCTCGCGACTCACTGGCGCAATGGGTTAACCGGTCACTGCTACGCCGGATGTTAGGTTTGACGCCCACGCGTGACAACGGGTGATTCACTTTCATTATGTCCGTTGTTCCAATGTTCTTGTATCTTGTAATACACATAAATTAATTACTAGTAGACATTATTAAAAGAAGATAGACAGTTTTAACATATAAAATTAAAAATCAATAAATGATTAATTCTATATGTTAGATATGATGTATTTTTATATAAAGGTACATACGTACGTATTATTAATTTGTATGTGATTTTAGCATTTATTGCCATATGCAATTAACGTTCACAGGGTTGATTCCCGCATGAAGCACTTGAATTTCTCTAACAATACGACACAAATAATAGTATTGAGTTAGGGCGTTTGTCTATACAGCACTTTTAATTATTTTGTAATACAGTCATGTTTATACCTACCTAAAATAAAGTAAAATGAGTATTTTGTAGGTATTTATCTAAAACATAAAACAGTATATGACAAGACAACATGTATCTTCCACCCAACATCTAGAGAAAACATTGATAGGTACCTATTTATTTAAACTAGGCATCTATATAAAAAAATAAGTAATTTCAATATCACATTTTTCCTAAATAAGTTTCTTCTACAGAAACTATGTCAAGAAAACAGAGAAATAAATACTCCTTCCTCAAATAGTCCCACAAAATAGGAAATACAAAAAAAACAGCTGTACATTTCAGCAACAATGCGCAACTCTATGTCCTCAAAGCGACCGATACAAACAAAACCTATGGGAATCTTCAACGAAAATCGGACATCGATAATCCACCCAATGAACGAGATCTTTTACCAACTTACTACAGCTATTGAACAAGCGATATTCAATCATAAGCTTATTTAAATACGGTGTATTCCAATAGCAATGCTATTGCTGTTATACCAAAAGCTCAGTATGAAATTACAAATTTAACAATACAGCTATGTAACTTGAATACGTTCTAAATTATACTTTAAGATTACGCAATAAGAGCTATGTCGTTTAGTATGAAGGAACAATTTTGTAAATAGAATGCAATCCCGCAAATCTGCATTCAAAATTAGATCGTTATCTATTCGGGCGGTTCCACAATATCCGGTTTGTACTAGTTAATACTTCAGTAAATAAAATCGAGGATTAACGAAAGAAAGTTCATTGTAACAACACTTAATCTTCGGTTACCTAATTGAATTGTCGTTTACGAGTTAAGTGGTGTCATCTGCTCTTTAGGAAAAGCATTCACTATCCAACATAGTATAAAGGTAGGTTCGTGAATGAGACCTATTCTTGCAATCGGAAGTCTTATATTGTGCTTAAGTACACAAGGTGCGGGTATTCATTAAGATTTAGTGGAGATTTCAATCTATAGAGATTACACGCTTGGTTATACTTTTGTGTTATGCCAGTAGTTCTACAATTCAGATTAAAGTTACCGACTAATCAGTCAGTGAACGCCTCTAAAGACCAATGTTGGGTAGTTTTTAAGTAACAGATGTACAGTCTATATTATATTGTTATACGACCATATGAAATGACATTCACTAGCTCATAATAAATTCTTGTTATTAAGCAAACATTTTAAATGTAAGCTCCACAGTTTATTATTATAACAGAATATATAATTAATTCATTATAAAAATATGACATTTTTAATAGAGTATCATTTACATAATGTGTCAAATGATGTGTTTTTAATATTTAGGTAATAAAAGTAAATTATATATTCGTTATAGGTGTAGAAATACTTATCGAGGGGAGTTTCATTACTGAGATGTTTTTTTACAAAGGAGTTTTTATTTTTAAGAATTAAGTATTATTTTTGCGTCGCGAGGGAATTTAAAATAATTCAAACAACAAACACGAAGAACAAAATTCCTCGGAACAAATATTTATGGATCGCGCCAATTTTTGTCAGTGTTAGGGATCGAACCCTCGACACTCGGCGTGGCGCAAGTGGTGAGACGACCACTTATACCACTACGCCATCAATGCATTAAAATCTATACTAATATTATAAAGCTGAAGAGTTTGTTTGTTTGTTTGAACGCGCTAATCTCAGAAACTACTTATTCGATTTGAATAATTATTTAAGTGTTGGATAGCCTATTTACAGAGGAAGGCTAAATGCTATATAACAACACGCTACGACCTACGGGGGCGGCGCAGTAACCATAAACGCCGGTGAAACCGCGGGCATAGCTAGTGTTAGATAAAACGACTGACAGAGTTTACAAACATTCAAACTACCATCACAACAACATACAGACTTGAAACAACCGTCGTTACACTCGTCGCAATGACAGTGGTGAGACTACCACTAATACTTTTAACCCATTCAATGCGGCAACAAATTATGCTTTCACTAGCCAGAATCGGCTCATATTTAACGTAAACGCCGATCAGCGTCAGCCGCACTTGATGAAATAAAAAACAAAATATCTAAAAACTACTCATATCAGGCATTTCATTAGTAAATTCCAAACACATTTGTTGTTTTATTAATATAATATCTTTAAATTTGGGTAAAATATAAAACAACTATACATGAGGCTAATCGGCGTTCTCCGAATCTGAGTATGAAAAAATAAGACGCCGATCGGCGTCCGCCGCATTGAATGGGTTAAAACGCATATACTATCCCATCTCCAGTGTATTATATGTTCATAACAGTTATGCGTGACAGCTCTATCTTAATATACAAGGTTATTCTTAGTATAGTGAAAACCTCTCAGGGGTGATTATACCTATTTGTAATTACTAGCGGTCGCCTAGTGCTCGAAATTCGACCAAAGTTTGCCTGAAAGATATTGCTGATATAATATGTCATTATATATTGATATATGTAACCATAGTTACGCGCTTCGACTGCGTGTGTCAAATGCATGGTTGTGTGCGTGTAGTGCTTTTTCATTAATTTAATGTACTTTTACGCATAATTAAAAAAATATTAGCATTCGTCACTTCTTCTCTGTATAAACTATAAGTGTGCGAAATTTCATACTCCTCCGTCCGCCCAATTTTCGTAAAAAGGGATCCAAAGTTTTCGCTTCACGTATTAATATATAGATGAACAACTTTCGTTCTGGGACATTGCCGAAATCCCGGAAAACTTAGCTGTTCCATACAAAATTGGACTTTGACCTCGACAAAATGTATGCAACCGCTGATTTTTTTTCGCGATTTCGGCAATGTCCCAGAACGAAAGTTGTTCATAATAACAAGTATAATCACCCCCTGAGAGGTTTTCACTATACTAAGAATAACCTTGTATATAAATTACGTGTCACGTTGTTTGTCTGCTATGGACTCCTAAACTACAGAACCGATTTTGATCAAACTTCGTAACCATCTGTAATTTGGTCCAACTTAAAAGATAGGATAGATTTGTCTTTTTTTAAACGGGCATAAATTAATTATCTAATGTGAAGCAGACGGAGTTGCGCGGGAAAGCTAGTAATATATAAAAATCTCGTGTCACGATGTATGTTCGGGATAAACTCTGAAACTACTAAACCGATTTTGAGTAAACTTCGTAACTATCTGTAATTTGGTCCAACTTAAAAGATAGGATAGTTTTATATTTGGTTTTTTTTCATGTGTACAGGACAACGTCTGTCGGGACAGCTAGTCAATATATATAAACTGCCCACTGCTGGGCTCGGGAAGGGAGTCTACCCCTAAATAATCTACGCTGGCCAAATGCAGGTTAGCTGATTTCATATATAGGTATTGGACTACATTATGGAGAACTCTCAGACATGCAGGTTTCATCAAGGTGTTTTTGTCCACTGTTAAAGCGAGCGATAATTATCTATTTAATACGCCCATAACTTCCAAAAGTCAGATCCTGTCTTAGGATCGAATTCAAGATCTCTGCGTGGTAGTCGAATGGTCTCCCATTAGGGTATTGCTGTTTCATGATGGCTTTAGGTTTAAGCAAATATGTGATTTTCAATATAACGTAACCTTACAAATGGGATGACAAAAACCAATGTGCTCCTTTTTGTATTCTAGGAAATACATATTTATGACAAAGAAACTGAAGTACTATTTTTTTTTCTTTTTATACAACTAAGGTAGCAAACAAGCATACGGGTCACCTGATAGTAAGTGGTCACCGTAGCCTATAGATGTCTGCAACACCAGAGGCATCATTAGCGCGTTGCCAACCCTTTAGGAAAGGAAGAAGAGAAAAAGAAAGTGGGAAGGAATAGGAGCGGGAAGGGGAAAGAGGGTGATTGGGCCTCCGGCACTCTCACTCACCGAACGAAACATAACAGTAGCAATACTGCTATTTCACGTCGATATTCTGTGAGAGGGTAGTCCTTCCCCGGTCGAGCCGGCCCATTCATGCTGAAATCAGCGAGGCTCTACTACACTAAAAACTTAACTTACTTTTAAAGGGAATATGAAGAAATAGATAACAAATCAAAGAATCAATGATGATTAGACGCTTATACATCTTCAAAAGGGTGAAAATTTGCAGAAATTGTCTACCGCCATTCATCCTTTTTTAATAATACGAATCCAAAGACAGATGCAATAATTGTACTACAGAAAGTAAATCGACAATGTACTAAGACAGAATAAAAAAACAAAAGTTAAAAAAAGTTTGTACAATTGCAAGGAATTTACTCTCCTTGTCTCCGTCCCCAATTCGAAAATCAAATTTAAAACCCTTTTAAATACAATTGAATGATATTTATTGCGTTTTTTTTATCGATTTCACCGTGTAATGCTCCAGATAACGACAATCGAATAAAAAAATATAAGGGTGCGTTATGGGTAACTTGAGGTCATACTTGCTCACACCCCTGTACTTCCTGTCTTAGACACAGGGCTGCCAATGCCAGTTATGAAATAAATAATTTAAATTGCATATTCCATCTATTTATAAGTATAAAATAAAATTTATGATAACGTAAATTTCAGAAATATGACATTATTTTTTGCTTGCATAATCCATCTCAAAAACAAAATTCTAAATTAATATATTCAAATTAAAACGAGTTTACAATTTGAAGAACCAACTTTAGTAGGTAATGTTTTGATTTCTTCAAATACAATATATCATTCTAGTTTTAATTATGCCAGACATTTTCTATATTTCTATAGAACTTATACAAAAAGACTCTGGTCACACACTCATTCAGCCTGCATTACTTTTAATAACGACATTTTAATAAAAAATTAATAAATTTACTTTACGACAAAAATCTACATATATATTTTTTATTGAGTTTATTAGTGAAAACGTATGAAAACTGGTGGGTGTTATTTTTATGTTAGACTGATATAAATCAAAACGGCCGTGATTAATTATAAAACTTATAATACATTCACTTTTGACGCTAAAGCAAATTTGAATATAAATAAGAAATTGAAAGACGTTTGTTTTTCAAATAATTTTGTTATGGTAATTTATTTTAAATCAATTTATTCCATATTCCTATAAATATGATTATTTTAGTATATCCGTTCGACAACATTATCAAAAATCATAATTTTAAATAACACATTTAAATTGAAATTAAATTTATGATAATTAACAACAATGACAAAATATAGGTATACACAATTATAAATATAATACATAAATAAGAATATTATTTTAATAATTACAGACTTAGTCTGCCAAAACTAATCATCCTCGTGTTATTTAAATTACTAATTAACATTGACCAATTAGGTTAATAGCATTGTAACATGTTTTTTAAATTAGTATTTGCAGTAAGAAATAAATGTCAAACTTATGAATATTCAATAATAAATATCTATGACGTCTGCCAACCCTAACACGCAATATCGTAATTCGCAAGAACCATGCGACAGGTCACGTAACGTTCGACAGCTCCGTGAGAATGCGTCTGCGCAGCTGACGTCACCCGATCGAAACCGATGACAGCCGATGAGCTCTATTGTCACAATTTAATAGTAAGTTTGTTTATTTGCCAAATGCGTTGTGATTGTAGTGTTAGGTTAGCGTGAAAGTTGTTTGCTAAATCTTGAATTACAATAGTTGTGAATTAAAGACAAATATAACTTGTGAAGGGTTAAGAGAACGATTATTATAAATGCAGTTAAAAATAGAATGGCAAATATTTCTTGTGTTAAGAATTAGTAACCTAGAGAATACTATTAGATTGCTCAATTAAAAATATGTATATATTCATATTATAAATTGATTTAGGTCACAAAGTCATATTACTTATATGATTTATCGATAAATTATCTAAGCGTTTGCTAATCTGTGTATATTTTTATCACCCCTCGTTCGGTCAGACAGGTAGTTTAATCGTTTAAAATTTCGTGCGTTTGTAGGTAGGTGCTGGAGCAGCAATAGTTCAGTGGGGAGACCAACAGACTGCAATGCAGAGGGTCTCGGGTTCGAACCCACGTCGCGCACCTCTGAATTTCGGAAGTTATATGACTTTTCAAAATTATGTGCGTATTGATCGATAATTATCGCCTGTTCCGTACCTCGGAAAGCACGTTAAGCCGTTGGTCCCGGCTGCCATGAACATCTATGGCAGTCGTTATGGGAGTGTCGACACAAAAGATCCCACTGGGTCGAAGTGTCACCGGTCTGCACTGACTGGCCCCCACATTAGATAAGATAAAGTAGGTGCTGTCGTCGTTAAAAAAAACAAATTATAGCAAAGGCCTTTGCTATATTTTGTTTTGTCACAATCATTTGTGACAGAGCCTTTAAGATAACGTACTGCTTTTAAACATTTTTAGCAAAAAATTCATTAATACATTGATTTGGACCATATTACGGACAATGTTTATAACAGTAAAGTGATAATATAACATAACATTCTACCACATACACACAACACCATCTAGCCCAAACTAAGCAGAGCTTGTACTATGGGTACTAGACAATGGATAAACATACATATATACTTTTTTTTTTTGTACATATATACATATTATACATAGAAACACCCAGACCAAGACAAACATCCATGTTCATGCACACAAATGTTTGACTTGTGCGGGAATCGAACCCGCGACCTCATGCATGGCAGTCGGTTACACTAACCACTACGCCATCAAGGCCGACAATATATACATAATGTTAATGATCACTGTAGTTATGAGCGTAGGGCCGATTCTAAAGCTCGAAGAAAGAGTAACGGAGAAGTGAAGGCCCAAAAATTGTTCAACTGGGCGGTAATAGACTCCAGTTCACGAATAAATTTTATTAACATCTTTTTTTTGTGAAGGCCTGAAGTTTAAAAGTCATTTGCTCTCCTCTAAATGCAGTCCTGTACGTTCGTGCAGGGCTGCGTGCAGCAAAAGTTAGTAGGTCACCCTGGACACAAAAAGGAAAAGAAAAAGTTTCTATGCTGTCAGCGCAAGGGATGAAAACCATTATTCTCTCTACTCACAGTGGCTCTTGTTGCCTATTATTACTGCTATTCGTCTAACAAGAGTTCAAACAGCCAACATCTTTCAAACATAACTTGCGACGAATAGTTTTCTTCCTACTGCTCGCTACAAGTGGCACAGGCGGGTAATACCGTCATAAACAAGCACACTAAATAAGTCAACAATCACCTTAAATCGATGTCTTATTATACAGCAGTTTAATCCTCCGTTACAGAAACACTAATCTTTACTTATGCTCTCTCGTTAATATGTCATAAAAGTTAATAGGTGAGCGCTTACTGGGGATTAAAGCAACAAGCGTTTAATAAGGAGATATCAGGTGATGCGAAAGTTTTTAACAGGTTTCATATAAAATGTATAATTAAGTGTAGTTTAGAGTGTTATTATAATATGACAGAAACGATAGACTATTAGAGAAAGCATGTAATTGCTAAACCAGAAAAGTATAATCCACAGGATCTACAGTAATCTGGTTTTTAAATTGATGCGCGTATTACCTCGTGAAGAAAAATCATCGTGAGGAAACCTGGATGTCTAACAGTTCTTGAAGATATGTATGTGATGTCTGACCCGCACTGAGTCAGCGTTTTAGACTATAGCCTAAAGCTTCTCACATCATAAATGTTCAGGTTTTTTGAGTGGTAGGGCCACGCTGGTTACAGCATGAACGGGCCGGCTCGTACCACCCTCTCACAGAAGATCGACGTAAAATAACAGTATCTGTTATGTTTCGTTCGGTGAGTGAGAGAGCCGGAGGCCCAATCACCCTTCCCTTCCCAAACCCCATCCTGCTCCATTCCCCTTTTCCTTCCGGTAGGCAGCAACTTGGTTGTGTTTTTTTGACATTGCTTCTGTAATGCTAAGAAAGCACAACCATATGTATGAGCCACGGTTCTCGCTTACTATCAGGTGGGCCGCTGGCTCGTCTGTCACTGATGAACGCAATAAAAAATAAACAAAAAAGGTGGAAATTCACTTACAGTAGGTATCGATCAGGATTGTTTGTGTGGTATTACCCAAACAACTTGATCCTTACATAGTATATTGCGTGTCTCAGCACGATGGATGATTTGCATTTTTGTTAACAGAGATGATTATGAGAAAACACATACACTAAAAAGTTTTGTTTGTAACAATTGTAATTGATGTAACGTAATTATTAAATAAGTACGACTTAATAAACCTTATTTTAATTAATCAAGTTAATTTCGTATAAGATGCGCAACACACGAATGTTGCGCACCTTATACGAAATTAACGCGTCAACATGCGTCAATACGCGTCAAATTAGCGTCGACAGGCACTAGCCTGTTTTATACCTACTAATAAGGCGTAAATGGCTGCATTAGCGCAGCGTTATTCCTATCTATTTTCTCAAAACAATAATAGAAAATATAGGTATTACATATATTATGTAGATCAGTGTAGTTAATTTGCTAATATTAGGTCCATACATACATAGATTTCTCTGCCTACCCCTCTAGGAAACAGGCGTGAATCTATGTATGTATGTAATATTACATATGCCAGAATATAATGAAAGAGAAACAAGCAAAATATCATCCTTGTATCTTCGCAAGTAATAAAGTAGTCTGAACCCCTCTGGGAAACAGGCAGGCATATCTTAATATTATATAAATTACGTGTCACATTGTTTGTCCGCTATGGACTCCTAAACTACTGAACCGATTTTGATCAAACTTCGTAACCATCTGTAATTTGGTCCAACTTAAAAAATAGGATAGATTTTTTTTTTAAACGGGCAATAATCATCTAATGTGAAGCAGACGACGTTTGCCGGGGCAGCTAGTATGTACATATATATAAATATATCCGTTATTATATGTAAACAAAATTTGAGGGGTTCGCTGTATAATTTGTAGTAACGTTTACAGCTGCTAAATAAAAAAATAAATAGTTATTACTTAAATATGTGTGAGCAGCGATAGCTCAGTGGGGAGACCAACAGACTGCAATGCAGAGGGTCTCGGGTTCGAATCCACGTCGCGCACCTCTGACTTTCGGAAGTTATATGACTTTTCGAAATTATGTGCGTATTGATTGACAATTATCGCCTGCTCCGTGCCTCGGAAAGCACGTTAAGCTGTTGGTCCCGGCTGCCATGAACATCTATGGCAGTCGTTATTGGGAGAGTGTCAACACTAAAGATCCCACTGGGTCGAAGTGTCGCCGGTCTGCACTGACTGGCACCCACATAAGATAAGATAAGATAAATAGGTATAATAGTTGTATGTGCAACCGCTTGTCAAGATCGTTGGTTGACCTATGTATATATTGCAGAAAATTATCCGATAGAAAATTTTAATATGACCTTTATAGTATCTAGTATTAGCGCGATGTTCGCCACTACGCCATTGGTCGAACCGAATAAAGCGCTTAAACACCGCTCGTATGTATATTTACAGCACTATGTTATTGACTGTGCTCCATGGTAAAGTGGAAAAATCGGCGCTATGTTTAAACGAAGATTTCGCCGTGACACAGCTATAAAAGCTCTCTTGAGGGTACCAACATTAAGTGCAGATATGCCAATAGTCATATAGCTTGCCTAATAAGCAATGTTATAATAAATAATCAGACCGTATTTACTATACAAATGTTTGATTTCGCATTATAGGTACATCGATCACTCTTGCTGCGTACCACTCGAAAGGAGAGACAATATTATTATATCTTTACGTGGGGTTTGCAAGCAAGACTCCTTCGCTTACCCGTTGCTCGGGGGATGTAGACATGAAAGACAAGCAATATGGATAAGTCTATTAGTCGTCCATTAGACGAATTTACAGACACCGCGTGCCACTGAAACTTACCTAAGAGAAAACTCAATGACATTTTGATCCTTAGACTTTTAAGCCCGGTAACTCATAATCGCAATCATAAAATAAAAATGTAGTCGTTAGATGTAGACGAATAACATTCGTGTCATACCTTACTTTATAAGGAATAAAAAGCTAAAACTTACGCAATCTGTTCTACTCTTAATAAAAACACTTCCATTCCAAAGGCGGACCCATATATCACGGATATATATTAAGAAACGATCGCCATTTTAATTTTTCTATGAATATTAATAACGTTGCTACTTATTTAACCTAATATAATAAATACAGTTCTGTTATATAGCGTATTATTAATATTAATTAGATTTAACGTGTTTGCCTCTAAAAATAGTGAAAGTCGTTAAAACATTGTTTTAATATGTTATAAATTATGATTATTATAATATAGGTGTCTGTTTTTGTAGAAAGTGGCTTTGGTAGAGTTATGGTGATTGTATTTTTTAGTTGTATAAGAAGATTTGCTATTTTTATGTTTCTGACGATGAAAGGAATCGAATGAAATATCGTTTGTGCTATTCATAAAGAGTAGCATCTAAAATAGTGATGCGAATAAATCGAATGAAATTCGAATATAGTTGATCATAACAAGATAATTATCTACTTAGCATGTTCAAGTAAATAACAATAATGTTAACACTTAGGTATATAGATTAGATGCAATTGTATAGGTCGCTTATCTATTATAACGAATTGTAAACGATTGACTACCTTAGTAAGTCAAATTGCCAAATAAAGTAGAACTGTCAAACTCTAATATTTATAATGATGAATCGGTTATTTATACGACGCGATTATTTATTTTTTTATTTAATCGCTCTACGGGCTAATCTTAGGCAAAACTGGAGGAAATCGATTGACGATTAACTTGCGAGAAGTGATTTAGGTTACAGAATTTTCATAACTCATCAAGATTTTTCGTTTTAGATCGGATGCGGTCGTTTGTTGCCCAAAAGCTTGTTTTTTGTCTCTTATATAGCAAGTAAGAGCACCAGAGTCCAGACACAATGCTTTTTTGTTTGTATTGACTCATTATCTAGGAAAATTACAGTTTACCATGCCCTGTGCACCTCTATGTTTAGTTTAATTACATGCGTACGTAGAAGTTATCAGTCATCCTTGGAACTGCCAAGAATGATTGATTAGTGCTCGACATAATATACATTTTTCAAAGCTTTCTCCGTTGTAATTAATTCAGAATGTCTAATAGAATTAAGATAAAATAGAGCAAATACAATTTTGACACAGGTATGGATAGATCCGAATCCTCTTCTCAGATAGAGGAGGTTCTTTCTGAAAAGGAAGATCGGGCGGTTTTACAGAAGATCACCGCTAAATTACTTTATTTTATACTAGTTTTCACCCGCGGCTTCGCTCGCGTAAATGTAGTTTAGGTTAGGTTAGGTTTGCAACAGTTATTTTTTCTGGATGAAAGGTACCCTATGTCCTATTCTGTAGCCCTGACAACGTTGAGTAGTTAAGGCTTGAAAGCGTAACAAACAAACAAACAAACTCATTTTCGCATTTATAATATTAGTTAGGATTAGGATTCCTGTAGTGACTAAGATTTCCAAAACGCCTTGAGGAGATGCTATGCCGTCAGTAGAGATACCGATGGCCTGTAAAGTGACTAGTTTCTTATATAATCCCTTTAAGCGCGTTACTCCCAACTTTAGATTGATTCAGGCTTTCTAGATGCTTGTTTACCGTCTTGACACAACCACATTCGAAAACGAAGCACGAAGCAGTTCTTAAAAGGACTTGGTTGGCACTATGGCTTAAGTTGGCGCTTACGTTTGCGTGCAATCGTAAAGGGTTTAAATTCCGAGTTAGGTAAAGCAATATTGGGTTAATCCCTTTGAAAATTATCAGTTGTTGCGGAGTTTGATAATTTCTACCATAGACAGGAATAGGCGTGCTTCCTGGAACGTGGGTTCTAGCTAAATGATTGTGTATTGCAACTCTTTCTTACTTTTGGCTTTCGTGTCCGTAGTTCTGAGGCTATGTATGATTAACAAGAGAATCAAACTCTTTTCAGCAGAAATTCCCTCTGTGCTTTACACAAATTGACCGTAGCACGCTCTAACGTTGGCTGTGTTGTGTGACCTATGTAGAAGGTATGTGTGTACCTATACATTCAGTGTTGCAAGCGTTCATAGGTTACGGTAATCACTAATCATAAGGCTGTCGCAAGTTTGTTTGTGGTACGACGTATACTTAAACGTTAAGGCAGCCTTAAAGATGAGTTAAGACATAACAAGGAGACACTCTCACTTTCATAATTCGTGAAGTAAAAGCGAGCTTAAGAGAGGATTATTTGTTACGTTAAAAGTCATATAATTTTACGTCTCAGGAGATATGCATATATCAAGGTGTTTAGTCGCATAATAATTTTATTTCACAGCCGACCTTAATTTCATTTTGTCTGAGGTTTGTTATTTATATATTAATACGTGAAGTGAAAACTTTGTACCCGTTTTTAAGCATATTTCGTGCTAAGTGGAGTGTGAAAATGGGTATAATTAAAAATTTTAAATGGAGAAAGTCTGCAACGAAGTAAATGAATATAAAGTAATAAAATAACACATAGAAACTATACTCAAGCTAAATTTAGAATCGTGTATACAAACATCAGTTAAATTTAGAATACATTAAGGTATTAGTTTGAGTTTACTCTTTTGTCTTATTTGGTATAAAATAACATCACTAAAAAACCTGTGTTTATTTTTATATAACATTATTTAGAGATGAGTCCTAAGGTACCTATTTATTTTTTATGGCTACCGAAAAAGAGTGCTGTCGGTTCGAGGACACGGACACGGGATAACATTTTATTTTATCGTGGGATAATCTATATATTAATACGTGAAGCAAAAAATTTGTACCCCTTTTTACGAAAATTGCGCGGATTAAATTAAAGTCTATATAGAGAAGGAGTGGCGAATCCTAATATGTATATGAAAAATGTAATAGAAATACATTAAATTAATGACAAAACACTACACGCACACAACCATGCATTTGACACACACAGTCGAATCGCGTTCGTAGTATTTCGGCATTGTTCATCGTAACTATTAATATAGTTACGATGAACAACATATAATTATCAATACATAATTATATATATCAGTAATATCTTACAGGCAACCTTTGGGTGGATTGAAATGATATATACTATTTATTTAAAAATATATTTACGTATTTATCCTAATCCTATCCTAACTTCCTAACTAATATTATAAAAGCAAAAATGAGTTTGTTTGTATGTTTGTTTGTTACCTTTTCACGCCTAAACCACTGAACCGATCATCCTGAAATTTTGCATATAATATGTTGACAGGTGTACAGAAACGCACATAGGTTACCTTTCACCCCGAAAAAAATTACTGTTCCCGAGGAAAACAATAATAACGTTCTTATGATAATAGATGGCGCCACGTGTCATTATTACAAGCAGAATACAACCCGACTTGATTGTCAAATTCTAAATTAACGCGAGCGAAGCCGCGGGCAAAAGCTAGTAATATTATAAAAGCGAAAATGAGTTTGTTTGTTTGTTTGTTACCTTTTCACGCCTAAACCATTGAACCGATCATCCTGAAATTTTGCATATACGTTGTCAGGTGTACAGAAACAGACATAGGCTACTTTTCATCCCGGAAAACAACAATAACGTTGTTATAATAATAGATGGCGCCACGTGTCTTTCGAATCATGATTGCATTATATTATTATAAGCAGAGTACCTACAACCCGAACTGATTGTCAAATTCTAAATTAACGCGAGCGAAGCCGCGAAGAAGCTAGTATGTAATAAAGAAAAAAGAAAACAAAGTAGCAAGTTAAGGAATATCGTCCATTAAAGAGTATAGTTAAGTAAATAATGATTTGTTTGAAAAGATAAGATAACCTGTATAGATCGAAATCTAAATAAAATGTGGATATAAGGGTATAGTTCTAGACAATAAAACTAACTATCAAACTTAAAATTTATATCAATTATGGTCGAATTATGGAGATCGGGCCTTGTGGCGCACCCTGGGGGAGGCTTATGTCCAGCAGTGGACTGCAATAGGCTGAAGTGATGATGATGATGATGATGATGGTCGAATTTCGACCACTAGGCGACCGTTGGTATTAAGAAATGGTTGTTTCGGGTTTGGATGTTCTGTTTTGCCGTTGTTTTAACGTTTATTGTAAAGATTCCTGTAACCCAGGATTTACTACAAGGCTGGCAGTAACCTTTTGACGTGACAACGTCTAATAAATCGATGAACGCCGGCTGCACGCACGAAAAAGGATGACTCATTGTCCCGTTACGCTCATTGTAACGTTACGATCGGAGCGAGAGTGCTACACGAGCGAGCGAAAGGCACGTTATGACGTTGTCACGTTAAACTATCGTCAGTAAACCGACATTACAAACAAACAATTTTTCAAAAACAAACCTATGATATAAACAATAGATTAAAGGTGCTATTAACCCTTATTTAAGATGAATAATTAAATCTTTATTATAACAGAACTAACTTATAAGATACGATACATAATAAGCCTGACGCCTATATTTTCCTAGGGCTAGGCAGAAATACATATATTGCACGATATACACCTATTGTCGTTAGCTATGGTCCTACGAGCCACGTTATTGGAGACAGGCCTTCTTCCTTCCTTCAGCCTTCTGCCTCCAGGGCACAGCTCCAGACCCGGTGCCGCTACTAAAAATGTTTTAACAAAGAAACAAATCAAATCAAATCATTTATTTGCGAAATATGGGTTAAGCGGATCTTAAATTATCCTATCTACATATTAATTAGATAGCTTGATAAATACATTCAATAAATACATTAGTCTGGCATACGTAGAGGCTATAAACTAAATGTTTGTGTAAGAAGTAGTTCACATTGATAATCCTGCGATGAAATCCATGAATTCGAAATCTCTTAGCCACCTTCGCCTCAATCAATTCAGCTGAATTTTAATAGCTCCAAGGTTTTTCTAATTCCAACGACAAATATTTAAGATTAAAGATTAATTCAATATCCAATCTTTATTAATTGATTTCACGAGACGTGAGAAAACTAGCGCCTATATAATATGGCGTTATTGCATTCCGCTTCGTTCGATATCGACGGCGCCATGCTAAATCAAAGTCAAAAACAAGAACAACGAAAAAAACAAGTTATGAACACGAAAATAAAAACTAGACACAATATGAACACAGATCAACAAAAAAACCTAATAGGAAGTGATCCTGTATAATTTCGCAATAAACGTCAAATTTGCGACTGTTCGCTGACAACTTTATTGCTTTGAGGGTCATATCCACCTCTCCTTTTCTCCTCATACATTAGAAAAACACAGATGTATTGCTGAAAGGGGTAAGTCGGGAACTATTAGTAAATTTGCACCACGTTAGGGGTAAAGTGGGCGTTACTTAATGATAGATTTAATAAATCGTGTGGAAGATATAGCCGTATGAAATGTTTTTTGTGAATCAGTTTTGTATTGAACTGTTCAAATAAATGTATTGTGATTTATTGGGGCGGAACATATGTATAATATATTAGTTTAGTATTAAGACTATTAGATGCGCCTTCTTAAAAGTTTTGGTGTAATCACCATTACACGAAATCTGTTGATTTAAAGTCGTAATTAAGTTATGTATATTGAACACACAACAATAAGGAAAAACAGTCTTTGGGGACTGCCGATAGAAGTGAAAACTTTAATCCTTGATCATAAACACGTCTTCTTTATAAACCAAAAATAATTCAAGAATGGAAAGCGTTCGATGACGATGACACGAGTTCCATGATTTTTGTTCACACAAGAAGTGCTCAAAGCGCCTAAAGAAGTTTTTACTTCAAAAAAACATAATGAAATATGATAACATGTTGAAACATATCGATATTAAAAACAAATAACTTCAATGTATACTCGTACAATTCAAGAACTATTCAGTATTCTTAAAAAAACATAAAAGTATACTGAACCGGTAGATTAATGGTACCATGGACTGTAACTGAATGGTGAATATGATGACAATATAAAAAGAAAAGTAAAATCTATGTTAAAAGGTTAAAAATATGTTACGTTTTACGTATATCTATCTCCCTTGTCTCTGACTACACCACTTAGGCGCAGTCGTGAGTCTATAAATGTTTGCAAAATGCAAGTATATGTTGTGTGAAAACGAATAATCAAATTTGCATTTTTTCGAGGATATAATAGATTCATTATTATCAAAATAAATTAGATGGATAGTTTTAGAGATTAGTCTATATACCTATTACTACCATATATTTTATTTTATTAACTAACTGTTACCTGCGACTTCGTCTGCGTAGATTTTAACTAAAAAGTGTTGGTCTCCGCGGAACCTTATTATTTTTCTAAAATCAAAGTAGCCTATGTTACTCCTTAGAACATCAGCTATATGCCAGTGAAAGTCCCGTCAAAATCGGTTCAGCCGTTTCGGAGATTAGCCGGAATAAACAGACAGACAGACAAAAATTTTAAAAATTGATGTTATATATTGTCATGCCTTATATATTGTCATACGCATTAGATAAAACGCTGTTATTTTGACATTACAAACAGACACTTCAATTTTATTTATTTGTATAGATTTCAGTTAACATGCGCCTACTGGGCAATCACAAATATATTTTATTTACTTAACATACCTTCTTCTTCTTCTTTCTTTATTTTTCGTGTGGTTTAGTGACCAACCTGTTGTCAAGAGTTGTTCAAGACCCGTAGGCCTCTGACATGGCTTAACGACTGCTGTCAATTTGACAACAACCGTGACCGACTTTTTACGTGCCCTCCGAAGCACGGAGACGCTCAGATGAAATACCACTAAGCGGTCACCCATCTATAGACTGACCGCACCCAACGTTGCTTAATCTCACTAATCGTTTATCGACCAGTAAGTGCAACTGGCTATGAGTCCCTAGTAGTTAGGTATAGAAAAGAGCAACGATAGCTCAGTGGGGAGACCAACAGACTGCAATGCAGAGGGTCTCGGGTTCGAACACACGTCGCCTCTGACTTTCGGAAGTTATGACTTTTCGAAATTATGTGCGTATTGGTTGACAATTATCGCCTGCTCCGTGCCTCGGAAAGCACGTTAAGCTGTTGGTCCCGGCTGCCATGAACGTCTATGGCAGTCGTTATTGGGAGAGTGTCGACACAAAAGATCCCACTGGGTCGAAGTGTCGCCGGTCTGCACTGACTGGCCCCCACATAAAAAAAGATAAGATAGGTATAGAAGTGTCAAACTCTAATTGAATACTAATTAATACGTTACATTCTTGTTAGATTATTTTTGACGCAGTGAAGTGCTATTCTGTTATTCTTGTAAGAGATAGCAATTGGATTTTTTATATCGTGTAGCGTTTAAGTGATCGCCTCGCCAATACCACAACGGTGAATGTCATGGTTTTAGTCCCCATACTAACCAAAAAATTTTTGTTTCCATTCTTTAAATATTTGTGAAGTACCCTGCAAAACAAAAATACATATAAAAAGAAGAGCCGTCTTTTTAAAAAATGTACTTATTTGATGGTACGCAGTTACTGAAACATACATACGCGTGCTTGGTATACCAGGGATGGCACTCACACGTTATTGGATGTTCGTGAAGTGGCTACAAACTTTTGAATTTCTAAACATAGCTAGGCTATAGCTTCTGATAGACAAAATAGGTACTGAGAACTACAGATCTTATCTTATCTTATGTGGGGGCCAATCAGTGCAGACCGGCGACACTTCGACCCAGTGGGATCTTTTGTGTCGACACTCTCCCAATAACGACTGCCATAGATGTTCATGGCAGCCGGGACCAACGGCTTAACGTGCTCTCCGAGGCACGGAGCAGGCGATAATTGTCAATCAATACGCACATAATTTCGAAAAGTCATATAACTTCCGAAAGTCAGAGGTGCACGACGTGGGTTCGAACCCGAGACCCTCTGTATTGCAGTATGTTGGTCTCCCCATTGAGCTATCGCTGCTCTCGAGAACTACTGATAAGATTGTCGCATGTAAGGATTATTCACGTTCGACGCCTCAACAATGATGAGCTGATCACTTCAACCACTAAGCCAACAATCCAATCAAACATTGGCCAATGAAATGTATAATTAATTTAATTAAAATACTAAACTTCTTCCTAAACACTGATTTACAACTCCGACATCCTTTTAAATCCCAATTATGCTAATATGAACCTAATAACCGATACCGTTAGGTCACATTTTATATAATGTGTTTGTAAATATTTTTGTATATCATAAACAACTGATAGTTTATTGGCTTGGCTCATAAACGCTGATGTGTTATCATCGGGATGTGTATAACACTTTTTTAAAGCTGGTTTTAAGGTATAAGCTATGGCGGGCACTTAGTTCTATACGTAAAACGCTACTCACAACCTACAGTCGGTCGTTGCTAAAAATTTAAATATTATCTGTCGGCCTCGATGGCGTAGTGGTTAGTGTAACCGACTGCCACGCCCGAGGTCGCGGGTTCGATTTCCGTACAAGTCAAAACATTTGTGTGCATGAACATGGATGTTTGTCTTGGTCTGGGTGTTTCTATGTATAATATGTATGTATACAAAAAAAGTATATAGCTATGTATGTTTATCCATTGTCTAGTACCCATAGTACAAGCTCTGCTTAGTTTGGGCTAGATGGTGTTCTGTGTATGTGGTAGAATATCACTATTATTATGTACAGAAAACAAGCTGTTCCGTAAACAGCGCACAAAAAGAGAAGACTCAAAAACAACCGAACTGAAGGTATCGTTTTTCTATTGGTCTCAAAATAAATTTGATTCAGCTCTTGCAGTAATAACGTTAAGATGGATAATATTATACAAAAAAATATAATAGGACCTAGTTCAGCATATGCTAGATAAGGAAGCCTTTAGATTGTAATATTGGGTAGGTTAGTTTCGTGTGCCTGTCGTTTCACACGATGCCGATGGGCCGAATCCTCGCGGGATCGCGATTGCAATTTGCATGTGAAAATGATTCACGCGACCCCGTCAACTCTAGGTTTAAGATGCATTGCATTCCTCCACGAAAAAAAAGTCTAGGAAGCCTGGCGCTGGTTTTCAATTAAATCCTTTTGGTGACTGCACGAGTGCTAATAAATTAATATTATAAATGCGAATGTGAGTTTTTTTGTTTGTTACGCTTTCACGTCTTAACTACTCGACCGATCATCATGAAATTTTATATACAAATTTTCAGGTATACAGAAAAGGACATAGGGTACCTTTCATCTTGTCATTTACGCGAGCGAAACCGCAAGCAAAATCGATTACAACAATAACATAGATATAAATATCAAATAAAATGTATGCAACGAAGCCATCGAGGTTGTATGATAATCGCTGTTTTCCCACACCTTGGATCGAAGCTGCATTCGTTATAATTGGAGGTTGCCGTAAACGTTGGACCTCTCGGCCACTGCAGACGCGAGGTCTGTTTATATAAATTATGAGTTTTTATACAAAATACGTATCGCCTTCATGAATAACACTTTCTTTTTTAATAATTTCGTTTCGATAACGTCTCGTATGCTGGCCGTTATGAAATTATCCGGAAGATGATACTGTAGTTAGTTCTCGATTTGAATAATATCGATGTAATGGTTTGTATGAATCGTTATACAAAATGTTATGTGTGTAGGTATACCTATGTTTGTTTGGTGGGAACTTATACAAATATGTACGACTTTATTATATTTGTATGTGGGTTTATAGTATATTAGTGATAATAATGTCAGTCATGTCTATAAATTGTCCCACTGTTGAACACAGGCATCTTCTCACGTGGAGAAGGATAATAGCGGGTTGGCAGACTTCAGAAAGTCAGAGCTGCGTGCCGTGGGATCGAACCCGAGATCTCTGCGTAGCAGTCCCACGGTCTTCCACTAAACTATCGCTACTTTTTTTGGCATATCACTCCGCAATATATACAGTAGATATTACCTAGGGTTGAAAGGTTTCCCTAGTGATATCCACTTCCTCTTGCTTTTGGTAATTGTCTCCAATCAATCTACATTCTACCTACCCAAATAGTTTTATGCCTAAATAATAATAATAATATTCTATCACATACACACAACACTATCTAGCCCAAACTAAGCAGAGCTTGTACTATGGGTACTAGACAATAAATAAACATAGGTATATAATTATATACTTTTTTTGTAAATATATACATATTATACATAGAAATACCCGGACCAAGACAACCATCCATGTTCATGCACACAAATGTTTGACTTGTGCGGGAATCGAACCAGCGACCTCAGGCGGTTACACGAACTACTACGCCATCGAGGCCGACAAAAATCTCAGAAGGTGTAATACGCCAGGAGGAGTTTTTAGATCCACGTAATACTGGACGAGCTTATTGTCTTTCGCGCACAGTTTTAGACGCCACTGAGAATTTCATAACAGAATAGGCCAATACTGACTGACGCGGGTATTGAACTTGAGTGCTCACCACTTAACTACCAACGCGCCCTCGAGCCAGTCTTTAGTACTGTTGTGTTGTAAGTCACTTAGTTACTTCTATTTACTATTGACTTTGTTCAATGCTCGTAGATTTAGTGAATTAATTTCCGTCTGAAAGGCAAAATTTTCTTCACACACGCTTTGGGGATATAAGTGTAACATAACTGATGGATGTAGGTATGTGTAGGGTCAATAATAGGGCAAAATAGGAAAAGAAATCATCAAAATATACTATACTAGCTGTGCCCGCGGCCTAACCCACGTCAGTGGTATTTGTGGTTACTGCGCCGCTCCCGTTAGCCGTAGTGTGATGTTGTATAGCCTATGTCCTTCCCAGGTTCTTAGGCTATCTCCATTCCAAATTTCATCAAAATCGGTTCAGCGGTTTGAGCGTGCAAAGGTAACAGACAGACAGACAGACAGACCGACAGACAGACAGACAGAGTTACTTTCGCATTTATGATATTAGTACGGATAACATCTTACAAATCCTAACAATATACACCATAATAAAGTAATTATTAACCAAATTGTACCTAAGGAAATTGTTTAACAAAAGCAATTCTAATTACCTCTATTTATTAAAAAGAATTGTTCAATAGAGATTGCACAACTGCCAAAGACACGCCAATTCCTAACACCTTTATCTAATACCTGATTTAATACAAAGGCTTACAAAACGAACAATAACTAATTCCAACTGACAATGACTTGGCAAACAGCCCCCTGATTTATCTAGCCGGACAAAACTGGACAAAACCGGACACCGGACATTCTCGGGAAGCGCCCTAACCTAAGTCCCCGTTAAGCTCTCCAACCACATTTCCCATAAAATAAGATTTAAAACACGACCCATAAATAATGTTTACCTTATTATTCATTGTAATGTCATTGTGTAGAGCAATTTAATTTGACATGGTTTGTGCGACCGCCTCTCGCGTTGTCACACCCTAGCTTTGGTGACCGAGTAAATCATCCGATGATTTTATAGTTTTCGGTAGGAATAGTGTGTGTAGTTGCGTTTTTGTAACGTATATTGTAATTAGCGTGGCCGATGGTTAAAGCTTGTCTATATAGTTTATGGTAATATACACCAGATATTGAAATTAAACTAACGTTTATGGATTTTATCGCGATTTTAAAATAAAATACAGCTTTTAGATAGATAATGTCAACTTAGAAGTTTTGCTATTTAAATTTACACATTCCCCGACGTTACTGCTTCGTTTGCTTTTCAGTTGCCATGGTTACGGGAAAATTAAGATGGTGGTAGCTATTTCAAAGTACCCGAACCGTAGACAGAGAAACTAACCCGAACATAAGTCAATTATTCGTGTTCCTATTTACGCAGAACGAGTTCAAAGTATCATGAAGCTCCTTATGGCATGTTGCTTTCATAGTTATAGAGGCTCATATGTGCTATTTTTTAATAATTTATTAATAATTATGCAGTAGATATGGAAATGTTAACGTAAAAGACATAGCTTTCATTCAAGGAATTGCGAATCAAATGTTTTGAAAAGCATTTTGTTGAACCGATTTTGTTTAGAAACCAATAGAAACAATGTACCAATTTGAATATTTTGTTTATTTTGCTTACGCTAGTAACATATGGGCTACTTTGCTGTATATAATATCAATGGCTTATGATATGTCTATAGAATTAACCAAACTACTAAAGAATTGAATAGTGTCGTAAAACGAGTGACATCGCATTTATAATGAGGACAAATTTTCGTTTTTTATTGCTCTTAATTTTGCTTTTTATTGATGTTAAATTAAAGAAGCACGATAAAAATGGCGATTAATGGGATATTTTAAGATAAATACTTTTTAATAGAGAGAGTTTCGTTTGTGATAGATCGGGCACAGCGGGATTCTCGTCTGAGATTTGCCTTTAGCAGTTTGGCTAGTAGGTACCTACTGTACTTCCACCATACCGGCGAAAATAGCGAAACAAATCCGTATAGTAAAATATTACTACCAAACTGACACTGAATCAGCTAGGAGTACTTTCAGCAGTAATCACGGCAATAACAGTTGGTAACTATGATTATTGGCGAGATGGGGATGGAGTTCGAGATGAGATTTTTAGTAGAGTTTACCTCTAGGTTGTTTGTTGGGTTTCCAGGTGATATAACAATATTTATACTAGTGATAAGATAAATAAATATTGACTACCATTGCACGAAGGACGCAGAACCTCAAATGGTAGGTGGCGAAATACCACTCATGTCAGTGCTAATAACCATTGAAGGATAAACAACAGTAGAAACGACGCCAATACTTTTGTTTGTGTAGTTATAACTAATCAAGGATTAAACTAATGCCTTGTCCAAACTATGAGACAAGTTACGAATTTGATGTACCCAGTAAACGATAATAGGCTCGCCCCCTTTTAGTCCTAAAAGCTGCTACCAAGCCAGCCTGTGGTGGTAAAACCACAGCTGGCGAATTGTGCGTGAAATGCCTACTCTTTTGGGGATAGGTCTATAACCATATCCAAAGGCGTGAGATTTGCACGAGCATATTATGTATGTAATGTATTGCTTCCATATAAACATAATAATATAGGGAAATTCGCTCTCAAATTCAGAATAACCTGATATTAACTGAAACAGGCCCACCGTTTAGTTGAGCATTCTGCAGGCTAGACATCAATGTCCTTAGCTTGTCCCGTAGCTGCCTAGCTTCCAGCGTAAACAGACTCCAAGATTCTGAACGAAGCGCTGTTCCGTACATTTTTTTTTTGTTGCCCTTGTTGGCAGTCGAGCAAGTGGCCCACCTGATGGAAAGTGGTAACCGCTGCTCATGGACTTCAGCAATGTCAGGACACAGCAAAGCCGCTGCCTACCGTGAAAGAAGAACTCTCTTTAAACCTCGTTTGAAGAAGGACATATCGTAGCGCTCGGGAAACACCGAAGCTGGCAGTTCACTCCAGAGCTTGCACGTACGTGGGAGAAATGATCGCTGAAATCGTACCGTCTTGGAAGTTAATGTGAACCAATTAGTTGTTGCGAGATATACCAGGACTTAAATTACCATCTCTTGTTACAGTATTGTTGCATATACGAGAACGAGACAAAGCTATAAACTCTGTAAGGTGCTATCTCGTATACGCAATAATAACGATATTAAAAATGGTGATAAGGCGTTTATTATTATGATCGGTTACTATCAGGTGGGCTTATTCGCTATATTAATAATATAAAAATTCCACACGTTTTATAATCACATACGTTTGTTTTTAACAGCCGGTTTTGTTCGAAGCTGGCATTCAAGTTTTTGAACGTATTACGCCATAAAACCGTTATATCCATAACTCATCAATGAACTGCCTCGTAGGTAGGCCGGAGCTCTCTGGTTTACGTAGTTGTTTGTTTTGTGATCGAAGGACCAGTATAAATTGACCTGTCGCCAATATTGATGTTTTATCACGGCACATGCTGTGAACGAAAACCGCTTAATACAAAAATAACTAAGATAAACATTTTATTACTAAAGCAATAAAAAAACTGTGATAATATTCACACCTTAGAATTAATATACCTACCTATTATAATAATATAAGATCTTGGGAATTTGCTCAAATCGGAGCAAGCCGACTAAGTTAGAACCACCGTCGTACAGAAGATCGTATCTATAGGTATACCTATATGTATATTTATATTTACTGCAAGGATGGCATATTGGATTAAGTGGTCGCCTCCTTACTGCTTTTGCGCCGTGTAATGTGGATTTGATAGCCATACGGTACACAAATTTGTGTGATCCACAAGTAGTTGTTTTGTATGTGGGTGTCTTTAACCCCCTACGCAAAAACGTCGTTAGTTTCTTTTGTTTGAAATGTGAATTAGTCGGGAGTGTTCTTAGCTATGTTTGATGAAAATCGGTCCAAAATGGCCGCCGCCACAAAATAGCGGCTTACATATTTTTCACAACCCCCTTAATATGGGTATCAAATGAAAGGACTTGACTAGTAGAATACTATACACTATGATAAATTTCAAATCCAAGATGGCCACCACCGCAAAATGGCCGATTACTATTTTTATTATTTTGTGTCGGAGGTTTTTAAATTTTTTATTTATAGTTATTTGTGTCTGTTGTTTGAATGTTTGTAAAGTACACAGAAATTATTCCTAACAAGCAAGACGTCTTTAAAAACAATAGCTAACTTATAAACTCCCGTGGTATAAGTAGTGTGTCTTTATCGATAGTGAGGTCTCCTATTCGATTCCTGGGCAAAGTGTGACTAGGCTTGTTTTTTTGAGAATTTTCAGTAACAAGGACTGTGGTTCCTCTATTGGTAGCATAGTGCTTTCTTAAGCTGGTCTTTTCCACTGCAAAGGGATTATGAGCTACAAATATTGTAGTAGGGTTATCTCTTAAATAAAGCCTAGCAAACTTGTCTTGTGTTCCTGAACTGAATAAGGTTTCCAAGCTCCTTGAGGAGATACTGTGTTGTACTGACAACCAGTGACCTATTTCCTTTGCGCTTACAGCACTGCGACTCCTTATTTTAGGAGTCGGCTGAGCGTGAGTGATGTCCTTGGTGTTAGAAGTGTTCATAAACGTTCGTAACGGCTTACTGTCAGGTGATCCGCATACTTGTTTGTTACCTTAATTGTATACAAAAGGTTTAGGTCATAAATGTCATTTCAAAACATACGATAAATTTTATAGAAGATATTCAAACAATTTCGTACCTAACGAAAAATCGATAAAATCGATATTAAATAATTTTATGGATTATTGATTTGTATACTTCAATACAACTTATTGAAATAAATAAAACTAATCTTTTTTGATCAGACGACGTTCGTCGAGTTCCGAGTTTAGATGTGACCATTCTGCACTAGAAATAATAACTTTGTTGCAAACGTCAAGCAATTTTATTTATTGAAGAACATTCCGTTTCCCTCCATCTCTAGACCTCACAACTCTGCCGTCCACTAACTAAAAATACGTTATCATTTAACCTCCTTTCAGACTTAAGAAGTCAAAAAAAGAACCAATACGATCTTGGATCACTTGGTGCGAGTAGTATAATTGAAAACACTTATCACCAGGACCAGTCAAATAACTATACTGATGCTCCTATCTAAACTCAAATGATCTCTTACCCATAATATAAATACTATCATTCATGACTTCTCGTATCCTTACATATACACAAATATAAAGGGACGACGTTTAAAAACGCGACACAAGTTTAAAAAATGAAAAGTCACCGCTCACAGTTCCCACGTCACGCCGGCTCGTTCGGGAGCAAGGCAGGCATATAAAAATGCCTCCGAGTATCCTGCTACATTAATAAAATCTTTAATAAAACCGAAGTTCGATCACTTCGCGTGCGCGGGCGCTGGTGGCCGTAGTATATGTCAAATGGGCACATGCATTTTTGGTACTATTTCTTTGAGTTACCCTTTTTTTTGTTCGGTTTCTAATGTATATACTTATTCGGTGTTGATTAGTTTATCATTTATTATTTCTTATTTTTATTTTCGACTAGATTTTGCACGTGGCTTCGCTCGCGTAAATGTATGTTATGTAAGTTTTCTATCCCTTGAGAACAGTATTTTTTTCTGGATGAAAGGCACCCTATATGCTTTTCTGTACCCCACCCAGACAAAGCGTATGCGAAATTTCATGATGATCGGTCTAGTAGTTGAAGTTTGTTTGTTACGACAAACCAAAAAACAAACTCACATTTGCATTTATAATATTATTTAGGATACCAAATAAATATTTTGTAACGCTTGCCACTAAGCGATGTTTATAGCCCGCGGATCGGTATAGCGTGTCCCAAGAAGAACCAACGAGAGGAATTGGGTAAGACTGTTTATCTCCTTAACAAATCAGCGTCTGTCCATACTAACTTCAGAAACAGGACAAAAATTATTTGATTGAGATCCTTTCTAGGAGAGTGCTACTTATCCAAAGCGACTGCTCTATCTTTGAACGGGAAGTCTTTATGTCCTAGCTTATCGAATATGATAATAATAGTCGTAAGTTTGGCTCTATTGCTTTTTTATATTGGGAGATATACAAGAAGTATACCCTGCAAGAAATGTCACTTATTTAAAAAGACCTTCAGTCTTAATATTGGCTGCAGCAACGTGCCTCGCATAAATATATCGCAATAGAACATAATATTTGATTTATACATCTTGCATCAAATGAGATACATATTAAATAAAAACGTTTGTAGCTCATGCATATTAAAAGAACTAAAGATACAAGCGAATGCTCCATTCTATGTTATAGAAGCCAACCTATGACTAGTCGTAACACAGCACGCATCATACCGTGAAAACTAAACGAGATACGTAATTAAAACCGTTCATTTGCATCTACAACAGTTTCTATTCTACTTACCTTACATATACTACCATTCATACACGATATATTAAAAAAATATCATTCCTCACAAATTTAAAAAAGAAAAAAGCCAGCATTAAAAATATATTCATGTGAGATAACACTTTATATTGACGTGGGTCAGTTCGGGCGGCTAGAACAAACAAAATCGTACGCGCCATATTTTTTTCATCTTTTCATTCAAATGAAAGGAATGGCGTATTGTTATCTCACTCGTCGGTATGTAGCACGCGCGTGTGTGAAAGGGATAGGATAGGGACTCGAGGCCAGGTAGGTGCCGAGCCGTCTGCCGCAACAGACAGAACGGCACCAGCATTCGAAATTTAAATTCTGGAATACTTTTTTGGGTCATCTATGATATTATTAATTGGGTTGCCAGTGCTTGATATTGGAGAAAAAGTCTTTGTACTTTAATTTACCTGTTTTGCTTAAGACTACTGTTACTGGTATCAAGGGGCACGTGGGATCAGAATTTAAACAAAGCAGAATGATCACCATGATTATTAGAAAACTTTCAGTAGCAAAACATGATCTTGCTTTATTTATTTATATATGTTATGACACCTATATATTATCGGTGAATTAAAACATGTACACCTCTGCCTAACTGTCGTTATGATACAAGAATAACGATGTTTAACTTCAATGATACGGTAACCGAATTTTATCATAAGTACCTACTACATTATTGTAAAAAATTACTAGATCTGGCAAGTAACTAATGGTTCCTCTTATTAAAGTTACTGCAAGGATAATTTTTGATTTCACAAAATACAATAAGCGCAGTAGGCAAAGTAGTTAACAATTTATTTTATCGGGCTTTGGTAGAATCAATGGTTTGGTTTGGTAACATTTGCAGGGTCAACAGTTCATCATACCCTATTTTGACTTCAACTGTCAATTCCCATTCATGTAATCAAATCAAATTTCAAATTAGGAACGCGACCGTGACGTCATTCGCCATATGTTATTTTTATAGGTAGAATGTTGATAACTCAATGTATTGTAATCATACAAAATGTCTATATCGGTACCTTGATTGTCATTTGAATATCGAATATCCCTGGCCTTTCAATAATATTTGTAATACAGCTAGTGATTGAAATAGATTCGAAAAATGGCTGCCAGAGATGAATTATTTTTGTAAACAGGCCTATTAGACGTACTCGTATATTGAGGATACCTACTTAATTTTTATAATAGTCCAATAATAGAATTTCATTACTACTATTTTTATCCACGTTGTGATTATGGTTATTTTTAAATAAAAAATAATTCTTTCTTAATTTTTATACATATATATATATTGTCTAGGAAGTAAAAATGAATATTACAAATTAGCTACTTTTTACATACTTTCTTGAAGTGATTAGTAGGTATTTACTACGAATGATCTGAGTAAAGATTGTAGAAAGTGAAAATTCGTAATTAATAACAAAATACTCTAAATCGACCATTGAAGCGCATATTTCGTAATATCTCACTCCCCAAGGATCCGGATTCAGTCCAGGATTCCTAAGGTGTCACTGATCAGAATGTTTATTCCTGGTCAGAATGGGTTCTTTTTTGTGGAGGTGAGTGTCCATAGGCTTATTAACAGGAAGATTATGTATTTGTTTGCCATCTTAGCTACATATAAAAAATACCAATCAATGTTGCCTTCACAAAAATACAAGCCTTTTTACGTTGGATATTTCATTCTGGCAATCAAAACCATCAATTGAGTATAACACACGAATAATCATGGTTATAATAGGCTCCATTCATCATATCAAAGCTGTTCGAGTGGCGTAGAGAGGCAAGTGGCTTTCCATACAAGCTTTGATGTGTATGGAAAATGTGTGGGGTATAAACAGACCCCGCATGTTTACGTAGAGTTAAGAGTGCTTCAAGGAGTGTCCAGTCGCTTGGGGTCCGTTCGACCGATTTTAAAGGTGTAAGCTTCAAAGGATTTTTGTTTTTGTTGTTGGCAATTATTATCGTATAATGTAGTTAGATTTGTGTGATGTTTGTGAATATATAAGTGTATATATCAAGTTTTCTTCTTATGGTTTTATATATTTGCTGCCTTGGAGGAGCAGTTGTAGTGAATGCGTTTGCTGTGTATGAATTCCCGGGTTAGGCAAAAGTTATGGGGATTTGCCTTCAAGAAGACTTTAAACTTTTTAAGAAGATTCGAAAAAGAAGGGGATTGGCTTGTTTCCCATTATATGGAATTTAAAATCATAGTTGTTGAAATGTGAATGTAATACCATGTCTACTGTGTATGATAGGTATCAGACTATGTACGTATGTCTCCATTTTACTATAAGTAGCATATTATAATAATAAATAATAATAATATTCTACCACATACAAACAACACCATCTAGCCCAAACTAAGCAGAGCATGTACTATGGGTACTAGACAATGGATAAACGTATATATATACTTAATTTTTTTGTAAATACCTACATATTACACATAGAAACATTCAGACCAAGACAAACATCCATGTTCATGCACACATATGTTTGACTTGTGCGGGAATAGAACCCGCGACCTCAGGCGTGGCAGTCAGTTACACAAACCACTACGGCATTGAGACCGTCACATTACGTCATATTATATAACATACCATCATAAATGTTTACTATAATAGCAGCAAGTAATAGTTTTAACTAGAAAACGTTAAACTCGAATATACTCGTATCAGGAGAAATATATAACAACTTTGGTGTCACTGTCAAAATTCAAAAAAGTTGTATTAAGTTTGTTGAAGGGCTGAAAGTGCTCATGTTTAAAATGTTTATAATGTCTTGTGTTTTTGTTTTTTTTTCTTACTTATGTTTTTGTTTACTTGATTATTCATAGTGTGGCCTTCTTTTGTTTTGCATTGATGTTTAATATTTTAATGTTTGGTATATTGTTTGTTTTTAAATTTTTTTTTTTTTGTTATTTTAACTTTTAACGCTATAATATGGTGCATGGTGTGACACCTTAAAATGTTGTGCATTTATTCTTATTACTGTAAAATTTTTAATGTATAAGCACTAATGTAACAACTATTGGTTGTCCAAATAAATAAATAAATAAAATGTATGTTTACTGCTACTGTATAGAAAGCATGTTATACATAACTTCATATAATTATTGATTTGTTTTCGTTATTTCAATGTATGTAATGTCTCCCGCGATACATAGACGATCCCTAGAGCACGAGTTGTGTTTCGATTATCTTTATATATATATAAATCTTCTGTGCGTGTGTTTGTAATGAAACTCCTCCTAAAACGCTGGACCGATATTGATGAAGTTTTTCGTGTGTGTTCAAGTGGATTCGATGATTCGAGAATGGTTTAGATTTGTTTTTTTTTTCATTTTTTCGTGTGTACAGGACAATGTCTGTCGGGACAGCTAGTAATAAATAATTTTATGTTATCCTACAATCTCGCAAGACTGCTTCTACCTAATAGTACCTAGTCTATATCAGCAATATGCAGACACAACATAATGTTGTGCTCACCAAACTCATACTATTACTCATATGACTCGAGTCGACAAAGCGTCTAATCTTCAATATCACCTATAATTTCGAAGACCAAGGTCAAAGTGTCAAGCTTAACACCGAACAATTTTCTGTTACGTTCACATAATTCTTCATAATGTCCTTCAGAGACCCCCAGGGCCTCGGACTCCAACAATCGGTAACTAAGTGCACAATGGCACCCACGTTCCTTGTTAGAAACCTGTCGAACAAGTAACATTGGATTTTTTCCAAACCTGCTCTTTCCCAGTCGCATTATCTATCTCTCTCTATCGTTTGCTATACTTTAGAGAGAGATGGAAAAGTCAACTCGTTTCCTAATCTTTGCCGCGGGCAGTTTGGTTAGGATCCGTCATGGTCCGACGCGTAAGGGGGTGATCAGACATTGATAAATATGATAAACACCCCATAGACTGTGCGTTGTTTTCTTAATAAACTTGATTTTGTTGGACTTATTATTAAAAGTCAAAGTTTACTTTATGGTTGTGACAATGGATTTTTTATGGCAAAACGTTGGTGAGATCCTGTTTCAGTTAGATTGGAGATATTGCAAATGGATGGTAATTGATATTATTGTTAGCAGGCACACATCATTATATCTTCATTTCAAAAATGTACCTATATGTAGATATCCATCTTTACATTTCTGAAAGCTGCTTACACTTGCAATTCGGCAGCATTGTTTTCGGTTCCCACGTAACAGAGTATAATCTGCTACTGGGAATTTGCTAACAGAACAATTTAGTTACGCTTTACACGGTTTGAGAATCAAACTCGTTACCTAACCTCGAAGTGTAAGCGGTTTGCGCTCACACTTCGAGGTTAGGTAACGAGTTTTGAAAGTGATTGCAGAAATTATACCATGGATCCAATGATGCAATTAAACAGATAATTAACAATATTTATTAATGTTAACAGTTCAATAAAATACCTTCTTGAACTATTATTAGAAGTAAATTAGCGATACTAAGTCTAAATTTATAATACTTTGTATATCTATTTATACTCCTAACTTCCTAATATATCCTAACTAATATCAAATGTGAGAATTTTTTTACGCTTTCACGCCTTAATTACTTGACCGGTAATCATAAAATTTTGCATACTCAATTTCAGTGGTACAGAAAAGGAATAAGGTACTTACCTACCTACCTACTACTACCTAAAAACACAGTTACTAAACTAACTTATCCTACATATAAACGAGCAAAGTTGCGGGACAAATGTAATTAATATTATAAATGCGAATGTGAGTTTGTTTGTTTGATACGCTTTCACGCTTTAACTATGTACTTCACCAGGCACAAAAACGGACAAACGGTATCTTCCACCCAGAAAAAGTATCTGCTGTTCCCGAGGGATATAAATTTATTGACAAAATGTAATTAGTTATAAAGTCATTAATGAAGACAAAATGTAACATTATACGTATCATGTTAAGTAGGTAGTGAGTTGTATGTAACATTTATTTATGCGAGCAGTGGGCGGCAACGGATGTGTATAATAAATATATTTATGAGTCAGGGTGTGATCCTCCCCATGGATGGATTTCCATATTGTTATATAGCGAATAGACTTTTAATGTCTCCAGTAATATAAATAATATATAAAATGACTGACTAGCATTATCATCGCAAAAAATCTAATAAATCAAAAAGATTTTCGATAGTTCTTAAAATTGACGATTGATACACTATCAAAACCTATTGATTGACTATTAGTCGTCAACTAATGGTCGAATATTTTAATCTTGATATTTTGACGACACATAGATAAGCTTTTCCTTTTTATTTTGACCATCGTCCTAATTAGGTACGCATTGCTAGTTATCGATCAACAATACAAATATTTAGTTTACTTATAATATTACTCGAATTAATTTTAATCAATTAAACAATATTAATTTGAATTATATTATTATTATTATTTGTACTTTCGTCTCATTTTATTCTATTGTCGAACTATTGTTATTAAACGAAAGAGACTAGATCTCACAACACAGGGAATCCTAGTATGGGTCTAGGGCCTCAATCCATGTATCTATTGCTTGTTTTTTATGAGACAATAAACTATTATTATTATTAACAATCAATTCGAATGATAATAAAATAAATTTAATCCATGATCCACATCACTTAATTTGACAGCGGACATTCGGACGACACACGTTCAAGTGCTTACCCGGCCACCACCAATGAGCCAGCATTTTACTTTTGTAGCATTTCAAATTGAAAATCAATCGTAGCTAATATTATAAATGCGAATGTGAATTTGTTTGTTTGTTAAGCTTTTACGCGTTAACTACTTGATAGATTATTACTTATGACATTTCGTATCCACGTTGCTAGGGGAAGAGAAAAGGACATACTAGGGTACCAATTTTCCAGGAAAAAATATTGTAACTCATCTAACCTAACTTACATTTACGCGAGCGAAGCCACGGGCAAAATATAGTTACTTATATTCTCGTTAACCCTTCCATTTAAATACCAGTGCTAGCAGTAGTAACATATGCAATAGGAGAATTATACCAAAGAGGCTTTAAACACGTTCAAAACAGATCCCATTCCACTTCAAAACTTCCACTCGAACGTTTCAAACTAACAGATAATTTCCGAAAACATGCACAATACGTGAATACCCAATAAACTAAATACAAAAGCCCTTTGTGGTGTAATACGACGATCATATTCTACGTAGCGAATGATGAATGAAGTCCATAGGAAAGGTAAAGCCAGACACACTGGAACCGACCATTCAATGGTAACAGATGACCAAAAAAACGTTCACGTTATATTCTATAACGATTTTGTCGTGTGTGCATTAATATACAAATACAATGACACCTCATTGTTGGAGGATTTTGGTTGTGCTGGTTCCGTATGTAATAATATTAAATATTAACTAAGTTTTAGATGATTCGATTTTGACATATGTTTAATGTTTAAAGTGAAGATGAATGTGAATCAACGACATAGTTACTTGAAATATAACTGCGTATAATTATTTATCAAAGGCAATTGCGGCAGTAACGCGATAAGTTGATTGGTGATTTGATATACCAAAATATATACTTTCAGGCCATACTGGAGGGAAATATTGAAGGAAGAAGTTGAAGTAGAAGTTATATGCAACTAGTCATGCAAACAGTTCAAGTTATATCGCATTCAGAGGTCAAATTAAGAAGCGAAGTGTGAAGAAGAATGGTGATTGTCCAATCGATAAGAACAGTGCTATTAATCAAATTATGGTTTGAGATGATAAGTTAAACTGAAGGCAAGACTGTCGAGGAATTATAGCAAATGGTGAAGAGGTGCGTACCTAATCTAAATGATAGAAACTGGGTCCAGGAAGATGACAGGTAATTTAAATGAGAGACGATGCTTTGTGAATATTCTGAATGTAAAATGATATGCGGAAAGGGCGTGGTCCAGCTTTGAATATTTATATCCAATGAAAAAAAGTTGAATATATTCATACGTCACAAATTAACATGATATCATGTTACGTTTTCGCCAATGTTACACATTTAAATCAAACTTCTTAATACGGTTTATATCGCGGATTACGCTTTAAATTATTATTAAAGCTAATATATGAATTCTAAAATTAACTGCAATTTAATAAATAGTATAATTTCAAGGTTACAAATTATCAATTTAAATGTCAAATGATATCAATGAAATTATGTTAATTACAATAGTTTTTAAAAAAAAAGTAATTTTAAGTAAAACTTTAATAATACACAATATTAAACGTTTATTAATTTCAGAATATAATGACATTGTCCAAGATTTTTAAATAAGCACAACTTTGAATCTCCAACTTTAAAACTACTATTACGTTACACGGAACCCTGAATCTGGTAAAGAATGTGTAGCCACATCCTTTTCTCACAATGGCCGCCGCCGCGCCTGGGCGGGGCAGAATAAAAAACTGTCAATGAACGGCTAACAATCGACTTCTAAAGAATTTCGGACACCATACACTCACCGTGAAATTTGCGCTTTCGGTAACTCATTATATACAAGACAACGTAGCTACAACGCCGTGCAACAGAAGCCTTACAGCCTTCATTTAAAAGGCTTCTAGGGATAATCCTTTTTCTCGGGAAATGGATAAACTTTGGTTTAAATGGCTACCGCCACTGGTATTCTGCAAAGTGTGCTCGAGTACAGTACTCGGGAGAATGCGAGTTCCATACACGCACTATACATAAAATTGTGTGATTTTCACGCAAAGAATACCCATTCTTTGTGTCTGTTGTTTAAAAGCTCTTTAAGTCCCATACAGTTATATAAATACATGTGTTTTATGATTGACAATTCTCGCAGTGGGCATTTAAAGAGAGAATTTGCCTAAAGTTGAAATTATAATGTTATTTTATAGTAACAGTAAATTGGATTGAAAAGAAAACTTTTCGTGAAAACTGTCAAAATTGGTTACAAGATGAAGGAGCAATTACATTTTTTAATATGAATATGAGAATAAGGCAGATATTGGAGGTATCTGAGACCTAAAGAAAAAGAACTGATTTATATTTTAAGTTTTTAAAGATACTACAAATTTATTATCTATTCTCATATCATAATCAGGAAAGATTGGTAATTTCGTTTGTTATGAATAAACTCAAACTACTGCACTGATTTTAAAAATACTTTCACCATTAAATAGCTTTTTTATCCAGAAGTTGTGTTACTTCTGGATAAAGAATATATAACATTATGCTACGAGCGTACCAGTAACAGTATTCTACTCCTTCTTCTTTCACCTATCACAGGCTACTAGGATCTGAATTAACTTGTATATATTTCACTAAATAGCTCCGAGATTGCAAATTTAAGTTGCCAAGAAATTAGCATTCCTACTGAATTTTGGACTAATTGCTGCTGTTACCTCTTATGTTCAGATTGAATATATAGGTACTATAGAGACGACTTGTACCCTACAGACTACAGTATATATTAAATCAATGCTTCTTATATGGATATTATTCTATCACTGATCGAATGATTCCTTACTAGGCCGCGGTACAGTTATCAAACATTCTAACTGCAGTATCGAGTATAAAGCAAGGTCAGAAATATCCGAGCGGCTTAATATTTTCACGCTAACAGCCTATTGTAGATTCTACTGTTTGTCCATTGTAAAATATTCCTTTGTTAAAGAGATGAGTTTGGAAATTGAAATTTAATGGAAATATCAAATGAAACCGGGTATCTTTGAATGTAGAGTCAATAATGGCGTCTGGTATTCGATCGTATTGTGAGTTAAATTAAACTTTGTACTCAACTGTATGAATGCGTTTGATATTATTTCACTCGTAGAAATGGGAACAGAACCTAATAAATACTTACTTTCATTAAAGTGTCTATATGTATATACTCGTATATCGAGAACAGGTTTGTTTATTATGTGCATGCTCAGCTCTCTAATTGCTGAGCTAATTTAAATGTGGTTTTTAGTAAAGTGTTTGACAAATTTATCAATGTATCATGTGTATCAGGTGAATATAAATGTTCGGCACTTTGCAGGCAGAGCAAGTTAGGTTTAAAATGCTTAAGTATCGTTTCTAGTTTACCTTACAAATAAAAGAAGTAATAATAAATGTGGTAAATTAAAGAAATAAAGAGAAATACATCCATTTACTACATACTAAATTTAAAAACAAAGAAAATAATACTATCAAGTTACCTATATAAATAACAATATCCGGCTAAAGTAAATATAATAAGCAATCAGATTAAAATCACATTATCTTCATTTTATACACTATACATATAAATAATATACAACATGTAAAATAAATGAACGAATCATAAAATCTTATCGGTCCCACTCATTGGTCTGAAATAACGTTAGTATCGTAATGCTATATCTTCTTTCAGACTCTATGAACATGCAAAGGTAATAAGAAAGAAAGTGACCAATGAGAATATCTAGCAGACGGTTCAGTCAGTGATTGAAAGAGAAGACGAACATCGTATCTTATCAAGAAGTCTATTTAAAACGGGCGTACTGAAAAGGATAGCAATTGTTCCACTAACAAGAGCAATACTTGCAAATTAAAGAAGAATGTTCATTATTAAAGCTTTTGTTAATGTGCCACTTGCGCTTTCTGGCAGTTATCATCTTCAGCAGCAGCAATAGTGGCCCTCTCATATATGTCTATCAGCGGGTTGAGACGGGGACACTATATCATAAACTACTGACTCCTGCCCCCTCTTTTCGCCATCGTCCTACGCGACAGAATTTCCATCCCCATCATTTAGATAGTTGGCAGTCCACAACTGTGCGTTTTTCCAGAAATTTTCTGCCTCGCACGACTAAACTGTGGAATGAACTGTCGCCTGTGGTATTTCCGGACCAATACGACTTACAAAACTTCAAGAAAAGAGCGTACTCCTTTTTAAAGGGCCGGCAACGCATTTGTAACTCCTCTGGTGTTGCGGGTGTCCATGGGCGACGGTAATCGCTTACCATCAGGCGATCCGTCTGCTTGTTTGCCTCCTATCTCATAAAAAAAGAAAAAAAAGACTTGGATTAAGTTTGGTACCGGTATAGGTGGTTGTGCAGTTCAATTATAATTATTATTCAATGTCAGCCGTCGCCATATATTTATTGAGTATACCGCACGAGTGTGCATTTTCGCCACGTTGCAGTCGAAAGTAGCCAGCTTCACCCCATTCGCTCCCCAGCGAGTTCTTACAAGTCCAGTAAGGTATGCCCTTTTCTGAAACATGGAGCATTAATATATTAGTGGACTGCCTTGGTGGCGCAGCTTTAGTGAATCCGACTGTTTAACTTGCGGTGACGGTTGTTTCCTTGGGAAGATGTTATTGGGGTTTTCCAGCCAAGTATTTTTTAGTAGCTTATTATGGATTCTGGAACGGTGCCCGGTAAATCGCAATTGCTTGCCCCCTATTACATGGGACTTCAACTAAAGCTACCGAAATGTTGTTGTAATCAGTCTTTCCCTTTCATTTCAAATAAGCGGAGCAGTAACAAATGTCATGCGAAGCAGAAGAAATCTGGGCTCGAATATCCGAAGAGTTTACAAAACAATTTAGGTTTGCTGTTTTTCCAATAGATCAAAGGATATTGCAGTGGTCCGACCGCCGGCGGGAAAACGACTAACTATCGGCGATTTTCTCTCTCAAGAAACGCACAATTAATATACATTCCGTGTAAACGAAAGAGATGCATATATTAAAAGTTGCTCTCTGACTGTTCACACTGCCGCCGGCGACGACTCGCTTTACTAGTTTTGTCGCTGAGCGACAAGAGCTTTCAAAAATAAACTCGCTCAGCGATACTCGTTCAGCGATGCTCGCTCGTCGCGCGCGCAGGTTTGCACAGGACTGAGCGACCGCGAGCGAGTGGTGCGAGTAATCGCTCGTCGCGCTTGCACACTCGCTTATAGCCAGGCGACAAAACTATCGAAACTACACACTCGCTTCCCGCTGATCGTCAACTCGTTTATACTTTCTAGTTCTACTCGTTTCTCGTTCATCGTCGGCGGTCGGACCACTGCCTATATATATGTGATATTATCATACTGATAAGAATATGAAGCAACTATTCGTCTTATAAATTGTACAGAACAGTTAATAAAAAAATTAAATTCTATCCAACTTCATACTAAAAATAAAGATATACTTAGGTTACGTCGTACCTATTCCGTATCCCACTAGCAGAACTGCATGGTTTATGGGACCATAGCCGCATTGAGAATCCATTATAATGCCCTTCTCATAAAATATCATGCACTCTACTCCAATGACACCTGTACAGTAAATAATTTAGTTAAACTGCGCCATATCTTAGCCCAACTTGTGCATCGACAATTCTGTACAACGCAATGTGGCTCCGACACACACTTGACCAGTTTTCAATATTTGTTGTTTTATGTAAGAGTTTACGTTATAATCACCCCAAATTTAAAGCTTGTATGTATTACTGCTTTTACATACATACACACATACATAGATTTACGCCTGTTTCCCAGAGGGGTAGGCAGAGACTACTTACTGCTTTTATAATAATAATATAAGCCCTGTATTAAACTGTCCCACTGCTGGGTACGGGCCTCTTATCAGTGTGAGAAGGGTTAGGCCCTAATTACCACGCTGGACAAGTGTGCGTTGACAGACTTCACATATCTTCAAGAATATTATGAAGAACTCTCAGACATGCAGGTTTCCTCACGATGTTTCCCTTCACCGTTAAAGCGACCGATAATAAGCTATTTAATACGCACATAGCTTCGAAAAGTCAGAGATCAATCTATAATTAGCCATTACGCGGACAAATTAAAAAAGTAGTGCTTTCTACCACAAAACACAGTAATTTTGGGATTTCTGGTATGAAATTCTCAGAAGAAGCACAGAATTTTACAATATGCCTGTAATCGATTCATCATTATCACCTGAGTCCTAGAAAACATATCTGGAAAAAAGTGGGTGCCATTCACCTCTGTTTACCTTTCGAGGAGAAACAGGCGACAGTTAACGTTTGTAAATATACATTAAACGGTATCTTACCAACAGCAATGGGCCCGCGGTTATAAAGTAGTTGCTTCAGTTTCTCCTGTGACGTAAGGTCGTATGAAGTGCAGCTAGCGAGCTTCACGACAGTTTTGTTTCTCTTTGAACGACATTTTCGTGCCATATCCTCGTACGGATAATCTTTATTCTTCATAGAACCCCCTAGTTCAAGAAGTGACCTGTGGTAGACTTGACTGGTAAGTATAAATTATTTTTGACTTTATACATATGTAGGCTACATCCATACAATGTACAACTTATGTTCAAATAAATCCTAACTAATATATTAAATGCGAATGTGGGTTTATTTGTTTGTACGTGTAGAAGAAACATGTAATTATACCATTCTCTCAACCATCTCTAGATGGACAAATGACAAAAGTCACTGGATTTATGCAATTAAAAAAAAATTTTATCAATGTCATCAGACGATGCCGACATTGCCCTGCGTTCAACAGTGAACTTGATCATGTAGTTTTTGTAAGACTGAGTCGTGATATGAATTTGCCCTAAAGCAGGAATTGTGTTTAAAGTTATCCATAATAGGCACGGGCAGATAATTTTGGATATGATGGAAATGTTCACATTTAAAACTTCATAATCCAAACTGAATGGTAACGGTTCTTCGCGCCTGGGTAGCTGTGCCTATCGTATAAGGCACAAGTGCACCCATGCGTGGAGTACTGTTCTCATCTTTGGGATGGCTCCGCGCAGTACTTGTTGGACGCTCTCGACAGGTTACAGTGGCGGGCTGTCCGTAACATCGGAGATTTAGAGGTCACGAGTTCACTGGAACCTTTGCAACTCCGTAGGGACCATGCCTCATTGGCATGTTTCTACAGAATATACCACGGGGAGTGCTCTGAAGAGTTATTCCACCTTATCCCGCCCCCCTTTCCTATCCAGAACAACGCGTGCTGGGCTCAGATGCCATCCTTACACGGTAGAGTCAACTAGAGTGCGTACCAACAAGTTTGGGTCCTCATACCTCTGCCGAACGATCAAGGCATGGAATTCTCTGCCAAGGCACGTGTTTCCACGTGTTTCCTTCTTCCTTCTATCCTGAGTCCTTTAAGCGGGGCGTGAAAAAGCACCTTCTCAGGCCGTCAAAGTAGAGACCTCAACATCGCCTCGGCTGCTATGAGGACGGTTTGGAGGCTACTGCTCTTAGACCACACGAATGCTTACGACCAGGCGGAGTGTGGTCATTTTGACGAGCAAAACAAAATAAAAGAATGTATACCTAAAAGCAGCTGACATTAATCCACCACGACATCTTTGTGATCGCGTGTCACAGTCAACGATCTGTTGTGGAGATAAATACACAAGCTTCTTATTTTTGATCGCGTTTTGGCCTTCAAGTTGACCTGTTAAAGAAAATTATTACTCTAGTACTAGAAAACAAACAGAGTCTTCAGAGAAAGAGAGAAAAATATTTGTTAGTTTTATACTACGCTCGCTTTTCTGGTGATACGATTAATGTGTTCAGTAGCCACAACAAAGGCATCAGTTAACTTGTAGCAGATGTTTGTAGATATACAGAAAACTCTTGTTCTTTAATGTAAGATAGGCAAGAATAGATGCTTTTGGAACGAAGCAGACCCTGGTAAAAAGGAGGAAAGACATTGCCATAAGAGAAATCTATTTCTTTTATTATACGGGTACTCTCCGGGTTCTAATTTTCTGTATACAACACTGGTTTTTAGGAAATCGAATACTGTAGAATCCCCTTTACGCATCTTTATGGAAAACAATATCTTTACGAATCTCTTATAAGCATTAAGTAGTTATGAATATAAAATCTTTGTCAAAATGATAAAAGTAAGAGTCCCTAACCACATGCACTAAAGGCGTAGCAGCTTTTACAATCTCCTTGGTCTTTGACTGCTGTAACAGCGTTCTTTTGTCGCCAATCAAATGACTCAGGAGCATCTTCTTCAGTGATATCGTTATCATATAAAATTTGACATACAGAATTACGATCTGTAATGTTGCCCTCAAGACATTTAATCTTGTTGCTAAACTCATCAAAAGTTAAATCCATATATTTGTTTATCCCTGAAACAGATAGTTTTTGTATCAGGTTAGGATACGCAGTGCTAATTTCTTTTTTGTGGTTAATTGTTATTTTTTTATTGCAGTAATTTTGTAGAGTCAGTCATATCTTACTCATGAAAAGAACAGCTTGGTCGTGTAATGATAAGAATGATAGGAAGAATGAATAACGAAGATATAATAGAAAGAAAATAACGGAATTCTAAATCGACAATGGTAAAAAATAATATAAGGAGAAATATAGAAATACCAGATAAAAATATAAGTATACAAACAATGATAATTTTTTTACCATAAACAGCATGCTCACTCTTCTGGTTCAAGCGATTGATCATCTTCAAATTATTTTGAAATATAACATAATAAGCTTCTTTTTCTTGTTCATCGGCGTACTGTTTGTTGAATTTTGTCATGTAGTCCTGGAAGTATAGGTTGGTATTTGCCAAGAGGTAGTCCGACACAGACTCAGCAAACGCGTTTACGCACCAATATGTACACATCATCCATACTAAGTTCATAGTTCTTCAGTTACGCACAGTCTTCTGCAAAAGTGTAGCAATGAGTAAAATGCATATTCTATAGGAATTCATCAGATAAACTGTACAGCGGAAAAGAAAATAATTATTGATTTAGGATCTGTTAGAGGATAAAATTAATCAGCGTTTACAAATTCAATAGCTATGGAAAGAATTTGCACCACAGTGACAAAATAATCTGATTCTAGAAACCCTGAATCTCTGACCAATGATCACAACGATACAGAATATGCGAAGTTAATACTATAAAGCAAAAGGTTTAACTAAGTAACAATAATATTATATAACTTGTATAGGTCTTACTGATACACTAGCTGATGGTGATGAATATAACTGAACCTCCCTCTAATGTTTAGCACCAAGAGAAGTATACCGACAAATAACAAACTAGATTCACAGGTTGTTAGTCATAAAAAGGATTCTTAGCTGAAAGTGTTTATGAGACCTGAACGCGATAGGTAATATCTTGGATAGTAATGGTATTTACCAAAACTAAAGTGTCTTAGGTTTAGGAGTCGCTACAATGCCTAATAAATATATCTTTAGTCATTGTTAGACAATGATTATTAAAATAAAAGTACTTGTAAACATTGAATATTCAAATTGATTCAACTCACAGTATACACTAAAAATGATGGATAGATCTATTATAATACAGTATATAATAGAGTAATTTATTGACAATATATAATAAGTTCGTAACAAAGAGGTTAATGTTTTTTAATATTGCGTAATTCGACATGGAAATTGAGATATATAATGCAGTAACCATTGGGTTATGAGTGCAATATACTTAAATAGTGAGATTTCGGAAATAATCATCAATCAAGAGTTTAGAATCAATATGGCGAAAAAATTAAAACTTTTTACATTTAATAATTTCACTTATATCATATTATGTTGCTAGAATATTTGAAATAAACACATTTATAGTTATTTAATATATTTTTATATACATATAACCAACACCATTATTAGCTATCACATTGGATTATTATTAAAAGGTAAAACAAAGAAATAAAGTAGGTATATTTTTCAATAGATGAATGAAAAACATTTTTGTTATTGAATAACAGCTGACGACATGGCACTGTTGATCATCTCGCAAGCGCCCCGTTGATCTTCGCTGCGCTGAAGTCGGAAGTAACCTTGTTCACCCCAAGTTGCACCCCAGGAGTTCTTAACAACCCAGTAAGCAATATTAGCTTCTGAAACACACAATGGCAAAATAACCATTTATTGAAGGTCATTCAATAAATGGTCATTTATCATATATTTTTATTACGCTCCAAATGCAGAGCTTATCATATCATACCTATGTTAGATATACTCTTTATTGTAAAGTTATTAGAATTTTGTTGAAGGTGGGTGTCTTTTGCATCGAATGTTTCTATGTTCAGCTTTTCGTGTTAAAGTTTAACCAAATACAAGAGCAGAGTTTTGAAAAAATTTACGAGTTTGGATGGATATATTTGGCTATGATTGAGTTAAGTTACTTTACTCTACTTTATAAAATTAACATATAATTGCTGTAACGTATTATAAAGATACATCCTTATAATACGTTACAGCAATTACATGGAAGACATGTATATCTTTTATTATTACCTGTTCCATATCCCACAAGCAGAACTGCATGATTGATGGCACCTTGACACATTGCATCTCTTACAATTCCGCCGTGGTAACCTTGTAGCGCCTCACTTTGGATACCTGCATAAAATGAACACATGATTCGGATTTAACACTAAAATGAATCTTACAGTTGATATTTTGTTTACTATTGGATTTAGTTAAATTTTTTTTTTTTTGATTTTATTGCTCTCCCGAAATCACTGAAAGAGCTTGCAGAACAAGCAACCGAAAGCCAATGATCCAGCCTCCTCAATTTCTCATGACCTCTATCAATTTGCGCACATAAAATCTAATCTTCCACCTACCGCACCTACTGTATCTAACCCTACTTTTTCGGTCCACCAAGCCAGAAGACGTCTCTCTAAACTTCCACCAATTTACTATTAAGAATCGTATGTTTCAGCAGTCAAGGTGCCTATGTCGAATAAGCTCGACCCTAACCATATTAGCTTATTTCAACCACGAATTATGTACATAACTTTAGTGCCATCGCAAGGCATGTAAAATATGTATCAAAAATATAAATTGTGTGCTTTACCAATAGACAACGGTCCAACTAGATACAGAAGTTGTTTTACTTTTTCTTGAGAAGTAAGGCTATATGAATAACAGTTGGTAAGTTGGACCACGGCTTTATTTCGATCAGATCTGCATTGTCCTTGCCTGTCTTCGTACGGATAATCTGCTTCGGTCATGGATCCTCCCAATCTTATAAGTTCTCTATGAAAGATAGATATAATATACATTTAAATAATATTATAATATAAATAGATGTATGTAAAGACTTTCTTTTTTTAATTGGATGAATTTTGGCTGATATGGCAAAAATGGCAAATGGAATTCGTAGTTATGTAAATGCTGTTGATTATAATGTGTCGTGCGTATATTTTAGGCAAAAAGTTATTTGATGTCTGAAAGGTAATCTCAATAGACGTGAGAAAGGACAAGTATCATCCACATCGAGTATTAGAAGTAAAGATCCCAGTTGTCTTAAATTCCTCAGCTGATATGAGGATTTATTAGCCTGATGATATCCTAACGACTAGTGATGCTGTTCACTAAAGTCAGAGGTACGCAGGTGCACGTACCAGGTTATCTACTAACTAACCATGCGAGAAGTCTTCATCTTTTCATATAGTTAGACAGTAGATAACATGCGTGATGCTCTGCAAAAAATACTTTTCATATCTCTGGATCGTTGGTCCCAATGTGGTAGTTGTTGGTCACTCAGGCTTGGTATATACATATATAGGTAAGTCTATTAATTGACTCTTAATTCCTATTACTAATACTGTACAGAGTAAGAAAAATGCCAGGCAGACGACAATAGGTTCGCTCCCTAAAATATGCTTCCTAAAATATAACTGTTGCAATTAAGGTGAGATATTTCTGCCTATGCTTTCGGCGATATACAAAAAATAATCTTATAATTACATAAATAATATCAAGGAAAACAATTCAGCTATCACGATGATATTCCTCATTCTTTTCTAATATGAAACTTGTTTTGAAAAGTAAGAAGATCATTAAATTTATTGTAGATGGCATATTTACGAGAAAGAGGCTGCTGGATATCCTCCTTTACATCCCTCTGATAACTGATCACAATCAAGAACTTGTTGTTCAGATAAATCCAGAAGTTGTCCGGTTTTAATGGCATATTGGCTTTCGATGTGACCTGTAAAATATTTTACTTATTTTATTATTGTTGTGTATTTATCCTTATAACGACACTTTGACTACAATAACAGCGTAGTATTTTAAGTGATCGCCTCGCAGCTGTCTCTATTCCAAGAGCTATGTGTTCGATTCCCATACGGGACAAAAAAAGTGATTTCCACAAATAGTTGTTTTGAGTATGGGTGTGCTTTTTGTCTGCTGTTTAAATGTTTGTAAAATCTCCCGTGATACAGAAATTAATCTTAGTGTAGGAGTTATATTTTAAACAAAATTAAAAATAAGGTTTATTTTATTGATTGGTCTATAGTAGTATTTTTGTTGAACTGATTCTGAAGCTACCCTACCATTGATTAACAAAGCTTATGTTTTAATAACATACCGTGAAAGCGACGTTGCGAAAGCTAGTAAAAAATATTTTAAAATTGTTAGTCTTCCTACATACATAAGAAAATCCCTACATACATAAGTACTTTCTATATTTTTAGACCTCAAAAAAGCGTTTGACACAGTCTCTATTCCCATCCTCCTCTCGAAGGTAGAAGCATTTGGTATTCGTAATTGCTCACTTAAAATATTTAAGGACTACCTTAGTGATCGAACGCAATGCGTCAAAGTACAAAAATACACAAGTGAAGAACTTCCCATAACTTCCGGTGTCCCACAAGGCAGCGTGATCGGTCCGTCATTGTTTCTTATTTACGTGAACCAACTGTGCAGTATAGCTCTAAATGACGGTAAAATTACAGCTTTTGCGGATGACACTGTTCTCACTTTCTCAGGAGAAACTTGGCAAACTACCTTTGAAGCTGCTCAAAAAGGTCTTAACATAGTAACAAACTGGCTATCGCAACATCTACTCACTCTAAATACCGAGAAGACAAAAATACTGACATACACTTTACGCCAATCAACACAGCCACAAGACACATTCACACTAACTGCTCACACATGCGCTGTATCCGCCACTTTAAACTGCTCATGCCTGTGCCCCAAGCTTAACCGCGCACCCAACACCAAATACCTGGGCATAATTCTCGATGAAAATTTAAACTTTCTAACTCACATAGAGACACTAACCACGCGTGTAAGGAAAATGATATTTATCTTTAAAACGCTTCGTCATATAGCTGATACACGCACAATTAGAAGAGTTTACCAAGCACTCTGCCAATCTATTCTGTCCTATTGCGTAACGGTGTGGGGCGGAGCACCAAAAACGTCATTGCTGACACTGGAAAGGGCGCAGAGAGCTGTACTGAAAGTGAGTACTTTCCGTCCTATACTTTATCCCACAGATATCCTCTATAAGTCATGTAAAGTACTAACTGTTAGACAACTATTCATTCTACATGTTATCCTTCTTCAACATAAAAGCACCCCCTTTGAGTCAATCACAAAGAGACGTAAGGACAAAGTTTGCCAACCATTTCAATGTACTTATTCTTTCACACAAAGATTTCATTGTTTCTTAGGACCTCATCTTTATAACATCCTTAATAAGTACTTGAACATATACTCACTTTCGGTACACTCATGCAAAGAAACTGTCACAAATTGGCTATTGTCAAATAATTATCAGGAAACAGAACGTCTACTACAGTTGACTTCTTGACAACCCTAGGTTACCCACAACACAAACACACACACACACATACACACACACACACACACACACACACACACACACACACACACACACACACACACACACACACACACACACACACTCACACCACTCACTTAAATACATTAATTTATACTTACCTTATAAAACGGAGAGAGCTATATTATATTCAATCTTAACATTAATATTTTTGTTCTCATCTTAAATAATAATGTTTTATTTGCCACTGATAGAGTTTTAATAGTAATTATCTTTTCTTCTTTTTGCATTTGAAACAGTGGTTTTTAATATTATAATAAATGTATGAGACGCACAATCCACACATTTGTTAGAAATTAAATAGAGGGCCCAGTATCTTTAACACAAGTTATTCTCAATAACTTAGCTAAGATGCTGGTCACCACAGATTATTCGACCTAGTATTATGTACCTAATAGTCCTAATTCTGTGAACCGTACGTGCGTGTATTTCATGTACTATGTGATGTAATGTGGTGAGAATAAATGAATTTATTATTATTATTATTCTGAAAGAGTTTGGCAGCGGTTTATTTAATCCTCATTTTGTCAACCATTTGGTCTCAATAGTAGAGCCTTGCGTATTTCTGTACGAAAACTCTTATAGTAGCACGAAGTCTGTGTAATATTCTACGTAAATATTTCTAGGACCCTTATCATGTAGGATCTTAAATAGAGCTGGCGAAACATATTTGTTCAATTTTTCCACCTCACTCACTTTGTATGTAAATACTCGAAGAGTGCTAAGACATGCTAAGTCTGAAAATGCCATTTTACAGACATACATTTTACATATTTAGTTCATTTTTATCGAAGCTGCTATAATGCTGCATAAGAAAGATACAATTATGGATAAAAAATAATGTTTACTAACCAATAGCACTAAATGTGAAGCAACTTCCACATGTATACTGATTTTTGACCTCAGTAACAACATTCTTTGAGCGCCAATCGAACGATTCAGGAGCACCCGAATTAGGAATAGATTCATCAGTAATCAACTTGCATGAGTCGCGACCGCGAGCGATGGGTACATGAAGGCCTGTATGCCTTTCAGCAAACTCTTCAGAAGTCAAATCCGAGAATTGAGTTATGCCTAAAAAGCAAAAAATTTTATTAGAACGAGTAAAATTTTGAGATAAAGCTGATAAATGCAGTCTGCTAATAATCGCACTAAAACAATCGCACGAGAGAGCGGGGTAAGACAGGTGAATAATGTACCGGCTAACTTCTTAATGAGTCAGTACCTGTCAACTGTGTTAACAGTCGTTAGCAGACTGTAAGATAATAATTATTAATAAATAATGGTAAATCCTCAGTTTAGGTAATGCTGATGAAGTTCTGAATACCGTAATCTCGACCGTCGTCTAACTATACATTTTCTAAAAGCAACGTTGATTTAGTCTAAATGTATGACAATTTAAACCTACGTTCTTCGCTACAAAAGCTAAGATAATTCGCAATACGAGTACAGCTAGTAAAAAGCATAATATTAAATTACACAAAGATTCGTTGCTAAAACAGTTGTAATGATTTTTGGAAGTAACTGCACCGTTTCGTCTTGTTTAAACAAAATCTATGAACAAGTGTCGTTAGATCAAAACCGCTTTTATGAGTTGGAAAAAAGAAAAAACTCTAAAGAATGCTGGTAATTCTCTTTATGATGGTTAATGATGTGAAAGAAGATGAGAAAACTAGCTAGACCATCTTAATACCTCTTCATGTAAGTAATCACTCCATTTATTTGTATTGCACGGCTATTCAATACTAGTAAAAAATTCTAATTACCAAAGACTGCATGGTCGCTCTCCTTGTTCGAGCGGTTAATCTTCTCTAAATTGGTTTTGAATATTTCAAAGCGGGCTCTTTTCTCCTCTTCATTTGCGTACTGCTTTTCAAATTTGGTTATAAAGTCCTCAAAATGTTGGGCTGCATCTTCAGGTGCATAGTGTGGAGCTAAGACGGCCAATACCGTGCCGGCATAACAACAGGCAGAAATAAATAATAACAAGTACATAGTCGATTAGTAAAATTAAATCTAACGGCAATACGTGGTTCCATTTGTATTTATACTTACGGTACGTATCTCAAAAATTGCAAGTATTCCTTGATAAAAATATAACCAACTAATGTTATATTATTTTAAAATGTAGAGAATTATTACTTTTTTATGTCTTAAAAATGTGTACGAACAATAATAATTAACATTTTTGTATAAAAGTAGCCGACATTTTCTAATAATGAATAATAATTTGGAAATTATTAATTTCTCCTATTGTATTTACTATGCCAAAGTTCTATTAAATAAATCTTTTTCTTATCCTTTTTCGACCGCATGGGTATAGGCCTCCTTCAGTTTATGCCACTTCTCACGGTCTTGGGCGACTTCAATCCACTTCACTCCAGCTGTTCTCTTGATATCGTCATGCCAATGCATCTGCGGCCTTCCTTGTGGGCGCTTCTCACCCCATGGTCTTCACTCCACCAACGCTTTGCACCACGAGCCTTGTTTTCTGGCGACGTGGCCTGCCCACTCCCACTTCAACTTTGCAACGCGCTTGGTTACGTCTGTGACTTTGCTTTGTTGTCGAAGCCAGACGTTTCGTTTGCGGTCCCTCAGTGTTATTCCCACCAGTTTTCTTTCAATAGCCCTCTGGGTCACTTCGAGTTTATTTAAAATCTCCTTAGTGAATACCCAGGTTTCAGCTCCATAGGTTAGCAATGGCAAGATACACTGGTCATGTATGCGTGCTTTTTGTTCGGTCTTTAGCTTCATCTTGAAGGCAAATTCAAGCTTGGAGCTAAATAATGATATACCTATAAATATAGTTTCCAAAATGTTGACCTGTGGAACACCGAATCTTAATTTGCATTCTACGGTATTGCGTATATCATTTTTAGGATTTTCTCACGTATATTTTATGTATGATAAGGCAACTTGCTATCCTAAGTTACAACCATCCATATGACATTTTAGTAATTTATGTACTGGATCAGTTTTTGAAATAACAATTATATAATTAAACAGCGATAGCTCAGTGGGGAGACCAACAGACTGCAATGCAGAGGGTCTCGGGTTCGAACCCACGTCGCGCACCTCTGACTTTCGGAAGTTATGACTTTTCGAAATTATGTTGGTATTGATTGACAATTATAATCGCCTGCTGCGTGCCTCGGAGAGCACGTTAAGCCGTCGGTCCCGGCTGCCATGAACATCTATGGCAGTCTTTATTGGGAAGTCAGTGCTCTCTAATATCCTGACACTGGTCTAGCCTTAGAGTATCGTTAGCCTTCGGGTTGCGGAGGTCAGATGGCAGCCGCTCCGTGTAAAAACTGATATCCAGTCAAATCCGGTTAGACTAGAAAGCCAACCCCAAGTGACTTGGGAATAATAAAGGCTAGAGAGAAGAATTATATAATTATAGCAGTAGTATAGCTTATAGTTATATAAAAGTATCGAAACTTTATGCCTGATCAAAAATCACAAGTAGCTTTAGTGCTGTTATTTTTAAAGAACACATGGTTATAATATACACCTAAATTCATTGTTTTAATGCTTGTACATTTTTATAATATCACACCATCAAATACCACATTAAATAATTTATACTCTTGTTAAATAACTATCATATTATGTTACGATAAAATTTGAAAATAACATACCTTGTCCTCGAAATAAGTATATAATAACTTTCACTTTGGTATAATATGTTGCTAGTATTGACAATGTACGTCCTATTGTTATTTTTTACGTTTTGGTGGACAAGCGCAATTGGCGAAATTGCGCCTTATTATGAGCTTGACAAAGCCGCACAATTGTTCGAAGATTATATTAACGAATATGATAAACACTACGCAGATGAGGAAGAAAAAGAAACTCGTTTCCAGATATTCAAAGCAAACTTAGAAGACGCTAATCGATTAAATGAAGAAAGTAATCGTCGTTCGGATGGACCTCTTACTGTTTTTGGTAAATCATCAATTTAGAAATTGATATGAATAAGTTAATCAACTTGTGTAATTTGAAATATGAAATTTAATTTATTATTATGCATTTTGTTATTTGAATGACTGTTCTCAATAAATGTGCAAATTTAATTTTAATAATATTCATTAGCCATGTCTAGATATTACATAAAGTCAGTATTATTATACCAAACAAAGATTCATATTATTTATACATTTTTATTTAATAAACTTTCAGGTATAACCCATTTCATGGATTTGACTCTAGAAGAGTTTCAAAATATGTATACTGGTTTTGGCACCCATAATTTTACTTTTCATCAATCTCAGTGTAGGGTTTTAACCGACAGTGATATCGCCGATGTTGACACGCCAGAATCATTTGACTGGCGCGAACAAGGCGCGGTGACTTCAGTTAAGATGCAAGGTCAATGTCAAGGTTGTTACGCGTTTAGTACGGTTGGTGAGTAAGCATTTACCTCTCCCTAATATCGCCGTTGATTTACTAGTATCAATTGCATATTTAATTAAAACTACTAGGCACATTAGAAAGTGTCAAAGCAGATCAACTTACATTGGATTAAGAAAAATCACCTAAAATCTTCTTACGTAGATAGTTTAATAATGATAATACAATCTTTTTTCCATTATTATTGTTTGGGCAACAAGCTCTCGTGCCATTTAAAACTGTGTTACAGGTAATCTAGAAGGGCAGAATGTTATCAAACATAAGCAACTCTTGGAACTATCTGAGCAAGAAATCATTGACTGTGACAAGAGGTCACACGGCTGCCAAACGGGCTTTATGTCATGGGCTCTTACGTAACTATGTTTCAAATATTATTCAATTTATTAAGTCTAAAGTAAAGCAATGTTTACTCTAAGCAGATAATTATGTAGTCTACTTTAACTAAACTTTTTTGAGAGACTGCAAGTTCTATTTTGTCTCTTGTTAGGTTTCTCAATTTAAAAAATGCTGCTCACAAGCTGTGGAAACTGACATTGTAATCGCATAACATCTTATAAATGCGAATGTGAGTTTGTTTGTTTGTTAAGCTGTCACGTCTTAAGTACTTGACCGATCATCATGAAATTTCGTATACACGTTGTCAGGTGAACAGAAAATAACATAGGGTACACATGTCATCCAGAAATAAGTACTGTTTCAAACCTAAGCATACTTACACCATACATATGTTTTAGAATTGCGGGTGATTACGGCTTACTGTATTATCATACATCAACATAGGCTTACCTGTATTTACTTTTTTCAGGTCTCTCATGGAGCTAGGAGGTATGGTGCAAGGAGCTGATTACCCGTACACAGGTCGAGATGGTCAATGCATGTTAGACAGAAGTAAAGTGGTGGTAAAGGTTCAGGGTTGCTTCACGTACAAACTGAGATCTCAGGAGAAATTAAAGCAGCTTCTCTATAAGACTGGACCGATATCTGTTGGTAATAATATTTATTTAACAGCGGCTAAAACACGTGCCATCATATTTTAGTGGGAGCTCTTAGGTTTTGTGTAAGTGTGAATCTTTTGTCGTAAGTTTTAGAATTCGTATTGTTACTGAGAATTACTTCTCTGAAAAAGCAATGATACTTGCCTTGATCTGAGTTTTTAGCTCAGGACCTTATGATGGATAGTAATATGAATGCAATTATGTACAGAACTAAATTAATAAAGATCTTACTAATGCTCTCGTTGTCATATGCTATAATGTTTGTAACAATCAACCAATACTAATGCACGTTTTTTGTTTAGCTGTCAAGGCCAACGGTTTTCAAAAATATCGACGTGGAGTATTCGGTGATAGAAACTGTGGTTGGGGCTCGATAAACCACGCAGTTCTGCTGGTGGGATATGGCACAGGTACGTTTCGTTATTTGAGTAAGATTGTATTCAAGTCCGTGCAATTATTACTCCTTAGTAAATAGTAATGTTATGAGTAGTTGAGCCTCGCTGATTTCAGCACGAATGGGCCGGCTTAACCGGGGAAAGACTATCTTCTCACAGAATATCGACGTGAAATAGCAGGGTTCCTACTGTTGTGTTTCGTTTGGTGAGTGAGAGTACCGGAGGCCCAATCGCCCTTTTTCCCCCTTTCCGCTTCTTCTCCGTCCCACTTCCTTTCCTAAAGGGTCGGCAACGAGCAAGTGATTCCTCTGGTGTTGCAGGCGTCCATAGGCTACGGTGACCACTTACCATCAGATGGGCCGTATGCTTGTTTGCCACCTTAGTAGTATACAAAAAAGAAATTGTTATTACAAAGAACTAAAAAACTTTCAGAAGCCTTAGGAAGTGTACTAGCTCTTGACAACATGTAATTTATTTAGACTAATTTATCACTAGCTGTCCGCCACGCTTATGATGACTGTTTCACTCTCGTATCTCATAGCGCAATGTTATACAGCTTATTACTTTTGCTGTTACTTCTGGATAAAGTAGTTATCTAATAATTAAAATAATGATTAAAATCGGTTCAGTAGTTTTAGAGTTTATGGATTACAAACAAACCTTTTCTCTTTACAATTATAGTGTAGATTATATGTAGAATAGTAGTTAATGACAACTTATTTACTTCAGTTTGTATAGACTCATAGATGGGTTTGCAGAGCCCTCCACACTTCATCCTCTATTCTCATATGAAGTGCTAAGGTACTTTTTTTTACCTTAGACCAATGAGCTTACATAAATAATCTTTTGAAAGTGAATGCAGTTGGATCATAAAACATCGATTGTATAGCGAATCATTAGCATAAGGATAAAAATAAGGGTACAATAATTTAACCCAATAAGGATATACATGATGTATATCCTTATTAAGATACTCTTAACCCGGCGTTTCTCCAAAAGTACCTTAGCACTTCATATGAGAATGGAGGATGAGGTGTGCAGGGCTCTGCTCATAAACAACATGACTGATTACTATCAGGTAGAGTGTAGTCAGTTTGACTAGTTACAATAAAAAATGTCCATGATGTGATTATTAAACGGTTGCCTAGCTTCTTTTTGATGCACGTATATTCGCGATGACAATATTTTTACAACAGTGGATTTATATTTCAGATCCAAGACAAGGGCCTTACTGGATCATCAAGAACTCATACGGCAAAAGATTTGGTGAATCTGGCTACATAAGGGTACAGCGGGGTGAACGTGTGCAGTCCTGCGGCCTGATGAATGAGTACATGGCGTCAGCTGTCATCGAATAATAAATAATTACTCCTTGTGTTACATGATGTTTCCAATAAAAATATTTGATGTATTATAATAATCTATGCTGGAATCTCAAAAGTAATTTTATTTATCAATTTGTTATTTACTTGCTGTTATTTAGAAAATAACTGCTACACTATCATCATCATCATCATCATGTCAGCCAAAAGACGTCCACTGCTGGACATAGGCCTCCCCCAAGGTTTTCCATACAGACCGGTCTTGGGCCACCCGCATCCAACACTACACACACACACTACACTACAAATGCTACTATATCGCGAGGAACTTTACAACTATTAACATAATTGATACGAATAAAGCTAAAAATCAGAACAACTAAGTATTTGTGCATTACATTTTCTTTCTTCTATCTAACCTACATACTAAAACACCTCTAGATATGTTTTTTTTTTATCTATACATACTGTATAGGTATACTAAAATGGCGGGTAGATTTATACTACAAAGCTACATTTCACCAGCAATATTTTAAAGACCCGCTTAATACAAGCTGTGTTTCGGCGCGAGCAGACCGCATTCTACTGTCTTACTGATAGGAGATCTACCAAGAGTAGAATAAGTTTGAAAAAAAATTGATGCTATAGGTACAAATGTTAAGTCTAGTAAAACTGAAAGTAATCACTCTGATTTAAACATAATTATATTTGGATAAATTGGAAGGATGCGTGAATGAACTGAATAATATGTCCAAACATCTTCCCAAATTTTCACATTTATAATATTTGTAGAATGTGAAATAAAAGGAAAGTCGTATTTATAATCCTAGTTTTCAATAAATTATTGTTAAGACAAACTTGATGGTCATCGGTCTCCGGAACTGCGATGGTACTAGACGGAGATTCTTATGGAACCTACAAAAAATAAGTAACTGGACTGACCAAGGATAGGGGTCCTTAGAGCATTGGTTCTCAGTGCTGAGACGGCTCACCACCTTCTTAATGATTTCTGGAATCTATACTCACCGTAGTTTCTTCAACTTTAATCAGACCTATGGAAAAAAACAATTAAGAAGCATATTGATTGGTATGTTTATTTATTATGTGCTGTCTATCTATCTTTAATATAGTATCTTAACGTTGTAAGATATCATATTCCCTTAAAAAATAACGTCTACCTTTGTTCATAGTGTAGTATAATATTGGATTTAATAGAAAATTCAATCATTGCTGAAGAAAGTAAATTCACGCTATGAGTTAATATTCTGAAATAGTTCTAATTCTGATGCTCGAGTTCAGAGTTTGTAGAACTCAGAGTTCAGAGTTTGTTTGTCGGCCTCTATGGCGTAGTGGTTAGTGTAACCGACTGCTACGCCTGAGGTCGCGGGTTCGATTCCCGCACAAGTCAAACATTTCTGTGCATGAACATGGATGTTTGTCTTGGTCTGGGTATATCTATGTATAATATGTATGTATTTACCAAAAAAAGTATATATGTATGTTTATCCATTGTCTAGTACTCATAGTAGAAGCTATACTTAGTTTGGGCTAGATGGTGTTGTGTGTATGTGATAGAGTATTATTATTATATTATTATTATTATTAATCTCTATTGCGCTTAGGCTTACGTCCACTTACGATCATGAGGTTCCGAGTTTACCAATCTGGTAAGAAATTGTTAGTAGCAGTACCGCGTCTCGCAATCTATGTATTACGTTGCACCTAAGACATAGACCGTAAAAGTAAAACTGTGTGTGTGTGTAATACATCTTTGCCTACCCAATCAAGTAGGTACTCACAGGTGTGAGTACTATGCCAATATAAATATATGTATGCATTTTTACCTAATCGTTGTGGAATGTAGCCTTTTCAACCGTAAAATTTTAAAAGAATGTAATAAATACCAAGAAAACATATTATGGGGCTGACATGGAATGTTTTTTTTACTGTAACATGATAAAATTCCAAAAATATTAATAATTAAACGTTAGTATATAAAGCATTTTTTCAATTATATCTGTTTTAAACCCTGCGTGTTAAGTTTTACTTGACAAAATAGGCAATGTATACGTTATTATTAGTATTCGTGTGTTGGTGCGCAAGCGCATCAGCTGCGACCGCGCCATATTATCCGCTTGAAAACGCCGAGCAATACTTCGAAGAGTTCATACAAGAATACGACAAGCATTATGTTGATGAACATGAAAAGGAAATCCGCTTTCGTATATTTAAAGTAAATTTGAAGAACATTAATCGGGCGAACAAGGATAGCGAACATGCTGTTTTTGGTAAATACACATAATATATACTAGATGACCCCATGAAATTTGTAGCATCTAAATAAAATTCCCATACAAAATTACCAATTATTCCGGCAGTTTCTTTGGGTTTTCCTATGTTTTTTTTAAATCACCTAAGGATAAAATACTAAAAAACAAAATAAAAAGAAAATATTTAAATCAGTCCTACCATTTTCGAGTTATCTATTGGAATTGGTTATTAAATATATTTATAGACAGACAGAAGCTCGATGTTTTTGACGGAGTAGCCTGACATGGCTCTCTTGTTTTGTTCAATCTCCTTCATTATTCATGCATGCTTATCAATTTAGGGTGCTGATCTTGATCTTTTGCTATAATAACTCTAGTTTAGTCCATCTTCTTCTTTTCGTATAGAGGTAGTTTCCTCTACAATATTGTGGCCACGTCAACCGCAGCTAAGCTTGTCAAAGCGTTCTTGACTAGACCATAGCTGTTCTTATGTGAGAAACGTTTTTACATAGTAAATTTTTTCTACCGAGTTTTAAACTTGTGTGCTTATTTACATACATGGACCGTCAGGATTGCTATCAGCTGGGAACGTGGCCAGAAGGCTAGCGGTATTGTCACGTTGAATGGCAAAGCTCATCCTTTTGAGACTAGAAATCACCAGCCTTAAATTATGCGAAGCGTCGATTACATGTTTTGCGAGCTCTCTATACAAGATACGAGCGCTCGGATCCCATAATAATACGTAATAACTAAAAAAAAGCTTAAAATAGTTGACATTTCCAGGTATCACGCAATTCATGGATTTAACGCTGGAGGAGTTTGAACGCCAGTTCATGGGTCGTAGTTCTCCTATCGATAGATTCGGGGATGACAGCAAGTTATGTATTGCTATGACTGACATCAACGTCACTGATGTCAATGCGCCGGAGTCTTGGGACTGGCGTTCGAAAGGCGTGGTCACTCCGGTCAAGGCACAACACGACTGTGGCAGTTGCTATGCATTTTGTACGACTGGTAAGTAGCTCTACATGTCACATATTTTACATGTTTTAAGTGAATTGTCGATCTTAATCAATATTGTAAGTGCGAATTTCTGTGTGTTGGTTTGTCCTTCATTCACATAGTAAGAGAACGAAATTATTTTCTGCATAAAAATAGTTTGTGGTTCGGCGAGTGGCACATGCTACTTTTATCCCGGTAAATGGAAGCCAAGCCAAGGTATAAGCTAGTTATACATAAATAAAATAAAATCGTGAATAGATATTGTCTTAATAATACTAGTCAGTAAATAATAACAGAAATGTGCTGCAAATTTCTGTTATTATTTCAATGAGATAATAATATCATAACAGAATTCGTGAGTACAAATTCACCTAGTCTACATTGCAGTTATAAGTCTATAGATTTACTTTTGTCAGTAATACATGCAATCTCTTTTAGCTCACCTAGAGAGTCAATACGCCATCAAACATGGAGCACAACTGGACTTATCCGAACAAGAAATCGTAGACTGTGACAGGCATTCTATAGGATGTTTTGGAGGTCTCATAAGAGGAGCTTTCAGGTAACTTAAATGAAACTGGTGTTACTATTATATTGATTTTCGCCTTAGTTTTAAACTTTCCTTTGCCATTCTCTGCAGGCTTCTTCTCACTATGAAAGAGTTTAAATTAGTCCACCACGCTGACTCAATACAGATAAGTAGTTCATTGAAATTAAACTACTATATACGGATTTTATCGCGTTGTTTATTTGACACTATTACAAAATTTTGAAAAACTGTTACACTACTATAATCACTATTAAACTTTACAAATTTTTAAGCTAATTAAATTATTGAAACTATTAAAACTATTTATACTATTACTATACTAATTATACTATTTAGATTTATTTTTACACTTTCCCCGACGTTTCGGTTGCTTTTCAGCAGCCATGGTCACGGGGAGTGATTATAGTAGTGTAACAGTTTTTCAAAATTTTGTAATAGTGTCAAATAAACAACGCGATAAAATCCGTATATAGTAGTTTAATTTCAATGAATAACATTCGCGTAAACAGAAGACAATATTACAGATTAGTAGATTAATCATATATACAAATTTGAATACTCTCAGATATGTAGGTTGCTTAACGATGTTTCTCTTCGTCTTCTCAGATAGTGATAGTTCTACCTATCTACTATGCATATAACGAAATGTCACTGAAAAATGCCTAACGCAATGTGATGTAGAGTCACTACTAAATATTTAAAATCCATAAATTACTCTGAGGAAATGTATTTGGTTTTTGTGACATACATAACAGCAGTATAAAATATAGAGCTATGCCTATATTTGATACATCTATTTTTTGGAAGAGCTGATTTTCATTTGCTACGATGCTATTAGCTATCTATTTTGAATTTTTCTACAACTAATCCAACCAGACCATAAATAACACGATATTAAATTTATCACTATATGATTGACTATATGATTATATGTTAACTAGATGGAAAGACATCAAGTGTGTATGTTTAAAATAAGAAAATGATAGTTAATTTGTATGTTTGTACATACATACATAGATTCACGCCTGTTTCCCGGAGGGGTAGGCAGAGACTACGGATTTCCATTTGTTACGATCCTGATACACTTATCTGGCTTTATTCACATTCCTCATACACGCCCGTCAAGGAGCTCTTAACCTGGCCTTTGTCCAGGACGCCTCCGATCTGATTTGTATGTTTGTAATGTTTTTATATCGACTAAACCGTTAATAGCGTAAATTTTGCAAATAGTTATTAGGTTACTCTTTGCTGCTTTGTTGTTAGATTAATGATAATTATAAGTTTTATTTGTATACAGATCGCTTATTGAAATGGGAGGTCAAATGAGCGAAGCTGACTATCCATACCAAAATAGACATAGAAAATGCAAATTTGACAAAAGCAAAGTGGTGGTCAAAGTCACAGATTGTTTTTCATACGAATTGAAATCCCAGGAGAAATTGAAGCAACTCCTATATAAAACTGGCCCTGTTGTTGTTGGTAATGTTATTAATTTATTAAAGACTAGATGTTCCCGCGGTTTCACCCGCGTTTATCGTTACTGCGCCGCCCCTGTGGGTCGTAGCGTGATGTTATATAGCCTATAGCCTTCCTCGATAAATAGGCTATCCAAAACTAAAAGAATTTTTCAAATCGAACTAGTAGTTCCTGAAATTAGCGCGTTCAAATAAACAAACAAACAAACTCTTCAGCTTTATAATATTACTATAGATAGTAAAAATGCAGGCAATATGTTTCTTACAGACAGTATAAAACGAAGAACGATTTTCTTTCGTAACGTTGCACGAAAAAGAAATTATTCACACTAAAGCGCTAGCGGTCAGCCGCTATGGTAACCGCGTCAGGCGGCTGCCGCTCAAACGAACCGCCCCCGCGGTTAAACGCTAGTGCGTTTACTCTCTAAAACTGGAAAAGCGGCCAGCCGCGCTTTGCGGTTAACCGCTAGTGCGTTTGAGCGCTAAGAGCGAGCTTACAACGTAGTATCTTATCTTATCCTATGTGGGGGCCAGTCAGTGCAGACCGGCGACACTTCGACCCAGTGGGATCTTTTGTGTCTACACTCTCCCAATAACGACTGCCATAGATATTCATGGCAGCCGGGACCAACGGCTTAACGTGCTTTCCGAGGCACGGAGCAGGCGATAATTGTCAACCAATACGCACATAATTTCGAAAAGTCATATAACTTCCGAAAGTCAGAGGTGTGCGACGTGGGTTCGAACCCGAGACCCTCTGCAGTGTAGTCTGTTGGTCTCCCCATTAAACTATCGCTGCTCTGTACAACGTAGTAAGGCGCATCTATGGGTTACATTTTAGCACAGGCAGTATCACATCATTCTAGGAATTTAATTTCGTTGCACGATTGCTGCAGTGCTTAGTGCTTATTATTATACTGCATTCGGTACTGCAAGGGAGTAGATCAACTGCTAAGCCGAGCTCCGAAACCGATCCAAGCGTAGGAATACGGTTAGTGTGTAACGCAATATGCTTCATACTTTAGTATCTATCTTCTGGAGCAGACCGTTGCCTCGCTTCGGGCGTTTATTACCTAGCGTTTCTCGCGTAATCGTGTTGACGAATGGTTGGTGGACTTTTAATAGAAAAACAATAGTCAAGTTGGTAGTCTTTAACTTGACTATCGCTTTGCTATTAATTTTATGTATTATATTAATAATATCAGTCCTGTTCATAAACTGTGCTAGGGCTGGCCACAGGTCTCTGCCAAACTGTCCCGGCGGATTGACGCATAAATCTTTACGAACATTATGGAGAACTCACAGACATGCAGGTTGCCTCAAGATGATTTCCTTCACCGTATAGTCTATTATATTTTATGTATAGGTAACATTTTAACGTTTTTCAACAGCTATACAAGGAAACCCATTACATGGGTATAAAAGCGGTATAATAATGGATAAAAACTGCTTTGGCATAATAAACCATGGAGTGCTGCTTGTTGGTTATGGTATCGGTATGTTGTATTTTTATCAGTATTCATATTTGTAGTTCAAATATACTTATATCATACTTTTAATCTCACGTCTTTATCCACAAAGATATAGGTAGTGTATCTTATGTAATAATAAGGGGCCTATTGCTTTTACCGGACACAGATTCAGACTCCGAGGTTCTGCTGAGAATGTCCACTGATAGAAAACCCAGTTACTCTTTGTCTGATCCAGGAATGGAACCCGAAATCTTGTGCACAGCAGTAGCAGTAGCAGTATCACTATCGTTGGGAAACAGGATTATTTTCTTTATAAAAAAAAAGCTTACGCTAGGAATACCCTGTGTCGTACAAGAATTTTATTTTTTATTTTTTTATTTTATTTTGCTCATCAAAATGACCACACTCCACCTGATAGTAAGCAGTCGTGTGGTTTAAGAGCAGTGGCCTCCACACCGCCCTCATAGCAGCCGAGGCGATGTTGAGGTCTCTACTTTGACGGCCTGAAAAGGTGCTTTTTCACGCCCCGCTTAAAGGACCCAGGATTGAAGGAAGAAAGAAACACGTGCCTTGGCAGAGAATTCCATGCCTTGGTCGTTCGGCAGAGGTATGAGAAAGGAACATTCAATCAACAGACATAAAGGATACTGAGAACAAATATTTCTATCCTACGGAGCAATCCGACAAGACTGTTGTAGCAATGGCGAGATGCCCACTTTAACTGCTACGCCATTCATGAATTATGATACTAACTAATATTCATGTGCTAATGTCGTATACACGTTGTCAGGGGAACAGAAAACGATATAGGGTACCTTTCATGCAGAAAAAAACGAATGTTGCTAACCTAACCTATATTTATGCAAGCGAAGCAAGATTTAATTATTCTATAATATAAATGTTTCAGAAAAAGACATACCTTACTGGATTGTAAAGAACTCATATGGTCCGAACTGGGGTGAGCAGGGCTACTTCCGAGTGCAGCGTGGAGAAGATGCGGAGTCTTGTCAAATTATGAAGGACCCTGAAATGTCAACAGCCGTTATTGAATAAATATTTAATATTCTTCTAAAGCGCTTCTGCCTTATGGCCTGTTCTCAATGGCAAAATCGCATTGTTTTTTAAAAAAAAACTTATTTTTTTATATTTTTACATGTAATTAATGTATTTGGGCGTTATTTTAAGTATTTTAATACACTCTAAAAACTTAAGTAAATATAACATAGAAGGCATAGAATATTTGTTGTCCTTTTATTATGCCCATTACGCATCTAAAATTTTCGACTCAATATTTACTTAGTAAAAAGACTACATACGATAACCTTATACCATAGGCTGTATTACAACCTTATACCATACCAACCTTATACCATAGGCTGTATTAAAACATTTTTAAAACAAAGCCCATACAAATCAATAATATTTGAAATAAATTTTATTGGCACCTATATAATATATATTTTAGCAAACATTTTTACGATGCCACATTACAATTATTGGACGTAATTAAACTTGAATATTATTTTTATATCGTTTTTTACTTTTACCCTCGCCTGTAAATCGCCAACAGGTTATGTCTAAAAAATAAAGAAAATCAGTTGACAAATAGAGAAGATGGTAATAAACTGTTTTGTCTCCTTCTAATGATATATAAAAGATATAATGATTTACTACTTACAAAACCTAATTAAAGAAAAACTAGACATATTTGTTTGAATCTGGTAAAAAAATATTACGTTTAAAAATCAACAGATATTACGAAGGATATGAGTTGAACGTTAAATATCAGTTTCTCACTACAAAACGGGCAAACAAATGACTAGCAATATATAAAAAGTTACTAAACTGTATCTACCCTCCTTATCACATACTCTGGCTGTGATCTGAAAGAATACTAAGCCTAAATAATTTAAAAAACTTGCAAGTTTAATGGTGTGTGATTACGAGACGAGAAGCTAGCTCGAGTTACGCATAATACTTGCATCTTAACAAGAACCATTAGTGATCGTTTGTCATAAAATCTACGGCAAATTCAATATCTATACTAATATTATAAAGCTAAAGAGTTTGTTTGTTTGGTTGAACGCGCTAATCTCAAGAACTACAAGACCGAATTGAAAAATTATTTTAGTGTTGTGTAGCCCATTTATCGAAAAAGGCCATAGACTATTATACAATATCCCGCTACGACCAATAGGAGAGGCGTATCAATGTAAAATGTCGCAAAAACGGGAAAATTCTCTTATGTGAAGCAGACGAAGTTGCGCGGGTCAGCTAGTTTCCTATATTTCCTTAAGAAATTACTTGTTCAGTTTCTCTATTTAGAATATTCTCGACTAAGCAAATGACATGCAATGAAATGACATACAGTGAAATGACATACAGTGAAATGACATATAGTGAAATGACATACAGTGAAATGACATACAGTGAAATGACATATAGTGAAATGACATACAGTGAAATGACGTATAGTGAAATGGCTGATAGTACAAAGAAGTGGTTGGAAAAGGGGAGCTGTAGTGCAATATAACTTTATGATGATTATGCTAAACGGATGTTTTTGGAAGATGAAAGATTTACCAATTACATTAAAGCATAAACTTAAAAAATACGCTAAGAACAAGCCTCCAATGCCAGAAATCATGTAGATAGGCCATATTGTGATTGAAATTTCGTTTATAGCATTATACATTTACAGACTTTTCCTAAGCTCAAGTAATATTTTCTAACTGATGGTATTAATATAATAGATTGTCACAACCATTATCTTTTGCTAAAGCTGTTTCTGGCAAAAACTAGCAACAGCAGCAGTTGCTACTTATAATCAAGTGGGTTTGAATGTATCTAAGTGTTAACAGTTGCATTAAGGCTCTGAAGCAAACGTAGAGAATTTTTGTTGCCCACACGGCACACTATCACAGGAAACCGTAGTTGCTATGCTCTGTAGCGGCGATCGGACACAGCCACTGATTTCTATTCCTGGTCACTGGTAACCGTAGTTGCTGTGCCCTGTAGCGGCGAATTGTTAGAATTTTTTTTAATTTTGCTTGTGTCTTCAACTTACGAATTTTATTTTCCAGTTACCGACACCGAACACTTTTTGATCGGCGACGAGTATGTGTGAAGTGGAAGCAACTACCATCTGTATAAGGTCAACTTGCGGTCTTGAAACAGACAGATACATGGGATAAATCTTTTGTTAATATTGCTGTTTATTGTATTAGAAGTAATAAGGCCATCGATTTTTTTTAGCAGATATTTAAATATACAAGGCCTTAATCTGCATTCTTGCCATATTCACAGAAGTGAAAAAGGTGAAGGATGATATTGCTTATTCTGAACATAAACCAATGCAATAAAGATACCTTAAATAGCTATCTAATTTTTCATATTAAGTAAGTATAGGTACATATCAACTCATGTATCGGGCAGTATACACAAAATCATCATGTAAGCAACGATTCTTTGACACACGCGATAAACGTCACGGAATCGCAAAAGCAAGGCTTAACATGGTACCCCGAATGAGTAGTGTTCTTATTTATTCTCTAAAAATATTAACTAGAAATATGGGCATTACATAAATGTGGAACAGTAAAATTTATTTTGTAGGTATGACTAAAGGCCTGTCCCACCACCTCCAAATAGCATTTATATGTAAGGTGAAGTCTCGCCATCTCTCTTCTTTAACCTAACAAGAGCATGTGATTTATCTTTCGGATAACTTTTACTTGATAGTTGTGAAACTGGCCTGTTACTTTATGTTCCCAAAAAAATGTAGATCACCTTATTGTATATGCCAAAGGATTAAATGTTTAGTCCTTTTCTTTGCTGAGACGTTTATGCGCGTAAAAAAATTTGCTTATCTCTCAAGCTCAATGCTGTTTTAAAGAGCATATTGGCATAATCATGAAACAATTGTACAATCGAACAACAACACAATACAATCGAAAATACTTTGTTTAATTTTAAATACGGAGATAACAATAGTATGCATTTATTTTATAGTACCTGCACTACATAGCAGTCGTAACAAGAAATGATAAAATGCCATCAAAATAGTTGTGCTCCGATCAGTAAGTATAAAAGAATCGACAACGTACTTAATAGCACTTTCTCGATTAACAATGTATGTACAATTGTTGACTCTCGGGTGCTGGTGCGTGAGCATTTTGGTTGCGTCCGCGAAATTCTATGAGCTGGAAAACGCCAGTATATACTTCGAGGAGTTCATAGTCAAATTTGAAAAACAGTACGACAACGAACATGAAAAGGCGCATCGCTTCGAAATATTCAAAATCAACTTGGATTATATTAACCGTTTGAACAACGAAAGCGACCATGCTGTTTTTGGTAATATGATTTTTATATAACTTATAAGTGTTATTGCCTCTATATAAAGCAAAGGAACCAGCTAGAGATAGAACGTGTGGCAGCTAAACTAACAACCACTTCTAAAACTCAACTATGCAAGCAAATCAGGATGGTTAATCGGGATGGTTCTGTCAGGTGTATAGCAATCTGACGTCTGGTTTGAATATTACACCGGATTTACTTACACTACGCTTCTATGGCTTCCGGATCCCCCTAAACACAGATGCTATCATTAACCAGACATATATATATCGTAACTATTACAGCACTTATTTTTAAATATGTTTATGTTGAGGTTGACAATAAAATCATTTCTTTCTTTTATATCAGGTTTATAAACATTGTGTCCAATTTAAACTTTATCTTTTTATTTTCAAGGTATTACTCTATTCACGGATCTAAAGGATGAAGAATTTACCAAATCGTATACAGGTTTTCGGAGAGGTGACGATAATGCACATTGCACTATATTAACTGATGAGGACATTGCTGACGTGGATGCACCAGAATCATTTGATTGGCGCGAGTTGAACGTGGTCACTCGGGTCAAAAATCAATTGGATTGTGGAAGTTGCTGGGCGTTTAGCGCAATCGGTAATTTTATTATTATTTTTTTATAATTACACTGACATAAAATATATTTTTTATTATTTAACAAGTATCGGAATATGTTTTGCAGTCTTTAGTTTTTACATTCATACTAACCTATTTTTTTAATTAAGCTGCTAATCCTATTTGGATCATATCAAAACGAGTGCAGAACCAAGGGTTAGTATATTTTCACAATCAATACTTGAATGAGTCATTGAAAGGAAAAGTGGGTGAAATTCAGTACTTAGTTTGAATATATTTAAATCTAACAGAAGATAAATAAAAATTGCAAAGGCAAGAAGTTAGTATTTTAATTGTTTAACACACGGGTTTAACATGTGTCATCATTGGCCTATGACACATCCTAGGCCTTAATAAACATGTGTTACATTGTACTAACAAACGTTTACCTGAGTCCTGTAGCGCGATCGCGCTAAAATTAACACTTTTTCTAATACCTACCTACATGTTATTTTTGTATTACTAACAATACGATGATCGGTCTGTAACTTTTAGAAATTACATTTGTAATTCTCTATTGATTTTTCTGTATAAGTGATTCTAAATCTTCTGAGAAAATAAATACCTTTAACCGTTAACAGGTCATCTCGAGGGTCAACAGGCCATCAAACATAAACAACTTCTGGAATTATCTGAGCAGCAACTTGTTGATTGTGATATTCTATCCGATGGATGTTGCGGTGGATTACCATCATCGGCTTTCGAGTAATTAAATTATTTATATGTGATTTTGTTTTGGTCAGAGAGGTGATTTGTTTCTATTATACTAAAATATATTGATTGCATACATGTTACATGATCACGAGTGCGATTCTAACGTCTGTTAAAAATTGATCTATTTATTAATAACAGTCTTGGAATTATTAAATATCATATGTAAAATGTGTGACTCTCAGAGCAGCCAGCAAAATGAGAGGAATAATACTGGAAAAAGATTACCCCTACGAAAATCGAAAATCAACCTGTAGGATAGGCGAACACAAAACTGTGGTCAATGTGACAGATTGCTTTACATACAACCTTAAGTCTCAAGAAAAAGTGAAGCAGCTGCTGTACAAGGTTGGGCCGTTATCCATAGGTAAATAGTTAAATATTTCATATAAAATACTTAATTATTATGTCTTATAGCGGTAATAAAAACTACTAAACCTATATTCGCTGAATTGTCAGACGAGCCAGAGGCATATCACTGCCGTGGGTAAGATAGGGAGTACAGTATCGATACCTCGAGAAGCAAAGGTCTTGAGTCACATGAGTACAGTGACTAAACTGCTTCAAATATTTGTTATGTTTTGTTACAAAACCACTAAATCGATTAAGATGGTATTAGAAACAGAAACAAATTTCGCACACAAACTTATGGTTCCTAATGGTTCTGGAAAAAGTAGCAAAGCTTTTAACATAATTATAATACATTATTTAAATATTGACCTGTTTTGTAGCTATAAAGTCGACTGCTCTTAAGCACCAAGAAGTTGGAATTATATCCGATAAGTCATGCAATGTTCAAGGACTTGATCACGCAGTTCTGCTTGTGGGATACGGAACAGGTAAAACAATTATTTAATAGCCAACCAGCGACGGCATAGTGTTATTGGGATTTTCTGTTAGAAAACTCTAGTGTGTAGTAATAGTAGCAGGACGGTCTCTGGTATTAATAGGATAGAATATTACTTGGACCTTAAACATAGCTGACGCAATATGGATAAAATATATCTCTGCCTATTCCTTTGGAGACCTATAAAAATAAAACTACCTATCTATATGTAATTAATTCATGAATTGCTTTTGCACATTTAACAGCCTATAATCAAGTATTGCAGATTCTCGAACAATTCAACAAATTTAAAATTATTTTAATCAGAATACCTTTTGACAACAAGAGGATTTAACAAGAGGCTACTGTTTCTGTGCCCGACAGTATAGAAATCTATATGAGCTGAAAAAAAAACAAATCTTTTAGGGAAATGCAAATGTCTTTCATCTTATCAATACTATAAATATGAAGGTGTGTGAACATGTGCAACAGGGGACCAACCACCACCTGAGATTTGACAAACCACAGATGCTCGCTAAAGAACACCGATTCCTACCAAGGATGCTTCGCGAGGCTATTGAAATCAAGAAACATCCTAATTTCAATTGAGAAGATGGTTGGAGTGTACCACCAACTTGGGATCCAGTAATTCAAATAGTCAAACCCTAGAAGAAGCAAACCACAGCTAGACTTCATGATACTTTGAGCTTATTCTGCGTAAATAGAAACACCCATGATTAAATTATGTTCGGGTACTTTGAAATAACTACACTGGAACATTGAGACAACTACCATCTTAGTCTCCCCGTGACCATGGCTGCTGAAAAGCAACCGAAACGTCGGGGAAAATGTAAAAATAAATCTAAATAGTATAATAGTATAGTAATAGTATAAATAGTTTTAATAGTTTCAATAATTTAATTAGCTTAAAAATTTGTAAAGTTTAATAGTGATTATAGTAGTGTAACAGTTTTTCAAAAAATTTTGTAACAGTGTCAAATAAACAACGCGATAAAATCCGTATATAGTAGTTTAATTTCAATGAAGGTTTGTAAATATGTTTGGCTATTTGTCTATTTGTCAATCACGCGACCCAGAGTTCGATGTAACTTGGTACACAGATAGATAGTGTGATCCTGTTAGGTCCATGTGGGTGAAACCGCGGGCTAACCACTAGGATTTGTAAGGATATTTCTATTCAAAGACATAGAATGTAATTCTTAAGTTTTACAGTGATGTACTTGTGAGAAGTACTAGCTTAAAAAATAACTTATGTTTCAGAAAATGATAGACCTTACTGGATTATCAAGAATTCTTGGGGTCCCAATCATGGAGAAGATGGATACTACCGAATGCAACGTAGCGAAAATCGAGAGGGAGCTTGTGGAATGATGAATCAATATATGGCGTCAGCTGATATTAAATAATTTTGCAATACCTTACATATTTCAAAAGGAATAGTTTTAGTAATGGACTGTAATTGGCGTATTATTAATTCCCACATATGAATAATATAATACGATTGCAATATGTCATCATCTACATACTTAATCGTTGTTTTACGTTGGTCACATGTCAGTTAAAAATAGAAACTAAAACTATTCGATTTTCAATGTCGATTCAAATAAGGAAACCGATCATGTACCACATATTTTATCTGTTCATGTATTTGATTTGTCAAATTCTAAATAACAATGTTTTGTCTTTATCTCAGACGTCATGTCTTGTTTGACTCTTTTGGTTATTAATTAAATATTTTCAGCATTCACTTTTGTGTTTTTTTATAAGATCTGACATTTATATTATCTTAACACAGATATTGTATTTATTTATGTATGGTAACAATATTTATGTAAATAAATTATGGGCCTTTAATGTGAGTAAACAAAAGCTTTTGACGCCTTGGAATATATAATTTTATAGTGTACAAGGTACAAGTATAAGTGCATGCAGACTTGCTATTGAAATTTTCTTGACAGCATAATCATAAGATCTCTTATGCACAGCAGACACTTTCAATACCAATGTGCCATCAAAGCAGTGAATACTATATAGTGTCATTCAAGTAACCCTAAGGAGATCTACCTCCGGACTTCCAACTCTGCTTGATCCTACTTTTTAGGACAACCTGGACAAAAACTAGTCATTATATGTTATATAAGCTTAGAATTTCTTTGAGGAACAAACTAAATAATCATCCCTTCACACTTTAACATACTTGTGAAATAAGTAAACTAAATTGGCAATGGCGGATCATATTTCTTAGAATATCAATCAATGACCACTTGAGCTGAGGCATCAGACTACAATAGAAACTGCAACTATCGTGTCGAAACTAATCGTAGTGGCCCACCTAATGGGCCATTGGGCAACCCACTGGTTAGATGGACCGAAGACTGGAAGAAGCTAATGGAAACTAAATGTTAAAAACAAAAGTCTAGAAGTATTATAGCGCAAGTATGAAGTGGTTTATGTCCAGCAGTGAACGACAGGCTGGTCATTGATTTAGTGCAGCTTATGTGTGTATGCATACTGCAAATTCTATAAGTACTAGAAGTACCTACGTGTATGCTTTCAGTTTTATGAGCTTTACAGTCAAATATTTGAATATCATAACAAGAATATATTAGTATCCCTGTGAATTTTTAAAAGAGTATTTATCTTTATATCTTAAGATTGTCGTCAAGGATCAGACCTAGAAACAGTGTCTGTTGTAATTGAATATCAGTTTTATTTAGCTGGTCGTCGCACCATAACTATGTTAGCCTTTTTATACTTCTTAAAAGCTTTTTTATATGCGTATTTTTTCGTAAATGGAAATCTGAAATCCCTACCTATAACCTATTGAGTCGCAGCAGCACATCAGCGGCTAGATACTAGAGGTTTTAAATAATATTATATAGGTAATAATATAAGTATTTCACGACTTGACAGGTTAAAAAGGATTTGTAATTTATCATTTTCTTTAATTAATAAATATCTAGCTTGAAAGTAGTTATGTTTTTCTAGATATTTTTATTTATGGCACAAATATGTATAGATATATGTATTAGTAGAGCCTCGCTGATTTCAGCATGAATAGGCCAGCTCGACCGGGGAAGGACTACCCTCTCACAGAATGTTGACGTGAAATAGCAGTATTCCTACTGTTGTGTTTCGTTCGGTAAGTGAGAGTGCCGTAGGCCCAATTACCCCCTTTCCCCCATCCCGCTCCTTCTCCTTCCCACTTCCTTTCCTAAAGGGTCGGCAACGCGCAAGTGATGCCTCTGGTGTCGCAGGCGTCCATAGGCTACGGTGACCACTTACTATCAGGTAAGTGCCGTATGCTTGTTTGCCACCATAGTAGTATAAAAAAAAATCATGAACAATGATTATGTAGCGGAAAATTGTTCTTTGTTGTTTATTACGGTATGACACAGCAGCAGTATTATCCTCTGCCTCAGTGCTGCATCGTAAAATGTACAGAAACCGATTACATTTAGACTCGATTCGTCGAATCGGTCAAAGAGTTATTGCATCTTTTTAGTCAATAAATTTTTAGGGGCAGCTGCAGATTGAATCTTTGCATGAGACCTAAAACTATACTTGGCGAAATTTGGTTGTAATACACCTCTGCCTTATATTTCAGAGATATAAGCGTGAGACTATGGATGTAAGCACTCATAGATATGCCCATAAAATAAATTTGTTAAATTTTAATGAGTCGACCATATTTGAACGATTTTTGTTTTATGGATCTACATGCCAGAGAAATAGTCATAAAAATATACGATAGAATTCCTTCAAAAATAGTTCTACTTTACAGTAAGTATAAAACACTTGGCTATCTTTTTGATAACACTTTTGATCAGCAATGTACGTACTATTACTGACCCTCGCGTACTGGTGTGTAAGCACTTCAGTTACATCCGCGGATTATTACGAGCCTGAGAGCGCCGCCACGTACTTCGAAGACTTCATGATCAAATTTGAGAAACAGTATATCAACGAACATGAAAAGGCAGTCCGTTTCGAAATATTCAAATCCAACTTGGAACATATTAACCGTTTAAACAAAGAGAGCTACCATGCTGTTTTTGGTATAATATTTATTATTATCTTTATATCTTGGTTTGTGTATGTGGAACTGTGATAATATAGATAATAGTCACTTGAACTTTCACGTAAGATCCCGATCTGTAACCGATTTCACCCTGTCTAGACCTAATACGCAAACGTTTGTCTAAACGTTTGTCTTCGTTTTTACCTGCTACCTTATAGGTAGTTGGTAGCACCATCGTTGCTATTTTGATATATCTCCTACGAGCCTTATTCGAATCAGTATATGGTATGGTGTTAACCTCATCAAGCATTGTACTATTACAGTCTAACTTAATATTATCTTTGTTAATGTTTGTGAAGAGAATAACACCGACAGTTTTAATGAGATGTAAGAGAACAGAATATCTAGTACTTGTATGCCATGTAGTTGTCTCATACTTTTGTTGAATAGTTAATGATCACAGTGCCACCCTCTATGATTGACTAGTTGGTTTTTTGGTATTTATTGGTTGACTCAGTTACGATTTATCTTCTTCCTCAGTTTGTCATATCATGGTTGTTAATTTTTTTTAGCTATAAACCTATTCACGGACTTAACTTCTGAAGAATTTACCGCAATGCATACAGGTCTTCGAAGTGATGATGATGCTGATTATTGCACGATGTTAACTGATGAGGATATACCTGATGCAGGCGCACCGGAGTCACTAGACTGGCGCGAATTAAACGCAGTCACTCGGGTAAAAGATCAACGTACATGTGGAAGCTGTTGGGCGTTTAGTGCAATTGGTAAAGAATTTTTTTTTAAACTGATACTTTATGAACATATTTGCGAATTGTTGAGCTCTTAAAAAGTATTTACTGTGTTGTTGGTGCATGGAGCTAACATGACACTGATCTTTTGCACGAAATAGAGGCAAGGGAGAGCACCATTTGACTGCCATCTTTTGTTTACTGAATATACTAATTCTAGCGAAAAAACAGGGTTATAGGCTTTTAGGCTAACAGTGCGTAGAGATGATATTTGTATTGTTATGATATCCTAGCTTTGCCAAAGTAGAATTTGTCCGACAACCTTGTGATAAAACCAAACTAGATAAAAGAACAACCCAAAACAGAATGTCGGCTCCAGAAAATGTCAGGTTAAATGCAAGGTCAATGAACACAGATTGAATAAAAGTAATGATTAGCAATAAATTAGTATCAAGTACCTAATCATTATTTCCAGGTCACCTTGAGGGTCAGCAAGCGATCAAACATAAAAAACTATTGGAGTTATCTGAACAACAAATAATGGACTGTGACAGTGGATCTTACGGATGTCATGGTGGTCACACAAAACAGGCTTTTAAGTAATTAAAATTACAGTTTTGTTTTTCATTATTAAGCCATTGCCAATTTATTATTAAACACACATGACATAATTTTAATCAAAGATTTGGGATGTCCAGTAATAGTCGATACTATTGCAACTTAGTAAATAGTGTCAACAGTAGAGTGCGAGATAGCAGCGTTCAAAAATACTTTACTTGCCCCATGTTAACAAAATCTCGCCTCTTAAAAAACAAGTTAATAACAGGACATCTAATGCCGGTAAGAACTATTACGTAAAATCTGAATGTGCTCGCAGGTAGAATATACGCAATATACATAATAAAAATATATATTAAAAATATTTATTTTTATTATGTATATTGTGTCTTTCATAGAGCAGCTATCAAAATAGGGGGTGTGATGCTGGAAAATGATTATCCTTACGAAGCAATGGACGATACTTGTAAGACAGACTTAAGCAAAGCAGTTGTCAAGGTGACAGATTGCTTTTCATATAATCTCACGTCTCAAGAGAAAGTGAAGCAGCTTCTGTACAAGGTTGGGCCGATATCTATATGTAAGTAAAATAATAGTTTAACGTACTTCAAAATGTAGCTAAATTCATACAAGTAGCATATATGTATATAAATATTTAGTACTACTGAATACATAGACTGCTAGACGAGTCTGAATCGTCTCATTTATTGAAATTAAACTACTATATACGGATTTTATCGCGTTGTTTATTTGACACTTTATTACAAAATTTTGAAAAACTGTTGCACTACTATAATTACTATTAAACTTGACAAATTTTAAGCTTATTGAATTATTGAAACTATTAAAACTATTTATACTATTAATATACTTTACTATTTTCAAAATTTTGTAATAAAGTGTCAAATAAATAACGCGATAAAATCCGTATATAGTAGTTTAATTTCAATTAATAACATTCGCGTAAATAGAAGACAATATTACGTCTCATTTATGTCAATTGCTGCGATTTTTATTCACGCAGGCGACAGCAATTTGGGTGAGCCATTATTACTTAGCTCAATCAATTCAATTCATATAGATTGACATTAGCTGTCATCGGAAATATTTATAACTAATCCAGCGGTTATTAGAAATGTCGGTTCTTTCGCTTCTCTTTTAGAAAAATACCAAGATTTTTAGAATATGTCGAGACATGCTACGTATATATATAATTTGTAACGGGTATTAACTCAATCATGCATGTTGTTTACCTTATTGATGCTTCACGATTCGACCAGGTTACACTGGCCATGCTGACTGGCTCGGCGATGCCATGTCTCCGTTTATAGGGCAAAAGGTTTTTCATCCACCCTCATTTGTCATATTTTATTATTATTTGTCCATGTACCGTCACACACTATATAATAAATTAAAACCTAACTTTCCTTTCTATATAGCCTTCAAGCCCCGTGGTGTTCATCATCATAGCAAGGGAATTTTAATGGATTCACAGTGCTATGAAGGACCTATTTCTCACGCGGTATTGCTGGTGGGATACGGCACAGGTGATATATTTATACAAATATTTTGCGTACGTAGTTACTTTTGTGTTTATTTATTCACAAATTTTACATAGCATCTTCTTCTCTCTAGCCTTTATTATTCCCAAGTCACTTGGGGTCGGCTTTCTAGTCTAACCGGATTTGACTGGATATCAGTTTTTACACGGAGCGACTACCATCTGACCTCCGCAACCCGAAGGCTAACGATACCCCAAGGCTAGAGTAGTATCAGGATATTAGAGGGCACTGACTTCCCAATAACGACTGTCATAGATGTTCATGGCAGCCGGGACCAACGGCTTAACTCCGAAGCACGGAGCAGGCGATAATTTTGTAAAATTATATATCATAAAATTAGGAATCTATCATGTTGCGTAGCTTCATATTATTAACTATACTCCAACTAAATTAAAAATTAAACTGTTCTTCAGTACTTTAGATAGAGATTGTTTGTGTCAAGTAAGATACATTAAAATAGTTTATGTATCAAAAGTTGTTATTATATAACAAACCAGCAGGTAAACATGGTATTATTATTATCATAAAATTTAATACAACTCTTGTTATTATTATTTATATTTCAGAAAATAACATACCCTACTGGATTCTTAAGAATTCTTGGAGTGCTCATTGGGGTGAATCGGGTTATTTCCGAATGCAACGTAGCGATAATCCAAAAGGCGCCTGTGGGATGCTGAATGATAAAATGGCGACAGCTGTCATTGAATAATTATAATAACCACCTTGACTATCACAAATATGGCACACTAAATGGCCATAAAGTGGTATCAAATGCTAATGATATGGTTAACATAAAATTTCTTGGTCTAACTAGTGATTTACTTTGTTTCTTTGTCTGACTTTGGCATGTTTTAATTACCAAGATTATATAACTGCCCGTGTAGCTTCCCTTCTTCATTTACTCAATTAAAATTTTGTTGATGGACATCTTTATTAAATAATTATCACCTTTAAAATAATCGTTATTATTTTTTATTAATGCATGCCTATTGATAGTGCGGCATTACCTCTATACCTTTGCCATGTTATAAAAGAAAAAGAACAATACAGAAGTAATATGTATACATAAAGACAGCTTTGACATGTATATAGAAGAAATACAAATGATATTTATCGACTCACACAGAAGAGAGCCGTTTTTTACCTTGCACATAAGAGATAAGTAATAGAGTTCCTCAAGGATTTGTATTAGGTCCATTACAGAGATTTCAGAATTTAATACCTTTATTAATAATATAAATAACCTTTGATCTCTCTGGTAATCCTCATTCGGAAGAAACTAATTATGGTTTTGTTAAATACGTTGATTATTAAACTTGACGCCGAACATATAATTCTTGATTGACTTTACACTATAAATTATAGTATGTTTTAATCCTCGACATGTCAAGTCTGCTAATTAAAAGCGTGTTATCTTTACAAAAACATATCCTAGGTATAAGTCGCATTTATTGAATTACGCATATGGAATGAAAAGTTGGTGAACTTTTATAACTAGTAAAACTCTATTAAAATGATTGCAAATATTTATATTGCATACAGATAAAAATAGTATAAAAGAGGATAAAAATAGTATAAAGGAGGTTAAAAATAGTATAAAGGAAGATAAAAATAGTATAAACGAGGATAAAAATAATATAAATACTTTAGTATAAAAGAAGATATTTTGCTCTAATATAATATCAAGTCAAAGTTTCCAGTAATTTAGCAAATAATTTCTATCCGTGCTGATAAGGAAGAGCCCTGACTAAGTCCATGCAGTATTTTATCGTAAAGAAGCCTTCATAGTTGGGTAACACGCACTGTTACTCAAGTCTGCACGTCGAAGACTTCATAAGCAGATTAAGGTATTAGTAAGATTGTATGGCATAGATTCAACAAATATTGCATGTTATTAAAATGCGAATAAAAGTATTATATAATTGCTATTGACAAAATTTCAAGGAACTTCAACTGAACAGACTAATTAGTATTTATATGTTATCAACCCTGTTTAAACCACGACCTCGCCAATAGTCTGAATTTCACTTTCGAAGGGTCGTCAGCATTAATTAATCACATTAATTATTATCTGTTAATTAATACCGAGAAAGTTGATGAAACGTTCGTATGTTTGTCTGTCGATATTGCTGAATATAGAAATTAGTAGAATTATCAAATAGCTTTAGGATATATGTACATAAGACATGACACGGTGTCGTAGATGTTTCTGCAACGCCGAAGTGAAAGTGGATAGACCCATACAGTCCGGTGAATCTCCAACCAAAGTTACAGAAATGTCCTTATTAGGATAAAAACAAAATGTGTCCCGATAGTTGCATAGTTTCAGTAATTGTTCGGTAGATGGCGTTGGCAACGCCCCAAATCATTAAAAAGGTAGATGAGTCAATATATCTTTTTTATAACCATCAACGATCATTCTAATAAGAACACGTGAAACTGTGTTCTCACAAGCGAAAAATTGGTAACGATGGGTACCGGCTAATCCGACATCAATGGGCGTTACCCCACATCGTGTGCATCTCGCATTATTGTGGCTTGAACCAATTAATTTTGTCACTCGACTACTTCACGCTTGGCCAGGTTCCAATGACGTCACAAAATGGTACTTTATATTGGATGAGGATATGATTGTGTTACACTTTTATATTATTTTCATTTTAATTCTGAGTTTATAACTTTGGAATTAAATTGAACGTAATAAGCTGCAGTAGTTTTCAATATTAATATTCGTGTAGGTCTTAGGCTTTATTTTGCTTTTGGCCGTAACTATTATCGCATTTTATAAGAAAATATTCTTTGTAGCAGCCGTTGTTTTATTAGATTCTCATTAGTACATTTGAATAAACTCCTATGCGTATTAAATTTGATTTGGTTTAAGTGCCCTGATAGATAAGTTTTATCAGCGCATAAAACAAATAAAAACGATTTTCATTTCTACTATAATTCATTGCTGTGACAAATAATATTATTCAAAAAATAATAATAACTAGATACGGCAAAACATGTCATTAAAACAATTCTAGCTACAAAATTTACCTTTCCCATACAAACGTATCGGTAGCTCAAAGCCGAACAAAAAAAGCAACCCAAACGAACTTCCTTAATCCGTCTTTGCACACAATACCAAGTTTACACTTCAACTGACAAACATATAAAGGATTTAACAAAAAAATATTCCACTGGATGTTAATGAAACTTCATATAACAATATGGATAAGCCTGGTGCCGCTAAGTCTGCTCCAGACAAAATCAATGAATACCGCCTCCTAAAATGATCTAACTTACTGTTAAGTGTTCCATTCGAAAGGTGTTCTATGAAAAGAGATTTGGAATTAATGAATGAGTTCCAATTTTAAATTTAATAATGGAATCAAAAGAAGAAATATTATGTTTAATATGAATGGCCAGCACTATTGACATTAAATTGGTTTGAGTAGCTACTGGAATGAGGTTTGATGAAAGAAGGTTTTGAATGAATTGTATTGCTATAGTATTCTAAATTTGCATTATTAACTGGACATATTGTTGCATTTTACAAGAATGGAATTTATAACGTTAATATTAGCTGTTCTACTAATGTTAACATGGATAAAACGTTTAAAATTAATCACTAGCCTTCATCATTGACAACCGCTTATGTCCGGTTGTTATATTGTGATGTGTTGTATAAAAGTGTATTGTTTTAGTTGGGAACAATTAAAGCGGTAATCAATACCGATTCTATTGAAAATGAATAACCTGTCGCTGCTAGGTTACTAATAAGTAATAACAGTCCATAAGAATTTTCTAAAGGTCATAGGATTTTGCGTTTGATTCAAATTATTCATGGATATATAGTATCTAAGAAATTACGTAGATATCTTATGGTTATCTTATCTTATCTTATGTTATGTGGGGGCCAGTCGGTGCAGACTGGCGACACTTCGACCCAGTGGGATCTTTTGTGTCGACACTCTCCCAATAACGACTGCCATAGATGTTCATGGCAGCTGGGGCCGACGGCTTAACGTGCTGTCCAAGGCACGGAGCAGGCGATAATTGTCAATTAATACGCACATAATTTCGAAAAGTCATATAACTTCCGAAAGTCAGAGGTGCGCGACGTGGGTTCGAACCCGAGACCCTCTGCATTGCAGTCTGTTGGTCTCCCCACTGAGCTATCGCTGCTCTTATCTTGTGGTTAAGCAAACCAATATAAGAATCATGCAACCAACCATTTTTAGATCATAATATATTGTATTAATGCGTAGCTAGTATCCTACATAGGCGTGTAAATAGATTATATTCTACGAAGATAGATCATATACCTAATGAGATTCGTATAAACACATAATGTAATACATATTAATAACATTATAAATCTACGACTAAATACATATAAAACCAGCCGTGGGAAGGATCAATATCAAAACTGTCATCGAGACATCTGATTTTATCTAAGATCTCATAGATAAAAAAGTTTACATTATTTGCCCACTAAAAACCACAAACCCAGGAACAGATTCCAAAGATTAGATCTCAATACAGACCGAGAGCTAACCAGTCCATGAATGAAACTACTACTGGACAATACAAGGATTATAGGAGCATCGTATCACATAGATCCTGGACAAACATGAATAAAGTAGACCCTCATGAATGGTGTATTGTCGCAAATTAAATCCGCATTTGTAAATATTTGTGAATGAATTATAGATAAGGACTGTGTTGGAAGTAGTGCTTCAAATGAACCGACTGACAATGCAGAGGAAGGCTTAAATAGGTCCCAGTCTAAGTTGAACAATATGTAAAGCAATTCCATGTTATTTTCGGTAAGCTTTGGTGCTTTGGTAGTATTTCCGCGCTTATCTGGAAGTGAATGGCTGATCAGCTGTGGTTTTGAATCTTGGACTTATGGATAAGAATTTCTTTGAATGAGTTTGCTGCCCATTGGTGCAATGTTTAAATCTATTTGGAGTAGCTACTATTTTGTTAATATGTAAATACTAGGGCTATTTATTTTGATTTATATAAGATTAAAATCTTTGTATTTTGGTAAATAAAAACATAACGATTTTCCGGTTCTGTGTTGCATGTCTTTTAATCATCTGTATTGCATATTATTCTCAAAAACTAATAAATAATAAATGCTGTTATTATGCTATATATATGATTACATGTCGTAGTGTCTAGTCATTGCAGACCAGACATTATTTAGTAAATAAGCTTTTGACATTTGTTAGTGAGAGAAACCAAACAATGGGCCAATTTCAAAGAAACAGGACAATAAAGTAATCAAAAATTCTACTCAGTTTTTACTATTAACATTGAAGAATGTGTAAGTAACTTAATCGAATGTCTCAGAATATGATGTAGTCATTTGGGCAATAAAGTCCTGGGTTGATCCAAATTAATCTTTGGATTAAGTCACAGGCAGCAGAAATACTTTAATTTATTCGAGATTATGTAATGTTGAACTATAGGCCTTGTGCTGTCTTTAATGGTCGACATTAATATGTGCGCAAACGCATTCTCTAGTGAGTCGTTTTGTCACAAGGCTGTAAATGTTTAATGACATTATGTTTTCCAAGAAGCCAGCCAAAGCAAGAATTGAAATAGTAACAACCAGTATTATACCTCGTCCAATGAACTAATCACAGGATAGTTAAGACGAGGGTTATGATTTACAACTGATATGTGTGCCATAAGGCAATATATAATATTGTCGAATCTGATGCAATGATTTTAATAATAAAGCTAAACGGAGTAACATTTTGAACCAGTATACACAGACCCATCTAGCGGACAAAAACAGAACTGGATAAAAATGTCTACATCTGTACCACAGAAATCTTAATAATATGCCTTATTATTAAGAGTTCTATGATCTATGCATAGAAAGGCAAAGACAAAATAGTTCAATATCATTTTATCTTGTGTTCATCAACCGATTAGTTCAAATGATAATTCGCATTAGGTACCTAGTCTTGGGCGAGGCGATAGTTTGCTCGCTGTATCATTTGAGCGTTAAAAAATATCTGCCTCTGTCCCTGTCCTTCTGCTGGGCACCGGCATCATCTCAATCTAAAAAGGATTAAGCCATAGTCCACCACGCTGGCCCTGTGTAAGTTGGCAGATCTTCATATAGCTTGAAGAAAATTATGGATCACTCTCAGACACGCAAGTTTTCTCGCGATGTTTTCCTAAGTTGTCTCTCACGATGTTGATGTGAATTTCAACCACCAGTTTGATATCTCAACCGAAAATTAATATCAGTTTTATAAGATACCAAGAAGGTTAATAAAGTAGCAGGTGGCTTAGACGATTTATAAACGTAATAATGTTGTCAAAACTAAACAGGAACATCTGTTGACGTATATTAAAGTAATATTATATTTATTGCAGAGTGTGTACTTGTATTTAATTGCCTTGTTAGTCGTGGCAAATGATTGCGGTCAATTATAAGAATCCTTTTTTCAGTGACTGTCTAGTGGGAAACCGTTGTACTGTCACGCAGAGATCCTAAGCGCGGTCCTAAGGCACGCACCTCTGACTTTCAAATTTATGTACGTATTATATTTCATTATGGCTAGCTTTAACGGTGAAGTATAACATTATGAGGAAATCTGAATGTCTGAGAGTTCTCCATAATGTTCTCGAAGATATGTAGTCTGCCAACCCTCACTGGGCCTGCCTGACTCTTCTCATAATAGCTGAAAAAAGACCTTATTACTTATTCTTATCAGGTGTATAACCACATCTTTCTGCTCCATGTTGCATATTAAAAGCTGCCACAATACTATTCTCTACATTTACGGCTAAATGTGCAAATACGGCCTACAATTCAACCACTTCACTTCCGCCAAAGATGGCTCAATTGTCCAATCACTAGAATTATTGACCAGTATGTGATTAACGATAAACTGTACAAGGTAATTTAGCTCTTATTTGGAGTATTTTTAAGTTGTATATTGATTGATGGATGTTTATAATTGAATCAGTGTTGAAATATTATAAAGGTGATGCAAAGACATTGTTGTATGGGTCCGGATGTGTCGTGCCGAGGCAGTGTTTGTGTGAACGTTGATGTATGAATGCATGTGGACAGTGTCGTATTGCAATAAATTGTGCGTGGGTGGACAGAGGAATTTGTGGAGAGGTACTGCATGGTTACTTCTTTTTTGTGTTCCAAATCTGAATCGTTTCAATAAATTTTGGCTGACTACTCTAACTTCTCAGTTTAACTCACAGTAGATGGGTATATTCAAGCCTACGTCTAATAGTTATCTCAACGAGCTTGATCAGACATGGCTGGCAATTGTAGAACATAAAAAATATTTGTAAATGATATTTTTTGGGGTGCAACAATGTATAAGTGAGAGATATAATTTTATAAGTATATATATAATTATACTTTGGCTATTATATACATACCTGTTAAATAACGTACCTAAGTAGTTTTGAAGATCTGCATACTTAATAATAATATAATATTCTACCACATACACACAACACCATTTAGCCCAAACTAAGCAGAGCTTGTACTATGGGTACTAGACAATAGATAAACATACATATATACTTATTTTTTGTAAATACATACATATTATACATAGAAACACACAGATGAAGACAAACATCCATGTCCATGCACACAAATGTTTGACTTGTGCGGGAATCGAACCCGCGACCTCAGGCGTGGCAGTCGGTCATTAACCACTACGTCATCGAGGCCGCCAATAAAATGTGAATAAAATGAATAATTATTTATTATAAGGTTGTGAAAAATCTTACGACACTGTTAGTCAGGATCGCAGGTTCAAGTCCTGCTTCATTTATTGCCTTTTTCTCACTTATAATTTACAATCTGGTACATAGTGCCAATTACCGTAAACAAAAACTGTTTAAAATATAGTTTCATCCATAAATTGCCGTAGCTAGATCAAAGGAAGAGGTTAAGCCTATGAAGAGATAGTAGCTACTCTCGTTCCCTATTATTAATTAGCCAATTTAATCTAAAATCTATAAATGATTTACATTTCTGATGAAACATATTGGTTGCATGATAAGTTTTTAACCAGTCTATAAAATCCGTTTACCGTCATACATAAAACTTAAACACAAATACCATATTGAAGACTCTACGCAATTTGTGTTCGGATCATTCACGGAAGACGTTTATAATTTAGTAATATTAAAATGTTTCTCATTGATCCCATTCAATACGTACGAACAATTGTCACAATGGGTATAGGTAACAATGACAACTATGGCAAACACGCGATAAACATAGCTCATATCAGTAACATCACAAACTACCTCATCCAAATCCTGCGAAAATAATTTCTACTCATAACGTCTAAAGTCGAATTTTGTTCAAAAATATTCGTCAAATAAAACTATTGGTGGTTGAATTTGTTTTATTGTTAGTAAAAGTGGCATTGTTGGGAATAAAGAGTGGCTAAGGATGGGCATTGTGCGCCATTGTGGCGGGTGTGCGAACACAATGAACTGATCACGTTTAGAATTTTTGGACAATTTCTGTCTGTTTTTGCAACGGGTTGCACCTTGGTGACAGTGCTGTATTTGGTCAGCTATCTTACATATATTATAAATGTTAAATTTTGTGATATTTTTTTTATAAGAAACATAGACTATCCACTATCCACTAGATATCTAGGTATAACAGTTGACCAAAGATTGTCCTGGCACTCTCACATTGAAATTATTATGACTAGGGTTAGAAAACTTATTTGGATTTTCAAATCGTTGCGTCACATAATGCCTGCACAGATACTCAATACAATATATGTTGCCCTGGCACAGTCAGTGATAACATATTGTATACCGATCTGGGGAGGGGCCACAAAAATCAAATTCTTAGATGTAGAAAGAGCCCAGAGGTCTCTTATTAAGGTCATGTATTTCAAACCTTACAGGTACTCCACAGATAATCTTTACAGGATTAGCGGTCTGCTGACTGTTAGAAAATTGTATCTTCTGAACATAATTTTAGACCTGCATAAGTCACTGTGTTTCAATCCAGCAAATCTTGATAGGAGACGAAAAGATATTGTGGCCCACTCCCCAAGGGTTCGTACTGTCTTTGCTAGACGACAGTACACCACACAATCAACATATATATACAATAAAATAAACCTTAAATTGAATATATATCCTATGTTGCTATATGACTGTAAAAAATCGGTAACGGATTGGCTAAAAACGCAAAGTTATGAGGAAATAGAATTAATTTTAACACACACACACACACACACACCTCCTATTCATGCACACTCACGCATGCTGCATACCATACGCACACACATACACAAACACACACACATACACAGCATACTAATGGAGCCGCCGAATTTTTCTCTCTTCTATAATAATTCTTTTCATTTTATTTCTTTTATACTGGTTTCTACTCAACATTGTAAAATTAGATAGTAAGTAAGGGAAGTTGCGAGGCGACCCCATCACAAGTATTTTTATAACTTACTGGGAACGTCTCAATTTTGTGATGCATGACAATGTTTGAGAAACAATAAAAACCATTTTAATTTAATTTAAATTAAATTAATTAATATTGGATGTAAAAATAGATGGCAGAAGGGGAAGAGGAAGGCCAAGGAGGACGTTTATAGATCAAGTAAAAGAAAAGGTAAAAGTTACGTCGTATCAAGAAGTCAAAGCGCTGGCTGAAGATAGGACATTATGGAAGAGACTCCACCGACAAGAGCTTGGCTCTTAAATTGAAGAGAAATTTTTTGGTTTTTAGATATTTGCACGAGTAAAGCATTAACCTGTTTATCCCGCTAGATGTTGCCATGGGATACCCGTCAGCTAAGCTAAATCTTGCTTTAAACTAGACTATATGCCTATGTTTGCAACATAGGCATATAATCTAGTATAAGTCTCATAAGTCTCTAGTATAAGTCTCATATAAGTCAACAACCTGATTACTGTAGTACCTACTTTTATTTGAATTTAATGGTATTTCTATGTAAAAATATTTACAAAACAAACTTTAATGTCGCAATTATTAAACTTTGTTCTCACAAATCACAAAGAAAATCAAACAAAATGTATACTTTTACTAAAACCTTTCCAAAGTATTTGAATAATGGCCCTAAAATTATGCTTTTTATTTATCGCCAGTTTCTTTATAATACATCAGCCTAAATTCGTCCCTGGTTAAATTAGTGCCAGTTACAGGGTGGTATATTTTTCCAAAACTACTTGTCGCACGACAATGTGACGATTCGAGCGAATCGACGTTGCACCCGCCAGGGCCAAACGGGGGCAGAGATGCGCAAAATGTGGGCCCATGCACCCGATTGTCGGACATTACTACACAAAGGACAAAATTTCGGACGACTCGGCGATTCTTAGTTCTTTTTGTTTGATTTATGAAAGAAATGCTTGCATGAATGAAAGTTGTTTATTGATATGTGAGTACTTTTGTGTACAATATTTTAAGAAATTATACTTACATGTATGAGGAGCTTTCCCAGAACTTTCGTTAACTATTTGTTGATGTATTTATATTAAAACGGCCTTCAGCAAGATACCCTTTTAATTAAAGGGTATTTTGCTGAAGTTTTTAGTAATCAGTTAGGTACCTTGTTTAGTACTAGATTTTTCAACATGTATGACTACTAATAACCTTAATCCTTTTATAACAAATCCTAACTACTTATTTATTCTTCAACCTCTGATTTTGTAAGAGTAAGTGTGTTTGTTAAAGTATGTAATTGCTTTTTATCAAAGTGGTAGAACAAAGCAAATTATATTTTAATAGAAGTTAACTCATTGGATATTAAACGTAGACAAACTATCAGACACTAGATGTGCCTGCGGTTTAACTCGCGTTAATGGTTACTGCGCCGCCCCCATGGGTCGTAGCGTGATGTTGTAGAGTTTATAGACTTCCTCGATAAATAGGCTATCTAACACTAAAATAATTTTTCAATTCGAACCAGTAGTTCCTGAGATTAGTGCGATCAACCAAACAAATAAATAAACAAACAAACAAACTGTTCAGCATTATATTAGTATAAATTATAAAATCCTCGCAAAAATATCGTTGAAGTTGTCCTCCTGTCTATTGAATCTTATTACTTACTACACCTATAGCACGAAGACGAAATAGGTGAGTGGTAATAGTATATTTGACTCACAGTAAAAATGTTTATGTATAGTCTTTCTTTTCGTTGCAAATACATAATAAAACAAATTAGCAATTGATTGACAAATATATTAATTAAAATAAATTTTAGGCTTAATAGAAAATCTAATTAAACTCTGAGATTTCGTAAACATCGGTAGTTTAGCAAGGAAAGTACCACTCTATAAAATATCGATGCCAAACAACCCTGCGAGTAAGCCAGACTTCTGTAAGGAGACTATGTGTTATCGACAGACTACCAGACAACAATGTCCTTTGAGCTGGTAACACAGCAAGTTCCTTTTTTTAATCAGCTACTTATAATTTATACATGTGATAAATTAGTTAAGTAATCGCTTACACTCAGTCGTATGCCAACTAAATAAGTCTAATTTGGTACCTACCAAGATAAGTAGATTTATTTAGTTATAGTAAATTAAAATGGTTATAACACAATAACATGAATTACTTTAAAGAATTAAAATTACATTGACTCATATAGAGGATAACCTTGCAAACACATTCTCACAAAACACCAAAGATACTCGTACAATTTCATTCCATCCATCCGCAAACACGTCACATTCAGAATTGGCTGTCAGGAGGCTATTAAACATAGGTAGTAATAAAAAAGAAGACAATGTTCTTAGTGGTTATTTTCGACCAGTTATACAACGCATACCTACAATGTATATTGCCGACAATTGAGAACCTAATAGTCTTTATATTCGTGTTATAACTACACATTCAAGTGGTACCTTAAATTGTGTAAAACATAATGAAAAATAATTAAACTGAACATCGCTTTACACAATTACTAGAAAAATGGCTTCTTGTGTATTGTTGGAGAATACAACACATTATCCGCTTTAAGTTGCCATGTGAAGTGCTGTAGGGCATTTTTTAGGTACAGTTCCAACGCAAAAGCGTTCAGCGTTTAAAAGTATTCGCCGTACATGTTTTTATGGTTATAAATATGACCAATTTTATGTAATAGGTCACGGGGATTACCGCGATAATGCTACGTAGTCACATAAATTTTTCATCACAATGCTGTGAAGTTATAGAATATTATGTTGTTTCATGATTCATGGATGTTTGTCTTGGTCTGGGTGTTTCTATGTATAATATATATGTATTTATAAAAAAAAAAGTATATATGTACATATGTTTATCCATTGTCTAGTACCCATAGTACAAGCTTTGCTTAGTTTGGGCTAGATGGTGTTGTGTGTATGTAATAGAATATTATATTATAGAATATTATATACAAAGTACAAAGTTTAAGAGTAGTAGAGCCTCGCTGATTTCAGCATGAATGGGCCGGCTCGACCGGGGAAGGACTACCCTCTCACAGAATATCGACGTGAAATAGCAGTATTCCTATTGTTGTGTTTCGTTCGGTGAGTGAGAGTGCCGGAGGCCTAATCACCCCCTTTCCCCCTTCCCGCTCCTTTTCCTTCCCACTTTCTCTCCTAAAGGGTCGGCAACGCGCAAGTGATACCTATGGTGTTGTAGGCGTTCATAGGCTACGGTGACCATTTACCATTAGGTAGGCCGTATGCTTGATTGCCACCTTAGGCGTATAGCACACACACAAAAAACAGAGCACAAGCGTCTCATGACGTGTTGCGGCGAGCACGCGGCGCGTTTCGCGCCTTTTTTGTGCCGCAACGCAGCCTCGACTCTGGCAGTGTGCTATACGCCTTAGTTGTACAAAAAAAATGTTTAACTATATACATTACTTTTTAGAAACGACATTTTTTGTTTTGGCCAGTTTGCTAATTTAAATTTTTTGTTGGGCTAGGATAGTTCTTGTTCCAGTTCTCTTATTGTATACCAATACTAGAATCGCGCGCACTTTATAAACATTTATAACATGGATGTACAATCCTGGTTGCATTTAAGTAAAATTGTGTGAACAATTATTAATATATAGTGTGTGTAAGTATTTTGTAATTATACTCATTATCCGGCTTGTATTTTAAATGGCAGGCAAAGTGGCTACGAGTACCATGACTCCCTCTATGTACTCAACGATGCGATTTTCGTATCCGCTAGTCTTTTATATCTTGAACTCTCCATATATGATCACCAGACAATGGTTTGTATAGCAATTTGCACATACAATAAACAATTGAAGTCTTGTGTATTACGTCGCCATATGTTATTTTATTATTTCACTTTATTTTGTCTCGCTAATTTTCGCCTAGGGGCTGCTCTGTTGAAAACGACTATTTTCACAATACAACATAGTAACATTGTTAAAAATATAATATCTCTCTTTATAACATGTTTGAAAATGTAAGCCTTGAAAGGGGAACTGTGTTTTTGAGGAGCATTTTACACAATTCGTCTTAATGTTTGCCCTGGTCGTTCACCCAAGCTGTTGTCTTTGTATTAAACAATAATATTTAAAACTTGAACATACTATTATTTAGAATTAAATTCAGTGATGATATGACATTAACAGAATAGTGTAATAAAGACAATTATTTCCACAAAATGTAAAAACAAAAACGTCGTTCCAAAGTCATCGTAAACATCCCAAGTTATTCATTTTTCCGCACGCAATGGCCTCGTCGCTGCGTCTTGGATTTACTTTATAAATAACACACAAATGAGACTGGTTGGACGCGCGCTAATCCTGATTTACTGAGGTCCGCAGATCGTGGGTATTCTACGGTACTGTTCATATTGAACGGAAAGAATTATGTAAGTCCGTGTAAAAAATAGACTCAAGTTTATGTTCAGAGTCTATTTATTTTTTTGTAATTTATTATTTAGGTTTTCTTGTTTTATGCAATCCATTCTCAAAATTTATTTCATAGTATTTATTTATTGATAATAAATATTAAATTCTTCTGAAATTGTTGTGTTAAATGTTATATTTTTACAAATGTAACATTAGTTTGAGTTTTTAAACTGAAGACCGGTGCATGGTTTAAACAATATGGTATATCATTAGTGTTTTAGAGGTGAGATGGCCGATAATAAAAATTTACCTAAATACAAAGCAGAAGAAGACTAAAAGTAGAAAACAAATATATCTATAGGTACATAATATTAACAATACCTATGATTCTTATGACTTTGCTTTTATTGCTATTGTTGAGGTTAGATTTCCAGGTATGTCGAAATTCGTTTCATCGAATCTATCTAAAGCTTGTAATTCCAATCACAGTTTTACTTCCAAGCTAACAATTATATGTAGTTTCGAAGTCAGTAACGTTAAGTCTTTACCAATTTGAAATATCTTGATGTGTTTTAGGAAGTTTAAAGTCACGTCTGTAGTTTGAACTTTGACGGTCCAAAGTTATATAAAAGGGTTTATGTTGTTATTTTAAACATTTATATAACATTAATTACATTTCGTCGTTTTCATTAGCACAGTATGCCTAAAGGCTCTAATATCTTAATTAGCATAATAAATTTATAAATAAAAGCGACGTCTAAAACTCTGTTGTTTATATCTTTTTTATATAGAGACATAATAAAAATACTATCCTAACTAATATTATAAAAGCGAAAATGAGTTTGTTTGTTTGTTACCTTTTCACGTCTAAACCACTGAACCGATCATCCTGAAATTTTGTATATACGTTGTCAGGTGTACAGAAACGGACATAGACTACCTTTCATTCCGAAAAAAATAACTGTTCCCGAGAAAAAAAAACAACAAAAACGATTATGATAATAGATGGCTCCACGTTTCTTTCGAATCATAATTGAACTATATTATTACAAGCAGAGTACAACCCGAATTGATTGTCAAATTCTAAATTAACGCGAGCAAAGCCGCGGGCAAAAGCTAGTAATATTATAAAGCTGAAGAGTTTGTTTCTTTGTTTGTTTGGACGCGCTAATCTCAGGAACTACTGGTTCGATTTGAAAAATTCTAAACGTATATACTAATATTTTTAACAACTGCAAATAAATTATAATTTAATATTAATCTAAAATGTGTATCAAACTTTACAATAACTTCATATTTTCTTACACAAAATTATATTCCAATATTGTAAAGGTGCGTGCACATTCACGCGAGCGGCTTCAACTGCAAGCCGACGACGTGCAGTGCGGCCGGCCGTCTGATATATGCGACAGCAATTAATGGCCTGGACATAAATAATATTGACTGTAATGTAAATATCTATAGCTTTGTGGGGATTTGCTTTTGAGGCTCTGAATACGTTGAAGAGGTAATACAATTAGTTAGATTTTTGTATGGATTGAGTGTAATAAATTAATAACCAGTTGAAACGTGAACAGGCTTGACACTGACAGTTAATAGAATTGCGGATAGTTATGAAACTGAATACCGTTTATTTAAAATATATGCTTGAAGAGACTGAGTAGTCTTTAAAATGCATGGTTTAACTTTTCACTCATAGTATTAGTTATAATTTAAACCTCCATTCAGAGATTAAACTATTCAAATTTTCCAACTAACGTATTTTCAATATGCGATGTCAGAAGTTAAAACTCTCTTTGTGGTAGGTCTATAATTGATATTACGGACCTTAGTGAATATTTTATAGCGTGTGTCTAAAGGTAAATAATACAAAATCATTACATATTTTAAAGATCCACTGTCATATTGGAGTCATTTAATGTAACAAAAGAATTGGTTGGAATTGTAGTACATATTATTTAGAAATATTTCTATAGACTAATAAGATGTTCTATTAGCATAAAACTTTTTATTCGTTTGACATTATTGGTTACAGCTATTTGAAAATAGCGCTTATAAAAACTTGAGTTGAGATTTGATCGCGCTTATATAGTTGATAACTTCGTTTCGCAATGTCTGCAATGTATGACTGAACTATAATAATTAATTATCTATCAGAAGGGTTAAGTATCAAAAGAAAGTCATATTCTAGACAAATATGGCACGTTCATACTTACGTTTTTAGACCAATAATCAGCAAAAACATCACCAGTTCAAATTTACCAGTTGCAGTAAAGAGTAAGCATCCAGTGTACACTACTCTTAACATTTTAGCGTACTAACAAATCACCGTACATTCTCGTCCTCAAATTGTTATTGATCATCCATTGTGCAGCGGTGTGTAGGCACATAACTCAGGATTTCGTCCCGGTGTTTGGACTTCGGTGCCCGGGCGTGAACTGTGACGTATTGGAATAAACGATTGCGATTGTGCACTGCATTGTTGGAATTGTTTATTGAACTGAGGATTTTAAATGTGGAGAAAATTGTATTAACTGGTCATCATAGTTCATTAACAAAGATGGATTTGGACTGCCTCTTTGCAACCGGTCGTGAGGTCGCTTATCAGGCAGTGTCGTTAGGAGTTTCAGTAAGAAAACTTTTAGTAGGTGTAAGTTCGGTATTATTGTGCTGACTATTACGTTGATCCTGAAAAATAGCCGAAAAAATGTAGGTTTCTCCTGGGATATCTAGACGTGAGGCTATATAGGTATATTTGGATTCATAAAATGTATGCTATAGTAGAGGTCGATAGTGTTTTTTTTAGATTTGTGTGTAACTACATAGCATCTTCGATATTATAAGTAAATCTTAAGAGGCGCTCATAGCCAGTTGCACTCACTGATCGGTAAACAATTAGCGAGGTTAAGCAACGTTGGGTGCGGTCAGTCTATAGATGTGTGACCGCTTAGTGGTATTTCATCTGAGCGTCTCCGTGCTTCGGAGGGCACGTAAAAAGTCGGTCCCGGTTGTTGTCAAATTGATAGCAGTCGTTAAGCCATGTCAGAGGCCTACGGGCGGCTTGAACAACTCTTGACAACAGGTTGGCCACTAACCACACTAAAAGAAGAGAAAGAAGTAAATCTTGTATTGCAGAACTTGCTGGGCACGAATACAGAATATAATCTGAGACTATATCTGCTTTTAGTTTATTTCGTTTGCCGTGTATATGTTGCACGTTATAAGAAAGAAACTTTAAAATGTAATAACATTTTCCTCGGTCCTTGAATTGAATTCACGTTTTGCTAATAAACAAACGCTAACTTTTCCATCAGACCAACAAATAAGTGTTTTAAACCTAAATACTTATACTAAGAGTCGGTTCATATCTTCTGCTCATGTTCATATACTTTCTATCATATGTCCGATATCTTAACTACTAAAACGAGCAAAAGTCCAAAGAACTTGAACATCCTAAATAATCTAGGACTCAAGGCCAAAGGAAAATAAAAGATGATGAATTAAGCAAAAAGGCGCGAGCAGTACACGAATATTACACGTATAACCCACTTAACTTAATGTAATCTTGTCTTTCCTCGTTTTCTCATGACCACACTCATATTTTACAATTAATTATACATTCAAACTCTATGTAAACATAATGTATTGTGTCCTATTTTGTCTATTTTTGAATAAAAATAACTGCCCACCGTACTAACTACTTTATAATACACCTAATTATGCTCTATGGTAATTTTATGTCAAAGGGGTGTATAATTTCTATATGCAAGTGCTTTTTGTATGGGAATCTGAATGGTATGAATGTGTCACAGTGATAGCATTAGCGGGATTATTTGATTTAGACTGTCACTTTATGTCGGATTTATATTTTTTTATTATATTTTTATTGTCTGTGGTCTGTGCGAAACATAGGTAGGCGATTGTTTTTTGTTTTTCTAATAGTATTTAAATATGGAATGGGTCATGTTGAATGAATGCATAGAAATTTAATTATTTGTAACAGTTTTTATTTGTCTGAATAATGTTTTGTAAACGACCACTGGGTCCTGGGTGTCACTTTAAGAATAAACAAGTCCATTAAATATGATAGAAAATAGGTGGTGTTTCTCTGCCTAATCTGATTCATTGTTAGTTAGTTGAATGTGTGTTTTCGGACGCTCGTTTCTGAAACACAGCTCACGCTATCTTAGATATCTTCCACGACAAGCAGCTTTGTATTTTAAAGCAATAAACGATAAAGTATTATTAATTTTTAACCTCACGATTAGACTCCTGTATGTTAATCTGGTAAGTATTCTACATAGGTACGTGCGAAGTCATGTTTATTGGTCACTTGTCTTTTTTTAAATTGTTTCTCAACAAAATAAATCATTCAGCTGATATGTAAACCTTCACAAAGTATTTTGATATGCCATGTTATATGTAGTTATTTGCATAATTATATATTATTTAACTTTTGGAATTTTTAGTATAAGTAAGATCTTAAATTAATTTTTTTTATCGAACTCTTTAGGGTCAATTGGTTTTAAACTCCCCATTGTAGCTTCTCTTCCAAAATTCAATTTAATATACATCGTAACTTTATTTCTGGTATAAGTCGACCACACCTTTCTTTCACATTGTAGATCCAATAATTATAATGTTAACAAAATCTTTTTTTTACTTATTCCCAAAGGTGCGTGTGAACATGTTACATTCCTGCACGGTAGGACTAGTGCTGGGATATGGGCGGGCCACCTAGCGAGAGCACCGCCTAACGACTACTGCCCGTAGCTCCCGGCTAGGCGAACTAACGAACATATTTTATTTAATACTAGCTGACCCGCGCAACTTCGTCTGCTTCACATAAGAGAATTTTCCTAGTTTTTGCAATATTTTTCATTTATGCTCCGCTCCTATTGGTCGTAGCGTGATGTTATATAGCCTATAGCCTTTCTCTATAAATGGGCTATCTAACACTGAAATATAGTTCAACCAAACAAACAAAATGTGAGTGAAGTCGGCGCGTGAGCGCCCCCGCCTTTTTATAAATGCAGCGGATGGCCGTTTCGCGCGTTAAACAACAATCAACCGTATAGCCGTACCCATACTGGCGCGGCGAGATTTGGAAGTTTTATTTCATCTATATCTTGTGTGTTTATAAACCGATTCCTATATATTTTTTTATAATATAAATATTAAAGTGTACTTTTTGAATATGGGAGTTTGATAAAGATATATCTATGTGAAATACAATATATTTATGTATTTTAATACACTTTGAAGAAATGCCTAACGATTAAACACGTTATTGTGGCTAATTTATAAAAGATAGATATATACTATTAAGGACTTTTTTGTAGATCTTTTGAAGACCATCATCTTTGTAATACATACTTTTGGTGTATGATCAACGTATGCGAGGATAAGAGCTGGAAAGCGCATTTTCGTCCGACTTGCTTCAAATTTATCGTCACTGCTCAGCTCCTATGTGTCTTACCGTTATGTTATATAGCCTATAACCTGCGCAGGAGTATGGACTACAATCGTACTAAGTTTGGTTAAAATCCCTTCAGTAGTTTTTGACCCATGCGTGCACATACAGACAGACAGACAGACAAAAAATTTACTGATTGCATTTTTGTCATCAGTATCGATCACCATTCATCCTCCAATATTAATTTTGAATATATATTCAATGTACAGAATTGACCTCTCTACAGTTTTATTATAAGTATAGATGATTGATTGTAATACGTTTAAAATATATAGGTACATTGCCTCTTATAGTGATAGTCTTATCGACCAATTGGCAGACACGTGAATGCATGCATAAATACTGGCTGTAACAGTTGCGGTTTCAAATATCGCAATAGTTAAATTAGATCATTTGATTGAATGGAATACGAATTATTATTATAAATGCGAATGTGAGTATGTTTGTTTGTTACGCTTTCGCGTCTAAACTAATCGACCGATTTTCATGAAATTTCGCATAACTTTTGCCAAGGGTAGACTGGTTTATCAAGATAAAAGTACTGTTTCCCAGCGAAGCCACAGGCAAAAGCTAGTTAAAAATAATAACATAGGATGTTTTAGTGGCGAGTGTGTCGTGTGTCAACACGAAAGTATATTATTTTACTTAATTTACTTATTATTTATGCTTTAATTTCGACTCGCAAATGCCAGAAATTAAGAATAAGAATTCATTTATTTGTTTGAACATGGTATACATACATTGAATGCAAGATAGTGTTTAGCTCGTAAGTGTTCAGCCTCATACAGTGGCGTACAAAAAGAGAGATAGTGCTACTAGCCATTACGAGAACTTTGTCCGAAAATTCTTAGTTCATAAGTGTAACATCATGGTAAATGTTAAATTGTATGTCATAGGAAACAATATTAAATAATGAGAATTAAAATCAGATAATAATTAATAGGCAATATTGGAATGCTATACCCTTATTTAACCCTCGCACTATTACTTTTGTTATGTCTAATTCTACCATATTGTCTCCCTGTATTGAAAGTTTATAATACTGAGAACAAAGAAGCCATACCTATATATAACCAATTCAGCAAATAATACATTTTAAAAGTATACCAAAGGCCTCTTAGTTAATAACAACAAGTCCAACTCAGAGCAAAACGTTATAGCTTAAAATGATTGTGCAAGACCTATTCGAAATTTAGACATCAATCAATCAATTTTAAGATCGCAATTCTTTCTATATCCCCATTATATTATTTCTTAAAGGTAATCGTGTGAATAAATCACAGTACTTCATATTACTGCAAAATTCCCTTAGAGAAGTGCTGTGATAAGGGCGGGCCTCCCGGAGCGAGTACCGCCTAGCTCACCTGACCTCCTGGTACCTCAATCTCATGGTAACTCCCATGACGTCATGCGGAGATGGGTGTGGTGCCTTCAAGGCGCTGAGAAACTTCTAGAATAGCAGTTTTGGCTTTGGTACACGAGAACTATACAAGTGCTTCGATGCATTATGGTCTTTGGCGATTCTCTATACTTTCCCGAAGTTTCGTTTGGTTTTCAGGTCACCGCGACCATGGCTGCTGAAAACTAACAGAAACGTCGAGGAAATTGTGAACCTAAATCTCGATAGATTAATAAATAATTCAAACAGCTTTTAATAGTAGAAAAGTATAACGGTAAAATTATTAAATAAAAGTGTTTTAAAATAAACAACGCGATAAAATCCGTATAAATTAGTGTTATTTCAATGTACCTATAACATTCGCGTAAACGTGATTTCCTTAATATACAAATTTGGTCGCTGCATCAAATTTGCGAAGAAGACTTCAATCTAATCGCCGATGACTAAAGAAAAATGAACTGCCCATCCGAAGTATCCAAAAACACTTACCCTACCCAATATCAAAAGCGTACCAACTCACATTTGTACATACAAGTACGAGACGGATCGACACATATAAAATATTAAACAAAATATATTCAAAATTCACCGATTCGGGGTCCAAAATAATTTCATTAATATATTCGTCACTTAAAACGATAAATTAAACTCTAATGTACACCGTGACTCGTAAGCAGCGGGTGGGCCCCTTACCCAAAACTTGCGAGTTACGGGATTCACACTTACGCCTTTCCAGCTCTCAGCACTTACGCCTCTTTTAACAGTGGGCGTTTTCCCCGCAGAGAAGATTGGTACACAAGTTACAAGTTAAGTACTAAACAATGATGTGTTTCATGAGAAAAATGGGCGTCCTAAAAATATTCTAATTATATTATTGTTGAAACTAAATTGCACGTTCAAGTGTGAAAAGTTTATTTTTGTATTCCCAGGTGAATATAAAAATTGCTTTTTAATATTTTATTGAAGAATTGATACACAGTAAAGATTACGATAAGAAAGTCGCAGAATAGAATATTCAGTAGTTGGTAGTGGAATGAAAGTATCCTGTGAACACTATATAACATACTTAAATAAATATTTAGAAATATGCAATGAAATTTTATAAAAAATGATACATGAAAACCTGGTAAACCTAATAATTTCACGTAGATTAAAAGTGAAAGAGATTAAAAAGGCTCTGTGCAGTAATAGTTTTAAGTTTAGTATTAATTAAGTATGTAGGTAATATAAAATAACTCTACCTAAATATAAATTCACACGAGTTATTAATGAATTATAAAACTTTACGAGCGCATAAAGTGTAAAAAATTAATATGCTAACAACTTTAATTACACTACATTTATGAGACATAATAATAATTTACTAGACTAAACATAAAAAAACAAAAGAGTACACGTATTTTAATGCTCCATAAAAATAATTTATACACTTTCACCATAAATAAGTAATAGAAAAAAACACTTGATTTAATGTCACCGTACACCGTGAACTATCCCATTGTAAATGTATGGTGATTAACCACCCCCAATATCAATGAAAATGATACTCGCGTTTCTGTAACATCCGGACAAAATCTTCCAACAAAAGAAATAAAATTGATCAGCGTTTTAACTAAAAAGGGATGCGAGGATTCAGGTGTCAAAAACTAAAAAAAATATCCATTCATCGAGATCCGACGACGTATCAAATCTCTTTGTTACTGATAAATTAAAAAAATACAGTGACAAAGGCTTGGTGCACGCAATCTTAGAATCCAATAGTTCGACAAAAGCCGTGTGTTATTTTTGGTAAAGGCTACTGTGAGAATAAGAATTAGGCATTCATCTGTTTTTGCTAAGGAATTGATTTTTGGGTTTACACTTGTAATAATATGGCTTGGTGCGAACTCTTTGTATTGTGCAATATTTTTGGCTCTTCGGTTTACTATTGGTTTAAGAAATACGATTCGATCCTGATGACATTGAGCTTCTATTCTATTTAATTATAATAATCTTTATTTTATTTTATTCATATTTTAAGTTAATTAAACAAATGTTAATTAGTATTGTGTTATTAAACGTGACCATAAGCTCTACAGTATCATTTAGCCATTAGCCATTTTTAAATCAGCTGCGTCTTTAAGGTATTTAATATGTCTCTCGTCACGTCGACATAACATGTGATGAATATAGTTTTCATGTCTATCTGTAGATGTTATCTAATCTAAACCTTTGTCTTCAGTAACTCGTTAAAGCTTGCTTATAAATGTCTCGATGGTTCATCTGTTAAAACTTCCATGTAATTTGAAAGAAAACAGAAAAAATTGACCTAGCTATACTATAGTCTAGTCAAACGACATTACTCTTCGCAAAATCGTCTAACGAAGTGGAAATTTATACTTAAATTGTTAAATTCGTGAACCACGCTCTCCAATGAAACAAGTCGAGCGAATCCGATCTTATATTGAAAGTGTTTTTGTTCAGAGCAAAAAGTGCAAAATTGCAAATGATTCCATCGAAATACGTAATATTGAAAGAATAAGTCGCTGTTCATCAATAAAAAACCAAATATAACTAATATACCTAGTTTATTATAACTTTTTACAGAAAGGGGTGATGGAACTTTAATGTAAGAATCGTTTTTTAATGTAATGTAAGAAAATTCTCTTATAGCACGTATTCAATGATGATCTCAGTAAACGTGTCCGCGTTAAAGAAAATTAATTGTGTTGAGATATTTATTTTTATTTCTCCTTGCACGTGGTTTATGTAATGTATCTGAATGAAAACATTTACTAAAATATAATGAATATTAAACTTTGGTCCAGATGTCTATAGAACAATTGATTTATTTCAGGCCTACAATATTTGCTTACTATAACCAAAAGTTAAGGAAAGCTGCGTAAAATCTTAAAAAGACATAATGCCTTACTAAAACCGATACTATCAGCTTAATACACTTAAATTATAATAGTGATTCCTACCAGTAAACCAAAGCGTATCTGTTTTAAACTGCGCATTACCTTACCACGTGCCAGATAAAATTAGAACATGCAAAAACTATCTATAATTAAAACCAGAAAAAGCTTTATAAGGAATTGTGCACAAACAATAGATGCCACAATTACTACATAAATCTATATTTAGAAGTATCCGTTTGTCACACTCACGCGTCACAAACAATATGGCTGCCACTGACAGCGTCATTGTTCAAACAGAAACGACACAATCTTTTTTTCTCTTTTTATCTTTTATTCTATTCTGTTCACAATGGCCGCGCGCTGTGCTCGTGGTATTTTACTTACCTATGTTTTTCACTTTGTTTTTGGAAGGCGTCAAGGTTTATTACCCGACTGCGGTAAAAGTGCGCGTGTTTCGGTCTTGTTCAACTTTAAAGGAATTACCTTTTATTAGAAAAAATATCTAAACTGCACAAACGTTACCTAAATGTTATCATACAATCTGAAATAGACAAAATTTCTCTTTAGCGTTTAATGGATAATCAAATAAAATTTATAGCAATGCAAAAGTAATATTAACTGTACAACAATATTTCTTTGGAAGGCGTCAAGGCTTATTACCCGACTGCCTTAAAAGTTCGCGTGTCTCGGTCTTGTTTAATTTTAAAGTAATTTACCTTATATCAGAAAAAATATCTAAACTGCACAAAAGTTACCTAATTGTTATCATACAATCTAAAAAAGACAAAATTTGCTTGTGTTTAATGGAGAATCAAATAAAATTTAATTATATAAGTTACAGGAATGCAAAAGTAGTATTAACAGTACAACAATATTTTGGTAGAATATTTTTCTAAATATAATGAAACTCGCGCTACTGCTGGTATTGACTTAATACAGAGGTTATTTAGTAAAAATTGTTATTATCCTAAACCAACAAATATATTGGTTAGTTCTTCAAACAACATTTTTAAGTTCTATTTTCACACGTACTGTTTTTTAAGATTATATCTGAGCCACCTTGTTAGCTTAATAATTGTATTCAGTTTTGTTATTCGTTGTTCGCTTAGATACAAGTTATTCTGGAAATTCGTTCTAAACCATTTTAGTGTGAACACTGGTTCCTCATTGTGACCTTAGCTCACAAAAGGTCAATTCTTAAAACATCTGGTGTCAAATCAGCATCCTTGCCCGTCGAGTGTCTAATCTCATAATTGTACAAACTCAAGGCCTCGATTTGCCATCATTGTCATGTCACAATAACACAAAGGCGTCTCGCATATTATCCATTCATATCATAACGTTTATAAATACGTTTCACGGTGGCATTATGGACGTTGTCTCGCGACTCCCCGAGGATATCCAGTAACAAAGAATCCATCATAATAGCCGAAAGTTCGGTACGCACAAAGCGGTTCGCAACCCGTCATTTTCGTACCTATTGGCTATTTTATGACAATAAGTCTATTGTTGTCGAAAAGGAATTGTTGGAGTCTTATTGTGTCCATCGAAATTTGCGAAACTGGAATTGTCTCTGTACGCTAACGAAGTTCGCAGCCCTCGGGCGGGCAATTTTCTTCTTACGCAGATGTTTGCGTCGTGACCTTATGAATGCTGGGCCAATTTCGTTCAGTATAGTCGTTACAAAAACAAAGGGTACATTATCAGTGCAGCCCAGCTATTCTGTCATTGTTTGCGTGAACCTCGAGTCAAGCTGTGCGTGATAATATTTAGTTTTTTCACAAGATGCCCACCATTGTGGTAGCTGGTTGGTCCGGCCACTTCAGTCTTTCTTTGTACAGACGGCCATGTAAAGAAATTCTAAGGTGTGTTTGTTTAAAATCTCCTTTCGGCTTCTGTAGGTTTGTGAATGGCTTCTGTTATATAAACACGAGCAATTATGACGCTGTTGGTTTTGTATGCTTCTACGTGCGCCACCATTTTGTGAAGATCTTTATATGTACTTACTATTTTAGCTGCAGTTAATACATTATTGTTTGAGGTGGCACAATGATTCATTCATGTTTCATAAGATTTAGCCGAAAACTAAACTTTATCTTAAACGGAGGCCTTGGACTTCCCCACTGTTCCATGTGTGTATTCCAACATAAGCTTTATTACTTAACAAATTTTATAAAGCCAATAGCTTGAAATAGTATTATTTCTAAGAGAAGGGAAAATATATTCGACGTGAGAACATTCGTAAATCAGACACCCCTAGTGTGAAACTATAACATTCAATTCAGAAAAGGCATTAGACTAGAAAAATTAACTGATCCTATATCTCAAAACATACGGAATAATATTTGGCATCGCTATGAATTTTACTGCCATATAAATTATTTTGAATCTCTGTGTCATCTGCATAAAGGTCATTGTCGCTTGGATCATCAGTTTTCGAATTGTAAGTGTTTGTTGGGTTTTTATTATCGTTTATCTATTGTATGACACCCTTTGCTTTTATAGAATTAGCTTCTCTTGTCTTATTACGATCGCGGTCAGATAACAAAGGGGTTTCAATGGGATTTTAATTTGGACTTTAACTTTGATTCTTTGGTTTTGAGTGGGGTATATGATGGTAAGGATCTATGAATCAATCCTTCTAATGATAGAGCATAGTGTTATTTGATGTTGTAGTTTATAGCTTACCAATAACTTGATTATAATTACATATGTATAATGGATAATTATATTTTATGAGTAACAATGCACTCCATAACCGGTGTTATGCGAAATAGTATGCGAAATAAGTAATTGGGTATGTTATTATTAATTATAATTATTTTTATTTATACATTTATATTGAATATTTTGATTTAGGGGATGTTTTAAAAAATATATGCTATTGGCTAGCAATTGGAGTTGCATATAATTCAAAAACTAAACAAACATCAAAGTTTATTTAGATATATCATATAACAAAAAATATGTTGAATATAGTTCTAATTCATGATGTTCAATGAAGTAAGTAGAGCTAATGAAGTAAGTATTATGTTTGTTTGTAATAAATGTATCATTTTCCTGTTTGAAGGCAATATTTACGTAAGTAAGCTTCAAATATACTTCGTTTTATGCTGTAACTTCTCGATAAATACGATTAACAATATAATGGGGCACACAACAAACCTCAATAGAAAACTACACAATTACGACTCAATGTAAAAGTATTTATTGTTATACTAAAATTAATATTTCATAAAAAATCTTGACTTCCAATTATACGACTGTCTCAAGAGCCATTAACCACTGCATGTTCCTCCAAGACGTTAATCGTACAATTATTTTTAACTATTGTATTAAAACGAACGGTAGTTGGTTTCTTTGGTGCGTTGTGAGTGGCACGTGGTATATGTAGTACCACTTCATAGTCCACTCATTACTGTTAAATGGTCTCGGGTAGAAAAAAGACTTCACTTGTAAAGTAGCTGACAATATTAAGGATACAGATGAATCAGACAAATATGAACTTTAAGACAATGTAATAGATGTTGTGTCATCTGATAATGATAACGTTGGTGCAGTTGTGATGAAAGATACGATATTTAAATTCGACATTTAGTATGTCAGATAAATTGTCGACCTAAAAATCGGTTGTTCAGATTCACCGTCGGTAATTACTGTGTCACTATTGTAATATTAAAATGTTTTCTTGTGAGGGCGTGACTTTGTTATTTTGTAAGTTTATTTAGAATATAATTGGTTTATTCTAAGTATGTCGTAATAGGTTCATTAGTGGGCGGACTGGTACATCACGAATATCATGATGCATTGAAGATATTTCATAAATTACGTTTAGTTTTATTACGTCAAAATCAAAACAATTCAATAGAACATAACTCATTCTTAGCTGGACATACCGTCGGTCCATTTTGGCGTTTTTGAGTTAAATATATCAATATTAATGTCTTAATAATAATAAATGAATATTTATTATAACACATACATTAAGACATTTATTTTTTAATACTAAATCTATAACTTCAGAAAGATACGTTAGGATTCAGATTTACGGGACCAATTTCAATCTTCTTTTTGCTCTCCTCAAAAAAGTGGTTTTTGCAGATTGGCTACTTGACCATTGGACCGACGATACATACATCAATTAATTTAAATGATTTAGTTTTAAACTCTGTCTTCTTTGATTAAGTTCTATTATATTAGTTAAACTAAACGTAAAATATTGACTAATATTTTAATTGTGTATTTGTTGTATTATTAATCGATGCACTACAATAAAGCCACATTTCTTAACATGTTCGTGTGTTAAGAAATATTTGTCACTATTCTAAAATCAAAAATATAAAATACTAGCTTTTGCGCACGGCTCCGCCCCCGTGTTACCTACATCAATAAAAAGTAGCCTGTCTTTCCCCAGGTTTTAAACTATATCTGTACCAAATTTGATCTAAATCGGTTGAGTGGTTTAGCCTTGAAAAGGTAACAGATAGACAGACAAATAGACAGACAGAGTTACTTTCGAATTTATAATATTAGTTAGGATTAAAAGCTAGGACTAATTACAATTAGATATAAGAAGTTATCCCTATTAGGTAATTTGATAGATGCTATCAAATTGACATCAAAATATTTGTTAAAAAGACGAATTTCTTTCGTTCTTTACCAGTTTCAAAAAGAGATGAAGAAGGCAAGATGGTTTTAATTATCGCTAACGTTTAATTGATTCGTTTTCATAGCACCTTTCAAAGTCACCAATAAAAGACATACCTAGATGTTTTATAACACACTTAAAATATGTATTTGCGTGCAGCATGTGTTACTTTATATGCTTTCTTATTATATTTCAAGCAGATAGATTCGTTTTTAAAACAAACATAACACAATATTAATATTGATCTAAATTTAAATTACATTTTAAATTAAACACCACGGCACCGGACGTGGTAACATGCATATACTTTACAAATTTTAATACATTTATAACCGCACAACAACGGATAGACAATCGCCAACAAGGCTCACCAACAAAAAAGGACATTAATAGCGTCCCGACGTTTTCGAGCAGCATTGTAGCCGTAGAAACGAGTTTAGAAGCGACCAGACGGACTGTCGCCAGTGACAATACAGAAAGGAATCACGATCTGAATTGTTGGAGTGTTATCTTTATGTATTCCGCATTGGAATAAGATAGTAATGAAGAAAAAACAGATTAGATGTTGCCAAAAGTGGTTTACGGGATGCAGAATTATAAATGGTAGCTGAAGGTGAATCTAGTCGATTCACCTTTAGCCACCATATTTTTCTAGTAGCTTTTTTGAAAAGGCATAACCAATCTCCATAATATATGCTGGAATATAATAGGTATTAATTTAGGAAATAGGCGACAAACTGGAAGAAGCTTCTTGAACATCATTCATTTATACGGATGGTGTTCATGAACCTACTTCGTAAATAAATTGTAAGCACGGCTTGTTTAGAAATATTCTTTATTAAATTTAAAAATAATGAAGATAACCATGTCACTAAAGAAAGACTCTATAGCTTTATGACGTCATCATCTTGGACTTAAATAAATCTTTATAAATTTCTATTGATGTTGAAGCTTATAATTGGTACTATACTTATTGTAGGCTATGAAGCCACAGCAATACAGGAATGTCTACCTCACGGTACGTGAATAGCAGATTCATTACGAGCACTATTATTCTACGAATGAACAAAATCATCGAGACTTCAATACGGAATTCAGTAAGAAATAAATGATCATTATTATGGGACCCGTTCGGAAGCTCAAGCATTGTGGCATCGCCAAACTGCTGCGTCATTTTAATCAAATATCATACGTTATTTATCATCCCACCCTTCTTTAAAATCATTTTTAAAATAAACACAAAGAATGCGTTCTGAAGAATGCGTTATAAAAATATGTAAAGGATTTAAAGGTTTTTAACAGGTGTACAAGTCAGCCGCTTCGGAACGAACTTGAATTTTAAATTTCGATCCCTATAGTGATCAAATAAAGTTGAATTTGGAAGGTTTGTGATCAAAGTCGGTTGGTTCTAGTGATGTCCACTCACCGCTTAGTCAATGAAGTTTTTTTTTCTCTGTCTACTTAATGCTATTTTGTTTTTATTAGTTGGATACATATGTTTTTTCTATGTGATCGTGCGGCGCATTCCGTTTGATTGTGTATGTATGTCGTATCTATAAGACTAGTTCGATCGTATCTCAATAAAAAGGGTGTTATGAAACTTAATAGAAGGATTATTTTTGTCGTTTTTGTTTTGTTAGAACGTCGGTAATTAAAAATGTTTGACGCTTTTTGTAGCTTGTTGTAAAGTTATTGAATAGTAGATTACTAGCATTTTTGGAGTTCTTTATCTATTGTTTTATAAATTTCGGTATAATGCACCGAAGCGGCAACTGTATTTAAATCTTTAAGACCACCTTTTACAATATAAAGGATATTAAAAGATTATGCGTGCAGTTGCATGGGATTTTAAGGATTAAGTACCAATTAGATATTTTACAAAGAAATAGAATAGATTATAATATCAAGGAAGGAAATAAATAATTATTCCTCCAAAGACACCGCCACTTATGAACGGAAATATCATATCATATCCGATACTATTATGACGAATAATACCAAAATACCCCACTTGTGTGCGCTTCAGTTGATTTGCGCAAAAGCGCCGACGGAAACGACGCAAACGATTCTAGCTATCAATGCCGCCGATATGTAACAAAAAATAAAATAAACGATTATTATTTGTTTATTTTTTCTTTGTTACACAGTACTCTGATTTCATTTTTATAATAATTTCTTGATTCAGTCTCAAAAACTGCACATGCAAGGTTGGACCCTATAGATAACAGAATAAAGTCGAAAATGGTATTCTATCGCGGCTTACATTACTTCTAAATCATTAAGCATGGTTCACATACGCGAGTAAATGACGGCGCGTTTACATCGCCCCATTTAACCGTATCGAATAAGTTTGCACAACAATCGCTCTTTACTCCAATCGCCAATTTTTTTAGGGATTTTTAACGCGACCATTCAAGCTATTGTGTCGCAGACAATATTACATGCACTAGCCTTTATATCGAGTTGCTAGCGTGTAAATTGGATTATTTCTATTATAAGGATAGACGGTAATAATTTACCAGTACTATAAATCTTTGAAATGTTTAATAAATGTTCGAATTTTGCGTGTTTTCTGTGAAAATGTTCTATTTTGTAATCGATGTTGCATTTTATGATTGCACTCATGCATGTTTGACAGGTTTCCGATTTATGTATCTCACAAAAACGTGAAGATTAAGTTTAATAGTAAATACTTCGTAAGTTTAATTAATTACCTCAAACACTTAGTACATTTACCAAAACATCAGTCAGTTAACTGAGATCTATAAGTCAAACATCGGTAAAACATTTTCATAATCGTAGAATGGGATAGATCGTAACGGTTTTCTCTTAAGTCTGCTAGAAAAAACCATTTCTGGCATCGCTCTCATATTTTATAATATTATCAAGCATTCTTAATTTTGTATTTATGTATGCCAGAATAAAACTAGTCTTGCTTTTGGCAGGAGTTCCATTTTCATTCGTATTTTGGAGTTTTGTTAACTCATTCGAGTTTTTAGTAGCGTTTGCTTATAAGAGGCGGCGTCCACGCACAAATAAAATTAAGTCAAAGTCAAATATACATGTTTATATATTTTCGGTATAAGTTACATTTTAACACGCATCAACTTTAATAAACATTTTAAAAAACAGCGGCTACCTCAAACCGTGTCTTCGCCGACCAACAAAGCAATATTTTTTTAAATATTAAAAAGCAAAAATATACCACGATTACCGGATACGGGGGTGACATGATAAAAAACCCTTTTTTGAGTGTTAATACCGTGACAAATGTTGAATTTATGCGTTGCGATGGTTGTGTGCCCCCCCGCTGCGCAGGAGTCGGGCCTCAGGACTGACCCATTATGGACGAATAAAATAAGTGTCGTTGGTATAAAGGCGGCCGCAGACCAGTGCGAAATGTTTACAATCTGAAATAGGGCCTGTTTGTTTAAAAATTGCCATGTGAAATGTTGCCACAAATTGGTTTAGCAGACAGATTAGAAATATAGATGCAATTTGCTTTTTTAACATGATACAAATTTTATTCCAAGCCTTGATTAGAAGGAGTCCTAGTTGAATGCATTATATGTTAAACGTATTGTAGATCCAGCTAAATGTAGTTAAAATGTTCACCTTTGTTTTTAAAATAAAAGTACGAGACCTACTAACATAACCTAATTTAATGTTGTATCTAATTATGCCTTGCCTGATCACCTGCAACATAGACAGCTGTAGTTATCTCTTTTGCACATTGATATTTCGTTTGGGCTTACCGCGACAGCAATAGATCTGTTAAAAACCTTTTCTATAAATATTTTGATGACCATATTTCGCCTTACTCTGTCAAGTCTTAGAAAGTGAACGATGAATATTTAATAGGTACCTACATGTCTTCAAAAAGTCAGAAAGGCATACTGCAGAATAAAATTTTACACTTCTGCATGGCAATTTAACGCTCTGCCCATTTGAATATTGCTGCTTTATTACAATCTTAATATGAAAATATTATGCATAATCAAAAAATTACATTTATTTCTCAGCTAAAGCACAATGTATAAACTCCCTAAGCTTCAACACAAAAAAAAAAAGCTGCTTCATATTTTCCGCCTGGCCCCTTAATGATGCGGTTTGCCATCATTCGTATGGGTAGACAGGGACATATTAGCGGCTTGTGGCTGGTGGACCCTACTGGCAACATGACGTCATGTTGAAACAGTAGCTCTTCATCACACATCGGACAACACCAAGAATGTTCCTTCTTCAGTTTTTGACTTAACTTGTTCCAGCTTTCAAGACACTGTGTTTGACTTGATGAAATCACCCGATTTAGAGTAAACGAACCTAATATATAATAATATGTCCTCTAGACCGAATTTCGGCCACGGCGGTCAATCTTAAGATTGACCGCCGTGGCCGAAATTCGGTCTGGAAGTCGTTAACGAAGATTGGCCATCTGCGCAGGAGATATTATAGTGCACAAGCGTATGCGCAAACACAAGTGCACTCTCTGTTCCCTATCTGTCATGATCCGATGGGACGGTAATCCGACACGACCGGAGAGAGATCAGGTGCAGGACCAACGGCTTTACGTGCTTTCTGAGGCACGAGGATGTCTAACACTGCCAATTTCCTAACTCCGGGCTGCTATTGAGATTTCTGAACAGAAAAACCCAATAACTTTTAGTTGGCCCGACCCGGGATTCAAACCCGAGACCGCATACACAGCATTCACATTCACTATCGCTGCACCACAGCAGACAGAGGGAAAAATTAAGAAAAGTGTTGTGTCGTTTTCAGTTAGCGAGTACATACATACATCTCACGTCTAAATCCCCGAAGAAGAACTCATAGTTGTAATACACCTGCATTGCGCCAGTTTTGGTTTTAGAGGCCTCGTCTCGGTTTCGAATCCCGGGTCGAGCCAGCAAAAAGTCATTGGGTTTTTCTATTAAAAAATCTCAATACGAGACCGGAGTTGATGTTGGCGGTGTTAGACAACCCCGTGTCTCCGAAAGCACGTAAAGCAATGGCTTTACGTGCTTTCGGAGACACGGGGTTGTTGGGGGGACCAATGGGTCCTGCGTCTGATCTCTCGCCGGTCGTGTCGGATTATCCGTCCCATCGGATCATAAGGGTTAGGGAACAGAGAGTGCACTTGTGTTTGCGCACACACTTGTGCACTATAATATCTCCTGCGCAGATGGCCAGTCTCCGTTAAGACTGGCCGCCATGATCGAAATTCGGTCTGGTGGACATTATTGCCGAACACATTACCGGACTCTGTGTTGCTACTGAACATTAGACAGATAAACCAAAAAACATTTTTGTCATCATGCATAACAATGTCAATGACTACCGTAAGACCATAAGACAGTCTACTATCGACTTTAATATGATTATAGGGATTTGCTTTGATCACGAGACACAAACATAATTCCAATAGAAAGTCTGGAACTGTGCCTGGTAGATGGTCGGGGGAAGCTCGCCCCTTATTACGTGAAATAGCGAAATTTAAGTTCGGAGATAAAGCCGTGAAAATATGTATGTATGTACATACATAATAATAATTAAAATCTGGTAATAGAGTAACCTCAGATAAACTAACCCACTTATCTAATAACAAAGTATAAAATAACTTAGCAACAAATTTAAATGTAAGTTCATCTAACACACCAAGTATTAATTACCAGGTTTTGTCCGCGACTTTGCTTTTTCAAGATGAATAGTGCCCCTTCTCTGAACTCTAGACAACGTGTATGCAAAATTTCATGATGACCGGTCGTGTAGTTAAGGCGTGAAAGCGTAACAAACAAACTCACATTCGCATTTCTAATATTAGTTAAGATTGTCGCGTATTACCTTCTAACCTAAATGAATAAATTATTTTAAATTAACTGTGACCATGACCAAGTCTTGCTATTGCATTATGTAATCTCACAACAAACCTAAAGTAAAGTAATTAAAAAGTTATAAAATCACAAGACTACCACAAAGGAATCAAAATAGATGGATCAACATCCTGATTCGTAATCAAGCATTTTTACTAATCCACCGTAAGTCCGTGACATAAATCTCTTATTACTTAAGAATAAAGTTCATACCTAAACCTACAATTATTTAACCTTTATGCAAATATAAATTGAACCTTATTTACTGGGCTATAGAGCTCATTAATGATTTGAAGGGCGCGATCAGTAATATTGTTGACCAAACCTAATTTAATTTGCAAGGCTTTATTCTGATTAATCGCAAAATCGATTCACGGCGACATTTTTAGAATATTTGCCTTTGGTCGGTTCTCAGTCAAAAAAGATAATTTATTAACACATATTTATTTTAAACTTTTGGCAATAATTTGGCGATTAGTTGGCAGCTGTTTTACGACGTGGGCCTATTTTATGAGATGTAGCCACAAATATTATTTTTTTATATACGGGTTTGTATGTGTAGATTTCACGGTTTGCTAATAGTGTTTTAAATTGGATTTAGTCACGGTTACCATATTAGTAATATTAAATTTACTAAGGCTTATAATAATTTATTTTACATTCCAATGAACAACATAAAACACAGCATCGACAGCGCAATGCTTGTATGTACTAAAAGGCTAGGCACAAATGTAGGATACCTATCGTACGGTATCAATAACTCAATAAATGTGCCGCTTCTCAAACTCCTCTTGCCTGTTCTCGAGGTCGGCCACTTCCTGTGCCAAGCGGGCATTGGTTTGCAGCTTTGTGACCACCTCATTGGCCGATCGGTTGAAAGCTGCCTCCGCGATTTCCCGTATGGCCCCGATGGAGTCTATGTAAACCACTGATGGGCATGTATCTTTCCCTTTGTGCACTACTATGGCCAGTCTCCCGCTTTCCGCATCCAGTCCGACCCATCCACATGTCATCAATCTACCAGAAGGCCGAATGGCGTCCTGCCTTGCGTTTACCAATTCGCTGTCTTAATAAAATAAAAAAAGGTATGTATTAGAACTAGTGTTAGTTATTTAGTCTCGAACCGTGCCCAATATTTAGTACTTACCTATATTAGAGATATCTTTCTTAAATTATACGGAACTTTCGATGTGTGAGTCTGACTTATATCTACTTTAACTATTTATAATAATATTCTATCACATACACAAAACACCATCTAGCCCAAACTAACCAGAGCTTGTACTATGGGTAGTAGACAATGGATAAACATACATATATACTTTTTTTTTGTAAATACATACATATTATACATAGAAACACCCAGACCAACACAAACATCCAAGTTCATGCACACAAATGTTTGACTTGTGCGGGAATCGAACCCGCGAACTCAGGCGTGGCAGTCGGTTACACTAGCCACTACGCCATCGAGGCCGACTCTTTTCTCTAAGACTTGTTTGTTACTTTAGCATATATCGTTACGTGTGTAGGTGTTATGTAACTAATCGGTAAAAGTCTATTGCCGTTCAACACCAACAAGGAGTAAGAAGCGCTAACTAAGACTCCATGTATGATCTAATAATCACCCTGACAAACTCACGAAGATTTAATTTCTGTAATATCATAAATACTTAATTTGGATGTTAATAATGGGATTAAATACATATAATGATCCCCAAAAATACTAATTGCGCAGCAAAATATGCTTACTAAAATATATCATAACGAGCACCTATACGCCTCAAATTACTCTGCATTCCGTCTCGGAAGGGTTAGGTTATGTTAGGTTCCTTGTTAAACCCACCCAAAAATAGTTTGATCGTCGACTTAGTTTGATCTTTTTAAATATATTTTGGTGTGCAATTAGTATTTTTGGTAAGCATATTTTGCTGTACAATTATTATTTTTTTGCTCTGCAGTTAAATACTACCCATTTATAATTAATCATTGTCATATTAGCAATATGACATCAATTACTGAACTTCAGCCTCTTCTAATAAAATCGATCAATATTTTACATGAAACATGGCGTATTTAGAATTAGTCATTTTAAAAAAGTTTCCCACTATGGATGATATTCCTTAGTATTTCTATTATTCTTACAGTTTTTAAAGTGACAGTATATTGGTTTAGGTATGGGACTTGCGATTAAACATCAAATCAAAATCAAAATACTTTTATTACCAGAATAAAACATTACATTTACGTAGTATCCTTTGGCCCCACACTAGGCAAGCCTGTCCTGTACGTACCTTTGACGATTTACAATGCGTTTACATGTTTGCTCGGTCGTAAAGTTTACTTAAAAATAAAATTAAATCTTAACTTACACAATAACAAAATAAAAATAATTTCTTGCTACATAATATAATATGGAATAGCTTTAAAACAGTATTTTGTACTAATAGTATATTTATACATAATTATAGGTAGGTGCGAAAATATATAGGTATGAGTGTAAATATATATATATATATATTATATATCATAAATAATATATTACTAAATTAACACAATCGTTTTATAATTAGTGAAAGATGAATTAAAGATGTATTCTGTCAACAATTAAAATTTACACTAAGTGCACAAAAAGGTTATATACATATACTTAACACAAATATTAAGGTTAGCTAGAGGGGATTACAAGTATTCCGGTAATATTAATTGTTCGTAAGCTATAAAAACTGTCTTCTGGATGCTGGTGCTCTTTTTCAGCAGAATAGATTTCCAGAATAAGAAGTTAATTGAAAAATATTGCCACCACAATCTTTTTATATAATTATTTACTGATTAGATCATTCTATTACATAGAATTTCTTAGAAAACAGAAAGAAGTTCGTGCAATTATGTAAAAGCCAGAGCTGACAAACTTACAAAGGCTAAATATAACTACATTATAATTAAATGGGACTATATTTCAACACATTCATCATCTTCACATTTCATCACACACATTTAAAAGTCTAACAACACAACACAAAGTGAACTCCACATTGTATGAACAAAACCATACAAAACTAAATATACTACACACGTTATAAGTGGTTCACAAATGCACTCAGAGACACAATGACTTATTATAAGATACCATCTTATTCAATTAACATTCCGACACGGCTTCCGGATGTGACGTAAATGTCAAAATGCCATTTTTGTGCCAGCTCAGTACTTCAACTGGCATGAGAGCTGGTGCCAGGCTTGGCGGGTGAGAGGTTTAAAGGATTTAAAGGAGTTGGAGACGTTTTTGAAAAAATTTAATGAAACTGTTGACTTATAGAATATATGAGTGGCATATTCACTCAGTATGTATCTAATTTTACATCTATAATATTAATTCGAGCTATCTTAAAACCTTTTATCACGAGTTTTGCAAACACTAAAATGACACACCATAGTTCGACTATGCTTATAAAAACTATATGTGGATCACAAATGTTTGCATCGCGCAGAGTTTGACTGTAGCATTCGGTACATAATAATAATATTCTACCACATACACACAACACCATCTAGCCCAAACTAAGCAGAGCTTCTACTATAGGTACTAGACAATGGATAAACATACATATACTTATACTTTTTTTTGTAAATGCATACATATTATACATAGAAACATCCAGACCAAGAAAACATCCATTTGACTTGTGTGGGAATCGAACCCATACATGGTACATGGGTCAGATGATAACATAATCTATTGTAATTGGTGGAGTTTTGTAAAATACTATAAGTATGTTTGTTTGAAACGTTGGCTCCAAGATTCGACCCTTCATAAGCTGTACACAAAACACTAACCTATTTTTTTATCGGTTACATCAATCCGTTTACGAGGTACACGAATAACAATCGCTTCACATGTTTATAGTGCTACTGTGCCAACAATAAACCGAACGGACGGACGGACGGACAGGGTGATATATAGGCACCAATTAAATTGGTGTCGTAAGTTCGCAGCCACTCTAATGACGGCTACCGGCGGTCCCGTAAAGAGCTAAGAATCGTATAGAAGCGACAACATATTCTTTAAATCAAAACCATCGGTAAAACTGTATCATCAAATCTTTTTCGATTGGTGTTGATTATAATAAGTTGGCAATTCAAAACATTTGAATTTGCCATTACAATTAAATATAATTTGCAAAGCAAGCGTTAAAAAATAAGAAAATGAGGGGAACATCATCCATTATTAAATTGAAATCAAAGGCACTATCAGAGTATGTAGAATAACCAAATGTGCCTATGGTTATGGCTGGTCATTTGAAGTTAATAACCTGAAGCAAACGTAAAGTCCTACTATAGAAATCTCAAATTGCCAAAAGAACGTTGGGGACGTTCTTTCGTTTAAATTATATAGAGTGGATGAAATAAATATAACATCATAACTTCTATGTTTAGAAGAAAAGGAAAAATAAACTTGGCGTCCACGAGAGGCAATTTTTTAGTTTTAAGACAGATGTAAAGGCTCTTGGGCATCTGTTGTACATAGGCGCGGTGATCCTATGTGACCCTATTCTTGAGACCCCTATTTTTTTTAATACTTCTTGTACTGAACGTAGAGATATAAGGTCACCAACTAACTGACTTCTTAAGCTGTCGAGCTAGAGTCATTAGGTGCTGGTATACGAAGGTATATAGGTACACCATCATAAATATGTTTTTTACAGCAGTTTTTATGACAGCCAACAAAAAGATTTCATATCATCTATTAGCTATTTATTATTATTAATTCCAATTGTCAGCTCTCAGATATTTACAGGAAGACTCAAGCTGGGTTATAATCTCTATCCGCGTAATTTCCAGGAGCTACCTTTGTGAATTTCATGCAAGTCGAATATTTGGAAGTATTTCGTTTTTTTGGGTCACTATAGTTCATGTTTTAGCTCCTGCTGCGCTCAAGGCTAGCTGTTAAAATGTGGCGGTTTTTACAACTTTTTGCTATAAAATAAGCTATGTTTGTTATGAATATGCTTTACACTATTGGGGTGGTATGCCAAAAATATAGGTTACAAGTAGATGTGAGTGCAAGTATAATAAGATTTAGTAGTTTCAGGGGTTTTATTAGATAATATTTCCATCCATCTGTTATCATGTGTTTCTGTCGCCATATTGCAGTTTTATGGATGCCGATGACAAAATTTTCAAGTGTTGTAGCTTTTATGGTATTATTTTTATAAGTCTGTTGAGCCTCCAGTTAGTTTTTTTCTCAGATCAGATTTCTTCATTGAGAAAGACTTATACAAGTTTCATTTGGTATGTCGCCTATTGGAGCAAATCAATAGCTGACATCCCAAATGCTCATCCATTATATTAGTGAATCGCAACTAGTAGACCGGTCAAGTGATGCTTTTCTATTGTGAAAATCCATATTAATTTATTTTTATATGTATTATCTTGTTATTTTTCAGATAGTATATTTTCTAGAATAAACATAGCTAGTCACAATTTTTATTTATTTGAGAAAACATAAAAATATTCATCGTTTATAATAAAATCAACCCCCGGTGCAGTCAAGTCAATCCTTTTGTAGGTTTTATCCTAGGTTTAGATATTAAAAAACATTCATTTATGATACTCGAGAATGCACCTTTCAAAAGGAACACCTTCACTGTTCACAAATACATTTCTAATTATTTTTTTACCACACCTTGACATAATAATTATTTTAGTGTCGATTCTAACACCGAGTATTGCCAGACACATTTAGACATATTTATGGAGGTTGTATACCGTTTTTAATTAAGGCTTTCAATGCGATGATCGCTTACCTGTTTACGATCTATATCGACCACCAATTAGTATGTATATCGTTAAAAGACCTTAGAAAAGCGTGTAGCCCTTGTAATAACTAAAATTTAGTAGAAAAATTAGTTTTATGAATCGTTTTTAATTTAGTTTTAAGAATTTTAATGTTGTTTCTGTACAGTAGCTGAGCGGTAGTCGAGTTTAATGTTTATGAGGAATGTGTTATGTTACTTGTATGGGAAAGTTATTTGGAAGATTCGACTTTGAAATATTGTTCCAGAGATTAGCTACTGACAGTTTAAAATGGTTCCAATATTATTATGGGAATATTTTGTATCGATCAAGGTTGTTTTTCCAGACAGATGACTAACATTGATCAGTTATATAGTTAGACATAACATGATGGATAAGCACCATCAACTGATATAATTTAAGAATATCGTCATTCGTTTAGGCTTTGGATATGAGATAGATGTTTAATCAATCAATAAGTTTATCGCTATCTACTACGACAACGTCTGCCTCCTTTTGCATAAAATCATTCAATATCGTTTTAGTGTAGAAGACCGTTAAAATGCTTTAATTACCGCATGAAACCATTGTCAACCTTCTGGGAGAAGAGAGCTAAGAAACAATTGCATAATACTATGTTTATTAAGGGACTTGCCCACGACTACGATCAGTTCGCCCGTGACGTAATTTTTATGGATAACTATTGTGCTGGTGTGACTTCGCTTCTACAAAACAGAATTACATGCAACACAGCTTAGATATATGGTTAAGCTTCAAGCTATCAAACTATGGACTGTTTACGCCGAAATTAATTGCTGCGTGTGTTTTTAAAATATGTCGATACATGTAGGTTATAGAATATAGGGTATATTCTAAATTATAGGGTAAATATAGAAACAAATCTCCAAGTTTGTTGCTGCAAATCATCTCCATATGAGGACAATCGTACAAGGCTTCTTTCTTATAAAAGTACTGATACATACAGACAGACCCTTCTGACTCACAACAGAAATTAAAAACACAAGGCTTGTCATAAAACCTATAACTTTACACCTTTTACACCACAAAGGTTATATCCCTGTCCTATATATTATAGACATACAAATTAATTGTCAGTTGCGAGAATACCTGCCGACATTCCTGACATAACAGCCTTTGTTCAACATCAATGATCCTGTCAATAGTGGTCGTATTCGAGCGGTTAACTACGCTCGGTGTCGTCTGTAGCTAATGGATTTAAGAATCTGGTATGCAGATACATTTAAAAAGGGTTTTTGATAGTATTGATTAAGAAATTGCCTCGTCCGTCGTGGCATTTTTGCGGTCGGTTGGGAGAAAAAAGAAGTAATGTGCAATTGAAGGTTTCTGGCAGAAATTTTCAGTAGCACTACGGAGTTTAGTAACGTGCACAGAGGGCGGTGTGAAGGTTGCCCTCTATTATGTTTATTTTTTATACCTTTGATTAGAAGTCACCTATGTTATGTTACGTTCCACATGTCCCGCCTCCGTAATATTGCTGATAATTTCCAAACAATAAGTTCTAATAATACGTTACCCGAGCCAGGAATTGAATAATCTCAGACCTAAAGATACTGTTGCAAACTAATGCAATATACCAATAAGTTACGTACCTACGTACTTATCGCACCAAAATCTTTTCAAAGCTAAGTGATTCTTCTTACTACAAAATCAGCGTAACACACAATACGGATGTTTAAAACCGTCTTGTCATAAAAATTGATACAGGCTGCTCATAAATTTTACGGCGCTCAAGATTTGCTATATTTGAATATATTATACTATATTTGGGCCGCGACTTTCCTCGTCTAACATGAAATGAAGCAAGTTCTTTTTAGAGTGCCGGTAACTTGTGATTGATTCTTTTGGTATTGCAAGAGCTCATACTACTACTTACCAGCATATTACTTACCAGCAGACAGGAAGTAGGATAGTTTACTACCTTGGTTAAATGAAAATGTATCGCAAGAAGCCTTGATTAAAAAATAATATGTCAGTCCAAGTAACAAAGATGTATGTAAGTCCTACTACTAATATATCTATGTTTCTTGGGCTGGCAGCACAGCTACTTCTTAACTGGTCCTGCTGACAGTGACCTCAGATTGTGGAACATAAGTAATCTCTGTGACTGAGGTAAGACAACTTTAGGACAATCAGTATTTATACAATATAGGTGGAAAACAATAGGTCTGAATCTCGTACTTATTGAGCGACACTTGACTTGTACTTAACGCAGTAAAACTGTCACGAGTCTTAATGGCGATTTTTTATGAACTACCCGTACTGCCCGAAGCGAGCTGGATTCTTCGTACCATACGAAACAATTGGCAAGTTCTTCCACTCAAACTTTTCAATGACAAACATGCAAACCTGTCGTTAGTTTCTCTATAAATATCAGTTATATCCCAAGGGCATTATGCGGTTTGTTTAGGTGTTAAAATAAAAAGATAAAATATGAAAAGGGTTGTCGTTTAATGTTGGCTAATACAGGATTTATGTTTCTCGCTTGACGCCGAATTGTTCATAAATAGCTCATTAGTCACGGTCGCTATTCAATATTATAATAGGAATGTAGTGGTCGATTTCATTTCCCGTGTTTTGTTTGAAACATGTTTTTGATAACAGATTTTAAACTTTTAATTTATTTACTTCGGTGGTCAAGTAGTGTAGCAAGTTTGGCTGACAATCGAATTAACTTGGATTTTTTTCGGGTGAAGCGTTACGGTATTTTTATGTAAAAATGAGGAAAGTTAAAGAGTGACATGAAACTGTAAACTATATTAGGCAACAGGCATGCTTCGTAATCTCTATTAATTATTCAAAAATTCTACTCCTATATTATATAGGAGTATTGAATTTCTGTATAGGAGTGTTTTAAATACATTTTGTTTAAAAGTTCCCACGGAAATGTTTATCAAAATCATACTGTTCTTCAGCGAAGGTGGATTAACTAGTATATGTAATAAGTATAGTAGGTAATATTATGGCTTTTCAGCAATATAAAATAAGTGTGTCCATTCTGGGCGAAAATTTTATTTTTCGGCGTTGTTGCCTATATGGACGACCATCGGCACCGATAATGCTACCGTTTCCCTAAGGCTAACAAATTTTCTGTAAAAGCTTACCCATCCAAGAATTGACCACGACAAATTTACTTAACTTTATCATTCAACGAGAATGCGTAATTGCCACTGCATTACTGGTTCGTCAACATTTATCCGATTGATGCATGCATTGAAAAGAAGCAATGGATTTCTACTCAAAGAAGCACTGGTGTTCGTAAAAGATAACATAACAATATAAAAAAGATAACGTGACAAGGACAAACACTTATAAATCAGCCGCCACGATTACTCATGAGGTGTCCTGGAGACCAGTGAGGTGCCGCCTAATCAAAGCGGTAAGACAAAGGTTCGATGTACAACAACCTTATTCAAATGGTTCAGTACAAAATAATTATATATTTATAGTATAACCATCTTCAGACAGTACGTCTTTTTGTTATCTTAGTGGTTAAAAATGTTATAGCTCTGCGTCGCTTACAACGGAGGATATTAGTCACTTGCAACACTTTATGGTAAAAGATAAAACGTCTATAAGCCAAATCTTATGTAAAACAAACATTCTTGTAGCGCTGCTATTGCAAGTGACAATGACTTCTAGTCCCGCAGACTTCTCAGCACAGTGCCTTTATATTGAGATTCGAGTAATTAAACAAGAACTCCGTTCATTTTTAAATAGAGTTCGTGTCAGAAAAATAAGGAGGAAGAAATGAGTGGCTTCACCACCAAAGAGCGGTACTCAATCCTTCGTAATAGATAGAGAGTCTAGTGCCTACCGCATTTTAAGACTGCATACTACTACCGAGAATTCCTACCAAAACTTTAGTTTATGCAGACGATTATAGATTTTATAATCTTTATAAATAATGATATATAGGTAGTTTTGATAGTATCTTTTCATGACTATTGCTAACCCCTGAATCACTCAATAACATACTGGAGATATGTAAGTGCCGAATATAATAATATATGTATTCTTATAAATCTGCTAGTTGCAATGTGCGGGGTGTCACTTACAGCTACCATTAAAATAAAATATTTCTCCGTCACTCACAAATTAACATGGAAATGTGTTCATTATTTGTATATTGGAATAAATATTTTTAATTTTCGATACGACTCGTCAATAAGTGACAGGGCGAATTAATTGGACTTTCCAAGAAAAACTAATAAGGACTTTTGACAATTACTTATTTTTTATAACTTGGAGTTTCGACAGAAATGAATGTAATTGAAATGTTGTTTAATATGAATAAGTTGCGTTTATTTTTCTTGGTAATAAAATTATATGCGTGAACAAATTATATTGAGAGCTTTTTGTGTAGGTATCTATTTTATCGTTGACTAAATTGACGAGCATAATATTTAGATATGGTACCTAATAATATTCTATATTACAAATAAAGTAGAATCTAAGAATTTGACTTGATCTATTTATAAAGTTATAAGTTTTAAGAATAGTTTAATCCTGGACGTGCCTACTGCAAAACCAAGACTTGTGCCAAATAATTTAGTCATCGTAGAAAACACTGCTTGCTTCTGCGGTGACTTGAGTAACCAGAGTTACTTAGACAGGCTCTTTGCCATCAGCAAAACAAACAATAGCTTGCTTACGCTCTTTTTGAAATAATGGTGAGCGGGTAATACCAGGAATAACCCTAGATGTGTGCTACTTTGATATATAAAATAAATAAATACTACTAAATTGATACTTAAATTCTACGGATCCCTGAATTATGAATCGGTCGGCTGGTCTTTTGTCAACGTTTGCGTTATCAGTCACATCTTAAAAGCTGATCGAACAATAAGTGAATCTTAAGCGGTCGCTGTATCAACGCTATCACGGATGCGTAGAGGGACCGTTCCCAGGTTGCGATTTTGTATATTATCTTTAGAAATACATGATATGCAGACTCATCCTGTGAGGCTAAAATTAGCCTATTACATTTGGCATAATAGTGAGGCTCGTAATATTTGCCGTAGTTTAAACCATAGAAGGTCGTCCATTTATCTAATTGACGCCTTTAAAATCAGCGATTGGGAAATTTTATATCCTCTTAATGGTTAAAATTATGATGATCTATTGCTTACTTAATTGCTACTAGTAAGTATCTTAAACATAATTAAATGGCATATTTAATTGCATTTTATTATGCATTTTCAATTATTTCTAGCTTGCATAAGTAATTCCGGATGAACTCGTGGTCATGGCACCTTAAAACTATCCAAAAGGCCGCATTAATTCATAGAATATATTTTATGCCATGTAAGTTGTTGACCGCAGTCGTCGTTGATGGTTGCAGCTCCGAAACCAAAACCATTAACGCTGGTGTTCCTCAAGGCTCGGTGCTCTCCCCAACGCTGTTCTTCCTGCATATCAATGACTTGTTGTCAATCGAGAACATACATTGCTATGCGGATGACAGCACGGGTGATGCGCGTTATACCAGCTATCAGAATGTCCCTTGGAGCATAAATACAGGAAAGACAAACACAACTTGTGTCTGAAGTCGAGGACTCTCTTGGGCGGGCCTCCGAATGGGGTGAACAGAACTTAGTTCGATTCAACCCCTCGAAGACACAAGTGTGCGCGTTTACTGCCAAGAAGGACCCTTTTATCATGGCGCCACAGTTCTAAGGAGTTACTCTCCGTATCTCCAAAAGTATTGGGATCCTCGGCGTGGAAATCTCAAATAAAGTCCAGTTTGGGAGTCACTTGGAGGACAAAGCTAAATTAGCGAGTAAAAAGGTGGGTGTACTGAACAAAGCGAGGCGGCACTTCACAGCAGGTCAACGTCTTGTGCTTTACAAAGCACAGGTCCGGCCGCACGTGGAGTACTGCTCACATCTCTGGGCAGGGGCCCCCAAATATCACCTCGACCCACTTGACTCCCTACAAAAACGGGCAGTTCGAATCGTCGATGATCCCAATCTCACGGATAGATTGGAGTCGTTGGAGCAATGGAGAGACTTTGGGTCTCTCTGCGTGTTCTACCGACTCTTTCACGGGGAGTGCTCTGAAGAACTGTTTGATTTGGTACCAGCGGCCCCTTTCTATCACCTTACCACTCGACAACGAAGCAGGGTTCATCCATATCACCTGGAAGCGTTCAATTCTAAGACGCTACGCTTTCAGCGATCATTGCTCCCACGTACGTGCAAGCTCTGGAATGAACTGCCAACTTCGGTGTTTCCCGAGCGCTATGATATGTCCTTCTTCAAACGAGGTTTAAAGAGAGTTCTTCTTTCACGGTAGGCAGCGGCTTTACTGTGTCCTGACATTGCTGAAGTCCATGAGCAGCGGTTACCACTTTCCATCAGGTGGGCCACTTGCTCGTCTGCCACCAATGGCAATAAAAAAAATTAAAAAAAGATGGCCCTCACAACATACCCGAGCTTTGGCCTTTGAGTGAGTGCAGAAGGTTCCAAACACCGCAATCATAGGGACTAATTTTAAGGTTTTACATTTAGGTCAACAGAGTTGGAGCTCCAACGAAAGAATTATGATTTATATTCTTTTGTTAATTATATGTATATGCTGGTGATATTTCTAAAGGTTCCGACGTAACAGCAGTCATGAAAAGAGAGCAAATCTTTCTTGATCACAACAATTTTTTTCTATCCTTTATTTAATTTCTAATCGCGTGAGTGGAACGTCATCTTAACAAGATCAAAAGTCGCACCGCATCAACCCAACCTTTATATTATTTTCGTAAATATTTGCGTCGATCGCAACACCGAGATTACTTCAGTCGTGAGGCAAAACGATACGATCGAATGACAAACGATTTTATTTCCAAAACAATTGTGAATCGATACTTTGACTCGGTTTAGTGTCATATTGTTTCGGACAAAAATGTGTTTTATCGATGCCCTTTATATGCATCTTTGGATCAAAAAATCCGATATCTAATCGAGCGTCTTGTTATGCATCTCTAAAAGCTTTTTGTTCATTGTTATTGATCAAAATGACATCGAAAACTTCGAAAAACAAACTGCATTTTCTTTCTTAGTCAGTGTTTTTTTTGTACAACCAAGGTGGCAAACAATCATACCTACGGCCCACCTGATGGTAAGTGGTCACCGTAGTCTATGGACGCCTGCAACACCAGAGGCATCACTTGCGCGTTGCCGACACTTTAGGAAAGGAAAAAGGAAGTGGTAAGGAGAAGGAGCGGAAAGAGGGAAAGAGGGTGATTGGGCCTCCGGCACTCTCACTTACCGAACGAAACACAACAGTAGGAATACTGCTATTTCACGTCTATATTCTGTGAGAGGGTAGTAGTCCTTCCCCGGTCGAGCCGGGGCCATTCATGCTGAAATCAGCGACGCTGTACTACTCGTCATTGTCCCATATAATAATATTCTATCACATACACACAGCACCATCTAGCCCAAACTAAGCACAGGTTGTACTATGGGTACTAGACAATGGATAAACATACATATATACTTTTTTTTGTAAATTCATACATAGAAACACCCAAATTAAGACAAACATCAATGTTCGTGCACACAAATGTTTGACTTGTGTGGGAATCGAACCCGCGACCTCAGGCGTGGCAGTCGGTTACACTAACCACTACGCTATCAAGGCTGCCTGGATATTGATTTTAATGGTATGTGTAACGTTATTATGCGATGTACCTATCTAATATTACTTTATAATTTAATACTTCCTTTCTTCAGTTACATACATTCTGCCTGATAATGTACAAACATTTATATCTAGGTAGGTACGTCATACAGAAGCTAGTGTTGCGATCAACCTCTTTTACTAACTTTACTCGAACGTTAATTAAGAGACAAAAGTAAATTAGATGAAAATAAATTATTATCATAGACATTTAACAACAGCTATTTTATATCCACAGTCAGTTGCAAAGACAAATATAATAAAAATAAACTTGATGCTACATCTAAATTATATTTTGATAAACCGAAAGTCTAAAACAAAACAAAAAGAGCATTCTCTTTGAACCATAAACACGTATATTGTAGCTAAATAGGTTTGAAATTCAGATTTAGAATTGTCTTTTATTTCTTTTTACTGGTTTTATAAGGTGAACAGTTACCAAAAAGGCCTGAATGCGTCTATAGTAAGCATTGTCGCACTAAGGCGGTGATCAAACGACAAAGATGCTTAAAAATGTACTCTAATATACCAAGTTACAACTGCCGTAAGTTTCGAAATAAGATACTCTATAGAGATTGTTATAGGGTAGTATTTGGCTTGTTTTTTCATATCGGAGTGAGTGATGATACGCAAATAAGTTGTGGTTCTCATAATAATGTTATTATTCGAGCTTCGAAACGAGTGGGTCGGTGATCATAGCCTATTCTGTTGGTAAAGAAGCAAGCGTAGAGTTCTTATTGTATAAAAGCGGTCAAGCGTAAGAATTTAAATTTAAAGGGTTCTTTATACGAAAAGAAACTGTGTTGTTTTTTAATGTTTTGCGATAATTTTATATGTTTAAAGTGCAATAACATTTAAGATTCTACTTTCATATTTTCTGCCTTATTAAGTAGGTAATTACATGACTCATAGGTATAGTTGTCACGATGAATATTATAATCTTCATATTGGCAAACTCGACTAATGATAAGTCAACTAGTATTAAATTAATTTTCACCTTAAATAAATGTATTAATCCCTGAAAACAATTTGCTCAGGGCCTTTGGAGCAAAGTTCTGTCGGCAATTAAAACAATTTCATATTTTCATAATATTCTATATAACACTTTAAAATATTGCTTAATGATATAAAACATTTTTTTCTTTTTACAAACAGCTTTTTCTTCCATGTTTTCCATGAGCTCGTAAAAGTTTAAAGGTAAATCCATTTAAATTAGAAACCACCTTAATACCTCTTTTATTACATTGATGATATACTTTATGCTAATAAATTATACTTATTTATTTTTATATTACTATTTTCACTTTCTCTATTCGGTGACATCACAATCCACGTATCACTACGTACGGATCTCTAAACTTTATTAGTTAAGCTATACAAACATTTTGTGGTCCAAACCGAGATTAAAGTTGTAACATAGGATAGTGAAACGCTTGTCACCCAAACACTGTAGATAAATTACTTATACGACAGAAAGAGTACGATCATTTCTGGCCGAGCCAACCTAAATTATGATTTAATTTAGAAAACTTTGATATTTATATGTTTTTAAAATGGTTATATGTTGATATCTGGTACGAATGAGGCCGGTTGTTTAGGAATGCGTGGTGTATTTTCCCATGGTATGCTGGGAAACGTTGAAAGTTCCACGTACTTGTGAGGATCAAGTTAGTACTGTTGTTAATATACTGAGTATAATATACTGTTTTGACAGTATGTGTCGTGCGGGTGAGGATACAGTTTGTTTCCCACACAGAACCAAAAATGAGGTCCGTAGATCGTGGTTCTGACTTTACATGTGCTTTGTGTGATATCAATGTGTAAAGACTTCTTGAGAGAATTTCTCCTTAGCATGTGATGCCTTTATTAATATAAGTCGTGGAGCCTCACAAAGGAATCCAAAGACAAAATGATAGATTAAGTAGGTACACATCATGATGACTATATAAAGGAAGCTGGCAGAGTAGGTACTTACCTACAAAATAATTTGGATAAATAAAAATATGGGTACCTATTTACTTATTAAGGTTTAGTAAGCAAGAAAATCTTATTTTCCCTAGAATAAATATGTTATATTTTATCTACTGCTACTATTAACGCTTTACTTAGGTACTTTGCAAAGTTGACAGAAAAACCACTAATATTATGCCATAAATCAATAAAACAATGAAAAATGGATGAACATTTTTCTAATGGTATTTAAAAAACCATCACATCATTGGTATAAAAAACTAAATATTCCAATTAGGTATCTTTAATACACCATCGATCTACTTTAGATATAGATATCCAATACAAAATCAAAACATCCAAATGGAAACAAAAAACTTTAAAAGACATTCACTCGGGACTCGATCCCCCTCCCTGGCCGCATTCCAACGCGGCCGTGCGCAGACGCAGCGTCGCCGACGAACGCACACTCGCACACTCACACGAACAAAGCCGCACACTTGCGTTGACGCACACGCACGGACGCGTAGGAGGGGGAGGAATTTTATACGGGACTTCGTGAGCGACACGATTGGTGCTTTGTTTAGATCGTTTGTAATAAAGATAGCTGTTATGTAGAAAATGTTTTAGAACAGTTCCTAATGTAGACGGTGATAGTAAAATTATCTCTATTGACATTTATAATGAAGGAACTTAAAGATATAAGTAAGTGATATTGACTTACGTTAACGCAAATGTTATTCATTAAAATTGAACTACTATACGACTTTTATCGTTTATAGTAATAAAAACATTTTAATTTTTTTATTATGCTGATGTTTCCGTTGCTTTTCAGTAGTCACGAGGAGACTTAGCAGGTAATCGTTATTGAAAAATAGTTAAATGTAATAAATAGTATACGTAAATTAAGTAAATGAAACAAATATTGTCTTATGTTTTTACGCGATGTTATACATTGAAATTAAACAAACTTTATACGGATTTTATCGCTTTGTTTATTTTTTATAAAACACTGTTATTATATAATTTTGAAACTTTAAACTACTATTGTTAAACACTTTTACTAGTTCCTGTTAATTCAATTTAAGCTATTTAAATTATACAACGATTTAGATTTAATTTTACACTTTCCTCGACTTTTCGGTTGCTTTTCAGCAGCCATGGTCACGGGGAGACTAAGATGGTAGTTGTCTCAATAGTCCAGTGTAGTTATTTCAAAGTACCCGAACATAATTTAATCATTGGTGTTTCTATTTACGCAGAATGATCTGAAAGTATCGTGAAGTCTAGCTGTGGTTTGCTTCTTCTTGGGTTTGACTATTTATTTGGATTACTGAACCCCAAGCTGGTGGTACATTCCAACCATCTTCTCAATTGAAATTAGGATGTTTTTTGATTTCAATAGCCTCGCGAAGCATCCTTGGTAGGAATTAGTGTTCTTTAGCGAGCATCTGTGGTTTGTCAAATCTCAGGTAGTGGTTGGTTCCCTGTTGCACATGTTCACACACAGCAGACTTCAACGAGCGTTGGTGTTTTACATCAGCTATGTGTTCTTTTATGCGGGTGCCTATGCTTCTCTTGGTTTGACCAATGTATGAGAGTCCGCAGTCACAATCTATTTTATAGACCCCTGCATCTTGTAAAGGTAGTTGGCACTTGACGGATGGTAAGAATTGACTTATCTTCGTTGGCGGCTTGAAGTATGTGTTGATTGAAACTCGCTTCAAGATGTAGCCAATCTTGTCAGTGACACCCCTTACATAAGGCAGTATAGCAGGCTGGCGCTCGACTTTGGCTGTAATTTCAATAAATGACACTATTTAAAACGCGTACTTATAATGAAAATAAATAAATTGGTTTATTTTATTTATAAAAATATTAATAGGTAAACTCAAATAGCACATTAATTAATTTGCCTAGTTTGTAGTTTTAAGTAAGAATTACATTGAAATGCTTCTTATTTTTGATGATGTCGCATGTCGTATTGTACCAGTCTCGGCTTCAAATGTACTAATAATAATTTAATAGCATGTCCATTAAATAATTCATTAGCATGTCCATTAATACCTCTGAGATTCACAAGTAGCCATATAATTAGTTATATTTAATGGTGACACTAAACCCGGTCTCTCACACACGCACGGATGTGCAAACTCACGAGTGTAGAAGAGTTTTTGCGAATGACTAAGCATATTTCATTGTGTCATTCATATAAGTTCTTCTTAATTTAGGTGTAGGAATGTTTCTACATATGCGATCAGCCAGCATTGCAAAAGCAAAGTTCCAGATTTCGATAAATTCATTCTTATAATCATGATGACATGTATTGCTTATTACATACATTTTAGCACATTTTGCCTTGCCAATAACACTAATGCACAAAACATTAATGCTATTACAATTTGCTTAAGTTTAATCATAGTTCTTAACGAACAAATTACCATAGAGCAATGAATTTGCGATCGAGACACCTCGTGGGTTTCAATTTCACCCATTACATTACCGACGAGATCCCATCCATAATTAATATATTAGCTTAGTTGGAGGGTTTAATAATAATACAAGTAAATTGTAACCATAATAATAAATAATAATAAAAATAAATTATCCCTGTAATCTAAACTATAATTTTAAAAATCTGGGTACTAACTTTAACTTGGTCATTATTGCAATTACCTAAACTGTATTTTTATTATATTATTATTGCAATTATAATTAGAGTAAGAAACACATAAGTGAAATCCCTGAAGTTGCTAAGCTAGGTAGTAAACGCTTACCACCAACTGCGTTATACGCTTCTTACCTTAGTACGAAAAACATTTGATACAATCATCAGTAAGATGGTAATATTAAACATTCTTAGAAAAGAATTTGTATAGGGTCTTTCTTCAAGTATTTATCGGATAATTTAGCATGTGAACAACACTCTAATCCTCATACATTTGAGAATAGGAGTGTATATCAACAAGCACCCACACACTTCGCACATAAATATGCATTCTCACAAACATCTCTGGCAGACTTGTCACCATTAAGTATGGAATATGCATTAATATATTGTAAACTTTAAGATGAGACTCCCTATATTAAATACTAAGTTTGCTTGCGGCTTTGGCTTGATGAATTAAGTTTAGTGTAAGGCTGTATAAGGAAAAGCAATTGTAAAGAACCATAATATTGGAAAAGCAGGTAATCGGTATCTCTGAGATTATCTGAACGGTGCTGTGTCAAGTGGCCAAGTTGCCTTTAATACAGCTAGCTGCTGATAGCTCTAATTTCAATACTATGCAAAATAGTATGAGCAGTAGATAGTTGAGTGTCTCGGTATAATCTGCGTCACTTCTTTTTATATAAAGACGAAACCATTGTATAAACTTTTACTTAAACGAATGCGGTAAACAAGGATATAAATTGGATAACAATAAGCGGCAGTAACTAACACGATAAAGTTCACGGGTTGCATGTTACTGAGAGTGCAACCAGCACACGGAAACAAAAAGGACTGGTAATGTTGCTTTTACATCAAATTCAAACTAGCTAAAGTCCAATATATTATAATAACTTGTCATCGTCATGGGAATCATAAATATATTGAAGAAAAGAATCACGGTTTCAAGTCAGTCATCTTATTAAACTTAAAGTCGTCTTAGATTTATTTGCTGGTGTCTGCTTGAACCACTTCAAATGGCAAAAGCTTTACGACAACCCATACTAAAAGTCCAACCAAAAACCATTGTAATTAACTAAAGAGCAACAAAATGACAAATCTTTTCACTAGAAACATAGAAAGCCCTTTTAGAAGAAGAAAAGTAATAAAGGCTATAAAGAGCCACATTAGTTTCGTGATGACTCCATCCCCATATATTTCACAGCCACAAGCCACTGTTAACAAAAATGGTGGACAATGCATGCCTTCATACAAACCTTTATAATGAAATTCCCGCTAAATCGCACCAAACGCCCGCAGTGTCGCCCAAACGCGTGAAATTATCCAACAATACCCTGTAATGATCCCTTACAAGTGAAGAAATAAAAATAAACACAAAACATTATTCCTGATATATTTTAACATACGATACTTGACTTACAACCTTACTTCTTATTTCATTAAATATATTTTGCTCTGCAGCTATGAACTAAACTGCATTGACAATTTAAAAAATTACAACTTCCGTCAAACGAAACTTTCTCACTCTTATCCCAACAACATAAGATTTAGTTTGGTTTAAACTAACGGTAAATACTTATAATTTTTCCACACCTTTCCTATTCATTAGAGATTGATCCACGGGGTGCTTCAATTGTTTTGCGGACTTTTCTGGATACGCCGATTTGTGTTTTGCAATACAAATAGAAAAATAACTTATTGTATTGTACAAAAGGGTGGTTTTGTACTACTGTATTTAGTGTTGTGGGATCACCATGGCCATCAGATGCGGGTATCACAGCGGGAATATTGTCGTCACAGATAGTTATATTTTTTATGATTTTCTTACATTATTGTTGCTTTACTTTTACGACAGTAAGCTGCGGGAAACATTTGTGGTAAAATAAAGGACTAACTGTTCGGTTTTGTCTCACTGTCAGTGTTAAAGATGTCAGCAGTATTGTCGCATCATGCTTCTTTCTTTATCTTTGTTCACAAAGGTAAATGTGGATGAATATCCTTGAAAGACGAGGACAAAGAAATACGATGACAACAAAATTATGAACATTCATTTAGTTAAAAATATCTATATCAAGAATATTACGCAAAATATTTAAATAGGATAGCAAACTTGATTGAGTTTTGACTATTTATACCTTTTGATAAAAATAACACACTTGATACACTGCACAGTACGTATTTATTTGCCTATTTTATCGGTCACTACCAACGATACGAAGTAATAGTGTTAGAGTTCAGAAATGTTTCAAAAATTAAGGATACATGTCATATTTTAGAGTCATAATCATCATGTCAGCCAAAAGACGTCCATATTTTAGACTATTTAGCATTAAAGTAAAAGTTACTTCTACATATTTTATCAACGAAACAATAATTTAAATTGTTGAACTTGATACTTCAGCTTTCTGTTCAAAATTGAGTACAACTTTGAAAGTAAAAGGGACAACATAATAGTTGTAGACACATAATTCAATGAATTTCATATTCCAACCCATATTTCCACGTTCGTCACTAGGCAGGTGTGCTATTAGCAACCACAATAGTTCGCAACAATTAGTCGTTGACAATAGGCGCGCGCGCAGATCGCAACATGTGACGTTTCACTTTTGTTAATACCTTGATTTATGCGCGATCCTTTTGATTTCTGGTAGATTTTACAATGAATGGTCATTTTGTATTATACTGTTCTATTTTACAGTTTATTGAACATCATATATTTTGGTTTATCTTTTACCATGTGTTTCTGTGTAGATTATTGTCTTCCTTATGCGTTTTGAAGAAACACAAGTAATGTATCTCTAAATACTGGTTCTTCTACTTATTCGTGAAGTGAATCCGGCTTTACAAATATTGATGGTCAAGTGTATAACGAAAACTTGGAACGAGTAGCAAAAGATCTAGTATGTTACTTCTTGTGATGATTTTCCATAAGGTCATTATTTAAACTGATTACATTTCAACGACTTTGTAAATTTTGTATAAATCTAAGGTAATGACTACGCGGGCATTTTTGTCGGCTAGTCAACTTTAGTATGAACTAATCTGACTAAAAATAAGGTCAGAAGTTAAGCTTCAACGAAGTAGACGCCCACAAACCGGGTAGAGTACCGATATAACCCTACATAATTTCAAGGTACAAGACAGGCCTTGCAAGTGGTAATAAGTAATGATATAAATTACATGCTCCTAATCAAGTAACGAAGTTACATTACATTACATCAAAAGAAGATGAATACAAATAATGTGTTTTGTAAAGACTATGCATATATTATCTATTGAATAAAAATGTATTATTATTATTTATTCGGTTACCTTATTATCTGAAGAGTGTTCTATAAAAATCCTATAGCCTCCTTTTCATCGAACATGAGGATTTTATACTTGTTCTCATAAGGCATGCAGTCAGCCATATCATAAGTATAGTATATAGTTTAATACAACTATGCGTCTGTAGGGCACGGGCCTCTTCTCAGTGTTAGGACATAGTTCACTACACCGGTCTGGACTTCACATATCTTCGAGAACATTATGGAAAACTCTCAGACATGCAGGTTTCCTCTCGGTGTTTTTCTTTACAGTTAAAGCAAGCGATAATTACTATTTAATACGCACATAGCTTCGACAAGTCAGGGATGCGCCTTGGGAACGAACTCGAGACCTCTGCGTGGCAGATATTATGATATGCAGCGATAGTATTGTGGAAGTGATCGCTGCATATCATAATATCTGGTTATATAACTAATGTTATCAATATCTCCCGCGAATTTATCAAGCACCCAATTTTATCAGAAATATTTTGAACAACATATAAATCGTTTTTACCTGGAATCAATTTCAAATATGCATCTCACAAATAGACTCTCTCCAATACGCTTTTTTATTTTGACGCCGAATCCAGTAGGTGTAACGGTGACATTCTCAGCAAAAATAATATCCCACCTGCAGACTGTTATCCATTCAAACAAAATAACCAAAACCTAAGGAATGACACGTAAAAACCTCGCCACCACAATGAAATTTAACAAGCACGAATAAAATATCGACCACGAACAACCCTGCAAAATCCATTATACTCAGAACCCTCTTCTACATCTACCGCTGCAATAAATAAAGGTCAATATAAATTGGATGGTACTCCCACCAACTAGAATATTCTGACCTGTGCTTTAGTACGGTGTGTAGTCTGCTGAAAGTAATAATGTTACCTCGGTTTTAGGTAGTGGGTCTATGTATATTGGTCAGGTGCGGGCTGTTATTTACTTCTATCAAGGTTTCCTTACAATCGGGCATGGCCGATTCGTTGCGAAATATGGGACGTCTCTTGAGAAAACTGGTGAGGGATGATAGGATTTTTGTGATTGTGGATTTTGTGAATATGGTAATTGTTTTAAATAACCGAAGGGTTATTTTATTCCTGACTGTTTTGTAATAGCTTAGATTATTTAAGTTATGCATAACTTTTTAAATGGCTTTGTATTCTCAAGTGAATTGTCATATCCATTCCTTTTTTATACATAAAGATTGATCTTATTAGAACAATTATAATAGATACCATACCCGATCTCAAAAAGCAAGTTTACCAAAAAGCTTGAAATTTTGCTTTTTTTATCTTAGGCTCTGGCGGTAAATCTTCTTAATTAAAGCAAATGTTTTAGAATTGATCATCAAATGTATAAAGATTTTGGGTTAAAGTCTCTGTTACATTGTGACTGTTATCATGTCTCTCTCCATATCTATAAAAAAGAGGTACTGTGCTATTACCGCAGAACGAAAAGGTTACTGTTACTCTACTAAGATCTTTAGCCGCCGCAAGGACAAAACGCTACCTTTAGCTGGGCTGCTCCAGAACAAGAAAAATTTCAAGCTCTGCGTCTCTTAGAATTTGATTAATTAACTGAGCTTAGACAGGAGTATCCAAGAATATTGTGAAACGAAGATTTGCCTGTAGGAAAATAATTCTTAGAAGTGTGTTTGCGTATGAACAATAACATAAAATTCTTTGTTGCGAAAAATATCCTTTTTAGAGGACAGATTTGCTATAATTCTCATATATTACGTATGTTTTTGTGAAACATGACTAAACACATATTCACAGAGGTATTGTGCCGCCATCGTCACAACATTTGCATAAAAATATATTTCACATCGATCTGACCTTTCTCGAATAGACCTTTACTTTTGGGACCCGCAGAGTTACTTACGTCAATGTTACTGATTTTGATACTGAATATTGCGAAAATTGTTATGAATAATAATTGTTAAAAGTGAAATGTATGGTGTTTTTGCAAAACTTATGAACGTTAGCCAGAAAATTGGTTTTGTTTAAGATTAATTACTTGTACATGATCAATTTTCTGCATGCATTTATATGGCGCAGCGGTACTGAATGTAACTGCAGTGCTTGAGGTCTCGATTCTGGGGTCGAGTTAACAAAAAGTAATTGAGTTTTCTGTCAATAAATGCTCAATAGCAACCGGGAGTTATGTAGTTGGTGGTGTTGCTCTCCCCGTATCTCGGCAAGTACGTAAAGTCGTTGGTCGTGCGGCTTGTCGCTCTCCTTTTATGTCTGATTGCGATCCTATCGGACAAGGAGAGAAAGTGAATAGAAAGAGTAATTTTTGGATGTGTGGATCCACCAAACTGACAAGTTTCAATCGCTAAGATTTGCGTACCGACTGCCGTTCAAGGGCAGCATGAAGTTCCTGTTCCACTTTCCACTATGATAAGCAGTATCTAAGCTGAATTTCCTTGGCCTTCTGGGTATCCTTGTTTATGACTGGTAGTTACCGCTAACTATCAGGTTACTAGTTCGTCTGCCCACTCAGGTAATAAAAATGTAGGTCAACATTTCCTATTTCTTTTTCTTGTCAATGTAAATTCCCCAGTCGAATCAACATACATTACCAGGACCGCAAGATTTCGAGGAGATTTTTGATAGAATCAACAGAGCGCCCTATGGAGTGGTGTAGCGGTGTCGATAATGTCTTCCCTTAGAGAGCCGTTTGAATAAGAAGTAAAATTCGGTTTACCAAAGTTCCCGATTTCAATTGAACGCCGGAAAAGTTATAGATTGTTATTTTGTGAAGGGTTCGCGGGCAAAGGAATTTTATTTAGTTTCTTTTTTATGTACAATGCTATGAATTTCATTATGTTACAATTTAATAGTAAGAAAATATTTTATAGTTGCACAACACAGCGACTGAAAAACGACAAACAGAAGACATGTTAGTCCTTTTCGAAATTACAGGTATATGAAGCCCGTAAATAGCTTTATTCATATTAAAATTTGATGAGTAAATTCCATCAAGCAGTTCCAGAGTCTTTTATGGGTCGAAGTCATCGAGACAGGTTTAGAAATTAATGACGTGGTCAGTTGAGTAGATGTATTCTAGGCTAGCACATTTAGAAAGACGATGGCAGGGAAATTATTGCACTAAGATGACCTTTATTCAAAATAACATAAACGGAAAATGGATAGATATATTTTACTTTTTAACACGCTTTTATTAGCTTGGTATGTATACCTATCTATGTGTCTTTGTAACGGATCTTTGAACGTGATTTTCACTCCTTTCAAACCGACGGATTGATTTGAAACATTGCACACTTATCGCGGACCGATGACAATACAATAATTGAGAAAAACTAGTTTAAAAGAACTACAAAAATACGCTTTATTAAAAAAAACAAACTAAAAAGTAGAAAATAATATAATAATTTTAATGTAAAAAGCGTGGGGTGGGGGTTATCAAAATATCTTAGAAAGCACCCCACGCTTTTTTACATTAAACTTATTAAACTATTTTTATTTCGTAATAACAATAATTCACACATTAAATTGGATATCATCGAAACAAGCAGCGAAAGTCACTCCGAAAACAAGTTTCAAACTACGACTATGAATAGTGCTAAATTATATTTATAACCAGATCATTGTTTAAGCACCACATTTAAACGTCACTAAAAAGCATTCCCAGTGCACTAAATCACTCTTACAATTTAAAAACAGGTTCCGTACATCGTAGAACAGTTGTCTCTAACTTTAGCGGGACATAAACTTAACAACAAAAAGTACTTGACATCGTATCTTCGGCTACCACACGTGGAGCCCTTTTATAATAACAACCATTTTATTGACCCCTCACACGGTACAAAGACTTTCTAAATCACAGCTCAAGTAACACTGGCTGTGGACATTCTAAAACTGAATTATAATATACATTGTTATCACGTAGGCCGAGACGTCGTTACAAACAATAAAAGTAATTTTTACGAGTGGCAACCCTTTCGTTAATAAATTAAAAAGTTAGCTAGGGTTGTGAAACAATGCCACTTCACCCTGTAACCCGGAGATCTAAGTTTTGTCGCCCTTAGGTAATAGGGGTGGGTAGGGCTGTTGAGAAATAAATCTTGTAAAACTTCGAAGTTTCATAGCATTAAAGTATCAACGTTATACAATATCATTTTGAAAGGAAACCAAGTCAGTTGTTTGCCATATTATTTAATAAAGTTCGTACCCTCTTTTTTTGAAGAACAGATATTATACCTACCTAACTGGAATAAACCTACCTAGGATAATTATATTCCTGTTCATACACGTAATATTACCAACTGCTATTTACTGTAAACTGATATATTTTATTGTGTACAGGTGCAAACCGAACGCCAACACAGTATAGTAGCTCACGTGAAAATCTAGGAAAGTAATGGAATTCAGCAAATCTCGAACGATAGTTGTTACAAGACAAATACTATTTGTAATCTCATACATGTTGCTTCTACAACCTTCGTTTAAACAAAATCAAATTACACAAGTTCCATCATTCTCTCCCACAAAAACAACAATGCCGCGCAACCCTAATTTAGGGTCACATCTGATTGGGTGCATACAGTTTTGTCAAGTACCCCAAATTAATTTTTGAGAACAAAATCCATTAGCGAATAGTGCTTTTTTCTTCACATTGTTTAGGGTTGTCCCATAATTTACGCGAAACTCGATTGAAGTCGTTTTTAAGCGGCGGGGCGGTGAATGCGTGTTGTGTACGTAGTGTCACTGTATCATTACGTTTACGTATCATAACCTTTATTTTGATTGGAATTAAGTTGAGAATTGAGTGATTTTTTACTTTACAATGAATTTATAAGTTGGTATTCCCGTGTTTTCTTGTCAAGTCTATGATTTATAGGTACCAATTGTCTATAGTTGAATGCCTGTAAAGAAAATATTTCTATTTGTATCGTTATCCATTACTTTTTTTTGTATTTGTACGTGCGGGTATACATTTAATTTGGTATTGTTAGTAATGGCATTTATTGCGTTCGATTTATGGCTGCTAAAGGGTTTTTTTGTGAAAAAATTCTAGGTGTGTGATAGGCTTTTAGATATTTTTATTGGCTATAAGTGTGATGTTGTAAAATATCGCCTTCAATATTATTGTTACGTTAAGTGTCGTTGACTTTTAGATGAATTGATGGGTTGATGAAAAGAAAAATTGTTTTGAGCGTTTGCTTTACAAAAATACATAAGCTAAGTAAAAGACCGCAAAGTGTGTGTCTGTAAATACAATATGAGCATAGCAGAATTTGCGTACAAAATTAGAATAATCCGACTGGGGCAATACCACCACCCTGCACTTATGCATCCAGCTAACTTAATGCAGTTCTTATGCGGGTAGGCCGTCCAGTCCTTTTAAAGGAGACAACTGTATTTGTCAGTAGGATCCAGTCATCTATGTTCTTAGTGCTATCGTCGTGATGATTCTTCAGATTTGCGCGGTAACAACACAGAACAAAATGCATTGTACTTGGAGTTGCAAGCGTTCATAAACTACGGTAAATGCTTATTTAAAAAGGTTTCTAAACACAGAATATCGACGTGAAATAGCAGTTTTCCTACTTTTGGATTTCGTTCGGTGAGAGTGCCGGAGGCTCAATCACCCTCTTTCTCCCTTCCCGCTCCTTCTCCTTCCCATTTTCTTTCCTAAAGTACAACGCGCAAGGCAACGCGCAAGTGATGCCTCTGGTGTTGCAGGCGTCCATAAGCTACGGTGACCCCTTACCATCAGGTGGGCCGTATGCTTGTTTGCCATCTTAGTCGTATAAAAAAAAAAAAAAATAGCAGTTAAGTAAATCTTAGTTTTTTATTACGCTATCTTCTAACCATCAGGATAAGTAGAGTTTAGACAATAAGTGAAAAAGCCTAAGAATATAAATTACGTTGTCTTGAACGGTACCCCAAAATGTAGCTTCTCATTAAGATTGTGTTAAATCTGTGTACATTTGGTTAAAATTACGCGGTCACTTGTACAGGCACAGAGACTATACTACTTTTATTGAATGTTCTTAAATTGCATATGACTTAAAGCAAGAGACAAAAATGCTATAAAACAAAAATAAAGATCTGGGGTCTTACCATCAGCCCTTAATGCATTGTTTTGGCATGTGCGAAAACGAGATAAAGCTATATTCTGTAACGCGTTGTCTCTATTTTGCGCATGCAATGAGATTGCTCTCTCCGAATATAATTAATATATGCATGATCATACTTTGCAAAAATTTCAAACCGTACATATTATTATACTACATACACTTATACAACCCTGAACGGGTGCATGCAATTCCCTGAGAATTCCAAGCCAAAAAATGGAATAATACTTTGCTCGACCCAAGCATCGACTTGGGATCACAAGATCTTGTGCCCCTGGACCAATGGGGCACTTAGATATTTTTATAAATATTATGTATTCTTGTGATTTATGGAACAAAGGTACACATTTGCTAATTAACCACATTTGACAAAAATCTTTACCCAAGTACCTAATGGCGTATAAAATAAGAAAACCTACTATTGCAGCACGTTGTTCGTGATACAAAGTATTGCAGGTTTGATTTCTGGCTTGAGCAAAGTATTATTGGGTTTTTCGGTTAGAAACTTCTTACTACGCAGTCAGGTAATGTGCCTAGTAGACGGCAAGGCTTAGTGGTCGTTTCATATTCGTAATAATATTATTTTTTTTAATGTTGTTACGCGCAGTTCTTGAGAAACGACCACTAAGCCGACGGCAACAGACTCACTCCCATACGTAACTGGCAGCCTATCCTTTCGGTGAATACTAGCGTGAGTATATGTATGTAAATAAAGAAAACAATATTTAATACATATTAAATATACGGGTAGTCATTATTTCCTAGAAATAGGTACCTACATTTACAATATATATATAAAACATCAATAACAGAAATAAACCATCTGTAGAACCAATTTATCAATAACACGATGAATCAACATCAAATCTTTTGTTATTAAAATATGTTTTCAATTAAAATGGAACATATTTACAAGTTATCTATTTAAAAAATAAAAACACTGACAATGGCTCGTACCGGCGATTCGCAAACACGCCGCTATTGTTTCGTTCAACATCAGCTGTGTACATCGAACACAATAAATGTAATACCCCATTCCGTATTCATATAGGATAATCCACACAATAAACCTTGTGTGCGTCGATCAAAATAACTATAAAAATACAATAAGCAGCTTATACGTGTACCCTTAATGTATCCGCCAGTGTACACAACAAGGACACTACTATATGTGTAACCGAGATAGAACTAGCGAACAAACGCATTCAACTTTTGACTCAATAATAATTTGTTTGGTCACGGCTTTTCATGATACACGATAGAAAATCGCTTTTAAATGTACCTAAAGCGAAACTTAAATTATTTCATAATGGATCCTATCAGTTTTTATGTTTGTTAAGTTTTTCTATTATGATGTAAGCAGGTGATGTGGTCGTGTTAACACGAGCTACAGTGCCGTTTGCTGATTTTATTAATGTAATAAAACATTTACAGGCCTAAGTAATATTATAAACTAGCTGAGCGCAACTTCGTCTGCTTCACATAAGAGAACTTTCCCCGTTTTTGCAAGATTTTTCATTGATGCGCCGCTCCTATTAGTCGTAGCGTGATGTTATATAGCTTAAAGCCTTCCTCGATAAATGGGCTATCCAACACTAAAATAAATTTTCAATTCGAACTAGTAGTTCATGAGATTAGCGCGTTCAAACAAACAAACTCTTCAGCTTTATAATATTGGTATAGATGTAAATGTGAGTTTGTTTCTTCGTTACACTTTCACGCCTTAACTACCGATCGGGAACGGAAAAGAGGATACCTTTTATCCAGAAGAATACACTGTTACTAACCAAACCTAACCGGAGTATTCCGCTTTCGGCACCAATTTTTTCGGCACCTATGGTTTCGGAAATAAAAAGTGGAATAGCTTAGGTGCCGAAAAAATTGGTGTCAAAAGCGGAATACTCCACCTAACCTACACCTACGCGAACAAAATCTAATTTTAAATAATCAGATATAAAGTCTATATTTTATTGCACTAATATTAGCAGATATAGTTACCCTCTAGTAATTAATCTTTCACGTGTTGTCGACATGGCAAATGAATGTAGACTAGAAAGAAACCGCTGCAGTGTCATGGCATTTAATTCATAAAAATTTTATTCAACTACATTTTAAGGAATATAATTATTAATGATTAGTTTATTTACTAATACATAACTAAGGAATCTGACAAATTAATAATTTATTTATACAAAATACTACAGCTAAAAATAGATTCCAAAATCTTTTGTTTTATAAATAGCACCCAAAATAAAATAATTTACAATAAGTTTCAATGCCTATTAACAGTGTTCCATATTTGAATTCAAAACATAAAATAGAAAATCCGTTCCAAAATGGCGGGCCATTGTTACCAATTAGGTGAAGTGCAAAGACGTAATCCCATTCGGTCTATTGTAGCACAATTAAAATGCGTTTGTGCTTTATTGTGCTGATATAAACGTGGCGCATTGTGCTGAAATACGGAATAAAATTGGGTCAGTTGAGTACGTAGGTGTGTGGACTGTGGCAGCTGTCCCGTAGTTATGTGAAAGATCAATAAAACCTTCGTACTGCTTACATAGAGACGTGTGTCTTTGAGGACTTTAACGTTACGCCTTTTAAATTACACTAAAAATGTTTATAATCATAATAATAATATTCTACCACATTCACACAACACCATCTAGCCCAAACTAAGCAGAGCTTGTTCTATGGGTACTAGACAATGGATAAACATACATATATACTTCTTTTTTTTTGTAAATACTTACATATTATACATAGAAACACCCAGACCAAGACAAACATCCATGTTCATGCACACAAATGCTTGACTTGTGCGGGATTCGAACCCGCGACCTCAGGCGCAGCAGTCGGTTACACTAACCACTACGCCATCGAGGCCGTCATGTTTGACCGAATTTTATACACAGTTTTGTTGATTTTAACGAATAGGTAATTAATGCAGTTGTACCTACAATAAAGAAACATTTCGATTATTATAATTCTTAAAAGAAATTAAACAGAAGGATTTTTCGTTTCTATGTTTACAAAAGCTATATAGAATTGTTTTATATTATTGACTAGATGTTCCCGCGGTTTCACCCGCGTTTATCGTTACTGCGCCGCCCCCGTGGGTCATAGCGTCATGTTAAATAGCCTATAGCCTTCCTCAATAAATAAGCTATCCAACACTAAAATAATTTTTCAATTCGAACCAGTAGCTCCTGAGATTAGCGCATTCAAACAAACAAACCCTTCAGCTTTATAATATTAGTATAGATAGCTGTATAATTTTTACAAGACACTTCGTAACATGTTCGGATGCAAAATAGCTGAGTAATTCATGGCCATTGCCCTATATATTATTGGACAACCAGCAAATGGAATAATGATACACGCGATAATGTTTTCATAAGTTTATTAGATTAATTGTAAAATTTTTTGTGATTATTTAGTGGTGATCATCGAGACATTAGTGGTACAAGTTAACGACTTTAATTATGTTAGTTTAGACCTCCAAACATAATAGTTACGTAGGTAGACAACGAACACCACGTCTAAACGACAATAAAAACAAATACTAGATTGTTAAGAGCTGCTTATTAATATGTGATTAACGCCGCTTTAGTAGTAATTATAATTATTTATTATGGTCATGTGGTGATCCTAACGGATAAATAAGTAAATTTACTATCATCATTTTGTGCAAAGTATCTAAACGAAACAAATAACAACACTACTTACATAACAGTCCAACATTGACCCTATCATATCATCCAAAAAAAATAAAAAAGCATTCCTTGTGACGTCACCACACATCTGCCCTTTATCGTCTTCGATCTAAAGCCGTGCTTAGCGAAATACTCATTTATCTTAAATACGATCTGGATGCTCCCTAATCTGTCTTTTGTGTGCTTCTATGTTTGTTTGTGTTGAGGGCAAGTTTTTGTGCAATTAGCGGATAGTTTAGTATGAATGTGTTCCTTCAAGGATTATATGTGAAAAAATTTTGTCATGATTAAAACATTTTCACTATGAAAAATGATGGGGCAGTTCGTAACTGGCTGATTCTAATTTTATAGATACTGCTGTTTAGAATGCATCATAACTGTGTATAGTTTATTAATAATAAGGTCTTAATAAACAGGAATACTCCCGTCAAAAATGGAAACGATATATTTAAATTTTTTGCTATATTAATAAAATAATTAATATACTTATTTATAAATTATGTTATTTTTATTATTATGTATAAAAATATACATAATAATTAAAAATAACATATATTATAGGTATTAAATAATTGATTTCAGCATGATAGGGTACAGGCAAGACTTTTGGTTATATAGGTACATGCTAATATCCAATGAGTAGTCATTAATAAACAAATATATTACAAAATATAAGGCCAGTTTTAAAAAACAAAGCTATCACATACACCCTAACAACTAAACAAACAAATCAATATAATCAATGATCTTAGTCCCGCTATAACGAACATCTTTGTCGAAACTTGGACTTTTATCATTCTCCCTTGCCACTGGCGATGACAGTTCACCTAATTGATTGTTATTTTTCTATTTTATTTTCTCTCCCTCCGTCTTGGCGGGAAATTTAAAAATCGAAGAGTCCGTTCTCAAAGTTATGATTGGGAATTCAACTATTTAAACCGAGATTGGAAATATGCAAAACAGATCAATTGTGTTTTTATCTGTGCCAGTAAAACGTAGTTGTGGATTTTTAATCAAATGTTAAGTTCAACCTTGGACGAATAATATTTACTTATTGCGCTTATTATTTTTATTAAATCTTCTTTACAGATTCCAACTCTGTATTTGGATAGGATGATTGTGTACGTAAATACCTAACGTGTTAGTCAGAAATCAATGCTTTAAGAATCGATACAAATTATACTAACGTAAATTTTATAAAAATTGAAATTTTTTTTTTTTATAGTACCTACTAAAGTGGCAAATAAGCATACGACCCACCTGATGGTAAGTGGTCACCGTAGCCTATGGACGCCTGCAACACCAGAGGCATTACTTGCGTGTTGTCGAACCTGTAAAAACATTTTACACCCTTTTTGAAGAACCCGATACTTGTGGGAAACCTCGGCAGGGACTTCATTCCACAACCTGAGCATCTAATAATATAAAGTCTACAAATGTGCCCGATAGAGGATAATATCCTCACCCTATAATATACATGTAAGACCTAACATAAAGTATAAGGAAAATACCATCTAAGTTTACGGATACAACCTGTATTCACGGATATCTATGTTACTTCAACGAAGAAGATTATCTAAATACCTACAGTATTTATTATTATTAATAAACTTATAGTTATATTCTGACTGATGGCTACTAAACATTTTATAAAAAGTACGGTCACGGATTTCAACGAAGGTGAGGTACCGTACAAATTCCCGCGTTTTTGTATAAACTGAACAGTTAAAATAGGGCCTAACTGTAAAATTTTCCAGAACCAACTGTAATTATCCAATTTCTATGCGTTTAAACAACTGTCGTGTCTCCAGCAAATTATTACAATTCTCATTACTGTGGTTCCGAAACAGCACGACATTGCCAAATTTTAAGCTAAAATAGACAGAAAATTTATAAAAATAAAGTCTACATTCCTATGAATGATTTCAAAAATGCAGTTAATGGTGATCTGCAACAATTTGAAAACAATAATAACACAAAGAATAATTAAATATCCTCAAACACCTTTGTTTTAAACAATGAAGGAGTAATGTAGTCACCAAAAATTTCTAAAGCGCACAGTGGAACCGAAAGGACCTTAAAACGACAGTTAAGAATAGTTGACACGACTGTGGAATGCCTTTTCTTTCATAATGTACCACCATTGTGTATAGATGTCATAAAAATTAACTTTAGAACCATCGGCGAAAGCTTTGATGGTTCAAGATATTACTTAGTTCTTAACTACTTCAAAAGATTTTAACTCATTCAAATTGTTAACAAAATTAATCCTTGTAGTAATTCTGTAAGGTTTAAATTCATTTAAAGAAAGTTCGTTAGTTAAGCACAATTTATTCAGAGCTAACGCCTTTGTCTAAACAATTACAGTGTGTATTGTAACAGGCATTCATTTGTGTTTTCTTGTTCTATTGATACCAAGTTTTTGTTCCATGGGTGTCCGAACCACATCATAAATCAGCCGTTACAGGCGAATGTTACATTATTTGCATACTAAAGAGCTCAATTCTGGATGACTTTGTACCGTAACCTTAAAGAAATAGAGGTGTTTTCATGTTGCCAAAGAAAAGAAAAAAGTTGGTGAGTAAGGTTTGCGCGCGCGCTTCCAAATGATGCTCTTTACTATTGACGTTTCTATTCAACTTACGTGCGATGTATGATGTTTTTATAAACGATAAATTTTCAATTGTCAGTCTCCATTGTGAATTGGCGCGTTCTTACATTGGTGGCAGAGGACACGTGCTGTTGAATCAAAGATTTTCTCCAAATAAATGTTTGATTTTTTGGTTTTAGGACGGTAACATTATGTTTGTTAAATGTGGTGTCATGCAATGTTGTTGGATGGGTTTAAAGGTACTTTGAATTCGTTGATTGGTGTGGTTTATTTAGTGGAATGAAGATGCCTCCGCGCCAGACATCGTACAGGAGTAAATTGCCTATTCATTGCTCATGAGTGATCGTACCCGGAACAGTGTGTAATCATATAGTTACCCGTGTAATTATAGTTATTCACGTCGCTGTTAAAAGGTCCCGTTAAATTGTACTTTCTTCTTAACAATATTTATTGCTATTGACCGCTTGTTTACTTATTTTATTGTTATTTAGCAGTTAGGAAGTTGTTTATGATAGAGTCGTCGTATTTCTTTAAATGGCATTGCGGATGTGATGTCTGTAATACAACAAGCACCTCATTATAAGGTAATTAAATTTTAATTTTGCAGCAAATTGCATTATGATTACCATAAGAAGTACATATTATTTGATAGGTATGTAGTAAATTTATAAGAAATATGTTAGTTTTTTAAAGATATTTACGATTACTACTGCTAAATAAAGAACATCGTAAAGGACAATGAACAATTTGGCCTATGAATCATCACACATTCAAACTCAACAATAATTTGTATTTTATTTTATGACTTAACAATCAATCATTACAATCTCACGGACACTTTCGAATCTTATTTTCGTTTTAAAAAGTATTTTCGCGATTTCAAATACATCGGCATCCATTTTTTACATTTGAGACACGCAGTGTTGCCATGCCTACAATTTTTACAATATGTTTACGGTTTTATCAGATAAATTATTCCCTATTTAACTTATCTGTAATTTTTCTTACGTAGTTAATACGAATGCTATTCTATAAATACCATTATTGAACTTCATCATAGATATGACCAATTTCTTAAAAAGTCATAAGTTTTAATTAAAAGGACCATAAAAAATACCACTTTCTCGGTATTATACGCTTTTCTATAGTGCAAGCATGGCTACACTAACCAAATACAAATTAAAAAAAAAATGCTTTATTTTATCTGTATTTTTAGTTGCTTTTCAAACATCGATTGAATGTCATTGTACTTATTGCGCGTATACTTTGAGTACCTATATCTTATTTTGCGACATTTTATGTTAAACGATTTTATTTACGACTTCGCTTGCACATGTGACTTTGGTTCTTCTCGAAATATCGACCTCCGGCTGCGATTTACGGATCTATTGGCACGACAACTTGGCATACAAGTCAAAAAGTATATTTTGTTCACATTTTAGTAGATTATTCTAAATTATTTTTGAAACCTACAAAGCTATAATTTATGACGTTTATGGATTTATTTTCTGATTAAAGTTGATGCCAATATAGCTATAACCAGATTAACTAGACACTAATCATAAAACATTACAAGAAAAACCCACTTGTTTAGTTGATTGGTTGACTGATTGCAGTTGTAGGTCTTAAGGCACCTAACTACCTAGCCCATAATGGCCCATATTACATTCTTATTTCAAATGCGACCCACATTGCCAAACACACTAATCAAATCAAATAATAACCTCAAAACGGTACATAAGTATTTCAGTTAGTATGCAATATTCAGAAGTGTTCGTGACTTATATTCATTTTTAATTGAATGTGGTCATCCTTAACCACATATTTATCATTTTTTTGTGGCTGTTGGTTCTTAGGCTAGTAATGTATGGCAGCTAAATAATTTCCTTTATATGAACTGTATTTTCTAAGTATTCGTGCTATTGACTAAGTGGAAGAATCTTATTATCAATCAAGTAATACAAACTGACCACACTTTAAAGCTACATATATCAGCACAACAATTACCAAACAGCAATTCGAGTACGAATGTTTGACTTGATACTTTTAATTTAATTTACGACTTCTTTTTGTGTTTATCATAAAAGAAAAACACGTTGAACAAAACGAGGAAAAAGAACAACAAATGATTAAACCATTACCTAACTCGTTGTAAAACAACAAACCCAACAAGTATGACCTAATCGTGAACTTGAGACGAAACATTTAGCAACTTATTTTGCACAAACAAAAACATCCACAGAATAAAGCACAGTTTTCATTATTTCTCTATTGTATAATTTACAAAGTTACGCGAAATTTCATCATTCTTGAAAAATCGTTTGGAACTTGTCAAATTACGTAAGTTACGGCAACTAGAAGGTTTTCAAGATTTTCTCTTTTGTTTAAATATATACAGTGGGCAACACCGCAGGATAATGCCGTCGTACCGCGCGCTGACTCTGTTTCATGTTACACAAGCAATTGTATAAAAGAACCATAATTATTGTTCTCGTCGTTTATATATTGAGTAATTTTTAATTGTAAGAATTTTTGCGAGAAAGGTGAAGCTTTACAATCAATTAACCAACTTCAAATGGTTTTGGTCGTTCTTTATCTTTTGCTACAATGATTATTACCCTTTGTATACAAATTATACTTTTCGAACGCTTATGTATTCATAAGTAGCTGTCACGTCGCGTCGGCTGTCACTCTCTTTAATGAGTTTATACTACCCACTTATATCAGCCTTTTCAAAATCCAAGTTCTCTCCAATTTTCTTATGTTCCTGGCGTTTGATTACATACTCATAAGACCCTTATTTTTACACCCTTCACAAACTTCCTCGGCTAAAACGCTAATCGCTTTAACTTTGTGAAGACGCTCATTTCCCTTTTCAAGTCACTTTTGTTCGAAGCCGACGATGCAATGTCTCTTCGCCGAAACTCTTTAAATATCACTACCATCACTCCTATGAGAAAATCGACTTAACTTGATAGTAATAAAGTTGAAATTTCTTCGTAGGTGAAGTCTTGTCAACTTTGATGTTAAAGATAAGAGAACAAATTGAGAAGTGTCGCGTTTAATTAGAAGTTGCTTCGGCAAGATGTCTGTCTCTACCAGTGTGGATAATACAAGGCCCTTACCAATTAGTTAATGGTTAGATTGTACGATTTTAATGAGATTTTATCTTTTAAAAAGTGTACGAACCTTTATTTTGAACAACAACTTTATATGGAGTGTTTGAAAGGTGTCAGACTAGAGATTAATTGTCGGTATTTTTATTTTATCTGATTTTACAACATTCTTAATGAGGTTAGGTGTGATGTAATTAAAAGTTTCTTTTTAATTATTACTCTCGTCTTTATTGAAATTAATGAGCTCTTTCAACCATTTATTAACTTTCTAATTGTTTCGTTTGAATGGAATAGAAGAACATCAACATTATTTTTCTTTTTGTAAGTGCTTACAGTAACCAGAACGACTCATTACTATACAATAATATAAACTTTTTAATATTACCAGAAATATTGTATTACAATCAAACTCGGTAATAACGAAATGGTCACGTAATCAGAAGAACTGGCGATCCTACAGGTAACAAGAAAGTCGCATTACTAGTGTATTAAAATATCTAAATAAAATAATGAAAATTAAAGTAATCTTTTGGAAATTGCATAATACATGTGTGGCAACTGATTAATTAAAATAATTAAAAGTAGTAGCCCAAATCATTTTTACATTTCAATATACAAAAACATATTTTAATACAAGTGTATTCAGTTTATTGCCTCTCGAACATTGCATTAACAAGAAGTAAAACGCATATTTATAATTCGATATTCGCCACGGATTTTAATGGAAAACTTTTTTATTAAACATCTTTTTGGCAAAACTCCCATATTCAATAAATAATTAACTAATATTCTGTTTGAGCAGAATTAGCATAGGTGAATACGATGCAGAAATATCTTGCATAGGATGGTCATGATCAGGTCATACAAAAAATACGAATGTGTTACGTAGGACATGTCGCGTGTTATCTACCGTCGGTATCTTGCTTACCGCAATACTTATTATTTGATTGATTTCATTTGGCTACTATCTAACTACAATACCAGTTGTAGCTATCTTATCTTATCTTATCTTATGTGGGGGCCAGTCAGTGCAGACCGGCGACACTTCGACCCAATGGGATCTTTTGTGTCGACACTCTCCCAATAACGACTGGCCATATATATTCATGGCAGCCGGGACCAACGGCTTAACGTGCTCTCCGAAGCACGGAGCAGGCGATAATTGTCAATGAATACGCACATAATTTTGAAAAGTCATATAACTTTCCGAAAATCAGACGTGCGCGACGTGGGTTCGAACCCGAGACCCTCTGCATTGCAGTCTGTTGGTCTCCCCACTGAGCTATCGCTGCTCTTAGTTGTACCTAAATTTCATTTATCTACTTTGCCTAATTATAATCATAAATAAATTATCTTACACTTTAGAGGGCAGTTGTTAATATATATAATTTGATAATTGTATTGCTTGTTTTTATGATTGGTTGTAACTGGTTTATATTAACTATTGTTATTTAAAATGGCATTGGCATTACATTTTTTTTCTCGGTGCATAAAATATTCAAAGCATTAAATAATTTTTATCTTTATCTCAACTGTGCCATTTTAATTGTACTATTTATAAACTATTTAGTATAAATATGTAAGAAATTATTTAAATAGCGAACCAATTTTGACCATGAATCTGACGGCTGCATTCCAATATAAACTGAACGCAAACTTTATATAATTGCCCTTGGTTATACAATACAACAACATGGAGGTTTACGTCTTTTCGTTACAATATTAATAGAGTTGTACGACCTGACACACGTCAATGTTCGAGGTGTTAAGGACCTGCCCTTGGTCGGTCAATCAAGCTTAAAATAGCGATACAACTATAGACCTTGTTCCTTAATTATAATGGGCAATTTTCCTATGAAAATTATGATAGAAAGATGTCTAGGCACGTTATTTTCAGTAGGTGGATGTATTATGATGCAACGTATCCAAAAATTGAGTACAATTTCAAACTGTAGTAAGTAATTAGTTCAATAAGTGTTTTGTGGGCTTTTATTACTTTAAATAGATTCTATAGTCATAGAACTAATTTCAAAGCAAGTAGGTACATTGTATTTGGAGTTTAGGGAGGACAAGGCCCTCTACGAAGTCAATGAAATGTGTGAAGAGAAGGGACAGAATCTTCGAACCAATTATAATAACGTTAAAGGGCTTTGTTTGCTTCTGAGAATAAAAGCTTTTACATCGATTGAATGGATGTCTTAATTCTTTGATACTGGTTTTGATATGAGGAAAGGGTGTGATTAATGTAAGATAAATGACTGTATTATTGTTACTAAAGGTTATATCGTATTGGAGCAATACTCTGCGTCGAAAAAAATTGGAAGCTTCATGATATTTGGTTTTTGAAGGCAACGAGATTAAAAGGCGTTATCCATTACGGTATTATTTAATTTTGAATAAAATAGTTACAAATTATGACAGTAACAGTAGTAGTGTGCAAATATTTCGTGTAAGTGTTGAAATTATTTAAGAGTAATCATTATGTCAACGCAATCATAACATGAACTTGATATAACTTAAAAGCTACTTCTCTGAAAAATTTAGTGAACTGTTGTACTTTAGTACTTTACAAAATCGTCACTAACCACTTGATCGAACTTCTTATAAAAATAAAGATTGAGTTGGCTTCACATTTTCAATTAACTTAAGTAATATACGCAACTGGTTACTAAAATAAGTACAAATTGCTGGGTATTGATAATTATAAAAGGAATATACCTAATTCGAATTTGTGGCCTAGAAAGACTTCTAAGGCAGATTTTTCCTTAATCGAACGTGGCAGTGTCTTATATATTACTATAAGAATTATTAGTACCTTATACATGCATATTATTCTGTCAGCAGTATCTTAGCAATTTACCAGTTGACAGCAATGCTAAGGACGAGCAAGCATTTTACCATATTAATGAAATTTTCTCTTGTTTTTTTAAATTGGATACATTATTAATACAGAAAAGGTAGCAAAATTTATTTACGCATTTAATTCCATTAGCTTACGAACGCTGGCGTCCAGATACAATGCTTTTTCTTGCTAATCTTTCGAATTTCGATATGGTTAAGCGGACAGATAAAAGAGTAATTACCTAGCAAAAACATAACTAACCAACACCTCACAACAACAATCTGACACACCACTCAACAAACGAAACAAACGAATCGCCAATAAAAAAATACTTTAATTAGCCCAACACCCTTGTAACGCCCCAAAAGAAAAACCTTTACATTTCACAAGATGTCGCTATAAAGGCTGTCGACACTCGTCTTTCATGGCGCGAGTACGTCACACCTAGCTCAAAGTGCCTTATTACCAGCTTTACCTAGTGCAGCTTATCAAGCTTTGAGCGTAAAAAGGCCTTAGAAAAAAACATCAAAGGCCGGTGGGAATGTTTTCAGCCGCGCTTTCGCCTTTTTTCAATGGCAATTAGTAAGCGGTTTTGCCAACGCTTGCACTCGCGCCTTGTGCAATTATAGAGTGGAGTAGTTTCGCTAGCGCTGATGTGGGAGATAGAGAAGGTGGTATACGAGTCTGGAATTTAGCTGCTGAATAATTTAAATCTTGCTGAACAATTTAGCTGCTGAATAATTTAAATATTGCGTCGTTTAGCTTCGATGAAATATGAATTAAGATAAGTTTGGTTTTGGATTGGAGACCGCTAGGTACGTAGGTACCTAGTGGTCCGATAATTTATTTTCTGAAGAAATTGGTTGATTGATTTAATCGAGCAGTGTATTTTGCTTCGGATAGTGGATTATGTGTAGACGCGTTAACTGCAATGCCAGTAAATTGTAACTCATTTAAATTTATATCTATTGATGAAGATTATTATCGAATGGGTAACAATAACTCCAAGACCTTTAATTACTGCTTTTGTTTTACACCGGTTCCCGATATAATGTTTCTATATTCTTTAACGTTCTTTTTATTATTAATATATAGCAACACCTTTTAAAATTATACTGATTAATAGATTGTCAAATTATTTCATACGGTCAAAAGCTTCAATATCGCTTCCACAAAACCGGAATTGTATACTTTAATTATAAACCCTTTTCTTTAATCACACAGTCCAATATAATATGTAGGTATATTGATTTTATAAGGCGGTATAGTTTAAGATCCCATGTAATTGGGGAAGAGCCTCTTGCCTTTGACCAGGCTCAGTTCCAGTATCCATCCTGCTACTGAGAACGTCTTGATAAGAATACTTTAATCATTTCACACTACGACCCGAAAATCAAATCCGAGATCTCATGTACAGCAATCACATACACTACTGATGCGTCACCGAGGCAGTGAGAAATATGTATAGTATTTAATACCATACGCATATAATATGTACCCGCGGTTTCACCCTCGCTTATCGTAACTGCGCCCCTGTGGGTCGTAGCGAGATGTTATATAGCCTATAGCATTCCTCGATAAATAGACTATCCAACACTAAAATAATTTTTCAAATCGAACCTGTAGTTCCTGAGATTAGCGCGTTCAAACAAACAAACAAACTCTTCAGCTTTATAATATTAGTATAGGTATCACTACCACATCCAGTGCAAACAAGCTACGCTCACCTGCCTTCATAACTCCCCACCAGCAAAGAGGGTGTCTTAAACTAAAAAAAATATTGATATTAAAAGCTCACCGCGTTAATTAAGCTTTTTACTCGTTTAATTTTTTACTCAGTTAACCTCGGAGTTTCAGTTAGTGCTAATTTATTGCATTAATTAGCAATGGTGAGTTTTGATCGGCCATGCGGTGACCAAACAAAAGATGTTTACGTTCGTTTTAATACGGCTAACGTTATTGAATGAGACATTTTTCTAAAAAATCCATTGCACTATTGATGTGAGCATTTCGTGAGTTTTTTATGATGACGTCACATCTTGCCTATAACTTTGCGATGGTGTTAGCAGATATATGTCACATTTACATGCCTGCCTCGTTATTCCGGTGGTATAAGCTTTCGGACAGAACAGACTTGGCTTCGACGCCTAAGTCAAGTTGATGGTTAAAGATATTTTCTGTAAGTAAGTTTCCAGCACCGTCATCCGGTGTCTTGTAGATGGTATTAGGCTGGCCCTCTTCTAGGTGGGACCGAAAACATAGTTGCTGAAATTTTGGTATTATAGAACCTCTGAATAAACCCATTCGTCGGATGTAAGTTATTTTTAGACCTCATATAATTGGTTTTCCAGCGATCTTTACCGTCGGGGATAGTTTAAAATATCATTGCGTTATAATCTGTCTTAGTGAACTTCATACTTATTCATCTTACATATACGGCGTCCCCATGTTTATTAAATTGAAACTTTAGCGGTGAGCAATTATCGTCAGAAAATTTGTACGTATTTTTATTACGAGAATTTAAATCGTAGAAATGCTACTTATGTACACAATATACGTGATCGCGTTAACTTGATACAACATATTTTGAATTATGTCTGACATTCCAACAATGTCAAGCATCATTGAAAATATTTTGTGTCTGGCCTCCGCCGGTGTGCCACCGCAACCGAATTATAGTTATGTATGCATGTTATCTAGTAATTGCTTTAGGCAAGTAGGCTAAAAAATAAACCTCACAATCCAAACCACAGAAACAAGATCTCACAATCGGTCTGCGTGTGCGTCTTTCCGTCACTCTTATTCATAAATATTAAAGGAGGCTACTTCACCACATTCTTTTCTAGTCACTTATTATAATTAATGTGTCGGAGTACCCAAAGGCAGGACTACAATAGTTTTAACACCTCGCCATTGTATAACGGATGCGGCAGTCACACCCCCAAATTGTTTAATTTTAAACACAACCTGTTTAGTTTTAAACACCGCGGTCCGCCTACGATGGTTATTAGAATATGTGGTTCTAGTTTCATAGAGCAACCATGCTTGCGGTTAATAGATGAAAAAGGAGTTTCTGTTCGTCGTATAATTATGATTGTGAGTGCTTGTTATTTTTATCAGAAACTGCTGATTACATTTTCATGGGGTTCAAACATTGATAGAGTCGGTAGTCAAATGTAATGCATGGCTCTTTTTAGTGTACCTCGGCAAGAATCAATAAAATCCTAACTAATATTAGAAATGCGATTGTTAGTTAATTTGTTTGTTTGTTACGCTTTTACGCATTAACTACACGACTAATCATCATGAAATGTTGCATACACGTTGTCGAAGGACAGATAAGTACATAGGATACCTTCCACCCAGAAAAAAGTACTGTTACTAATCTAACCTAATCTCTATGGCGTAGTGGTTAGTGTAACCGACTGCCACGCATGAGGTCGAGGGTTCGATTCCCGCACAAGTCAAACATTTGTGTGCATGAACATGAATGTTTGTCTTGGTCTGGGTGTTTCTATGTATAATAAGTATGTATTGACAAAAAAAATAAATAAATATACAAGTATGTTTATCCATTGTCTAGTACCCATAGTACAAGCTCTGCTTAGTTTGGGCTAGATGGTGTTGTGTGTATGTGGTAGAATATTATTATTATTATTATTTATGCAGGCAAAATCTAGATAAATATAAAAGAAAAATTTCTTTAAACATATACATATAAAATTTTAAGAGGCCCACCAGCATCGGATACAGGCATCAAGCTACCGGTAATTAAGGTTCCAGACCCAGTAACCTTCGAACAAAGCAATACCTCCTTCTATATCAAGGATTTGATCCAGCCATCCAACGGAAGTCTCTTCAGGTATTATTATTATTATAATAATAAAGCAGGTAATTATCCCGCAGAGCGCCGACGCATGGCGACCCCACACAGCTACGCGTACATAATACCTGTTCCACACAATGCACGATTGTCTTGAACACTAAACTTCTGTTCAATAGTTCTATTCCGGGCTGACTCTGCTGAATAATTACTTTCCGGCTACCGTTGCTATGGTTACCTCCTTATTATTATGCAAAATGAACTTCAACTTATCATTTCTTTAAATCACAGGATCTGTTACTGACATGATAATTTCTCGGTAATGCATACAGTCATCATGATTGTCAACGAACATTGTCCTGTAGCAGTACTCAAAGGGTTAGTCAGTATTTTCCTCGCCTCTCTTGCCCACAACTCCGCGCATCATTATTTCAAATTAGCTTAGTGTCTAAACACACTATGCCGAAGATACGCGACCGAAGTTCCGCGGCATTTTACGTTCTGACCTATTCGGCTGATATGACAGACCATAATCGCGGATATTACGCTACTGAAATTCGGTTGCGCAACGTTGTGTGAATTCAGTGTCCCGAGCGCTGTCGTGGTGTCTAAAAAATGGATAGTTTTACAGTAATAGCGATTGCAGAGGCTTTAGAAGAGGACAAATACAAGAAAGAATTTTGGGTACACCCACTGCATCCGTCGCGTATGATGTGTTGCTATATAGAAACCGTTCACGCCGAACTTACGCCTGACCGAAGTTCGGTTGTACGCCAAAACGTGACGTAATTTCGGCAAATGTGTTGCTACTAATTGAAATAGCATCGCAGGCGTAATCACGCTGAAATTCGGTCGCGTATCTTCGACATAGTGTGTTTTGACACTTAGTCTCTGCCGCGCAGAGGCAATGAATGCGACTGTTGTGTACGTCTCGGGTTCGATTTGCAGTTCGGGTATAGTGTTATAGTGTCAATAAATTCTCAGTAGCACAACGGAGTGTGCACCTGCATCCAGTAGACGGCAATAGTCTCGCTTTTTATTATGTAGAATCTAAAATCATAGGTTCCCAAGCCAAAATCTGGCTGTAACACATCTATGTCTAACTCTTCGTGTGCTTGCTCTGTAGTAGTACTACGATTTACCTAATGATAAGCAGCTACTGAAGTTTTCACTCTAATATTACTCGTTCTTCGACGAACTTGCAAAACAATAACTTGTTGGGAATGTTGAGATAAGCTGAGCTGTCAGCACTTTGGATCAGGACTCTTAGCCTATAGGAAGATAAATCTAACAGAGCTAGAAGCACATCATCATCGTATGGAGTAATGCCTCTTAGTCATCGCAGATATACAAAACATTTGGCATCTTTATTTTAGGTTCTGAGACCAACATTTATTTTAGTATTGTCATTAATTTTGACAATAACTTAATGTTTTTATTATTAAGGTAATATTTGGTTACGTTTCGTGTTATTTTCGTAGTATGTAAGTATAAAGTTAAAATCTTGCACATATCAATTTTCTATCGAATCAATAACTTATGACTTATCAACCGAATAGCTAAGTGAAGTATTCGAATGATAAAATATGATAGTGACTAGTGATACGTTGCGTTAAACTGTCAGTTACTTTCTGTCATTGTGTCATATAAAATATTATATTTATGTTATAGACCTGATATTTAGTCAAAGTCAAAAATCATTTATTCACTTAGGTCACAAAGTAACACTTATGAACGTAAAAGGGGTTAGTGAGTTTGTTACATTTACTGAATTTACGTTTATGTTAGTTGCAAGGTTCAGGCTAAAGGTTGAGCCTATGAGAAGATATGTACCTGCAAGAAACTCAAGGTCACTCTTTTAAATCACCATCAAATTATAATTTCAGTATTTTACAACTCATTTATTTACCTGGTGATGCAGTCATTATGCCATATGTCACTGTCCATATAAAACTTAATTCTAAAAATAAAGGAAAAGTTAATAATATTGGGTAAGAAGCATTTCAGGTTTGAAATAATATTTATCTGTGGTCATTTGTAATAGACAGTAGTATGTATTTATTGGTTAGGATGCCACATAACACGTTAAAAATATATATTTTTATTGTGCAATATATTATACAGCTACGTAAATAATATTGACAATATATGTACAAAAACAATTTTCTATTCAAATTTCGAATAATATGATAACCGTCTATCGAATCGCAGTAAAATATCAAATGTCCATCAAAATTGTCGACACTGAATTGGACGAACATAATTTAACATAAACAAAGAGTTGAATAAAATTGAGATTTATATTACTTAGCACAAAGGGGCAACAAAAAATCGCCTACACATTTATCATAATAAAAGGCTATCATCGACAAAATGGTAGAAAAAAACATGAGTTGCGTTCCATATCGTTTGAATCGCCGACGACGTTCGTTCCATTGTTTTCAAATCGGTAAAAGATCCAGTTCCGCCACTGGAACACACCGCATTAATTACACCTAATTGAATTTCGAATTGGAACGATGACATTTAAATTTTGGCGGGATCTGTTCACTCGGTAGTGATGTGTAACAAAGACGCCGATTGCCACAATCGAGACCTCCCGCCGCTATACATAATGGTGTATTAGAAACATCGAATAGTGAAATGTGTGTAATGAGAATTATCTGGATTGCTTCTGTTGTAACGGCAGGCTTGAGACTGATAGACGCTTTTATTGTACCGTGAATAGCATTCTTCGCTCCCCTCTATACTAAAAGATTATTTTATATTGTACTACCTTTTATGATCAGGAAAATAGTAATCAGTTAGTTTATTAGGCGCGTTACTTGCAGAAACGCCTGGGAACTCCTTTTATTCTTGTTTATAAAATACGGCCACCTATTTGGTAAAAGGCTATTAAGATACACATAAAATTTTAATGACTATATTTTGTATAAAACGTATCGATAAGTTATTCTAATTTATACAAATATTTTACTCGAGTATAAGTAATCTTCATTAAATTAAAATTCAGCTCAGCAGGGGTACCCAAGCCGGGTATTAGCATGATAATTAGCGGAAAACTCTATGCGATGTGCATTCATCTTCGTGGCGATTATCACCGGCTTTGAGGCATAATCGTCTTTATTTGTAGGTATATTAAGTCGATGTTTGAGTCGTGTAGTCCAATTCTTGACAATTGCCAGATTGTCCCGCGTGAGTGAGTACATCCCCGGTAGTCGAGCGACTAGAGGCGGCCACGTGGGACTCCCTGCAGGGACGTTGATTGCCGACGAGTGTCGTTTTACGCCGATGTGGACAACACTAGAGCCAAATTTGAAATTAGAGGTGTTATTAGTGTGATAAATGAAATCTGGTATCTGGGGCGACGTTTGGACAAGTATTGGTAAAAAATATTTATACATTTTTAAATTCATACTTAAACGTCTATAAAATATTCACAATGCGATTTATAGTTATTGCGACATAAATTTAGGCAATAAGCAATTAGACCAACCGAATAACATGTTTTATTTAACTTGGAATAGGTATGTCGTAAACCTTTTTCTTACTAATATTATGAATGTGAAAGTTTGTGGAGACGTTTGGATGTTCGTTACTTAAACATGCGTTCTGTTGTACAGATTTGGATGAAACTTGGTGCACAGATAGGTCTTGTCCATATTAACTGGATTAACATATATAATTCTTTTTATCCTGCTATGCGTCCCTGTAGAATTGAAGCTGGCGAATCCGCGGGCATAAGCCAGTATAATAATAAATTTATATATTCTTTCAAAATATATCTATAGAAAAAGCAACCAAATCAAATTACTGGTTTCAGCATTGCGGAAAAAAGTTACATCACCTAACAAAAAATGTGAAGGTTTGCTTTTTTTTTAAACTGGTAACAAATAGTAAAATCTCGCAATGAGTACCTATACTCAAATTTAGAATTATAGATATAGTGTTTTGTCTGAGTATAATTTGTGCAATAGACTGCACTAATTATGGTGACTTGAGCGCATCAAATTACTTCACTAAAAGAAATTTTAATATTCTCCTAAAAGCTAAGATTGATTTTTATTCTTAACCCTAAAACAGTCGTGGTCTAATAAATAACATTCTTTCGCTTAATAATGTAAAATAATCGATGCTTTTGTTTACAAGGTATAATGATGCGCGACCAACCGATTTGCGCCCCCAACCCTCACGCTACCGTTAAATTAACTCGAGGACCCACTAATTCACGTGTATCGTGAGTAAGCATGTTATTCATAATTGTTCATTGAAAGCATCACGCCATATATTCCTGTAAGGATAGACAGAGTTATTGGCGGCACCCACCAAAATTATTCAGCAGCGGTAATCTTAGAAATAGTAAGATCAACATGTGCAAAATATTAAAACCAGAAACTTTACTAAAATTCTTCTTCTCTGTCGTTTCCCTCTTGGTAGAGCGGTCGTGGTCACTTTGAGGCGTCCACGTCAATAGTAGAGGCGTACATAGCTCTTCCCACGACCTCCCGCCATCTCTTCCTGTTGACAGACTGTTTAGTGCAGTCTGATATGCGGTTTCCTACTGCGGACTTCACTTGGTCAGTCCAGCGCATAGGTGACCTGCCGCGCAATCTACTTCCCTCGACTTTTCCTTGTACAACCAGCCGCTCTATGGAGTCGTTATCCCGCCTATTAAAATAGACATAGGCAAAATGGATATTTTTTGACATGACAACGTCTAATAAATCGATGAACGCCGGCTGCACGTACGAAAAAGGATGACTCATTGTCCCGTTACGCTCATTGTCCCGTTACGCTCATTGTCCCGTTACGCTCATCGTAACGTTACGGGAAATAAATTTTGTTATGACGTTGTCACGTTAAACTATCGTCCGTAAACCGACTTTACAGACAACCAATTTTTTTTTAAAGTCATTGCCCGCTTCCTTTCGCATGTCACGGTGAAGCTTATGAACATCCAAATACAATTTTCTGGCTGCTGTGACACAGTTTATACTAGTATAGCAGCCAACGACGACCTCTTACTCTTTGTATAATATCATTTTCATGGTTGTGTTGAGCGATGTCCACGGATGCATTCAGACGAACCAAATAACAACACTATTAACTAGCTTAAATCTATACTAATATTATAAAACTGAAGAGTTTGTTTGTTTGTTTGAATGTACTAATCTCAGGAACTACTGGTTCGATTTGAAAATTCTCTTCGTGTTGGATAGCCTATTTATTGAGGAAGGCTATAGGCTATATAACATTACGTTACGACCCACGGGGGCGGTGCAGTAACGATAAACGCGGGTGAGGTGGGAACATCTAGTTCTATATAATATAATACCTTTACCAAAAGTACCTATTAGAACGAAAATCGATCGACAAATGTTGGTTGCAGAAAATGCGGCGATACCTTTAAAGGTATTTTATATTTTTAACACAATACAAATCGCATTAATTCTCTCCGTAATATAATAATTAACACATAACAACTAAAAATCATTAGACGAAGGTGTCTTAACCGCCGCCCGCCGCCTACTGCCGCGCACCGTCCAATGACTCAGCAGTATTTTAGGGTTATTGTTCTGACATATTATTCTGGTAATAATTAGCTGGCGATATACAATTTCACGCAAATTATAACATCATTAACACGTTACTAGTAAGCGCCATGATCATTTTTTATTTATGATTTAATTGATAAATTTAAATTATTTCAATGAATATTTCTAGTTGTACTTTTTTATCAAATGTGTGTGTTGTAATTATGACGCTGAATAAATGATTTCATTTATTAAAAATGTAATAACTTTTTTAATGATAATACATTTACCAAAAAATATAACGAATAAATAATCCTAATTATTAAATGCGAACGTTAGTTATTTTGTTGGTTACGCTTTCACGTCTTAACATGAGTTGAAATTAAACTACTTTATAAGAATTTTATCGCGTTTTTAATTTAAAAGACTATTATTCCTTAAGTTTTTTAATTTCAATGTATAAGATTTGTATAAACTTAAGACAATGTTAAGTACATACATTTTGTCACGGGTACAGGAAAGGACTTATGTACCATTCATCCAGAAAGAAAGTATTTTTTCCGTGCAAAGCCGCAGACAAAAGCTAAGTAACTAATATATATGAATCAACCTTAAATAGAAAGATAGGACATAGCTTTAACGAAAGCTAGAGCAGACCAACGGAGAAATAAACCAAAAAATTGGCAGTCTTTGGGAACTACCGATAGAAGTGAAAACTTTAATCCTTCATCATAAACACTTCTGTAAATACTTGGCTGTCTTTGGGGACTACCGATAGAAGTGAAAACTTTAATCCTTCATCATAAACACTTCTCTATAAACCAAAAATAATTCAAAAATGGAAAGCGTTCGGTAACGATGACGCGAGTTCCATGATTTTTGTTCATCCAAGAAGCGGTCAACGCGCCTAAAGAAGCTTTCACTTCAAAAAAAGCAATTCCTAAAAAACTAGTCAGACAAATTACACATACATTTGCTGTCTTATTAGCGTTGATCATACGAGCACGCCATCTTTTAAAGCTCGGAAAACCTAGTCAACCCCGCAGGGATCTTTATTCTATTTAGTGTAGGTATAAGCAATATTGATGGGTGTGTAGTAACATGTATGTGGAACAGAACGTCTGTAATCCGACGCGGCTATCTCCGAAAACATTGTTGTGCCGAAAGACGACGGCCGAATGTCGAATCAATTGGATGGTTTATGTGTGAGAGCAACAGCCATTAATTTCTGACAAGGTTATGTGATTTATGTATCACAAGGTAAAAGTAATCTATATCACATTAATGTCTAGAAAGAATTACTCTACCATTCGCTCTTGTCCAAACAGCATGTAAACATATTCTTTAAGAATCGTGCGAACGACACATGCATGCGTATGATGTTGACACATATAACTGTCAATATAGTATGTAAGAATCTCCAAAATACTTGAGTACTGATCTATCATTATGTCAGACTGTAAATCAATGCGAAGGTTTTTGGAGACTTGAACTTTGATGTTAGAGCCTCGGGCATATATTTTCGAAGGTCTGGGTAGAAATGTATTATACCCATATATCGCTAGCTCTGTTTTTGTCCTTAATTAAGGACAAATCTATTATCGGCTACTAGGTACAGTTCCTAACTCAGTACTGCTACTAAGAATTGTCAAACAGAAAACCTAATAACACTTTGCCTAGCCCAGAATTTGAACGCAAAAACTTATGCACAGCAGGCCAATTTACGATTACTGCACCAACAAGGCAATATTATTAAAATATATTTATGCTTGGGTAGGCAACCTAACTGCACTGGTTCTCTACCACATAACAGGATCCAACCGATACCATCCACATTCAAACATCGAAACCTAATTTCCTGTCTCAGATACAGCGCGCTCGCCGGTCTAAGCCTAAAGACAAATACACGGACAGCACCAGCGTCACATGACCCGTCACCCTCCCCCCATCCATACGACACGCTAATGACAGAGGGGAGCTGTTCTAGAAATACGAGATCAAGTTACACTGATCGGTTTGACCAAACAGTCCTAGGGTATTGTTGGAGTAAAGGAGGTATGAAAACTGAGTGTTTGATGTGTCTCGATTCGTCTAGGCTATATGGGTCCAAGTAATATAAGTATATATAGAGGGTAAAGATTAGAATAGGCTGTGTTCGTAGTTTTTAAAATAAACATAGAATTTGTGATACATAGCAATTATATTGAAATTTAGAAATGGCTCTGTGTAATTAAGTATTTTGGAAATGCTTTAGAAGATACAGCGTTCGTCACTGGTACAGGAACTGGTTGATCTTTGTTTTTTGAATGTTTGTAAAGTCCCCGAAACACAGGATTAATCCTAGTGCGAAATTATCTTAGAAAAATAAATTAAATCATACAAACCTAACCTACACAAGTTTGTACGTGTGTGAATAAATTACAAATGTCTAAGATATAATTGTGAGTGTATATCATAGATCATTATGATTAAGTCAGATTTTCAGGTTCTTCGTATGTGTAATATATATTTCGTTTTCAGTTTTTCATGCAGTATCAAGCTTATTACATAAAGATGTAGACATAATGGATAGACCAACTTCTAGTCTTTGATAGATACTATTACCTAGTTTCCAACGCTATCTTTAGATTTACTTGATCTTACTTATTATATTTATTTTATATTTAAATGCTAATACAACATTATTTTTATTTAACTTACACTTTATAAGATGACATGAGTGGTCATGTAACAGAATGTTTTCTACCTTGAAATTAATAAAAACATAAACAGCTTTCTGGTATCTCTAAAATAAATTTCACCCATTGCACTGCTGATGTGAACCCACTTTTAACAGAGGCCAGCTTGATTACTTCCAATCTTGAAAAAATTATAAAAAAAATAAAAAAGTATTTATATTGTATACAAAAAACATATTCGTTTTACATATTGTTAAGAATATGGTAACTGTCACTAACGGTCCAGGAAACATGTCAGACTGACTCCAAAAATGTCATACTTCACCAATAAAATGGATTCCAAATTGCGTCACCTAACAAACAACATCGGTTGAACTGAATTGAATCAAAAATACATTTCTCATAACAAATTTTAATTCTGCAATTATATCTATCATAGTCACATGGCTGACGATGAGTCGCACACAATGTGACTCTACGACAATACCTTTAATTTTAAGTAGGAGCCATTGTAACAACTTTGAGGCGAAGTATTTCGAAACCCAAGTCCGATATCAGGATTGGCAACAATCGGGAAGCCTTACCGGAGTTCCCAACTTCTCACAGAGAAAATTTTTGTTTCTAAAAAAACTTTGTTTTTCAACAATAATTAAGGCATAAACATTGGTTGCTAGCAACAGTCAGAGTTCTTAAAACACAAACTTCGATCGAGTCCTTTTTAGTTTGTTTCTATGTGGCTTTCGATTCTTTTCGACTGGTTCGCCGAGAAAGAATTAAGGAGGCTATATTTGTTCAGGCTTGTTTGTAACTACGCTACCGCTGGATAAGTTTACAGGATTCATTTCAAGTAGTTTCATTGGCTTCGTTTCAGGGAACAGATTGGAAAACTTAATTACGACATATGTTTTTATTTACTGTTTTCGCGGCCGGTTGGCAACACAGTTATAATATTATATGAACTAGTTGAAAGGCACAAGATTTAGTTCGTTATTGCCAATGTACTGAGTGGTGTGGGTTCGTATTTATCATAATACATAATTCTGTGTGAACTTCGTAGCCATTGTTATAATGTATGTATTATGTACCTATCTTCTCTAAATGAATTAAAGTAGTGTGAAAGCCCAATACTTCGCAGAAATATCTGTATATTTCTTTAAATAAAATATGCTTTCGTATCTTATGATTTTTATGACAGTTTACTAATAATAATATAAAATTATGTTAAACTAACATGAGATTTTACTGTTGATTAAAATATTCAACACGTGTTTAAAGATTATTTTAAACATTTAAGAAACAAAGTTATTGATACTCATTATAAGCTTTGGTGCGTATTATAAAACAAAACCAATACATCCCCAATATATTAACTAGTAATGAGATCAAGTGTTGGAAAAATATGTTTTGTACTGTCCATTGTTAGCTATTTATGTCAGACGAGGAAATCATTATATGTATTCTTATGTTTGTACATAATTAAGTGCACACAAAATGCAGCAAAACGTGTTGTTGTTGTTACGAACAAATTACACTCTCAGATTAGTCTGTGCATAAGACATAAAACCTCTAAACAAAGCATACGTGCGATAAGTTGCAAGGCAAAATGTATGAATGGTAATGTAATCTCTTGAGGTATTACCAATATACACCGTTTGCGATCGTTAGATCTTAAATCGACTTAAATTGTGACAATAATTCGTCTAGGACTTACCTATAGTTCAACATTCTTTCAGTATGTTAATATTGAATACAAAATGGTTTGTTGTATAAAAAATGATTGCGTAAACAGAAGCTTTTATCAAAGACAACTTTAGGTACAATAAGAGTATCAGTATTTTCGCCACACACCCATGAATACACCATAATTCCCCTTCTAGGCGAGCTTCTCACATGCCCCCAACTTTACATCTCATATTAAAATCGCGTTAGCAAAAAATTGACACAGGTTTGATTGACATGGACATGTCTATAGAAATGTTTGAGAATCACACAATGGGCAAGTTCATAGGTCGTCTTTATGGGGCCGAAATATCGTCTTCACAATGAAAGTGTCGTAAGAAAACAAAGATGGCGATATAAAGGTGACGCCTTTGAATTTCTGTTAGACAAACTTGTATAAAAAATATAATACATGTATAATAATGTAAGACTGAACGATTGTGATGTGTTCCGGGCAGTGACACTGAGCTTTATGCGTATTATTCTTGTTGATCATTTAAACTGGAACGTTTGCAATAAGAACAAATAAAAAATACATTCAGCTACAATAAGGGGAAAATAAATGAAGACAAACAAATGATTCAGATAATATTATTACCAATCAAAAGAATCTTTAGAATAAAAAAGAACTCTTAAAAAATATGGGGCAACAAATGAAGTAAATAAGAGAAATTGAAATGCCTCATATGTATTTATAACTACTAATATATTAACTATCTATTTATAAGCCTCTTATAAAATAATGCAAACTTTAGTCTAATACCACGTATCAAGTATTTATTTAGTATTCCCGAAAGAAAACATTTCTGCATCGATGTTAAAACCGCAATTGTTTTGATAATTAATTATTCACGTCTATATAAAATTATCGGTATATAGATAATAGATTAAGATGAAATCAAATGATACATAACATAATCTTGACTAGTGTAATTGTGTTATTTGTAGGTATGTTCTCTTTGGCTGAGTATGACAGATTCTGATTCAAACAACATAACATAAAAAAGTGTACAACCATCTTTATTAACTCATTAGTCTTCAAATGTTTGTAAGTGTTAATTGGGAACCAGAATTAATAAATAATTATACGTTGAAATTATAAATTTCAAAACAAGTATCTAAAGCATTCAGAATATTATAATTATATTCTTTTTACATGCTAGACAAGATAAATGATTCTTCCCACGAAAAATAGCAAAATAACGAACACCTAGAAGAATCGAAAGTAATTATAAATAATTAAACTGTTTAATATTCTTTAAAATACCTGTACAATCGCGGACAAAAATGAATAACTACTATTAGTCATCGCTCAGCCTAGATTACGTGCAAATTACAAGACATTTTTTGACAAACAAAAATAGAAAAAATCTCGAAAAGTACGCTCGCGGCCAACAATACTTCGTTAGTTGACCCTTTTGAAGGGAATGCATCCTTCCACTTATGTCTCACGTTTATGTTTACATATATAAATCTTACAAACACACAATGAATGTGTCTCTCCGGTAATAATATGTTAATTTATATGTAATGTAATAAGTTCTTGTGTGAGCACAGAGGGTGAATTGAATCGCGCTAATCCATTTTATTGCGTGTCACGAGCAGTTGGTTTTTTAAGTTAAAGTACAGTCGGTGACAGTTGGACCACGGTAAAGGAAGGTGAGAGCAGAGAATATATTGATGAGGGATGTGAAAAAGGTTTAAACCGAAGCGCATTTCTACTAACTAATTATTCGTATTATATTTCGGTATTGAATTATATTCATGTTAGTTGTCGATCGTGTTGTTCAAAGACATATTATTATTAAAATAATATTTGTTTAAAATGTGTTACCGCATTTAAAATGTTTGTTTCTATTTATTAAGTCATCCTACATTTAATAAAAACGTTTTCATATTTTCCACCTATTGCCTTAAATTAAATGAACTAAAATTATGTCAATTTGTTGCTGTCTTTTTATTTTCAAACTACTTATATTTTTTGTCCCAGTTACTATTTATATGTAATATTCATTACTATTTATATCACTGTCTACCTTAACACTTTCCGTCTCGACAGTACAAACTAGACACTTTCTTCCTACCCGTGGCCTCTGACGTCACACAGCATTCCGGCCCCCCTAAATCACTTTCAATTGTCATAAAAAACCTATGCAAATGGCACAAAGGCCTAGTCGAGATTAGTCCACTATGAATCGTAGTAATTAGGAGATTTATATGCAAACGCCTTTCTGTGGTCCACATTATTAGTTCATAAAGGCTATGGTAACATGGTTTAATGTAATTTTGAGTAGAACACATTGTGAGATGAGGAGGTCACTCCTGTTGTCCTTAATTTATGACCCGCAATGATTTCATAAATATATGATAACGGATAATATTTATGGCGGTGGCTGTTCCCAGGTGTCCGTTGGCATATGATTATGCGGTGAATTTTAAAGATATACTTGCAGTAAAGGAATTATTAAAAATCTCTATATTTTTGTAAAGACAACTCCCGCAGTGATATTATTGCCTGTACTTCGGTTACAAACAAACAACGGCTAGAAAGCACACCCAAAATCTGTACTACTATTTGTAGATCGTACAAATTTTTGTTCCATGTGGCAGTCGATAAACAACTGCGCCTCTGTCTATAGTGGTCTGTAAAAATTTGGAGTCTGTAAACATAAACTAGCTAATGCGATTATTAGCATTAGCAGGCTATATATTAGCATTAGCATTAGCTGAACTATGCTAAAACTGTGTGACAAACGGCAATAGACCTCCTATTTAGAATGGCTGGTAAACTGTAGCTATGATTGACTTTTGCATAACCATCGAAAATCTTCTCCCTAGCCTTTATTATTCCCAAGTCACTTGGGTCAGCTTTCTAGTCTAACCGTATTTGACTGGATATCAGTTTTTACACGGAGCGAGTGCCATCTGACCTCCGCAACCGGAAGGCTAACGATACCCTAAGGCTAGACCGATGTCAGGATATTAGAGGGCACTGACTTCCCAATAACGACTGCCATAGATGTTCATGGCAGCCGGGACCGACTGCTTAGCGTGCGATCCGAGGCACAGCGCAGGCGATAATTGTCAATCAATACGCACATAATTTCGAAAAGTCATATAACTTCCAAAAGTCAGAGGTGCGCGACGTGGGTTCGAACCCGAGACAATGCAGAGGGCACTGCAGTCTATTGGTCTTCCCACTGAGCTATCGAAAATATTTAAGCGTAATGCTCGTTTCGACATTTTAATTTTCTATTTAATTTTAAACGAAATTAATCGCGATCAAAAATCTTACAGTAAACGACAAAGTAAATTAATTTACTTTAAAAAAGAGAGTGTGAAGTTTGTGATTGTGTGTGTATGTGAATAAAGATAATCGTCGGGATCACTGCACTAGCTAAAATCTGTTTTATTTATGTTAAAGGTGCTAGTTAGACATAGGCTACGTTAAATTCGGGCGAATTTGGAGCAGGCCACTAGATCCAGAGTAAAGCCAAGATGTATAATTTTATAGACTGAACTATTGGGTGTTTACCACCATTATCGAGATCATTTGATTGACATTTAAACAAACAATCTGTCACTCCCAAACTTTTATTTAGGCTCAATATGTTTGCACTGCACTACATTTAAACTTATTCCAAAAAAAAATACCCAGAGTCTAATCTCATTAGGAACAACAAACACTCGAGGCCGAGCTCTCAACTCAACAAGCCAGTTTATTTGGCACGCAGTACACTGGCGGACAATTAATTTGCAAATAAAATTAAACACCGGGAGGGATTATCGCGTATTATAGAGGGTGATTTTTCATTGCAGCTCTACAAATAGTGTGGGTGCTGGTGTTGGTATTATTATTTTGAAGAGTGGCTGAATTTTTCTCACACAATATCGTATAACTTTTAGGTTGTATACATAGAAGTATAATGGGTATAAAGTTTTTGTATAGCAATTGAAATTGCGAAAGGAATCATCGTTACGAAATCTTCATTACATGTCTGAGGTTCTACATACCTAATGTTTTCAAATATAGATACCTATGTGGAGCCTAATCCTTCTCACACTGAAAAGAAACCCGTGTTTAGTAGTGAAACAGCTTATACAAGTATTATTATAATATATCAGTGTATATTATTGTAGTCTTTTCTCAAAACAACGTCGAATTTTGGATAATTACGCTTGTATTTTTATATATAACGATTTAATTAGGTGTAGAGAACGGCTATATCATTGGTATCTAAATATTAATACGTGGCACAGTTAAAGTTCATATGGAGAAGGAGGACGAATCCTAATATTTATATAACATATGCATTAGAAATACATTAAATTAATGAAAAAACACTATACGCACACAACCATGCATTTGACACACACCTCGAAGCGCATAACTATGGTTACATGTATCAATATATAATGACATATATCAGCAATATCTTACAGGCAAACTTTGGTCGAATTTCGAGCAGTAGGTGACCGCTAGTATTTATAATTGTGTAAGGTTCAACAGTAGCAAAATAAAGTATAATAATGGGTATAGCAACCGAAATGTTTCCCGTCATTATTATCAATAAGTTTAATTTGTTTAAGTTCCTGTCTAACCTGATATTGTAACCAGTTTCTTGCGCTAATCCTTGTGATCTCCGCAACCCAATTAGAAATAAGTACCGGTCACTTCCGGATTGACCAGTCGATACAAAGACGACCCAAGGAAAACGCCACCAAATAAAGTTCACACAGACGAAACTTACCAAGACGACTTTATAATAATTAGTCTAAACATGATTCCCTGGTCGGGGAAAGTGTTGTTGCGTTTTTGAGTCAAAGGTTTATGTTCGTTTTATATTTTTGAAAAAGCCTCGTTGGTTCATAATCATAAGTATGGGAGCTTTGGCATAACTACAGATCGTGAAATTATTTTCGAGATTTTTTCTATTCATTGTTGAGATGAATATTAATGTCTACTGCATGGCTTCTTATTAAAAATCACTTACAATCTGACCTAATATCCTTAACTACAATCCTAACTAATATTATAAATGTGAAAATGAGTTTGTTTGTTTGTTACGCTTTCACGCCTTAACTACTCAACAGATCAACATGCAATTTTGCATACACGTTGTCAGGGGTACAGAATAGGACATAGGGTACTTTTCATCCAGAAAAAATAACTGTTGCAAACCTAACCTAACCTAACCTACATTTACGCGAGCGAAGCCGCGGGTGAAAACTAGTAAAACCATAAAAGCTAATTTCGATATACCTACTATTGACTAGACTTTGTGTTTTCCTTTAAACAAAGTCAGAAAACTAGCTACTTTATTTTCGCCCTGCATGATATACATAATTATATAATTAAAAACGGTAAAGTGAGGGTAAAGTGAGGGTGGGTGAAGATTCTTTAGCGTTACACACGGAGCCATGACATCGCCGTACCAGGTTACAACCTGGTCGAAACGTCAAACTCCTAAAGATGTTCCTGTATCCTATTATCCTATTATCGACATGTTACCGCTTTATAATAAACCATTCAATTACTCTTTGTATATCACTCGTTAACTTATCTTATGCGGGGGCTAGTCAGTGCAGACCGGCAACACTTCGACCCAGTGGGATCTTTTGTGTCAACACTCTCCCAATAACGACTGCCATAGATGTTCATGGCAGCCGGGACCAACAGCTTAACGTGCTTTCCGAGGCACGGAGCAGGCGATAATTGTCAATCAATACGCACATAATTTCGAAAAGTCATATAACTTCCGAAAGTCAGAGGTGCGCGACGTGGGTTCGAACCTGAGACCCTCTGCATTGCAGTCTGTTGGTCTCCCCACTGAGCTATCCCTGCTCAATATATCACTCCTTAACAATTAACCACAGTTTTAAATATCCATTCAATTTACAAGCCTATCTCGTTAATCCAGTGCGCCGCCCCCCGGAGCCACTCGTGTATCAACCGGACCTAAAACATATTGTTTGTAATCATAGCTTATGCCACCGATTCAACTACCCCTTTTATAGATGCATTCGAAAGTACAATGGTAGTATCGTTTTGATTTAAGTACATTGATGGTTTTGAGATAATGAAAGATTAAGATTATTTGTGTGTACTATAAAATGGTGTAATGGTTGCAGCATAGTAGGTGTTTGAGGATACGGTCAGTAACATAGTTAAAAAGTTTTAAAGGAACTCGTTTTTTATGTCACTGCCAAACATATTCCATTCTTGTGGCACTTGCTCATTATTGTATCAATAAGCTAAAGCATATTCCGATATTAGATTCAGGCAGTAAACTTTTCGACAGTAATTTATATCAGCTGACATTTTGTTATTTATTTAAATGAATCCATGACCAACCCAACACGAAATTTTACGAAATTTAGCAAACGAAAAACGAATACGTAACGAAAACTGCATTTCACTAGAGCTGAACCTGCTGTAGTAAACTCGTTACGCGGTGTAATAAACCGTTGCAAGTACAATCCTTGCAGGCAAATCTTCAACTATGGATTTGAACTAAATTGATTATTAACTTTAGCCTTGACCTTCCAAAACATATCCTGCTATTATAGTATGACCATTTTCCTCTGCTTCTATCATAACCAGCATTGTAACATCATTCGATAGATACCCCTGATAATAAAACTCCGAGCATCACACTCCCCAACGTAAAGGGAGCGCCGGTAATCCGTTTTCAGGGGTGAAGATTCAATTGGAACGGATTTCGATGGCCCTCCAACGATTTTTGTGTAATATGCCCTTGTGTTTGATAATGTAATCGATTAGAATCACTATCGAGAGTATCGTAGGTATCGATTTTTCTGACGTATGAGTGGTTTAATCTGTGGGCTCTCGGTTTTATGTGTCGTCACCAGACTTTGAGTCCTCAATAGCAATAGACTGGCTCCCTATTATATCGAACTTAAGATTTATTTGTATTGTTTCATCGTGGTTTGTTATTTATAGGGAAATTTCATCTTTCTTTATTTATAATATAAGCAACCTTTTCTTTACGGCCGTCTATTACCTTACGATCATTCTTAACACTTTCTAGGTCTCACTTTGTTTCATGTTCATCTAATAATCGATGTAACAGTGACCAAGTAGAAACCTTACTAATTACATCAGAATAGTCCTAAGATCAAAGTACTACAGTATGTCCCAACTTCTTGCACTGCTAGAAAGCGTATTTGAAGTAATTATTATAATTAGGGTCAATATATTGTACGATATTGTCTACAAAGACTAATCATGTACTATGGGTGTATTTTCACAAAAGACTTTACAAACATACATTCACAAAGAACACCCCAATTTAGATTTCACAATTTCGGTTCCACGAAAAGATCAAATCTGAAACATTCGTATTCAATATATTTATAATAGTGAACTGAGTACGACCTCGGTGAAATAAACTCTTGAACATAAACTGTACTAACAGTATTAACAGTAGTCAATAACTGAGACTCTTAATCAAAGTACAACTTCTGAATAACCACATGACTTAAAGAGACTAACAACCTTCAAACCCAAAAACAGCCGAACAAAGTGTTTGCTTTAAAAACGTCTTCCCACCTGTCATGTTCCTACAAAAACAATGACTATGACAAATGTTCCTCTTTCAACTCTACGTAATGTAGAGTATTGTGGAGAGTCTCTACCATCACGTACACCACAGATTACTACCGAAACAGAAGTTTGACACATATTGTGTCATTCCTTTGTTTGAAGGCTCTATGACCCTTTCGACGAACGGTTGGTAATTTAAGGTAAGTACGGCATAATGGGCAGGAATTAGGTGGTAATGATTTTGTATTTGGACGCTTTTCAACGATATTATAGTAATGGGCTTAGGACAGATTAGTTTGAGAAGAATAGGTGGAAAGTTTAGTCGTGTGTGGCGTAATTCGGATGTAGACAAGGCAAGGTAATTGGTACAGTCACAGTAAAAATTGAACAGCATTTACTGTTCACGACAATTTCATCTTAGCTAGTTACTTTTTGATTCTATTAGTGAAACACTTAATGACACCTATGAAATTTTACAAAACGATTTGGGTTACATACAGACTTATTGAATATTCTATTCTATCTGGAGGTAGTAAGAAATGGCAGTTGCACTTGGACCAATAGAGCTGGTAACATAAAGTGAGTACTATCATAAGCTCAAGTGTTTTTATTTGATATTGCATAAATACATAAAAGAGTAACGAAACGGTTTCTTTGTCATATAATATACTGGAGTTTGTTTGCGGCTTCGCTCGCGTAAATGACGTTATTTCACTTTTGTATCCCTCGATGCCAGTACTATTTCCTGGATGAAAGGTACCCTATGTCGTTTTCTGTACCCCTGACAACGAGTTTCGAATTTCACGATGATCGGTCAAATAGTTGAGGTGTGGAAGCGTAACAAACAAACATACTCACATAATTTTAATAGCTTCAATAGAAGTAAAGAGTAACTAGTAAAATTGTTTAACAATAGTAGTTTAAAGTTTCAATTAACATTCGCGTAAATGACAATATTTTATGATATTAGTTTGGATATCACGAAAATTTATTTTCTTATTATATCACACGTGCAAATTCGTTAGTGATAGCTGATAACTAGTGAACTATAAATGTAATTGCACCTTGAAACAATTTAGAACTCCCGACAATCCACTCGTGACTCACTCACATTTCGGTCGGGTCCTCAAACAACAACAGTGGTTGATTGAACCAAGAAAAGGCTTTCACGCCGGACGATTGTGTGCGACATTAGCATTTGTGGTGCGTCGATAACATCTAAATGACAATGTGTGTGTGAGCGTGTAACGAGCTTAGCTCTGCTGTCTTTTGTCATTACAATCACCTGACACTGTTGAGCTGACGCAGTAGGTTAAGTAGGTATTACAATCCGTTTTAATGTTGTGATATTTCTATTTTACTATTCCACATTAGTTAATTTACAGGACAGGGTGAGTTTGACGAAGTGCATAATGAAACATATGGGACAAGGAACCTTAAAATTCTTAGCATGAACAGAACACAACAAAAGTTGATGATAGTCAACCTACACCAACAGAATTTTTCTTTATTCCTTGCTCTCCTCGCACTGAATTGGACTCAGTCATCCCAAATGCCAAAAAATAAATAATCCATTCGATAGAGCATCATGAGCTTAGACTTTCTTCTTGGATTTTTTATTATAAAATAACTGACTCGGGGTCTCGATTTTATACCGTTAAAATTATTGTCTGTAACCAAATACAAACACCATTTTCAAAACAAATTCTTTCTGTCATTAACTATAAATAATAACATAATTATGCTGTATTTTTGTAGTTAAATCTTTAACAAATGTTGAAGTACACCGATAAAAAGCTATACATTTTTGACATACACCTGAACAATGTACCTCCACTTTGTTGCATAGTTGCAATCAGTGCTCTTGGCCTCTTCACTATCCAAATACGTGACGGGCTTAATAATACGATCCTTATCATTTTATTAATGTATTTGAATTGAACGTGCCAAGCGGGCCACTGTATCAAAATCAGATAATCCAATAATTATAAACGTTTGAATGTCGATTTACTTACTGTACACAACGGTAGCTGAATGATTGAAGAATAAATTTTAATGTTACAGTTACTAAAGTAATATCTTCCTAAAAAACCAGAATCTATTGAGTCGCAACGGTACACCGGCGGCCAGACACAATAGGGTTTATTATCTCTGGCATTCCAACATCTGAGAGGTGAATTATTATATACTAATATTTATTCTAGTAAGATGGAAAGCATAACAAATTAAAAGCGGTTACGGCCTATAGATGCCAGCAATGCTACAATTATATAGATATAAACACATTAACAACCCTTGTACCCAACTACAAGTAGCGCAAAGGGCAATGGAAAGAAAAATGGTGGGTGTGACATTGAGGGACAGAAAAACCAATAAGTGGCTTCGTAAACAGAGCAAAGTATCAGACGTTCTAAATAGGGTAGCAAAGTTGAAGTGGGAGTGGGCTGGTCATGTAGCCAGAAAGCAAAACTCTTGGTGTAAAAGAGTGTTAGAATGAAGACCATGGTACCAGAAAAGACCTCGAGGGCGACCACACATGAGATGGAAGGATGACATGACAAAAGTGGCGGGCAGTAACTGGACCCTTATTGCCCAAGACAGACGAAAGTGGAGAGGATTGAAGGAGGCCTACACCAAATATTTGGTCGATTAAGGCTAAAGAAGAAGAAGAACCCTTGTAAATCAAAATTGCTTCTCGCTCAATGCAGTAGCCATGGATCTCTTATTAGTATACTTCGTTCAGAATACGTACATCACCTCCTTACGGAATTCTGGCAACTCCACTCTCTCAGGAACACTACACGACGTAATTTAGCGATGATTTTCTATAGGATGGAGATAACTCCTTTGTCACGCTGATCCAGACCAAATAGTGTAATACTACAATATCACACTAGACCAGCGTCACCACATGATATGATGCACACAATATCACACTATAAGATCCAGATCAGCGTGACCAAATGATGTGATGCACATATTATCCCATGCACACATGGGTATACTGTGTGTGAAGATGACATATTGAGTTGACTTACTGCATCTTCATAAACTATATATCTTTTGGAATCTTGTCGTCTTTGTTCGACCAGCTACTCGAGTTCGCGCCATCCTCGTTACAGACTTTGAAAATTAATGAGTGACTTTGTCCAGACGTCTCAATTCTCTGTCATTGTTTGTTGTGAATATATACCGCATTGTTAGGAAAACTAGCTCTTGGAAAACTTAGTATTCAAGTCTGCCTTGTCTATTGTAAAGTTTGTTTGATTTTGTTGGATTTAATTGTTTTGTGTGAGGTGTCTATAGACGCGGAAGGTGCTGTGGTACAATTTCACAATGTTATAAATGAAATGTTTATGTCTTATTGTGTAAAGATGTATTTAATTATAGATATTTCATTTGCATAAGGTCTGCTTTCTTTGTACGTTGAACGTATGCTAGCAATACTTAATAAGACTCTGTCTTTAATGGCCTTGACAAGTCATGACACCTTTAATGTATACTATGTATTAAAGTAGGTTTTTTATTTATTACGTATTTATAAAGTTTCATTTGCTTTTTTAAGAAAGACGTATTGCATCGGTATTATCGGACCTATTGCCTTATATTGGGTACCGCTTCAGACTGCTTCATAATACTGAGTGATGATTAGTGATTCCAAAGGCTATCGTGGTATATAAAAAAATATGACATCAACATTTGTTACCCTAAAACAATGGCTATATCAAATTGATCCCTTTTTTTCTTCATGTAAATAAATTCTCTGCATGCCAATATAGAATGCAGATGGTCTTTTTAACAAAAGCACGGCAGAAACGAGTCCGAAAGTGAGAACTAATAGAATAGCGCAGCGGAATTACATCGAAGATTATTAATATTTGTACTGTAAGCGGCTTTATCGTTACAGTTCCATAGTATGCATGTAACTCATGAATACTGCAATGTATTTAGAATTGTTTACTCCAAACAATTGATATAATCTATGTGTAATTGTGCAGGCACAGTTTATTTCAAGGTGTAATATGCCTTATATCGCTCTGTTTACTTCATTCACTTGACTTTCATCATTGTTGATATTATAATCCTATTCAAAATACGTCATCAGTTAGACAAGTCACATGAATACATGGTCCGATGGAGAAAATCTTGCGTAGTAATTTATGAACATTGAAACAACGAAACAACAACACTTGTTTATTCACACAATTTTTTGTCTCATCTGTGAAGGACCGATAGCCGTTGGAGCAGACGACTCTTAGAGTGGAGAACACGGCTTGGCAAACGTAAGGTAGGACGGCCATTCGGCAGATAGACCGATAACCTGAAGAAGGTCGCCGGGTTAGACTGGATGAGGCCGAATGGTATGGCACAAAATGGGACAGTAATGTACAGCAGTGCAATGCAACAGGCTGATTGATAGAGAGAATATTTTCTGCACAGCATAAAGTATGTATGTTTTAACTATAAACACTTTTCAAAGACAATTGCTTAGGACAATTGTATCGTCTATTAAACATTCTATTATGTGTTATTAACAAGCTGTATTTAATTCTATTTAGCTCCTTGTCAAAGAGACACACATATATACACCTTTTGTTTGCGTATCAATAGTGTATGGAGCGACAGATGACATTATTACAGGACACAGATTCTGTAAGAAAATGGAGCCAGGCCCGTTGTTTCAAACTAATTTTAATATGTAATTCGTCTGAGGCTTAGACAACTTCGTCCAAGCGTTTGAAACCAGCATAGAGTACCAACCAGATATAGTTTAAGAGATCTATGTTCACCAATGCACGTATTACAGATGTGATAATAAAGAGACTGATGACATGCTTAACCCAACCTTTTAACGATTTTTCCGTGCTGGTAGTTAATTACTTTTGAATACCGAATCTCTTTAAATTGTTGAAACAGCTACTTGGGGTACTACTGAACCACCTATTAACCTCTCACCCAGCGTGCTTACTGCCTTCTATCAGGCTCATTTTAGAATTCCGTGCTGCTAATTAGAATTGTCTAAAAGGATAAGCTATTTTTACATTGACCATCTACAGTTCCGACAGGCGTAGTGGTTTAAATGGTTACCTCACCAATGCCACTAAGTCGAGTTTTGTGGGTAGAAAACCCACATGGCACAAAACCATGTGATCCACAAATGATTGTTCCATATCTGGCTGTCTTCTGTGTCTATTTGTATAGTTCCCTGCGAAACATGAATTATATATATGAATTATACCTAGTGCAGGAGTTTTAATAAAATGCACTTATGACTTGGCAATCCCACACAAACACAAACACGTATTTAGCAACATTACCCACGAGGCAGTCAATTGTCAGTCACAACGACATATCACTGCCTAATCTTTCGAATACACACAATCGTGATGTATTACTTAATCAACAAAGACAATACCAACCAATTCCCATATACGTATAATATGAAACATTTAATTTCTCGTGACGAACGGATCAGCACACAACAGCGGCCCTGTGTTTAGCTGTCACTCAAAGCGCGCACAATAGGGATGCGCTTAAAGTATCCGTTCAACAACAAAGCGCGAATAGTGTTGTTTATGTAAAGGTGTACAGATAAGGGTGATTGCAACTGTCTCGGGTAAGGTTAGCATGTTACTAATTTAAATTTAAAAAGTGTTTGTCTCCACGAAACCCTATTTTTTTCCTAAAATCAATGTAGCCTAAGTTACTCCTTATAACATCAGCTATCTGCCAGTGAAAGTCCCATCAAAATCGGTTCAGCCATTTCGGAGATTAGCCGGAACAAACAGACAGACAGACAAATTTAAAAAATAGACGTTTTCGCATATGTACCTTATATACTTTCATATGCATTAGATAAAAGCTTGTTATTTTGACATTACAAACAGACACTTCAATTTTATTTATTTGTATAGATTTATGTACTGCATAACAGAGTTATGTGATCATGATAGTAATCATTTAATTATATAATTAAACATGGACAGCTTTTTGCAGTGGACAGTTTATAAACAAAGTTTATATTATATTCGATCGTTATTAATATTATAAATGCGAATTTGTTTTTACGCCTTAACTACGTGACTAGAAATTTATTGACAAAATCTTCAATAACGCGAATGAAACCACAAGTAATACATAGTATCCATAAAAAACTTAGCTTACTAATTAAAAAGTTACAGATTGCAATTTACACAACGTATTTTTAATTTTCTCGGTTATATGTGTGCGTATAACAGAAATAATTGTCACTTTCTTTAACGATGACGGAAAATATTGTATGGCAAGCAAAACTGTCCATATAGGAGCTGTCATATGTGTAGAGTCTTGCACCTGGCTGACTTAGTAAATTATGGACGGGCACGGTTAGAATAAAAAGAGCATAAATCTAATCTATTCTACATGAGACATAGTCACGATATTTGCGTTTTAATTTCGCTTGCTTGTTTTGCGGACGGTACGCGACCGACCATGGGAAGAGGATTACAATATCTAGCGGCATGAGGCGTGACGTCATCGTATGAATGTAAAATTAATACCGCGAGCAACGTAACACGAACCGACAGCGACAATTGTTGCGAGCGTATTCGTGCAGAGTAGTTTAGGACATAGAGACAAGCAAAGACAGACAGACAGACATGAAATTCGGTTTGTCTAATACCTGTTTTCTGGCAAACATGCATGTGGATAGCTTGATTGTAAGATCTATGATAGCAATTGTGGTATCGCAAGCGAATTTTGCGCAAGTGATTCTTCTGGGAAAATAACAACCGCGTTTCAGACGTAAAGGATAAAGATCACACTAGTTCCATACTGACAAGACAGTGCCTAGTTAAGAGCTTGAATTTACAGCAGGAATACAACATAAATTAATAATAATAATAATAGTAATAAATCTTTATTTCAGAAATTTTGGTTTCCATATTTGTTTTTTTTTTAAAGAGAACAAACTTTCAATTATATAAACTTAAATTAAAACTTAAATAACTTATGCAGCTATTTGTAGCCATTTTTCATACATGGAACTACTACACAATCTGTCAGAAAGATCCTTAATTATCGTATTACTACACGTACCAACCCGAGCCATGAACCCAGCGATTCGGCTTCTTTGGATGGCATTAAGTGTCCAGTCTTGCCTCTGTAAACATCCCCGAGGCACTACAGTATGGTGCTAAATCCATGAGGTGTCTGTAGATGTTATTAATTAAGGTTGTTTGGCTGTGGTTTTCTGTGGATAAGATCAGAGTTTCCAAACAGTTTTACCTACTAGGGGATATCATGTATCACATCACAACTCTCATTATCGACATGTCTTTATTGTCCTATTTTATTATCCTTTTATTTATAGAGAGTTTACTGAGAATCTCTCCATTATTTTATTATTAGCTTCAAACTGCATACGTTTCACAGAAAAAGATATTACAATTTATTCAGTGAATATACTTGTAAAGCTGATTCACAATAATGTAATCCGTTTCAAAGATGAATAATATAAATATGTGTTACTTCATCAACAGAATTGTATTATAAAGTAACAGTATTTAAATTCAATAATTTATTTGTTATATAAAATACTACATACACAACACAACTGTTTTTTCATTATTATTGAAATCATTTACTAAAATTTACTTTTCTATCAAAAGTATGTGTCCTTCTTTAAATTAGATTTTAGTAGAACGACTTTGTTGTATACTTAATTAATTTTGACAAGTTCATAAGTAGCAGCTTTATTATCACTTACCGTCAGTTTACCATTGGTAAATTTACTACTGAAGGCAAAAACGAACTTCTATACTATATCTGTATTAATACACTACTCTATGCAACCAAATCTACCAAAAAAGTGCGCAGGCGCCTACAAAACGATTGTACCTATTGTGATATTATTATACAAATCATACATTAGGGGTACTAATCTGCAAAGTTACTCTGACCCCTAACGATTGTAAACTTTAATTATGAAACAGTTCTAACTATACTGGTCAATATACAGCACTGGACCAAAATTCAAAAATGTTGTATTCATATTGCATATTTGATTCACATAAGTATAAAAATTAAAATAATACGATGGAAGTTTAAATTAAGGGAATTAGTATTTGAAAGCATACTTGATTCAGTAGCTTAAGTTTCCACTCACCCTTACAACCGATCGTGACGTAGGTATATATCTACATACATAGTCTTACGCCTGTATCCTCGTAGAGATAGGCCCAATTAGCTAGCTATATTTTTAGGTCCCACTCAATAGGCCTTAGCCACAGTTCCAGATGTCGTGTTGCTACTTAGAATTTCTAGACAGAGAAATCAAACACTTTGCCCAATCGCCGGAGTCATACTTGATATGCACGGCAGGCACTTGATTGACCGCTACATCACCGAGGCAAACAGATCATGAGGTTTAAAGTCGTATATAATTATTGGACTTATTGGATTGTGAGTGATATACACTTCTGCCTTTATGCTGATGGATATAAGGCGTATATTTGTAACGAGTGATCTATATGTATTAATTTCTACCGTCACAAATCCCTTTCTAAATCCAATACACATTAACAACCCTAATCACCATATCAATAAAAGCATTACCAATTGGACCGTGTTGTGCAGAAATGATCCAATCCACAAAAACATAAATAAAAGTTATGCTGATTTGAAACATATGTTATTTTTTCTTGAGACTGTTGTCCTACTACATCAAGTAATGCATATAGTTTTTTATAAAGAATTGAATATAGATTTTTGCATTACTTAATGTTTATTCAAAAGACCTTCATACTCATAGATTAATTAAAAATAATCCCTGGACCATTTCTGCACAACACGGTCCAATTATAATACCCATAAATCCACTAGCAACCATTTTTCTTCGCAGCCATATTTTAACCCTATAACGCTAGAAAGCTTCTCATCAAGTTGACCCGAAGCGCGCAGCGGGCTCCCGTCTTTCTCGCGATAAGGAGTGTGGCCAGAATTTACGAGAACTTCCCGTGATAGCCAGCGGCGAGAATTTGCATGTAGACACGAAACGTGGAAGTACCCGAGATGTTAAATAGATTTATAATGCATTAGTTAAAGAGTTGTTTGTGGTAAAAGATTGTATGTATCTAAATGCAGTAGGTGGATGCCAAGTCACAGCACAGACAGGTTATGTCTTTTCTTAGACTGAAAAAAACATTGTCTCCTTAACGAGTCTTCAATTTATATTCATTGCATGAGCTGTTAGCAATGTTGTTTAACTGAAATATTGTGTAGAGAGCAATAATAATTATTCTTCAAGACGAGCTGCTCCAGATTAAGCTTTATGGCCTGCTTTGTCCGTACTCCCTACTCTCTCATAAGTATTTTTTTAACGGCAACACCCGCACTATTTTTTGTTCCTGTATCGAGGGAGACTTTGCAAACATTCAAAGAGCAGACATAGGATTATCCAGGCTCGGAACAACCATCATATTTCGTGTGGGATTCGTACCCACAACACGTCTTGGCGTAGCGAGGTGGCCACTTAAATCACTGCGCCATTTATCATTTATTAATAAGTGGTATCCTAACTAATATTATAAATACGAATGTAAGTTTGTTTGTTTGTTACGCTTTCACGCCTTAACTACTCAACCGATCATGATGAAATTTAACATAACTGTTATGATGCGATGCCGAACAATAAGTAGATTCCACGAACACAACCTCACGCCTTTGTTATATAAGGATTTAGGAAGTGATTTAATCACATCCACATTTTCTCGCCACATTTACACAACCCATTAAAAAAACAATTAACACATTTTCAACGACTCGCGAATTGATTGACCGCAAAGTAATACCATACGACCAAAGAGGCAATTCTAATAAACAGGAATCCTTAAACTATACAGTTTCTATTTTAAAATACCCTTGCCTAACCCGTTATGCAAAAACAAGCTTAATGTTATTTTACGGCGTAAGCACAAAAGTAATGTCTCAATACTTGAAGGAAACAATATGTTTAGTAATTGAAGAGGCAAACCGCACTAAAATACACTTGTTCTTTAACAATGGGCGTACAAAAATGCAATCCCGTGCTATGTCAGTATAAATCCAACTGAAAAATACTAACTTGGGCCTTTATTATTCTTCTTTCCCCTTAACAGGAATGTCTTAAGTAACTACCAACAACAAAGTCAATTTCCAATCTTATTTTGATAGAGAGAGGGTTGGCAGTCCCTTGGTTGTAAGTTTATAGTGTGTTTTACGACAAAACTTTTTAATAAATGCATAATGAATCACTTAAATGTGGTAACAACCCCAAAATGGTTTGTCCGCAATAATACGAATGTTTTAATAAAACGTCACGATGCTGTTTGTGCGTTTGTGTTTTTTATCATAAATTGCTTGTATTGTCACTTAATATAAAGTCATAAGTTCTGTGGGTAACTGCCGATTCTAGAACGAACGAAGTATACATTTTGAGCCACGCCTCAAATTAGTTTACGTAGTTTGTTAAGTGATTTTTTATTTTGGAATTTTGTCTCAAACTTCTTTGTAGTTAATACTACATATCTGAAATAGTTTTAGTTAAAATACACTTGCCGCTTAAAGTGTAATCAAACTCAAAATACGGACATTTGTTGTTCCTCCATATATATACCTCTGCCAAACGATTAAGGCATGGAATTATCTGCCAAAGCACGTGTCGGGGTGTGAAAAAGCACCTTCTTAGGCCGTCAAGGTAGGGACCTCAACATCGCCTCAACTGCTATGAGAATGGTGTGGAGGCCACTGCTCTTATACCACATGATCGTTTACCATCAGGCGGAGTGTGGTCATACTAAAGAGCAAAAAAAAATATAGCGCCTTGATATTACGTTGTGTTTTGTCACTATATCAGGCCTGGCACAATACATTCAAATTATTTTGAAACATATATATAATTCTGGTAATAATGTACTTCAGACATTTTGACTTTTACCATCCAGAAACACTATTAAGCAAGAAACATTACCATAACTCAGAAATTCTCACACGCGTACCATCCAAAATGACTCTCCCACTCATTGTTTCATTCCAACAACAAACCTATACGCAAATCACTAAATCACGGACACCCATCAAAAAGCATCTTTGTTTTGAACGCTGAGAGAGATCTCATAACGTTGTGGTCGAAAAAGGCTCTCGCCAAACACACCCTTCCGACATCCTTAAACAAAATGCCATAAGAAATTGAACCTTGCGTCTTAATGCTTAAGGTTTAGCAGAAATATTTTGGCCAGTCAAGTCCCTTGGTGAAGGTATATCGAAATCTGACAAATGAAGTCATTCGTCTTTCCCGTCAATCTCGTATCGGTTTTAGCCCGAGACGGTGCGGTTTGGACTTTTACGAGTCAATATTTCAATATACTTACGAGGGTATCTCGTTGTCTGGTCATGTGCGAAGGTACGATGATAATTAGGTTTTTAGTTTTGAGAAATAACGGGCAACGTGTCAATACGATGCTTACAAACTTTGGAGTTGTCTTAAAGTGCAGCAGTGAGTTTATGAAGATTTTGTTACAAAGTTTATGTTCATAATTGCAGTTATGAGTGGGAGACCTGCGTTACAACATTATTTGGTGACGGTACTAATGAGCCAAATTGGCTTTGGTTAGTATCACACTCTTAAAGGTAAAAAGAGCCGCAAAAGAAGTTACACTGACTGCGTTTCACCCGATAAACACGTAAGAGTTCCTGAGTTCATATACCTACCTACGTCACCCGTTGCTTTCCTTTTCATTGATATTTATTTAGTTAGTTAGCGTCAGTGATACCCTTAGTATCACAGGCTTTGGTAACTGCTTATCATCAAGCGGGTTATATGATGGCTACTACTTTGGTAGTATAATAAAGTGGTACCTGTATAATCTTATCCATTACCCTGGCAACACAGTTTCTCTTATTTTTTTTAAATAGGATATGTGTCATTCGTTCTGTATAACAAGCGTCCAAAGGGACGATAAGCTCTTACCATGTGGCCTGCCACATGCTTGCTAGCTACCGCAAAAGTATAAAAATATTTGAATACAAACTTTTTTTTAAAGACATCTCCCGCACTAGGATTAAAGCCTTTGTTGCGGGGGGGGGGGGGCTTTACAAACATTGAAACAACGGACACAAAGAACCTCCAGACTTGGGACAATCATTTGTGGATCACACAAATGATTGTCCCGTGTGGGATTCGAACCTACAACACTCGGTGAAGTGGAAATAGCGAGGCGACCACTTAGACCACTACGGTACCTTGTTAATACAGTAATTAAAGCGTATACGCAGATTTGATTGCTGATTATCAGTAAAATTAGCAGCAGACTATTCGCATGGATTACATGCGCAAGCGCCCTGGGCGGGCTACATGCTTAATCATACGTGTTACTTGTGCGGGTTACACGAACATACAACCGCGCAAGTAGCTCAACTTGCGTATAACACTCTAGCCATGTACAAAAGCCATTATAGTTAGTTTCATAAAGCAAATTAATTGCTCAATAAAGGCACATAACGTTTTTGATAGCTTAACTGTTTATTCTAAGCTTTCTATCCAACGATACATTTTACGACAGTACAATAAATAACACTAATAAAAAATAAAGAAAATACTGGTAAAATAAAAATATATACGGTCGAATTGAGAAACCTTCCTCCTTTTTTGAAGTCGGTTAAAAATGCAATATGGTTGATAATGAACTATGATACGTAGGTATGACTACAAATGAGGTAATTACCTCGCAATCTTATACCATAAGATTGCGCTTGCGTGTAGGTTCATCCATGGGTTTCATGCCTGGATCGACGAAACTTATATTTGTAAGGAAATTCTTAATAATGGTATATGAATTCATGCCTGGATCGACGAAACTTATATTTGTAAGGAAATTCTCAATAATGGTATATGAAAATAGGCTTGTGTCCTATTTACGCGTGGCTTTAAAACATAGCTGCTGTGATGTGGGTGCACCTGTCTTTCAGGATATACGTACGTGTGAAATTATTATGTATGTATAGTTTTTATGTAATCCTAACTAATATTATAAAAGCGAAAATGAGTTTGTTTGTTTGTTTGTTACCTTTTCACGCCTAAACCACTGAACCGATCATCCTGAAATTTTGCATATACGTTGTCAGGTGTACAGAAACGGACATAGGCTACCTTTCATCCCGAAAAAAATTACCGTTCCCGAGGAAAATAATAATAACGTTCTTATGATAATAGATGGCGCCACGTGTCTTTCGAATCATGATTGAATTATATTATTACAAACAAAGTACAACTTGAATTGCTGCGGACAAAAGCTACTACTAATATAAACAGTGATGTTTCTTTTTTAGATTAAAATATGTAAGAAAAAACCACTAAAATTTTATCGGTTTCGATTTCTATTTAGCATTGTATTTTTGGTGATATCCATTTCAGTACATATGACTAACGCCTACTCCATTAGGTTAGTCTCCCACTCAATAAGTGGTAGATACAAATTTCACATTTAGTAGTATTCAACACACTAACATAGCCTTTTAGTAAAATAAATAGATATGAAATATTATTACTGGTACTAGATGCACTAAAATTCATCATCATCATCATTTCAGCCTATTGCAGTCCACTGCTGGACATAAGCCTCCCGCAGGGTGCGCCACAAGGCCCGATCTAAAATAAAATTAGTCTTAATCAAATCTGTAAGGATAATAATAAGGTGTTATTCCAATGAATAAAATATAAAAATATTATAATATACATACATTCATAGATTTACGCCTGTTTCCCAGAGGGGTAGGCAGAGACTACGGATTTCCATTGGCTACGATCCTGACACATATACATAAAATCTACTGCTAAAATTCGGTTTAATTACAAATGCATTAAAATATTCGGCTTAATTCCTACGTGTCCTGTTCTACTAGTAACCTCGTTACTAGTGGAACAGGACTCAACTCTGCTAATAAGTTATGTATGATGACTAACATACGTTCTTATCACACTTAATCGAATGCACGAGCCTTGCAATAAGTATTTCCTCAATAAGTCTAAAAACAAACTCAAAAATCTACCGAAGAACCTAAATACCCTAAACAAATCCCCAATTCCGAAAACCTTATTCAATCTGGCCGTAGTATAACGCAAAAAGGTTCGCCATAGAGGCAGTCAAAGGTCCGTCCAGCGCGAATGGCCACTAAATCAGCGGTAATCCGTCCGTGACAACCACCGCCCAGCTCTCGTCTTTATGCCGACACAAAGCGAGACGACTGTAAAACAAAAATTCTGTATGGCCGGGCGATACCATTCAAGCAGCGCTACGTTAACTACAGTTAGGCAAACAACTGATTAAATTGATGTGATATTAGGCTGCAGCTTAACTACCAGCTTCTGTTTGCGTGTTTGACCACATGAATGCCACAGGAGGGTATATCGGGGTAAAATTGTCAGACTAAGACATGACCGTTCTGTTCTCAGCTTCATCTAAATTTGTTCAATGTTTTACAGGTCCTACACAGGGTCTGTCTGATTGTTAAGTTTCATCCAAAGGCGTTGGACGGTCAGCGTGGGATTAAGTGTTAATATTATAAGAGTATATCTTTAAATATGTTTACAAACTTTACATGTATAATATTATTAGGATAAATGTAAGCAGAAAATCTACAAAATTCAACAATAAATCATACAGAAAATAATATTAGGTACTACGTATAATTTTATATGTATCTTATTTATAAAATAGCCTTAATGAGTTAGGAATATTCATAAGTCTAGATCGCTCTTTGTATGGTTTTTATGTAAGTGAGCAGTTTCATTTGCGATTAAAATTTAATTAAGTAATACAAAAATATGAACCCGTTCAACAACTAATCATAATAATCGTCTCGGCTTAGTTATCAAATTTACAGACAGACACTTCAATTTTATTATTATACACAGTATACGGCTGTCACATTATAACACAAAAGAAATCAATAAATTACCTTAACCGACCAATCAACGGATTAAAAACCGTGCAACCAGCCCCTTAGGTACCAAGAAAAACACTCAATGCCATCATAAATCCATACACGCATTGTTGCCTGTCCACGCACAACGGCCTTATAAACACAGCCATGCTACGTCAGGTGCTGTAAATACCGATAAATAGCCTGAAATGGCTTTAAATAGCCTCAAAAGGCTTTAAATAGCCCGTAAATAAGCGAAGCAATGATCGATGTCATTAATTTGTTCTGTAATGGGTTTCGATTCGCAAATCTGAAATGCCTGAGTTGTATTCGATCGCGATGTTAAATCAGATTCAATGGTTTGCAATCTTAGTGAATAGGGTTTATATCAGCAGCTGTTGTAATTGATTTTGCTGCCTCAATGGTTCAGTGATTGAAGTTTGAGCTTATTCTTACTGCTGATCGAATAGTCATAGGTTTGATTTTAGGATTAAAGTATTGAAAATCGCAAACGTAGCACGAACTCGAAATCAATGTCCAGTAAATTACATTTGTGATCTTTGTTTCAGAGTATAAGAATTTTAGCGTTATGGGTCTGTGTTATTAAGGTTATACATAGATGCATTACACACAGTTTTCTTTCACTATATAATATATATAGATTCCACATATTTTTGCTACTAAAATCAACAGATCGCGCAATAAAGTGTTTATACGTTTTACTTTTAAATACGTATGAACTCGATTATGTTCCGTTTTGTTATATCGTTAGTACTACTGCAAATGATGTAAGCAGCATTATCACTGTAAAAAGCTGGTCAGTAATTCTGAAGTATATTATCATCCTACTTGTTTACTAATATTATAAATGCGAAAATGAGTTTGTTTGTTTGTTTGTTACGCTATCACACCGTAACTACTCAACCGATCAACATTAAATTTTGCATACACGTTGTCAGGGGTACAGAATAGGACATAGGATACCTTTCATCCAGAAAAAAGAACTGTTGCAAACCTAACCTAACCTAACTTACATTTACGCGAGCGAAGCCGCGGGTGAAAACTAGTATTATATATGTGAAAGTTAGTGTGGATGGATGGGTGTTTGTTACTCTTTTACGCAAAAACTACTGAGCAAATTTTGATGAAACTTTACAGTACTTTTGTATATACATACATCAGAATGACATATACGCTACTAAAAACTATATCTTAACATAAACCTACCTACATTAACGCGAGCGAAGCCGCGGGCAAAATGTAGTACTTTTATACGTTACGCCATTCAACATTTGTTGAACTATCTAACATATATATAAATTACGTGTCAGGTTGTTTGTCCGCTATGGACTCCTAAACTACTGAACCGATTTTGATCAAACTTCGTAACCCTCTGTAATTTGGTCCAACTTAAAAGATAGGATAGATTTCTTTTTATACAGGCAAAAGTTATCTAATATGAAGCAGACGAAGTTGCGCGTGACAGCTAGTCTTATATAAATGTTAGAGTAAGAGTAAATTGTGTTAGTAGGTACCTATATACTTAAACAGCGCCTGGGCTCAGCGTCGATTAGCTTGAACGTGCAGCAACTACTCCAGGATAGTATTCCCAATTTACAGTAGCTGTTAAATATTTCTCGCTCTAAGGATCCTTAGCTATGAACAGGGCGCTGGGCAACCTTATCTTTCGTGCTAGTTATGAAGTAATTCCTCTTCTTTAGAGTGAGTACACGCTGTAAGAAGGCCGTACCAATTTGTCTTTTTAAAAAACACTACTTTTTACACTGCACTGTACTTTAATGTCAGAACACTTATTTTACAGATACAGTTCTACTGGTACTATTTCCGAACTTCCCGGAGCAAACACCATTTCGCGATGGACAGAATCTAACTAACTTTTGTATGAAATAAATTATTAAAGTAAATGAAAATGCTGACCAAGTAGTCACAACACAATGGAAATGTACTAGAATAAGTAAAATGCTGATTTAGCGTTAATAAGGAACTATCTCGGTTTATAACAACGCGAATGATATCTTTAGTTAGTATAGATACCATTCACACGTTTCTTAAAAAAATCAAAAGAAAAATAGGTAGGACCGTAAGCTTCTTATTATCATAAAAGCCGAAAAGGATTGTGTCGTAGTTCTAAACAGTTCTAACAGATTGCAATTAAAATAGCATTATTAGTTCCGTTTAAAGTTCCAATGATAGCGGAGATTATTCGGAAGAAGCGAAAAAATGTATGTGGTCATAAAATATGTGATGGCTTATGTTACAGTACAATATCTTTGTGCTGTATCTACAATCTACATCGCAACAATTTGCCAAACTTCTTGGCAGTATACGATTAGGTATAAATGAGACAAAGTTGTAGTATAGTCTGGTTATAATTATCCAAAGGTGCATCTTATATACTAACGACTACGTGTTGATCACGGATAGTAGAAACATTTAATAGATATTGAACGTGCGATAAAGATCATAAGATTGCGATGTAGATTGTAGATACAGCACAAAGATATTGTACTGTAACAGCTTATATCATATAAACAAAATTAAATGCGCTGCAGCCCGTAAGAAGTACCTTAGTTTAATCAATTTTAATAACACATTCTCTATGTTCAATCATTATAATGAGATTGCCTTGTAAGACCAATGGCATAAGACTGCGTTTGCGGTTCAATACGAGGTTTTAACATTGTTTCTCGGTTTCGGGGTAAATTTGCCTAGTACCTAAACTTTAATAGATGCTCGACATTAAACCTAAAAGATAGAAATGTGGATCCTCCACGCTTCTGTGACATACACATAGTCGATAACATCATTCATCAAATAAGATATACGATAGTTAAGTACGACCGCATCTATTTGTCACAGGTCTATACATCACCCGCCTCTCGCCCAACCAGTAAGAGTCATCCTTTAACCACATTTCCCCATGTTTGTTAACCAACATTCGATAAGTTTCATTATTTATCTGCTATTGTTTGAAGCACATAAACACTAAGGTTTTATGGACTTAAACTTAAACTTTAACAACTCTTTAGAACCCATAAACGTAGGCTGCAAGGGAATTAAGTTTTTAGTGTTCACTGAGAAAGGTTTTTAAAAGGATTAGTTTGTTGCTGTGTTTGGTGATGTGTGATTTTGTTTGACTTGTTCGAATGTTTCATCCTACTAAGTAGTCTATTTGCTGAATAAAATGTGTATGTAAACATAGTCTCAATTCTCATGTCTTTATTCTGAGAGGGTAGATATAGGTGCATTAAACCCCTATTTCACATGCTATGTCTATCAGGCACAGATACACAGACGCATATTGATAGACAGTCAGTCAGCAAGTGCTGTTATTGAGACCCTAATCCAAAACTTCATGCACAACAGTCACATCCACTGCCGCTGAGCCAGCGTAAAAACTGTAGATACATCCATATTTTCGTTTTTGTTTACGCGAATGTTGCGCATTGAAACTAATATATCAAAGTCAAAAATCTTTATTTCCATAAAAATGTGCAAACAATTCTTGGACACGTCAATTCACTATTATATTAATAAAAAAATTATAAAAATAAATAGACGGAAATAAAAATTTTGCATTGAAAAAAGCCTGTTCGAGGAGTAGAACAGGCAAGAAACTCATGGCCACTCTTTTCAATCGCCAAATGTTTACATCAATACAATTCAATGTTATATTATTTTCCTTATATGATAACCTGTGAGTGGAAGCAACTCAATCCCAAGCATTTTTATCTTCTATATATTCAGAGACTGAGTAATAAGCTTTCGAATATAATTTACGTTTTACAAATGTTTTAAATTTATTAAAACTTAGATTCTGAATGTCACTTGGGAGTTTATTGTAAAAGCGCACACATTGACCTTTAAACTACTTATTAATTCTTTTAAGCCGGGAGGCCGGCCCTAATAGTCTGCTTTTGTTTCTTGTATTTATATTATGTATGTCGCTTTTCTTATAGTATAAATCAATGTTTTTATATACATAAATTATATGAGTGTTATATAAGTAGCGGTAGCGTAATGTATAAGGCATTGGATTTGGTATTGAAAGGTTGTGCATTTGAATCCCACACATTGCTCTCCCGAAATGAATCCATTCCTAATAGGTACAAGCAATCAAACTTAGACTGAGCCGCTACCCAGAATACTAGTACTTTGTAACCCGAAATGCTAGCAATATTATTTAATGAAGAAAGAGAATGAGATTTTAATAAAGAAAAATGCTTAACACGAAGGCCGATTGCTTGATTGCCACCTTGATTGTTTAAAGAACATATATTACGAATATAAATACACTTCTTCACGCAAAGATATCACATGCACGTATATTCTCAGAGATTCATCTATATTTTTATCTGAAGTAACATTACAGAAAAAAAAGCCTTTACCGCCCAACTACAAAAGGGGTGTTCTAAGAGATTTTCCAAATAACTAATGCCTATGTTCAAGCTAGTTTAAATAAACATGTCAGCAGAAGTGTCAAACACATTGTGGTGATACATTTCGTGATTTCCTTTTTCGGTGGTTCTCTGTCGGGGAGGCCTATGACATTATCTAGTTCATTATGGATCAACAATGAGTAAGCTTAGGGAAGCGCTACATAACAAGCGATGCGGAAAATATCAGCATCGGTTAAGCTGTCAATTAAAATAAAATAATAATTTAATTTTTGGCATTTATTAAAGTTATACACTTTGAATGAAAGCCGCACAGCATCAAATCTTGTGAAAATCTTTGAGCTTACGTTCTGCAGCGAACTTCATGTGATATTATGATGAAAATAAACAACCGAATATTTTTACAATCGTTTGAAAATAATGTCTGCCGCAAAATTATGTAAAGCTACATTGCCCAATGCTTTTAATTAAATCAAAACAATGAATTTTCTAATATTGTCTTCTGTTTACGCGAATGTTATTCATTGAAATTAAACTACTATATACGGATTTTATCGCGTTGTTTATTTGACACTGTTACAAATTTTTTGAAAAACTGTTACACTACTATAATCACTATTAAACTTTACAAATTTTTAAGCTAATTAAATTATTGAAACTATTAAAACTATTTATACTATTATACTATTTAGATTTATTTTTACACTTTCCCCAACTAGCAATAATCGCACCTCGGATTAACCTCATTGGTTACGATATTGCCTCTGCGCAAACTTAACAGTGTCAAATAAACAACGCGATAAAATCCGTATATAGTAGTTTAATTTCAATGAATTTTCTTAAACGTAATTTTATAGTCTATGCGAAAAATAGATGGTTGATAACTTTATGACAGCATTTCGGTACTACTAAGCTTATAATTTAGCAGTCTTTGTGGTAGTGAAAATCAAAGTCACTGTAGTATTTTATACCAAGTATCGCATTTGTATCGCTACACCTTTACTGTGACACAACTTCCCATTACGCACGAAACGCCAGTGCTCCACAGTACATATTTGAGAAAAACCTAACCGCCTCATGGCGTAGCATGGTGTTAGCCGCCATCAACACACAGAGTACGCAAACACGACGTTTCCTGTCAAAAATACTGATTAAATAACATAAGTACTGCTTGTAAATATAGCTTCAAATACATAGCGTGGAACTTTCAATGGATAACAATGTTTTGTGGTTAGAAAGTGGAGTTTTTGAAAATGCATTTCTTTGGTTGAGGTGTAAATTCATATGAAGCATGAGGCATTGGATCTTTGTGATATATTCACCGTACACCGAAGTATTATATTCGTTGATGGTACCACGAATAAGATGGTAAACATATATCAATGGTATAAGAACGGTTAAATGCTTCTACTGACGATTGTGAGGTTCAAAGTAACTTCAGAGTAATAATGTATAGTTGCTTGCTTGCTTAAATAATTTTTAAGCAGATGTGCGAGAGTCTCGTTGGTTTAGTAGGTGCTTGAGTATTGCCGATCCCGACTTTGTACCTGGCTAGAGCCAAGAGTTTCTAATATTACGTAAAAAAATATTCAATAACAGAGCAGTCTTAATGAGTCAATGTAACCATATCAGCACAGGCACGATGAAAAATCATTGTGGCTAGGTGCCCAATGTCGACTTAGGAATTAATTTATGCTTACAAATTATATCAATTTTTTCGCTAATAAGGTAAGCAAATATAGAACAGGCTCTTAGACAATATATTATTTAACAATGACGAACTGCAGGGTCACCATTTAACAGTTATTATTTGAGATACATACTAAACTTTACTCACTGGATTCACAGCAGTTTACCTTCGAAGTATGCGTAATTTACAAATGAATCATATGAAATGAAACCCAATAACAATGCCCACAGCCCGTCCTGGCAATGAAACTATAGACCTTTTATTTTACCTTTTCTTATGTGTGGGGGCCAGTCAGTGCAGACCGGCGACACTTCGACCCAGTGGGATCTTTTGTGTCGGCCCCAAGATTTAACCCTTAGCTATCTCCTTATGAATGTACTGCATAAGCCGCAGTGTACAATTCAGAGGGAGAAGCCTGAAGTCTTCAGGGCTTGGATATGCCACCCCCATCAGACCCGTCCTCAGTCCAGCCAACGCGCCGCATTCACACAATAGGTGCGATATGGACTCGTCCTGTTCACCTATAGACCTTACTAGAATCACAAATATAAGCGCATACTTAAGCCGTGAGATCGAAGAAAGTAGTTTCCTTTTTTTACATACTAAAAAATTATCCTTGTTTTAGACCTTAAGACAACATAGTTTCAAGACGTTTCCAATCCATCTAAAGAGAAATGTCAGTTGGCTGATATAAGCAAAAAGGAGGTTAGAACAACAACATTTCTCATTACATTCAGACGACCTAATTCTCTTAGCTCGAAAAGGTACAAAAAACTTCTGCAAAAGTCATCTTCAAAGACAAAGTCCTCATAATGGTAATGAAGACAATTTTCTTCTGTCGTCATTTCATCAGTCCTTCCGTAGGTACAGACAGACAAACAGGAGCACGTGGGTGTAAAGTGGGGCCACTACACACAAACCCTGGTTTGTTTAAGTAATGGACTATGTTAGTGGCATAACGCATAGGAAATGCTATGGAGTAGTCTCGATTGCTTAAGGATTTTCTGTTGGGGACCATTATATATTCTACAATAAATATAACATTCATATACCTATACAACTCTATAATAATAATATTCTATCACATACACACAAGACCATCTAGCCCAAACTAAGCAGAGCTTGTACTATGGGTACTAGACAATGGATAAACATACACATATACTTTTTTTATTATTTTATATATAGAAACACCCAGACCATGACAAACATCCATGTTCATGCACACAAATGTTTGACTTGTGCGGGAATCGAACTCGCGACCTCAGGCGTGGCAGTCGGTTACACTAACTACTACGCCATCGAAGCCGACTATCTCGGAAGGGGTCGACAATAGGCTTTACGACGAGAATATTGATATCTATCAGGCTCAATTCTAGACTCAAACAAGACAATAACACTTTAATGGATCCGGGAACCGAACCCAAGCCCTAATGCATAAATTTTAATAACAATAAATTAACGTAACTTCCTTAGCTTCCTTTACAGTATATAAAAATTATATTAAAATGTGGATAATCACATTTTGTACTGTCATGTCATGATGTAGTTACAATTAACTACTTAGTAATTCGAGATCCTACAGACAAAAAACAAAAGGTTTCCTGTGGGGCAATGTTATCTAACTGTAAATAAATAATAACAATAATAAAATATATACTTATTATTATTACCATAGGCTTTAGCCGCAGTGATAATGCGTTTTGATTATTGTTTTGAAATGCCGTTACTAAATATCCAATGACGGTACGAATGGGCCGGACGGCCTGCAAAAGTCTTCACGAAAACTGGCGAAAGTAGTGACAGTCTTGCCGTAAATTTCCCGATAAGTAAGAGTTTCGGCCCTAAATATGTTTACCATTCATACAATTGCCCTAGCGTCAATAATGAGTGCTATCCCTGATGTTGCAAGCGTTCATAGACTTACCATCAGTCAGGCCGGATATGCTTGCATGCTACCTTTGTAATATAACAAAATAATAATAAATAAAATAACGATAAAAAATATAGAAAACGAAAATGGCGTAAAAATATTTATGTAGTACAAAATCGTACGCCGACTCCATTCATTCAGTTCGATAGGTCGGTGGCGCGTACCACAGAAGTCGTCATTTATGTTCATAAACTGATGTCCTTCTCAGAACCGTCACACAGCCTCTAAGTAGGGTTATCATAATTATTTGTACAAATTAACACTTACCACCACACACCCCTATTGTTATAGTTTCCTGTATTTTAAGAATTATTAACACAGATTTCGGGACTCAGACACCAAAAAAATAAAGGAGTGCTCCATATATCTTAGCGCCGAAGACTTGAATCATTCAGTTCTATTAACTTAAAATCTTATTTAATAAAATACAAAATGAAGCTTGTTTGTTCTTATGCCGAAATTACGCAACAAAATTATTTATATTTGTTGCAAATACAATTCATGAGATATGCATTAATATTCTAAATATTCACGATTTGTAATATTACTTGGCATATCTCTACCTTCTAGCGAAATTGTTCGCTCGTGTATAGGTTCCGAGGACTACGGTTTAATGGTACTTTTAGTCAAAATGCCACTAAGTTTTCCATCGCTCAATTTAACTCAAAAATATGTAAATTGTGTATGATCGATGACAATTATCTTGTTTTTATAGGCAGTGATAGCCCAATGGATGTCAGTGGACTTACGACCGAAAGGCCATAGTTCAATCTCTACCACCGACGTGAATCCACTTCGAGCACAAGCATTCAGTCTTACTTCGGGTTTTAATAAAAAATCTACTAATTTGTAACCCAAAGCTTGTATTATTTAAATAACAAGGTATCATACCTACTCTGGTATAAGTAAGGAGTTTTACCAAGAGTAAAACTAAGGAGGTTATAAATATACGTAAAAAACCCAAAAACTCGAACAAAAATTCGTTAAGTAAAATATAAAACCTAACCAAAACCTTTTATTTCAATATTCAAAAAAACAAAAGAGGCTCATAAGCCTCCGATATTACACCACGATCCAATTCTCTGTTTGTGTTGTCCATTAGCACACGTTGTTAAGGTATTATAAGGCAAACACGAGTGGCATGCTAGTCTTGTTTCTAAAGCGATAATTGTATAGATCAAGAGTAGAATTAGATCTAGTGGAGTTAACGCGTAGTTATTTGTGCGTTAGAATGCAGGAGTGTTTGCTTTTTGACCGAATTTCGGGAGTTGTTTTAGTGTATTTGTAAAAAATCTGTGGCCGTATCTTTGGTGCTGAGACAATGTTCTGTAAGTAGGTTTTGCTGATATCTTTTTTTTTATTGCTGTTGGTGGCAGACGAGCAAGTGGCCCACCTGATGGAAAGTGGTAACCGCTGCTCATGGACTTCAGCAATGCCAGGACACAGCAAAGCCGCTGCCTACCGTATCGCAGCGATTCCTTTTTTAAAGCTATTCTAAGAATTATATCCCTGGGTTTCAAGCCCTTACTTGCTACTATTATCAGGTGGGCTGAACACGCCACTGCCGGCACCAAATGTTACGGGTTCGATCCGAGTATCTATCTATATCTCAATATTTCTGTGAGTGTGTGTGTGTAATACGGAAATTGCTTAAATAAATTGAGAAAATAACTGGCGCATTGATTTAAATTATCTATACTTCTAAATTAATATTAGATTTTTTGTTTGTAAGCGTTAAACTCAAAAACTACATAACTGGTTTAACAAATTCTTTCGTCATTAGAAAGCTATATTATTACCGAGTAATATAGGCTATATTTTTTTTAATACTGTTACTGACATGACAACCTACTTTTACGCGAGCGGAGCCACGAGCAAAAGTTAGTCGCTGATAAAGTGCTCATGAGTGTCGTGAAATTGATTCAAGTGCCAAATTAAATAATCTATAATAGCAATAAAAAGATGTCATTAAAAATTAAAGCTTTGTCTGACACAGGACATCTCGATCAACTAAACATAAGATCGCTTACGTAACAAGATAGTGCCCAAACTCAATTTAACCACCTATTTCTTCATCTAATCTATTTATCTAATAACAAACACCCAAATAGCATTCCGACAATGGATTACAACTCACTACCCACACGTTCTCACGGCTATTTCCTACACATAGACGGACAGATGTCATCAGAATATGTCAATAATGCTAAACAAACGCTGCTTTGTTTGGCAATCGGCTGCGATACTTAAAGAAACGATACTTATTATGATTGAGAACCGATATAATCTGTTAGTAGAAATGCATTGATGGTTATGATAATAAGTTACGTAAAACTTTCTGCTTACAAAACGCAGTGGATTGTCGCTTTTGAGCTTTAGCAGTATTTATGTAAAGCTTATTTAATTTAATATCTTGGCTGTCTTTCAAAGTCTATAACTTTTTTATACTCGTTAATATCCTTTTAACGCAATAGGTATTTTAGTATTATCGAGTTCAATGCCTTAATTGGGTATTCATATAATATGATCACCCGGACACCCACGTTTATCGTTACTGCGCCGCCCCCGTGGGTCGTAGCATGATGTTATATAGCCTATAGCCTTCCTCGATAAATAGGCTATCCAACACTAAAGGATTTTTCAAATCGAACCAGTAGTTTCTGAGATTAGTGCGTTCAAACAAACAAACTATTCAGCTTTATAATATTAGTATAGATATATTCGACTGACAGTGGTTTTTATAAAAGTACCCTTATCACCACGATCAGAACATACATATTGCATATGTGCCAAATTTCTTTTAGACAGTAATCTTCAGGCATATTTTGTAGAATGTGTGTTAATGACTGTGATTATTGTGTATATAGTCTGGGGTTCGATTCTCGGATCAAGCAAAATGTTATTAGTTTATTCTTCCAATAAAGTCTTGTGTCATCTATATGTTATGTACTCAAATTATTACGTGTCTATATACCCCTTATGAAGGAGCGCCACATTCTAGCTTCAACTAAAGCCTTTACATAGTATATTTTTTTTAATTTCAGTCAAATCTTCTCAAAGTGACGTCAAACCTTAAACTTCAAGATTGGTAATCGCGCTTATGCCTAAGCCTAAATCCACCATTGCAGCGCATCACTCAAACATTGTGTACGAAAAGCCTATCTTTCAATTGACCCCATTAATCAGTATCAAACAAGGAATAATTAAGGTTGTAGTCAGATTGATTGATCGCACGACACGACTGTCGCAAGTCGACACAAAACGTTTATTGAATCACGACAAAAGGCGACAGAACGCAACGTACGCATTGTTAGACACTTCCATTAATTAAATGATGGGTTATACAACGTGTGGCTAGAAAATATGGTCATAGATACTTACACAGAACATTATAAGATCGCTTGATTACTGAAAGGCTAGACAAAAATTTTAAACAAACGGTCAACCTAATATAAACTGCTGGAATTGACTAACAGAATTAACAAAAGTCTATTAAATTAAGCAGCATGTTGTATTTCGACATGGCTATCGTCATACAGATTTTTACGCTTATATTCCAAAGCAATGGATTATCAGAGTTGTGTTACACCCACATTTTACTAGTTAGATTTTGGGTAGTTTGGTTTTAAGTACCATGTAATAGGGGACGACCGAATTATCGTCAACCGGCCCCAGTTCTAGAAACCTTCTGGATGATTTTTGATAGAAAAACCCATTACCTTTTAGCAACAAAAATATTTTTATAGTTTATACATGACTTTGGGACTAGGAGAGCTGAAGCTTAGGGGAATCTTTGTTCAAACCTTCTCTGACAGAGGAACAGTACCGCCATCATATTGTATACTAGCTGTTACCTGCGACTTCGTCCGCGTAGATTTTAACTAAAAAGTGTTTGTCGCTGCGGAACCCAACTATATTTCTCTGCCAGATAATAGCATGGCTTACTCAAAAACAACATTTAAATATGCGTCGTTAGATTACACGCTGTCACAGAATGCGTAAGAAAAATAAAGATTCACGGCTCCTCCCCCGTAGGTGATAGCGTGATAATATGTAGCCTATATGTTGACCCGACCTGTTAGTAATATTCATGCAAAATTTGAAGTAAATCTCTGCAGTACTTTTTGAGTTTAGCCCGGACATACATACAGACAAACAGACAAAAATTCAAAAAACTATATTTTTGGCTTCGATATCGATTGTAGATCACGCACCAAGTATTCTTTTAAAAAAATATTCAATGTACAGTTTTGACTTTCCTACGATTTTATTATATGTATAGATTGCAACCATAAAACTTTGTATTGTTTCTACAGAAAATAGAAGCTTCTTAAGAGCGTGCTGTGTTGTCAAGTGAGGGACAGTTGGTTTTGTCCTATGTGTTAGCAGTACGGAGAGTCGATAAAGGCAAACTGTATGGTTGTGTGCTGCCTTACCTGTACAAAAAGCTATAGGTATAGAGATCTTCTGCATTTTGAAATCTCCGTGTTGCCTAATACTAACAGGAGAAAAGTACACACAACCTAAATTGTTATCTTTACTTGGACATAATATGACAGTGTCTGTGTATCACTCCTTTGAAACCGTCACTAGGGTTGTCAATCAACTTAAATAATAATAACTGACGTGGCCGTCAAAAGTTGTCCAAAATCGCATCGGGGCGCGATGACCCACACTAACTATGTAGACCAAAATCCCTTCATTGTTTCCACTGTCTGTCCAAACGCGTTAGATTTTCAAAAAGAAGCAACCCTAAGAAATAGGGTGACCAAGTGTTTTTTGATAAAGAATGAGTGGACACTGTAGTGACCATGTGAAATGTGTTTGTTTGAACAATGGAATATAAAATTTGATGTTTGTGAAATTATTTTATGTTACAATGGGTTTTGTGCATACAATGGTATTTAAAGTAGCATTATGCATTTTTTTATTTACAATGAAGACTTTGTACCAATTTGTCTTGCAAGAAGGTTAACTTTTAGACCAATTGAGATCTATAGGTGGATTTTTAACCACGCGAGAAACGTTGATTGAAGAATGAAATAAAATTAATTATATAGATGAGAATAGAGAGTACATACCTAATACAAAATGGTGTCTACTGATTCAAATATACTAAGATATGGATGTTGCTACGATCTTCATATATAATGCTCTAATCACTTAGGATATTATGTACGTGTTGTTTTAAAGCCCTGTATTCGATTTTCGTCAGAACGTCTTTTTATAGATCAAACAAGGTACTTATAGTTAATTCTTTCGATTGTTCTTGGTTTTTCTAAGTATATCAAACGTAAACATATAAAATTATCAGAATGTTCATAAGACTCACATACTAATCCAAAAAAGAAATATTCCCAAAAAATTCACCATCGTATAGCCACAATATTAACCCTCTGCACGCTGACCCAACTATTCAATGTTGTCTAAGACCGTCACAATGAAACTAAAATAAACTATCATATAATATCAATAATGTGTGCACGTAAGGACACATGTATTTTAAATACGTATTATTCTAAACCAGTTGAAGGGGTAACTCATTGTTCTGATATGTCCGATTGAGATTCCCATGCCGCCACTGTTGTTTGTTCGTAACAATAATATCGATTTGTAGGGGCTAAGTAAATCATGTTGATTCTAAATAACTGTGACGTGTTTTTACTAGTTATGACGCTAGTGACGTTTATGTGAATTTGAGTTTAAGTTGATTTGAATTGACAGCTCGATGTCAAAAACTATTAAGTTCATATTTTTGAAACATGTTTCGGTACTTGATACATATTTAGGTGTTGGTCATTTAAGATTTATATATTTGCTTTTTTAAATCATTACATCTATAACAAATTGATAAATAAGGAGTTATGCATAGTCTACGGAGTTGTCGAAACCGATATTTCTGACTCGGTCTGCTAAATTTATATCTTGGTATCGACTACGGCATATAAATTATACTTCTGGCGCGTATACGTGGGAAATAAGAGGAATACAGCTATAACATATTCCTGTTTCCAGCTCTGTAAAATAGACCTGATGTGACATCATCATAGGACACACTGTATTTTGTAAGACAGGTAGCATTGTACTCAAAAAGCGGTATTAATGTATCGCTTTTTTGCGAAAATTGAAGTAGTTATCTACTATGATATCTGAAATATAAGCCAAAAAACAGACCAATGATTTTTCTAATCTGTCATTTTTGTTTAAGTGCGTTTTAAAACGCAATTTAGTTCGATTACATACTGGGATCAAGAAATAAAATGATCTAGTCTAGAAACTAATAAATAGTTTCATTTTAACCTAATGTGCTCAATAAATATAATAATTTTGTAATAAATTGACATGTAATGTCACGATTCTATAAAACCTAACGGTTCGCGACAACGTTAATATTAGCTTGAATCGTATTATTATGAGTGTAAATGTACATAAATATAACGTATCAATAAAGTTTATCGTTACAATAGTGCCGAATTAGGTCATATATAGACCTAAATAGTGTAAATAACATAATATTATGTTTCTTTTTATATAGTTTATAAGAATATCATGTTTAAAGCATAAATATTGCCAATAAAATGCATTATACCTCAAGTTAGGTATGTTAGGGTTCTTAGGTCTTAAGGTTTTAATAAAAGGTTTCACTTGTGTGTTTTATTTTGTACACTACTAAAAGCACTACAAGATACTCGAGGAATCATATTCCTACATAGTATAGTTAAAAAGTTATTACACTTTTTTTGATATAAATGTTACCGCAAAATAGATTTTTAGCCTAAAACATAGAATAACTATGTCTAGACCTAACTTCCGATAGATAAAATAGATATTAATAGGTAGGTCTTTTCGTGCCCTACACGGTACCTCTTGTATCATCACGCTAGCTAGTATAGTTCCGTAGTTATAAGCAGAAATATGTACATCATATAGTTAAAAATAAACTTGTTGACCGAGGTTTCTGGCCGGCTCTCGTTACGGTAAAGATTAGAGGTACTTAAGCGGCACAGTATCGATCGACCGCAGGTGCTCAAGAAACCTCATCTTCAAGCCTCAAGAACCGAACGGAGCCAGCCAGAAGCCTTCAACCAACTGAACAATGAAGCTTGTTTTTATTTGAATGAAGCCCTGATCCCGACCCGCACATCGAACCCGCAACAACACGCCTTTCAGAGCCTCCGACATCGTAACCAGTAGTCACTATAGTACAGTCTACACATCGTGTATAGGACGTCAGCGACTCGACGGTTGTTTTGTAACCATCATATATAGTAACCTCAGCCCCGAGTTCGCCCGTCCGGTACACCTAACACTAAAGTGCTTCGCTATATAATATATAATACGTTATAATGGAAATCTTTGAAATTCAATTTGATGGCTTTTGTAGTGCTTAAGAAATATAAAAAGTAAAATATTTAACTATTAAATCTGCGCATTAGAGTGCAATAAAAAAACAAACTTCATTACAACACTATTTATCTATTATATATTTTACACTCAGCAAAGTAATTAAACATCATCAAATACAATCATCATAAAAATGATTATAAACACTACCTGCATACTATACGTATACATAAAGGCATCGTTTATGTCCCAATATGTCCCACTATTGTGACTAGTCATAAACGTCTTCAATCAACTTTTACGAGCGATATCGCATAAAAATATTTAACTATTTATTTGCACTTCATATTAACTACATGGTCCATTATACCCAACACTAGAGGAACACGAACTAATGTCGCCCCTATATTGTGAGGGTTAAGGATTTCGCGGATCTTTTTTTTTAGTTAGATTGAGCCGCGGTGTCTAAGAGACCGAGGGTCATATTTGAGGGTTAGATTAATTAGTGACAATATTAGTTTTGTTATGAATTGTGGAGTCGTAAAATTGTGACTACACCTTTAATTAGTGAAGTGTAATGATATTTGTATAGTAAAGAATGTGCGCTTGTATGAGTTTTATTATTGAAAACGTTTTAGGTGCCGCGTAAGCTCAAGCTGGACATGCAATCATCTTTCGATTTCTTGCCCTGTATGTGTGCTCCTAGTTCGTTCGTTTTACTACCTTTGTGTAGTCGGCAGAAGTTTGGAAATGTGCCTCGTATATTATAATAAGCTAGTCTTCTCGTAAGTGTCATCTATATGGAATAAAATAGCATGGTTTTTAAACACAGCTTGTATAGTAATATAAAGGTTTTATCATATTTTACGCTCGTAAAGTGTTGATGACTTATTTTTAAGGATTACTAGCAAATTTTAGTCTAAGCGTGCTAGTAACATGGCATCATCATCATATTGGCATCTCGTGCTGCGAGTGTTCTTGAGCTCGAGACATCGATGCCTCGCTTGGGAAAATACCTGCGTTCTACAAAAAAGCAAAACAACTTCGTGTAGTGTCACTGTGGTGAGTTTCTAAGATTCTTGAATAGATAGTGTGCGTTTAGCACAGAGGCCAATGTAATCTTGGCATTTTGTTGGCAATACACCGTTATTTTTAAGGGTTCGCATAGCGGGAATACGTTTCGATGCATCTTATGCTTGTTTGCTAACTGATCTCATGATCGGCAATTATGCAATTTTTTTTTATACTACGTATGTAGCAAACAAGCATACGGCCCACCTGATAGTAAGTGATCACTGTAGCCTATGGACGCCTGCAACACAAGATTATTTGCGCGTTGCCGACCCTTTAGAAAAGGAAGTGGGAAGGAGAAGGAGCGTGAAGGGGGAAAAAGGGAGTGATTGGGCCTCCGACACTTTCACTCATTGAACGAAACACAACAATAGGAATACTGCTATTTCACGTCGATATTCTGTGAGAACCTAGTCCTTCTCCGGTCGAGCCGACCCATTCATGCTGAAATCAGCGAGGCTCTACTACTCTAAAGCCGTAGGTTTATATGTGACCAACACCAAAATCTTTAAATTGGTAACTACCTCGTTAACCGCTGACCCCTAGACTTATGACTGATCGTGAGGTCTCACGTTTGATTCTCGGTTATTGAGTATTAGTTATTTATTATACATTCTCAATTGCAGTACATTCTGGCGAATAAGATGTTAGGTGATAAGATGGTAGGTGATGATAGGTGATGTTAAGTGCCTATGCCGGTACAGTACACTTAACTAACACAAGAGCAGATAAAAGCGTAAATATATGTATGTAAAACCATTAAAGAAGTAATCATTACTAGTAGTCGATATAAACGCATTTAAAACACGATAAATCGGCACGGAACCTGTCATAATCGTTTGTCTGGCATCACTTTACAGTTCTCGTAATAACAGAATTATTGTACCATTGTTCGGTAAAGGGCATAAAACAAAAAATATACCTTATCTGATCAACTCGCCATTAAAGTGATACCCGTCTTAAATGATGACCATCACTTGTCAAATGTACAGGTATGGACTTGGGAAAACGTTTTTGATATCTTAAGAACTGCTGACAAACTGTTACGCAGTTTGATGGGATTGAAATGTTTGTATACACATGTTATGGTCTCAATAAATTTTATTAACTAGTGAATTCGCACGTGTTAAATCGTAATGTAAGCTTCGTAATATATGTATCTATAGCTTCTTTGCTAGATGTTTTACCTGTATGCGATTGATAATATTTTTATTATCTATATGTACAGTAGAGTCTGCCTGAATGACATAGCGGTAGTGAAGATAACTGTGCTGATCTCGGGTGCGATTCCAGGGTCGAGTTAAGTGTTTTTGGGATTTTGTTAGGTAATTGTAAGTATTACTACTTACACGCACGCACCTACATACGCACATACATATGTGCACACGCACATACACGCACACACACGCGCGCGCGCACACACACATATGCACACACATACTAGCACCAATAAACACACTCTACTAACAAAAAAATTACTTATTTTTATTTATTTAAGTCAGCTCTAATCTATGTGTCTTACATATATCATTGTAACAATTTTGTATAATTTTTTTTTGGGAAGAACTGTTTTCCAACATACAGCTCACGCTAGTTTTGGAATCAGGGCTTGCACTGTAATTGTAAAAACGTTTTGTTGCAATAAAGAATTTATTTATTTATTATTATTTAGTAATTGTCGGTATCTGGAGTTGTGTCCGGTAGACAGCAACAGGCTCGCACGTAATAACGTGTGCCTTAAATACATGGTGAAATTTAGGTGTGATACACCTCTATAGGCTTGAGACTATGTACATATACAGGCTGATTGGTAAAAGACTGGACATATTGATGGCGGTTTTCAGTATACAGAAAACACACTTATTTATTCAACTTCGCTTAATACATCCCTGTACATATCGCCATAAGCTCTCACACCTAAAAACCACTCTAAGGCCATCACACGGCTCTACCGTCCACGCATAGCTGAACATGTTTGAGCCCTGCAGAACAATCATAACTGGTCATTAAAGTAGAACCAGTCGGTACAATCTTGATGCTGATAAGAATGCTCGGAGCCTTGGAGCAAGGAGTGTCCCTTTGTGAGTATGTCAATCAGTGATCGATTGAAATGGATCGGAATACTTATTAAGATAGTGGTATTGTAACGCTTACTCTAGAAATGACTTCGAAACTTGTAGAAAGTCATATAAAATACATATTATATAATATTACGCCAATATCCCTAAAAGGATAGACAGGTGTATTATATACTCACATTTCGCCAGCTTTTGAGGTTTAAATAATGGAAGACGAGTATATTGCTGATTATAGAACACAGCCTACCATCTGGGTCTAAATTACCATGGCTAATATAGAAATCCCTAAATCGACTTCGTACTCAAGTCGGCCGCTGTGTTTGCAACCTGGTAAAATGGGGAATCAGGGAGCCTCACAAAGCACAGTATGAATGTGTTGATCCCAATCAAACCATGTCATATCTGTGGAAATGCTCAAATTGTCCTTGTAGGTGCACCATGGAGGACTTGATGGACGCAACTGCTGATACGATTGCCAAGGCTACAATACAATAATATAATATACTATTCTATCACATACACACAACACCATCTAGCCCAAACTAAGCAGAGCTTGTACTATGGGTACTAGACAATGGATAAACATACATATATACTTTTTTTAAATACATACATATTATACATAGATACACCCAGACCAAGACAAACATCCATGTTCATGCACACAAATGTTTGACTTGTGCGGGAATCGAACCCGCGACCTCAGGCGTGGCAGTCAGTTACTAGCCACTACGCCATCGAGATAACATTACCGTTGATAACATTAGGCAGGACATATTTATCTTATCTTATCTTATGTGGGGGCCAGTCAGTGCAGACTGGCGACACTTCGACCCAGTGGGATCTTTTGTGTCGACACTCTCCCAATAACGACGGCCATAGATGTTCAGTGCAGCCGGGACCGACGGCTTAACGTGCTCTCCGAGGCACGCAGCAGGCAATAATTGTCAATCAATACGCACATAATTTCGAAAAGTCATATAACTTCCGAAAAGGTGCGCGACGTGGGATCGAACCGAGACCCTCTGCATTGCAGTCTATTGGTCTCCCCACTGAGCTATCGCTGCTCTTCCAGAACATATTTAAAATAATTGTACCATCGACTCGAGAAGAAGAAGACCGAATACAGTTGCAGGCTTAATGTTGCCATTAGGAATTTCTTGACAGTAATACCCAGTAACACGTTGCTCGGTTCGGAAATCGGTCTTGAAACCTTATGCACAGCTGTTGCATTCACTACCTCTGCACCACTTAAATAAAAAAATATAGGGTAGAAAAATAAAAAGTCTGCTTAAAGCGATTATAACAAGTATACCAGTTAGTGGTAGTAGTAGCTTGACACCATACTAAATAAACTGAAATCATGTGGAATTTGATCACCTAGGTGATTTGAAGAAACATAATAAATAAATTGAAATCATGTGGAATTTGATCACTCCGGTGATTTGTTGGTAGTTGATTTTTGGACACAAAAATGTTGAATTTGATATTCCACTTTGTTCAACCAGGTGATATCACCTGGGTGAACAAAGTGGAATAACCCTTATGTAGGAACCTACCAATGAGAACATTATGATTTATGATTATGACACATTTTCACAGTTTCTAAGTTTGTCTGTGGTTCCGTGCTGTAAGTTTACACTCGTGTTTTCAGCAGATTATAAAGATTCGATGCCTAGATCGGGCAAAATATTTTAAATTAATATTGTTAAGTTATATAGGCATTAGCTTGCTCAGCGTCGTCGGTAAATTGTATGCAAAAGTGTTAATTGAAAGGATTGTGAAAGTAACCGACAAAAAAATATGGGATGCACAAACTGGATTTCGAAAGGGTATGGGATGTACGGATCAGGTCTTTTCCTTACGGAGCATAGCCGAAAAAGTTTTGGCCAAAGGTCAAAAGGTCTATTGCGCATTCGTGGATCTGGAAAAGGCTTATGATAAAGTGGTGAGGAATGAACTTTGGTCGGCACTGTCCATGTATGGAGTGAATAGCAACCTCACGCGAGCTCTGAAATCTCTTTATGATGATTCCAGAGCTTGTGTTAGGATAAATGGGACCTACACAGAGTGGTTTAGCATCGATAAAGGTGTTAGACAAGGATGTGTAGCGTCACCTTGGCTGTTTAACCTATACATTTTTAGAATTAAAAGATTGTGAATGGGGATTAAGAATGAATGAGTTACTTGTCAAATGTCTTCTTTATGCCGATGACCAAGTAATACTTGCGTCATCGGCGGAAGAGTTGCAGGCGATGGTAACTATTATGCATGGTGCTTTTGAGAGTAAAGGAATGAAAATAAATGTAAGCAAGACGAAAGTAATGGTATTTGAAAAGGAAGAGTGCGTGACGATGTGTAATATTATGATTGATGGAGAAAAAGTGGAGCAAGTGCAAGAGTTTGTATATTTGGGTACTTTGTTTACAAGGGATGGTAAACATGACGGAGATATTGAAAGGACAACGATTGCTGGCAACAAAGTGAATGGAGCCCTACGCGCTTTTATGAACAGTCGAAATGTATCCGAAAAGGCACGTTTGGCAGTTCATAGAGGACTATTAGTGCCCACACTTATGTATGGAAGTGAAAGTTGGGTATGGCAAAAGAAGCATGAGAGCAGAATAAATGCTGTAGAAATGAGAGCGTTGAGAAGCATATGTGGTGTGACTCTGAAAGATAGAATAAGAAATAGTGTGATTAGAGAGAGATGCGGCATGAAAGTGGATATAGTTACAAGAATAGAAAAAGGGTATGTTAAGCTGGTTTGGACATGTAGAAAGAATGGACGAGGAAAGACTGACTAAGAAAGTTTATAAGGCTAGTGTGAATGGAACAGTCGCAAGAGGAAAACCTAGGCGAACGTTTCTCGACCAGATCGGAGGCGTTCTGGACAAAGGCCAGGTTAAGAGCTCCTTGAACCGACGGGCGTGTATGAGAAATGTGATGAAAGTGAATGAAGCCAGAGAAGTGTGTCAGGATCGTAGCAAATGGAAATCCGTAGTCTCTGCCTACCCCTCTGGGAAACAGGCGTGAATCTATGTATGTATGTATGTATATTAATTAGATAGTATGTTTAAATTCATCATTGAATACAACACTATCACTAAATTCTGTACCTAATGCTTTTAGCTAGAAAGTACCCTTGTCTTGTATACCAATATTTTCCCTCCTGCACGACGACCTATTTAAATATAGAATTAAATATAAATATCATATAATATTATTGTAATAATTATTTAAGACGCAAATCATTATAATTTATAAAGTGATCTACCTATAAAAAAATCATACTCCACTGCCTAAAATATAACCTTAAACCTCACAAAATCAACTACAATCATACTTTCATGTCGTCATAACGGAGACGTTATTTGATAATCGGGAATGTTCCAAAAAGCGGGACCCTCTCTCCCATTGTTGTCAAGTCCACGCGTGCACACACATACTTTAAATAGAAACTCATTGTGTAGAGAAACACTATACCTACTAAATAATACAATAGACGAAGATAGTGTATGAATAAGAGAAAACTTATTTGAGACATCAACATAGTTTATAGAACTTAAAATAAGCAAACGTGTGTCTGTAATGCTAGAATATGCTGTAGATATAATAGGATTACAATATAGTTAGACGTAATAACTCATATGTATATTTGAGAAAAGGATGAGCAGACCCCAAACTAATGTGTCTTAAATGTGTGTATATTATACATAATTTTAATTTGTTAAAAGTGCAGTGTTCGCCGACAAACTGATACACAGTTTGGCGAAATTACGTAAAAAGGTAAATGTAGCACATTTTGTTTTATTTAAATAATATTTTATATATAATATAATAATAATATTCTACCACATACACACAACACCATCTAGCCCAAACTAAGCAGAGCTTGTACTATGGATACTAGACAATGGATAAACATACATATATCCTTCTTTTTTTTTTGTAAATACATACATATTATACATAGAAACACCCAGACCAAGACAAACATCAATGTTCGTGCACACAAAATGTTTGACTTGTGCGGGAATCGAACCCGCGACTTCAGGCGTGGCAGACGGTTACACTAACCGCTACGCCATCGAGGCCGTCATTACTAATATAATATAATACTAACTAATATAATATAATAAAAAAACAAAAAATATATCTAGGTACCTACCCTTGTGACTGTCTCAGTGGCGCAGCAGTTATAAATGCGACTTTTGTGCAAGCATTTTAGAGTTTGTTTTCTGGGCCGAATAAAAATGTTTACAGCATGGCGTCCCCAAGAAGGCCTGGTAGGCAATAAACTTGGCCTCTTTTACCTAGGCGCTAAAACTATAGCTGGGGCATCGGATGTGTAATACCCCTCTGCTATGTATTACACTATTATATCAAGCCAACTGTGTTTCAGTTTCCACGTAATAAAAGGAGATCCGACAAGAGTACGGTACATCTCTACCAAGCACAGTTCCAGACTCTATACTGCTACTAAAAATGATTGACAGAAAATCCCAATAGCACTCTGCCCGAGCCTGGAATAATACACGAGATCTCATGCATAACAGTCACACCCACTACCACTCTGTTACCTAAGCAGTAGTACATAATAAAAACATATAGGTACCTACAAAGACTCATCAATGTGCAGAATTGCGTCATTCGTCTTTTTAAAGTGCACCAGTTTCCTACCTGATACAACAGTACACACCGATAGTGCGTTAAAGCGCCACGAACACTTTATATCCAATACATAAAGCACGCATCTCGTCCAATGTTACATAACTTGTACAAAATGACAGACGTATTAGACGCGTGTCGCTAAATGACATTGTCGCCTGTATGCTTTTGCAGCAAACAACCCCATTATGAGGTGGGCGATGCAAATCGACGGATAAAAGCAAAGGCTTCGGTGGACACGATTGCTGAAACGGTGTAAGACACAAGAAACGGCGGATATTATAATATTTCTCTATGTCCATTGATGATTAAAAAAACTTGGTGAAAAGTTGCACTGATATTGATGGTGTAAAGAAAAATGAAAAATCACGACTATCTTTCGATCGAAAAGTTTAAGCAAATCTCTCCACATACACAATAAGACAATTAAATACCTAATCATAATACCTTTATATTTGAAGAAGCTAAGAAAGGATGCCATTTAGTAACAGTTGCCCAACAGTGATTCGTCTCATGTAAAATAGATAATTTCTGAGTATTATTTTGATTGTTAAAAATTATGTATTTACTTTGTGACAAGTTACGATGGTGTTGACATATCCGTATAGGATAAAAGCCCCAAAACAAAATAAAGATTTAAAAAAAAAGACCTTTATGGCATGATGCAGTGCAATATAGTTTGAAAGTTAAAATGTACTAACTACCAATGTGTAAAACTACAATGTCATAAACCATACGAACATGAAATATGATAAATCGATTGGTCGCTTCAATCAATTAACGCTGAATTATACCTAAACTTGCTATTATCAGCAAAGTGAAAAGATAAATACACACAGTATTCTAGCTACATTACAATCCTTCAATTTATTAGTAAATAATCATAACAATTATTGTTGGTGGAAAGGAGTACATAAAGCTGCAATTTGAAATCGAAAAGAAGTATTTATTCCAATCTGTTTAAATTAACTAAGTTGAGAAACAAGCATACGAAATTAAACCAAAAAATACATATACATTAACAATATTTCCCTAAATTAGTTTTGACACTACGAATACATGAGTACAATAGGCAAGAAACTTATATTAAAAAAGTACCAAGAAAAGCCACTTTTCTTATCAGCATAAAAAAAGAAATTCGACTATATATTACATTCGCTACATTTCTACACTTAAACCGTAACCTCCAAAAATCCAAAAAATAAAATTGAAAATGTCGCATTTGCTTTTCGTGGTGATTAACAAAGAACGCTAAAAAATCTATCGTATTATCACTTGTGGATAGTTAACACATATGTATATGTACTGTTGACGACAATATAATTGTTGTGCAATAATGGGTGCCATTGCGTCGTACTGACAGACAGACAATGTAACATACAACAAGTTATAGGATGTTAGTATTAACAATTATACACATTATCCTTTTTGAACACAATTCGCGATGATATTTTAGCTAAACTAATTTGATTGTTCATTATATCATAGCACGGATTTTTGTTGTTATAAGTAATCTTTAATGTCACATATAGATGTGAGATTAGCTAAAATAGTATTTATTTAGATCTAGATGTATTGGAGGTTCTCGCAAGGTGAAAAAGTGTCTTCAGAATGCTTACATTATGCTATAAAAATTAATTTTGTTGTTTACTCTCAATTCGATATATTAACAAGCAATACAATTACATACATAAAGTTCGCCTGTATATCCCCAAAAGAGTTGGCAGATATTACTAATATTATAATTTCACATTTTTTAGATCCTGCGTAATAATATACTTTTAATCACATTGCTAGATTAATGGCCACTGAGAATTGCATAACAGAAAACCAATTAACACTTTGCTCTAACTGGGATCCGAACACAGAATCTCACGATCGCACGCAAACATAAACACATACCCTTGCGACTGGACCAACAAAGTTGTAAATACGGGATGGCTTACTTATTAACAGATTGCGTTTCAAGCATACCTTACCTTCATGATTCCGATCTCCTGGACACGCCAGTTATCATAGGACGCATAAAGCATAGGAAATAACGTTGCATGGGGACTAGCTATACTCGGCGAGTTGGTATTGCCGAAGTGATCACTTGTACCATCATCTCTTTACTGTGGCTTCGTCTATACCGTCATAAGATTAAGCTACAATTACTATCACAGCGCAAATCAAACCCTACTACCTGAATATCCATTTTCTAAATACAGATATACTAAATGTAGTTAATTATAAATTTTGTTTGCTAGCTAGATTGTCATACCACAGTAATGAAAGAAATCCATTACTAAATACATGAAACAATATTACAAAAGATGTCCTTCCATTACAGGTTAGAAAAGATGTGTGAATATTTCAGTCTTGGTTGTTAAAAAAGTGTCAGCTGTTCGAGGCAATGAGCAAACACATTTAACCTTAAATCTCATTGGCTTTTATATTTTGATCCATAAAATATTTAGAATTTTCTTGATATAAAAGAGAATAAACTTCTTATAATTATTTTCTTCATGAATAGCTTACATATTAATTTGCAACATAACAATTTTCAATGTATTCGAAACGAATTATCTGTCAAAAGTATTTAGAAATTATCTTCACTTACGAATCCTGTGAATAATAGAATTTTCTTACAGCGACGTCGGCTTATTTGACTAATTGCTTCAAAATCGCGACAACAATATTATTATAATATGTCATCAGTTGCCAACGCTAATATTTTCCAATAGCCGATTATCCACACTTACGAGTCCTCACAATGGCGGCCGATTTGTCAGGCCCAAGTTTACGTAACTTTACTAATAACGACATTAATAACAAGAGTATTTTTTGACACAAATTGTCGAACACGCTCGTCAAATATTGTAAGAAATTACAAATTAAGAAGATCATCGGTGTTATATAGTAGACCTTAGTCGGTTGTGATAATGTTTTCTTCCATATCTTCGTCTGAAGATTTAAGGTTGTCAAGGCGTAGGTACTTCTTAAGTAATTAGTGCGCTAACTCAGCCGACACGAGCTTTATTGTCAGAGGCTTTATGACATCCGCGCTTCGTTTCAATGTGTCGCTTCTGAATACTATTTGTCGATTTTTCAGTCGTGTATACCTCATTTGTAATTATTACAAAAGACACAATATTTTTGACCACAATAATACTTGTGAGTACAGTTTTGTAATCTTTTACAAATTGCGACTTTGTATAAGGCTGCACTGTCCTCTTAATTTTGACACCGCGATTTTTCAAACTCATTTTCTATTACAAAGTAGGTCTGTTAGTCAGTCTGTGTGTAACATAAAGCGGTGACAGCTTTTGTACGTAGACCAAAATGTTGACTTAGAATTTAGGCAACTTAAAAGATTCGACTGTTTTCAGAGTATGCAGCTACTAAGTGAGTGGGAAATGTCTAATCCTTACTAATATTATAAATTCGAAAGTAACTCTGTCTGTCTGTTTGTCTGTTACCTTTTCACGGCTAAACCACTCAACCGCTTTAGATGAAATTTGGCACAGATATAGTTTAAAACCTGGGAAAGGACATAGGCTACTTTTTATTGATGTAGGTACCACGCGGGCGGAGCCGCGCGCAAAATCTAGTCGTTACAAAAACCGCCCAGCGGTGTAAACACTGCCTTCTAGTGGTGTAAATATAGTAATGTAATAACACCATTCTTAACAATTCAGCTTTTGGGTTAAGTAAAAGTGTTATTAATATTGGCACCAAAAATATATACTACTCATCAGCACGAACGTTAGAAAGATATGTATGTCTGCTAATATTCTTTACTTTCATACATCACAAAACTTTTCCTTTTACTTCAGACCAAATTTTCTTCATAGTATCTTAACGCAGATTGGCCATATGTACATCTACGAAGTAGATATAGGTAATAATGCACAAATGTGTGCGCAAATACATCTGTATTTGAGAGTGTGCATCTGCACTCTCTTTTGCCTCGCGACCAGACGGTAATTCGCACGGTCAGAAAGACATTAGGAATAGTTCAAGATATGTTTGTTTATCGTATTTGTCATATAAATGCGGCCCATGGCAAAATTGGTTTCCGTACCCCATTCGTACTTGCAACCTTAGTATAACTCGCGCGTTGACATTTAGGTATATTTCGCCTTGAAAAGTGGTATACGCCAGTGTTAAAAGCAAACATCAGGTTTCTTGAGGAAACGGTGTGACGGCGTTTCCTCAAGGAACCTGAAGACCGTAAATACCACAGAAACTTACCATACGGATATTTGACAACGGTGATTTGTAGGGCGAAGGTACTTTCGCAGTTGCGCTTCCCTACTGAAGTGATTTACTAAGTTTAAGTGGAGATATCGATAAGCCCTACTTCTCATAATTCATAAGAATTTAAATTAACGCCAAGAGGATCTATTATCAGTTTTAAGTAACATAAGTGTCAATATGGCTACTTTATATATTTTCCAATTAGTGTTGATAGCGCAAAACGAATGACCTATAATACACTGAAAAGCTCTTACACTAGACCACTAGACAAAAGAAAACGAACTACGATTTTTACAGATATTATTGATATGAACTAACGCATAATTGCAAAACAAACATGACTTTGAAAACTCTCACATACAATTCAGCATTCACATTTAAAATGTAAATCGAACTGCTGACCAGGCTAAAGCTTTTGAATAACTCAAGCATAGCTCTCGATAGTGTTAGACAATCAATCTTGAAAACGACCCTTTTTGCATACCTCTCACGGATTTTAGGGATGAACGGGCGAGTCACGCTCGTCCAGTCTCTAGGGTACGGAACCATTTAATGCATAGTTTGAAATTGTTAGGGTGTGAGCCTCGATTAGGATCAGCATTGTGATAGCCCTGAATTGTTGGATGAGCTAAGTTCACGATCGGAAGATGAGTGTGAGTTTTGTGAACAAGTGTGATTTTCACATGAACCATGAACGTCTTAAACATTGTTATACGTGCGTCATAATAATATTCGAATATTCGCTTGAATATCAAAATGGGTAAGAGAAAATGCGGAATTATACTAAACTACTACTTTTTCACTTAAATGCAACAAAATTAGACCGCAGTTTAAAAAGACCAGAACCGTGCAACCTACATGTTTAAAATAAACAACAGTAGGTGAATGTTGACTAAAGTCTGAAATCGGCCAAGTGAGGCAGTACCTACCTAAAGAAATTGCCTTCCGACACCTTGTGTTATGCTCCTGCAGTAGGTAAGTAGAGTTACCAGAATGCCTTAAGAAGGTATTATTATTAGCGAAACCATTGGATGGTTGGTTAAAATTTAATATTCAACTATATTTCTCTAAAACTGACCTGAAAATTTTTATATATTACTAATAAAGATATTTTATTCCGCTAGGCGTTAGTGAAGTTCAATTCAGTAAATGCCTTCATCCTAACGCTGATATATCGTACAGTGCTTTTTTTTTTTGTTATAATTCAAAGAATTTCAATATAATATTAAAACATTATCTACACAAAAAGTTAATCACAGGTGCAGCAAACCTATAATTTACTAAGTTGTCATGCAGTTCTTCCGTCTACTAGACAAAAGTCCATATATTACGCTATTTGTTGTCGGCCTCTATGGCGTAGTGGTTAGTGTAACTGACTGCTACGCCTGAGGTCGCGGGTTCGATTCCCGCACAAGTCAAACATTTGTGTGCATGAACATGAATGTTTGTCTTGGTCTGGGTGTTTCTATGTATAATATGTATGTATTTACAAAAAAAAGTATATATGTATGTTTATCCATTGTCTAGTATCCATAGTACAAGCTCTGCTTAGTTTGGGCTAGATGGTGTTGTGTGTATGTGGTAGAATATTATTTTTATTATATTATTTACTGAAAATTCCCTGACAGATAAACTCGAATAATATTGGGACTTGTCGGCCTTACAATTTACGCGTACTAACACCATTTAACCAACAAGACAGTTAAAACCCAAGCCATAAACAGTATTCAATACTAAATAGTAATAAAACACAATTTCAAACAATTAACGATTTCTACCTCGTTGTAGAAGAAAACATACACTTTCACAAAACAAATATGACATTTAATATTATAGTACACCTTTCTAACAAGGTTTGCAATAAACACAGCCATTACTGAACACTATCAATATTCTACGTTAGTTCCAGTCATTTCCCATTACCTCTCAACAATGAAAGCCTCAGTATACCTACACGTACATTATTAAGGTCGTGATATTTCAATGCAGGTCTCATACGGAAACTATTAGGAGTAGTTATTGGAGAAACCTGTTAATTGCGTCTTCTTTGAGTCAGAATGTAGTGAACTAAACTATTAGTTGTAAGCTAATTAGTCGATTTAATTCACTTTCCTTAGAGCATTTACACACTATACGGTTTGGTCAGCACATGATACGTTCAATTTAAAGTATAACTTGAACTTAAACACGCGATTGCACAATCCTATATAAATTAACACAAAAGTAATTGTAAAAGCACCAAGATAGTAGTTTGTACCGGGGTAGTTTGTAGCGAGTGGTCTAAGCCATGGTATTATTATTGTAAATTTTAATCAATAAAATATATATATATATATATATATTTAGTTTTATTTTAATTTCGGTTAAGTATTCTATCATGCTAAAAGCCATTTATTTCCAACACGCAATGTGTCTTTTTTGATGCCTTCGTGGAACGTATGGTAACTTTAAACGTTGAATGTAACAATAATGTTCAAAGTCTACGATCGCATTACCCTAGCTAACCTTGTAGTACCTCAAATATTGTATAGCTATGCGAAATTAGATTTTTTGACATTATAGTTCCTTAAAATCGTTTGAAGTGCTAATTTCAATAACGAACATTATAATCAATAAACATTTTAATATTTCAGTAAACAAGACAGAAATATCTGCTACGTTGTGAAAATTTCGAGCACTGGTGATCATCTGATAATAATTACATTAAACACATAGAAAGAATAAAAATAATTTATTTGGTCAAAGATAAAATACACGGTAAAATACATTAAATTAACAAATATTGTGTCCATTTTGCCGAGTGAGACCTTTTTTTTTATCGTGTGGGAATGCCTTGACGCATACCTCTCCGCGGAAAAAGGGGAGCGGAGAGGTTATGTCGGGCTCACCCGGGAAAAAATGGAAATTCCCGGGTACTACCGACTAAACCCGCCACGGTGTGCCAACTCACTGCCTTGAATGGTGGATGAGTCGCTGGAACTGAAACTACATCAGCGACCCACCCAGCAGTGCCCAAATCAAGCAAGAAACGCCTGCGGACGACAACTCCTCGGCAACGCCCCGGCACGACTTGGAGCGTCGCTCCGACTCAATGGCTTGCGGACGGGAGATCCCCGTTCTCCCGCCCGCAGCCTTCACTATGGCGGCATCAGGCGCGCGTACGCCGAGTGAGACCTAGTTCAGCATATACGGGGCTGAACATTTCTGGCACTGGTTATCAACTAAATCCGTTTGGTAACTACATGGGTGCTAACATCATTACACCAACAGCAGCACTTACACATTAAAATACTACTAAAATTTCAAACGAGAAATGTCTACTTTACCCATTACAATTAGATTTCACCGGCAGATCAACACACACATATGTTTAAACAAATTTCATGAGCACTCTGCTCATGAAATATGTTGTAGATGTATACACTCCCTAACAATCAAATTAAAATCTTGTTACTTTACGACAGTCTTATAATCATCTACATCATTCCATAAACAGCCATAAAATCATCAGCACATTAATTCCATAAACAAAGTATTGCAAGATTAATACGGCGTGCAATAATTTTTATTGCAATTCTCACAAAGGGGTCCTTTTACATTTGCATAAGAATCGCTGGGACCCCTACGTTGTCAGCTTCCATATGTGAATGTGTGTTTATTTGCTTAATTGTGTTTGCCACCATATAATTGATCCGCTCGATATCTTCTGTATTTATGTCTGTTGTATTTATCTCGAGTTTTGCAAGACTTGATGGGGTTGTTATTTGGACAACAGGATGTTTTCTTTAAGATATGGTTTCTCTTCTGAAAACATTTCATTAATGATTTATTTTGTACCTATGTCTTTTCTTGTTACGTAAGTATATTAATTATAAACAATTTGGTAAATTTTACTGAATATGAGACAAAAATTACGTACTGTATAAAACTTATTCAGTGATACGAAATCCTTGGGTAAATTTTTTAAGTATTCACGTCTCTTGTGCTCATCAACCTACACTTTATTCTATACTTGGTTACCATAATAATACTGAAGATGATAGATTAGCATAATTAATTTATCTGATGCTATAAATAATTACACCACTAGATAAAGCTAACTAACAATAATGTAAGTTAGCTTTTGCTACATGTTATTTCCCTCCTCTAAGTGTTTGGGCTACTTCACAGTTCTTCATTTTGGGTTTTAATTCTAATACACTGCTTATGTGTTATTCTCAGCATGAGGTGGAAAACCCGTGATTCATATATCTTAGATAAAAAAGCATACTTAGATGGTTTGTGTAGTTTCAGTTTAAATAAATCCCCTCCTAACGTCAATACTACTAGCATATAGACTATTTTTTACCTATAATAATTATAATAAAGAACTTGTATTATGAAACTTATAGGTACCTTTATTATAAACAAAGGCAAGTCAGGCAATCGAACATTCTAGGCAGTTCAAGCCTAACCTGTCCTGAATGGCTTCATTACCAATATACCATCAGCTAACGATCTATGGAGGGGAACATGGCGAACGACCGCAAATTGTTCCGTGTGACTTGTCGCCAAGTGTCCCGTGCTCAAGTGCCACTGAACATAACGAGGCTATGTGTTTGTATGAGGAGGTTTTGTAATATAACCTAATAGGTACACGGCTTGTAAATATTTCGACAAGATTTAAAATTTACAGGTGTTCGAAATAGTACCTTAAAATTGTCAAAATCTTGGTAAAAATACCTTAATCACACGAAATTGGCACATATAATCGCTAAAAGGAATAAAAGCAAAACATTTTTAAACACACGTGCATTGTTCTTTAAACCTGGCGTTACTACCTAACCCCATTACAGAAAGCATACACTTCAAAAATTCATATTTTAACTCACAATATCGCTTACAAAGCACAAAGCGAACGAACCACTCGAAAACCATTGAATTTAAAACCATATACATTATTGTATAATATTGTTCCCCGTTGGGTATCATTCATGTATTTATTATATTATTAAAAAGATATACAAGCTATATTAGAGTACTGTTGAGGTCCGACCGAGCGAAAAGCGGCGGCATCCGGTTTTGAAGAGGCCTGGTTGGCAAAATTAGATAAAAGATCGTCGGGGATACGCGTGTAGAATAAACTTGCTACGGTTTTGATAGAACAAAATTTAATTTAATTTAATAATCACGAACAAAAAATTACAATAAAATAAAGATAAATCACCAACAAACAAAACCAAGAATGATATATATATAACATCTTAGTGCCATATGCAGAGTCGTAAACTAATTTGTATAATATACTCAAGCATAGTATCATTAATATAATTAATAAAACAAACACTATAACAAAATTGCCAACAACAATGCTTGGTGTACGAACAATTGTTCACAAAGCTTCAAAAGCAACTAGAAATACAAAAATATAAATTGCAGACTAATATTAATATCAGCTTACACCAACTATCACAATACCTACTTGGCAAAACCCTATTAAACACAATATAACACTAAAGAATCTACAATGAAACTCATTGTAAACGATATTGCATTCAACACTACAATGTGCGATCATAAAAATCATTATAATTATACATACCACAAAGAGCTCTCGATATATTAACTTTTAAAAAGAAAAACAAAATTAATGATTGCGACTAATTCGCAATAAAAATGCCACATACGAACAAACACGAGTATGGGGGGACAATTATAACAAATTACGCACACTACCCTTAAAACTCGAGTGAGATTTGCATTCAATGGTATTCACGTTTTTTGTTGGTTATACACACCATCACCAAGCGAAAATGAGCCCAATTGTAATAAACTTAGACATAAAAATCATTTACCTGAGCAACAGTCGCTAAAATCTTTACAAATCTAAATGTCATCTGAAGGGTCATCTAAATCTGCGAATATAAATTCAATTCTTTTACCACGACACAGAGTGGAGATTAGCTTGAGGACAATGTTTCGAAATCACTTGAATATTAAAAGTCTTGGTAATTATTCAGGAATTCATCCATCATTAATCACAGCGCGGAGAGGTAGGAGGGGAACGTTGTAAAAATTATTGTTGAAAAGATAAATCATATAGGACACGGAGGTGACGTTTATGAGGATCTCGGACACGCGCATGACGTTGTATGGAAACGTATGAATTGATACAAATGTGACATTTGTTGATGCCATCATTACTGGTAATTATTAATGTTTTGTTGGTTGTATGTTAATGGCTGTAACTTTTATTGATTTAATTCAGTGTGAGCAAATTCTCTTACTGTTATTTTATTGTGAAAATACCTTTTATCTGCGTTTTATATTACTTGGCGCAGTGCAGTTTTATTATACCTCTAAGATAAATGGTCAGTCTGTTTTTTTAACATAGCCTTGTTCCCCGTGATACAATCATCTATTTACTTTTGAGTATAACGTTCATTGATTGAAATTAATACTTTAGATGACGTCGTTTCGTTATGCAAATCCTGACAAAAGAGCCTTAAAACTAAACACTCTCGTTCAATCACATCAAATTGTGGACTAAAATAATGAACATTACAACACCACTCTAATAATACAACTATAATACTATTTACATCCAACCTTTGAAATTCATAAGTAGTACGGGTCAATCACTCAGTCCCGTGTGTATGAAGTTCGCAACATTCTATAGTCCCGGTGAATACTATTCATCCTAAAACATTGTTACAATGGGATAAATAACCATTGAAACACCGTATACCCATTAACCCGACGCGTAACTGTCATCCGAGAACTTTAACAATTAACATCGTCCAATAATAGAAACTATAGTACAATGGACCTCACTACAAATTAATTTATTCATATATAAAGGTCAGCAGCCGAAAAAACGATATTCGTACCAATTTGAACTCAATGTGCTTCAGAACAAAGTTGAAGTTTAGATGGATGACGTTCTCGTTTTCTGTCGTACGTTAAAAGAACTTTGGTTGGGTTTTACAAGGGACAATATTAGGGCCATTTTTGATTGTTCAATGTGAAGGGAAACATTTGGTACAGTTTTTATTACTATAATTGTGACAATGCGGCTGCGATTTTTCACTGCGACACATTTGCGGCGCTAATGCGATTCGCGACAGTTTAATCGTTCAGACTACAAAGGCTTTTTGTTGTAAATGCATTTGTTATTGTGGTTTGGCTAAATGTTGATTGAATAATGTATTTAATTGGACTTTCATTAGCTCTATGTGTATGTATTGTTTGATTACAAATAAAGCATTTGATTTGTTACACTAGTGTAGACACTACAAGGCTTTGATCGTTTTTAACATTGCACATTTCATAACATAGCCTAGCCATAGCCTGTTCTACTACTATTTTTGTTGTATTATTTTAAACTGCCTTGGTGGCGCAGCGTGAGTATATGCGACTGTGCATAGCGTCTCAGGTTGAATTTTTAAATCGAGCAAAGTAATTTTGGATTTTCAATCAAGAAATTTTCAGTAGCAATATGAAGTCTGGAAGTTTGCCCGATATAATTGAGAATCCACCCCCTATTAGTGAGACCTTAAAATATAGTTGGCTAAATGTGGGTGAAGTACATCTCTGCTTACCTCTTTCGAGACTTATGTATAATTATGTATATACCACGGGGAGTACTCTGAAGAGTTATTCCACCTTATCCTGCCCTCCCCTTTCCTATCCAGAACAACGCGTGCTGGGCTCAGATGCCATCCTTACACGGTAGACTCGATTAGAGCGCGTACCAACAAGTTTGGTTCCTCATACCTCTACCGAACGACCAAGGCATGGAATTCTCTGCCAAGGCACGTGCTTCCTTCTTCTTTCAATCCTGGGTCCTTTAAGCGGGGTGTGAAAAAGCACCTTCTCAGACCGTCAAAGTAGAGACCTCAACATCGCCTCGGCTGCTATGAGGGCGGTGTGGAGAACACTGCTCTTAGACCACACGACTGCTTACCATCAGGTGGAGTGTGGTCATTTTGACAAGCAAAATAAAGAAAATTAAAATGTACAACAAACAAAGTCAACATTTAGTAGCCTTATACTGAATGTTAACAATATTGAATTAAAATTAGACGTAAACACTAGTTTTATTTCTTACTTATTTCACTGTAATATTTTGAAACAAGTCTAAATATGATATCTTTATCCTCTAAGGCTATTGCTTATATATATATATATATATGTTGTTTATTGACAAATATATATATATATATATATATATATATATATATATGTTGTTTATTGACAAAGATACGCCTGCATGATTACATCGATATATTCAACGCCTTGTAGTGAATTCAACACCACGCCTCGGCCCTATTCGTGCAGACTGAAGTCATATTTACCTAAGTTAAAACATTGAGAGAGAGATAGAGAATGTGGCTATTTTACAGGATTATACATTTTCTTTACATCATTCAGACATAGTGGCGATCTCAAACCCAAGAAATTCAACACAAAGCCTTTTTAAATCTTATCTTATCTTATCTTATGTGGGGGCCAGTCAGTGCAGACCGGCGACACTTCGACCCAGTGGGATCTTTTGTGTCGACACTCTCCCAATAACGACTACCATAGATGTTCATGGCAGCCGGGACCAACGGCTTAACGTGCTTTCCGAGGCACGGAGCAGGCGATAATTGTCAATCAATACGCACATCATTTCGAAAAGTCATATACCTTCCGAAAGTCAGAGGTGCGCGACGTGGGTTTGAACCCGAGACCCTCTGCATTGCAGTCTGTTGGTCTCCACACTGAGCTATCGCTGCTCTCTAAGCCTTTTTAAAAACATACACACAACATATTTCAATTTCATTACACGAATTCACACAACGTACGCGACGAAATCAAACCGTAAGACGTCTTTGGAAAAATCGATGGTATTAAATTCAAAGCAGGCAGTCTCGAAATAAGGGTTGGCAACACTCAAAATACACAATATAACGTATGCCTTATTTGTATGTACTTTCAATAGCTATTTTATTTTATTTTTCTCTTTTACCCGATGTTAGGGGGAGTAATCCGAATGCTGTGTGTTCGTCTTCTTGGAAAATAATGTTAATATGTTTCGTATTTTATTTGTGGGATTAGTTTGAATGGCTCTGCGATATGTTTTTTTTTTGTTTATATATGCGTAGGTGTAGTTGATATGGAATACTTTTTTATATTAGGTAAGCCTGCAATGTCTCATTATTTTTCGGTCTTTTTCGAAGTTGCATCGTAATCGGAATAATAATATATATGATGGGTTATACATTAGTTATAACTTAATAGACAAATAAGCTGATATTAAATGATGTACAATTATATCAATAAATTAGTCGAGATGCTGCTGTGCAAAAAAATAAGTTTACAACACATGCAAGGATGTTGGAGGCTTTCAATTTCGATTCCTGTGTGCAGTTCCAATACCTCTAATTCATTCATGTATCTCCTAATAGCTAATAGTGTGGAACTGCGTCAGACAGAGAACAAAAAGCATGTTCTGTTTACAAAATGTGCGTGTGATATGTCTGACTAATCCTTTGTTTAACGTATCATGCTCTATTCTATACATACGTGACGTCATCATATTTTATACATACTGGTAAAGAACGACCAGCATGCAGGATTAGCGTGTAAAGAATATATTAAAAAAGAAGTATACCAGCATCGAAGCAAAGGAAAATCCGTTTTCCTCCTTACCGGTCAGAGAAACACGTGAGACTTTTCATATCTATATACCTACCTCCAACTATATCCAACTATAACACATGTGCTTATGTATATTGTTAGTTAAGCATTTTTATTTTTACTCTTATAATTATTGTAGAAAGTACTAAATCCGAATCCTAATAAAGTTCCTATTCTATTTCCATATTAACATTCTTCTTACATTCTATTTCAGTGTTTCATCGGTTAAGATAAATATATCACTTTTTTTAGTAACAAAGGTGTTGTTGATGGTAGGGTTCTCATTTTTACTGGGTTGGAAAACGCGCAAATGATACCTTTTTCATAGCAAGCATACATAACTACACATGTAACATTCTAGCAGCTATACATTGGTGCCACATCCTCCTATTTCTTCTGTCATGATTATGCCCCACAAAATAGAGGGCGAGTTAATTGCTATCTGCTGAATCCACTACCAAACGCCATATTTCTGCTAAGAATTTCCTAATTGAATAAACTTTATAATCCTTACAAACGCATTGCTTCTGAAGTTATCAATAATTTCAGTCATCAATTGCTAGTATTCTTATTCATCATTCTGTCTGAGCTTAAAAGCGCTTTAATCTAAGCACCTCCATCATATAGAAGATCTTGATCTATACAACCGTCTGTTCTGCGGTAAGCATTTTTTTGATTCCTTTAGCGTTTTGTTGATATCAGGTGACTATTATCCTTGGTCCTTGCGCTGGCACGATAGTGATTTATTCCTCGGCAAGGCACAAGCAAGTTACGTCTAGTATTTCAAGCGTCTATAAACTATAATAACAGCTTATCATCGGCCGTTATTAAATAAATTATTACGAAAATCATACATATTTTATCCGGTCAATACATTCGTAACTAATTGACTACTTTCCTTTGAATTCGTAAATGGCATCGTCAATCAGATGCGACACTGTATCATTCAAAAGTATTGCTTAATACACGTCAATAAGTACGTTTGCATACAAACTACAGATAATATGTAAATCCATAGAATATGAAGATTTCGTAACAGAAGTAAACAATTTTAAACAAACACAAACCCACAAGGTTACTCCTAACAAAGAATTCGAAGCTATGCAATCGCTTTTGATGGGATACAAAAAGCCTCCGTTCTTTGCTTAACTAACTATTTAACTAACACTACCTTTAATTAATCTTGACAACACTATTGATATCATTTATCAATTTCAATGACCATTGGCGCGAGAAATTTTACGAATCACGATCGAGAATACCCATTATTGCAGTTTATTTTATAAGTCTGGCAACACTGACCATCAAAGGTATTGTCTACGGACGTTTTGTTTGTCGCGCTGACAACTGAAAATGTTCGCGAATTATTTTAGAATGGCTTTTTGTAACAGATGGAGCAACCATTGGTGATTGTTGATTAATGATAGCAACTCAATATAATTGGTTTTTGTTTGTAAGCTTTTGTTTTCTTTTTGAGTACCTGTATAGCGTGTGGTATGAGTTTTTGTTCTGTATTCAGATTCATTGGTCTAGCGAATTTAAGAGTGAGAGCGTAGTCTTCTGCCAATCGTAACGTCTTATCAATCGGTTAATAGATTTCGTAAAGAAACACTTAATAACAGCGCGGAGTTAAAACTGTGATTTGATATTCCGTTAGACATGTATAGGTACCGCCTCATAGCGAGCGAGGCTTTTGCCGCCATCTTAGAATTCCTGACTCAGAATATACTAAAGACCTAATAGTACGTGGTTCACCCCAAAAGTCAAAACCCAATTCCTAACGATTAGAAGCAAACTAACTGCAAACTTACGCAATTAGATCAAAGGTAAACTGAACATTTTTTTTTTGTATTTGCTAATATTAAAATGGCATAGACTACAAAATTAATTTTAAGCTAAGTTCAGTTGAGGTGTTGTTTTGTAATTAACAAATAAGTAGAATTGAATTAAGTTTGATTGATAGTGAAAAGCTCAACGTGTCCTTAGTATAGATGTACCTTACTCTTCCAAAGATAATTTCTAGTATCAAGCAAGTAGAAAATCGTAATATTTCTCTATCCTTTCAAGATACAGGCATAACTCCGTATGTTTATATGTGTGACATACTATTCAACCCTTCAAGAGTATATTAAAGATTGATTAACACGAGATTGTTCACTTAAAGTATCTTATCTTATGTAGGGGCCAGTCAGTGCAGACCGGCGACACTTCGAGCCAGTGGGATCTTTTGTGTCGACACTCTCCCAATAACGACTGCCATTGATGTTCATGGCAGCCGGGACCAACGGCTTAACGTGCTCTCCGAGGCACGGAGCAGACGATAATTGTCAATCAATACGCACATAATTTCGAAAAGTCATATACTTAAAGTAAGTCGTGAGCTGGTATAGCTTTGCAGGCAACAATTCCAAAAAAGCTTGAGGCTTGCCGCATTAAGCTATCTTGGTGTAATGTTATTAATATTGAAATTAAACTACTATATACGGATTTTATCACGTTGTTTATTTGACAAAACGTGATAAAATCCGTATATACTAGTTTAATTTAAATGAATAACATTCGCGTAAACAGAAGACAATATTATGTTATTAATAGCTATTATAACATTATATATTTAAAATGGCCTATGTCCTTCAAAGTTTCAAGGCATCTATGTATGTACTTATTGATCAAAATCACTGCAGTTTTGTGATTTTGTCGTAACAAATAATGATTGCTTTCTCGCATATAATATTAAGTATGGATTAACTTTCAGTCTATAAATATTAATGAAGAGTATTTCTGTCCTGTTAATGTTGCAGCCATTTTATCCTGGTCATAAAATTCAATTGATTAAAATCATTTTAATTAATCATTGCCAATTGCTTTACGAAGGTATATAGAAACCTTTCTCTTCACCTCATATAATTGCGGAGAAAGTAAGCAATCAATGTGTTTATGTTCATCATTTAAGGTCAAAATAGAAATGTCTAACAAGCACTGTGTCTATTACGTACTCATACAATGCTAGGTACTCCATCTTTCTATATACTTCAAGTCAAGAACGGCCAAATACATTTTTCGTTAGATTTTCCATACAATAGCAGGGGCTAGATTTCAATTATTTGCCAATCCGTTACCTGTACGGGTACAGTGGCCCTTACTCGATTGCCTCCCGTCTGGCCGTACGGGCCGGAATCGAACTCCGGTCCCCACAATGAAATACATCTAAATAAATAACACGGACTTCTCATTGTAATGCCGTCTCCATACAAAATATATTTTCACTACAATACACGCGCTGGGAATGGGGAAAATGGGACACACTCGAACGGGAGAAAATGCTCGAATGCTGGCAACACTCGGGCTTAATTCATGATTCCATTTTTGAAAATTTGAATATTATTGGGTATTTTGTATTGGCGGCCGACCAATTATAATGCTCGGTTTATGTGTGATATTTTTGAATATGGAATACATATTTTATGTTATCGCTTATTTTAGTAAATATTTGACAATACATAAATGTTATATGAAATATGATTGAAAAGCGTATCTTTCAGGGAAAGACATGAAGTTAGTAAGTTTGTGACAGGTAGAACAAATGGGTGAGACAATAATATAAGACATCTCGACCGCAAATCGTTTAGTATAGATACGTATGATAACTTAGCAGTTTCTTGTAAATACGTAGTCTGTACTTTATAACACACTGTGTTATCTCTATAAAAAAACTATGTGGGCAATACAAGACCATATTTAAACTGACTAGAAAACTTGTAAGCATGGCGCTGCAAATTTTATGAATAAATTCTGGAAACTTATTATCATCTATGTCTTTCAGATAGTAACGGGGCGATTTTAGCATAGAGACAAATAGTTTATGGACAGGAAAGTGACATAGACTACATTTAATTTTTAAAAAAGTACTGTTCCCGAGGTATAGACCTCTAAAACCTAATGAGTGAAGGCGCGAGCAACGTTAATTTCTCATAAAATAAATTTTATTCGTTAAGTAAGTTAGCTGCTTAGTTACATATTTATGAAAAACTATTTCTGTCTTCGGCTTTACTGGCGTGAATCCCGCGGGAACACATACTGGGATAAAAGTCTTCCTCTGAATAAAACCTGAAATAGGTTCTATTTCTTTTTATTGTGCTACTCATGGAAATGGCAAGGTTTCCTTGACATCACAGAAGCAATTGTAAAGGAACAACCAAGTCACTGCCTACCGTTAACTACATAGGTGGCAAATAACCATGCGATTTGCCCGACGATAAGCAGTTTCGTAAGCTGCGTGTGAGAGGAACAAAGGGAAAAGGGGGAAGGGGAAGGAAGAGACCTAGGGGGAATTGGGCTTACGGCTCTCTCTTAGCGAACGAAAAGCAACAGGACGCAACGTGCTCTACGCTCTTGATATTCTATGAGAAAATACTTCTCTGAGTGTAATATATCTTCTCTTCCTGAGTATAATATCTTCTACTGCGGAGCACGGGCCTCTTCTCAGTCTTAGACCAGTTAGGCGATATTCTACTACATCAATGTGGATTGGCAGACTTCACATATCTTCGAGAACATTACAAAGAACTCTCAGACAAGCAGGATTCCTCTTACCTCACAGTTAAAGCTAGCAATAAATAACTATCTAATACTACAAAACTTCTAAAAGTCAGAAGTGTGCCTTGGGATCAAACACGAGATCTAGACCTAGGCTATCGGTGCTATTAAAAAGGTTACTAAATAAATAATAATAAATAAATATATAATAAATAACTTAATTAACAAAATAAATATTAATAAGAGTGACAATAGCGCAACTTAACCTTCTAATATCGCGTCTCTAAATATCAAATTTACATTAAATCGTGATGAATTGACAAATTAATTTACTTTCGGACAGATAAATCCACTTGACGGCTTCGACACTGAAATCGGCAAAACCCTTTAAGGATCGTAACTCAGAACAATGACTTACCGAACTAATGATTAATTCAAAAGTCGCTGGATTCCTTTCATTGTGTGGACATTACACCAACGGGGCTAGAACAACGATTTATACGTTTTAGATACTCAATAACATATCGCTGGCTCACTATTACAAGGTTCTACTTCTTGAACGTCCAGGGGAAAAATAATTAAAAATTCATTGTGCAAACAATACACAAACGGACAAATTTATGTCCGCTCGACACTTGACTCATAAACGAGTCAAGTGTGCAGCGGACATACGTTTGTCGTTTTTTTTTTTAGATGATTCATTTTTGCGGACAGTCGTATGTCATGACACTTGACGGGTTAACCCGTCAACTGTCGAGCGGACATACGCTGTCCGCAAAAATGAGTCATCAAAATTAAAAATAAAAAAAACTACTAATGCATGTCCGCTGCACACTTGACTCGTTAATGAGTCAAGTGTCGAGCGCACATACATTTGTCCGTTTGTGTATTGTTTGCACAATGAATTTTTAATTATTTTTTATGTATTTCCACTCGACATTCAAGAAGTTAAGCGCGTTGAGCACTACTTGGGTGAACAAAAATCATGGAACTCGCGTCATCGTCACCGAACGCTTTCCATTTTTGAATTATTTTTTGTTTATAAAAAAGTGTTAATGATCAAGGATTAAAGTTTTCACTTCTATCGACAGTTCCCAAAGACTGCCAGTATTCTTTTTTGTGATATTTAGACAACGTGTAATTTTTCTACTGTCTCGTGAACTGTCGTCGTCAACTGCACAGCTGGTGTAGTCAAGTGTAGTGGGTTGGACCTCCTTGGAGGAAAAATATTGTGTGATTCATGAATAGTTGTACCGAGTCTAGGTACAACTATTTGTGGACCGACCGACTCTGTATCTGTTATATTTTGTAAACTGATGTATAAATTAGTATATATCTATAATTACACGTGCTCGATGTCAGTAGATCAATAGGATTACTTAGTTGAATCACGAGTTGAATATGAGTATTGCCAACGGTTCCATCTAATTCACTTTTTACAAGCGCTTTTCTTTTAGTTTTAGCGTTTCCACGCTAAATAGATATCTAAAGTCAACTAATAAAATCATTCTTATAATTTGTGGAATCCTAACTAATATTATAAAATATGCGAATGTGAGTTTGTTTGGAAATTGAAATTGGAAAGGTCATATAGAGAAAGTTAATAAAAATTATCATCTTACTGTTACACTTTGTCCATACTTGTTGAAACAGCTTCCACAAATATTGCTAAAACAGCTTACTATGGTGATGTTTATCCTCTGTTAACTTACGGAACTATATACTGGGGCAATTCATGTGAAATTCATTCTACGTTTGTCTTGCAAAAAAGATGTTTACGCATTATCTATAACATGTACAATATTGAATCGCTTAGAACTGTTTTTTGTGAAAGGGGTTTCCTTACTTTCCTCCTTAGGGTTTGTCTATTTGTAAAAAATAACATCACGTTTTTTGAACTTAAGTGTAATTCCAAACCCAATGTACGCAGTAAATATAAGTATAATTTAAATTTGCCGAGTATAAAAAACAAACCGGCCGTGTACCAAATGATTGGTGCAAGGCAGTCATAGTACCTTTATCCAAGGGAAAAGGCTCACAACAAGAGTGCAAAAGCTATAGAGGCATTAGCTTGCTCAGCGTCGTCGGTAAATTGTATGCAAAAGTGTTAATTGAAAGGATTGTGAAAGTAACCGACAAGAAAATATGGGATGCACTAACGGGATTTCGAAAGGGTATGGGATGTACGGATCAGGTCTTTTCCTTACGGAGCATAGCCGAAAAAGTTTTGGCCAAAGGTCAAAAGGTCTATTGCGTATTCGTGGACCTGGAAAAGGCTTATGATAAAGTGGTGAGGAATGAACTTTGGTCGGCATTGTCCATGTATGGAGTGAATAGCAACCTCACGCGAGCTCTGAAATCTCTTTATGATGATTCCAGAGCTTGGGTTAGGATAAATGGGACCTACACAGAGTGGTTTAGCATCGATAAAGGCGTTAAACAAGGATGTGTAGCGTCACCTTGGCTGTTTAACCTATACATGGACAATTGTTTGAAAGATTTAAAAGATTGTGAATGGGGATTAAGAATGAATGAGTTACTTGTCAAATGTCTTCTTTATGCCGATGACCAAGTAATACTTGCGTCATCGGCGGAAGAGTTGCAGGCGATGGTAACTATTATGCATGATGCTTTTGAGAGTAAAGGAATGAAAATAAATGTAAGCAAGACGAAAGTAATGGTATTTGAAAAGGAAGAGTGCGTGACGATGTGTAATATTATGATTGATGGAGAAAAAGTGGAGCAAGTGACAGAGTTTGTATATTTGGGTACTTTGTTTACAAGGGATGGTAAACATGACGGAGATATTGAAAGGAGAACGATTGCTGGCACCAAAGTGAATGGAGCTCTACGCGCTTTTATGAACAGTCGAAATGTATCCGGAAAGGCACGTTTGGCTGTTCATAGAGGACTATTAGTGCCCACACTTATGTATGGAAGTGAACGTTGGGTATGGCAAAAGAAGCATGAGAGCAGAATAAATACTGTAGAAATGAGAGCGTTGAGAAGCATATGTGGTGTGACTCTGAAAGATAGAATAAGAAATATTGTGATTAGAGAGAGATGCGGCATGAAAGTGGATATAGTTACAAGAATAGAAAAGGGTATGTTAAGCTGGTTTGGAGATGTAGAAAGAATGGACGAGGAAAGACTGACTAAGAAAGTTTATAAGGCTAGTGTGAATGGAACAGTCGCAAGAGGAAAACCTAGGCGAACGTTTCTCGATCAGATCGGAGGCGTTCTGGACAAAGGCCAGGTTAAGAGCTCCTTGAACCGACGGGCGTGTATGAGGAATGTGATGAAAGTGAATGAAGCCAGAGAAGTGTGTCAGGATCGTAGCAAATGGAAATCCGTAGTCTCTGCCTACCCCTCTGGGAAACAGGCGTGAATCTATGTATGTATGTATGTAAAAAACATAACTTATTATAAAAGCGCATATATAACAGCGATTAGGGTATTCAACCATCTACCTGTAGATATAAAAAAAATGGAAGGCAAATTGTTTAAAAGTGTCTTAAAAAAATGGTTAGTCAAATCTGTATTCTACGATATGCAAGAGTATTTTGCTTTCAAGTGATCCAATGGGTATTTCACACTTTTGTAAAATTTTATATTTTTATTATTATGTACTTGTAAAATTTACTTTTAATTTATACTATTGCAATGCCCGACAGGGTAGACTGTCGAAACGAAATCTAATTTTAAGAACACATTTCATGTACCTACACAGTTTAAGCAATAAATGTCTTTGTCTTTGTTACGGTTTCGCGCTTTAACATGAAATTACGTTTACACGTTGTCAGGGGTACAAAATAGGACATAAAGTATCTTTCATCCAGAAAAAAGTACTGTTCCTGGGTGAGCAACTTATTGACAGAATCTAGATTGAGGCGAGTGAAGCCGCGGTCAAAATCTAGTACTATATATTATTATATCTCAATATGATGTTATTTAACCCGCATTCAATCAGACCTGTTTTAAAAACTATCCTATTGCTGAGCACAGACCTCTTCTTAGCCGAGTGCGGGTTAGCAAACCTCGCATATTGTCAAAAACACTATAAAGAACTTTCAGAGATGCAAGTTTCTTAATAATGTTTTTCGTAAACGATAATCAACTATTTAATATGTAATTAACAAGGTAGGAGAAGAGAACCTGAGGTAAAACTTAAGACCCTGGGTAGTACTCTAACAGTCAGTACGAGCAGCGATAGCTCAGTGGGGAGACCAACAGACTGCAATGCACAGGGTCTCGGGTTCGAACCCACGTCGCGCACCTCTGACTTTCGGAAGTTATATGACTTTTCGAAATTATGTGTGTATTGATTGACAATTATCGCCTGCTCCGTGCCTCGGAGAGCACGTTAAGCCGTCGGTCCCGGCTGCCATGAACATCTATGGCAGTCGTCATTGGGAGAGTGTCGACACAAAAGATCCCACTGGGTCGAAGTGACGCCGGTCTGTACTGACTGGCCCCCACGTAAGATAAGATAACAGTCAGTACTACACTATTGCTGAACAATCCATGTCGCAGTGTTCACGCTTAGTAAATATCCTGAGGATATTTACTAAGGTTGGATAGTTATTTTTAATATTATGAGTAGAACTGACAATAAATGGCCAATGATTATTTTTCCTCCAGAGAGAAAAGGGCGTAATGTTTGTAAGCAGTAAACTTAAAATAATAACAGATTGATTTTTAAAATTGCTTTATTAGAAAGCTCCTTCATTCAGAACTAACATAGGCTAACATATAGCAATAATTTTTAAACAATTGTGGTTATATGTACATATTTGAATTTCTTATAAATAAATTACATAGGCTATAATATAACATCGCGCTACGAGCCACAGAAACGGAGCATTAATAATTATAAACTCTGGTTAAACCGCGTGGGACACCTAGGTACTGTTTAAAAATCAAGAAAATATAACTTATTTAGCGTCTCGCCAACCTTATGGCCCCATCCTAAAAGCTAAGAACGGTATAAAATAAAACAATTGATTTGAAAAACGCCCCCGTACTGAGTAAGGGTTGGTAATTATTAAATTGAAAGCCGTGTTCTATTCTCCCAGCGGAGTGGGGGACAACCCTAACTTCTGTACAAACTAATCTAGATATTGTTTTCATCCTATTTTATATCTACCTAGGTATTAAAGCTTAAAGTAATGAAGTTATTCAACGACATGTAACTAAAAGGAGTGGTCGTGTTTACGGTTTGTTTTGTTGTACGTGCATGAGTTACTGCACGGTTAGCTCTGTGTAAGTGGTCTGTTGGCTACTGCTCGAGCGAGTGTTATTGATTCGAGCCTCATACGTGACAAAAAGTTGTGTGATCTACGAAGAGTTGTGGTGATCCTTGTTGCTGTAGGCTTTGTCTTTTAAAACCAAACTATAAAAACATACTGTGTTAGTATAAGACCGACCCCTACCAAAATTGTGCTTATGTTTTTGCCGATCATGATATCCGAATTCCTATTCCCGGGTCAGGCAGTGTTGTATGTCAAATTCTTAGTAGTGACATGGTGTACGATAATGTGTTTGGTCGACTGCAATAGAACAGGCTCGCCCCCTATTGCCTAGGATTTAAAACATGGCACAATGTGACTGTATAATGAATTAAGTATACGTATATAATAGAAATATAGTAGCTTCCTCTTATCAGTTCGACGACAAATGATTACAACTGATTGTGAAATCCTAGCTCTGATGACCAGGGTAAGCTACAGAGTAAGTAAGTTTACCTATAGAACTATGTGGTAAAACGAAATTTGATTGCGTGGACAAGTACTGACTACTCGCTGATTTTGTATGTGTGATACAATCGAACGGTAGCATCCCATGCTGGACATAAGTCTCTGTCTATAGTAACACAGGATGACTACTGCAACGCTTTTTCCTTTAATCCGAGTAGCATTTGGTTTCAGAAGACCACAAACATATTACGTATTAACGTGTAAAAAATGCATATTGATTTTAGTTGATTCTTCAACGACACTTAAATTTTGCAGGAGCTCACCAAAGTATGCTGAACAATCATATTTAGAAGATATATTATAAATGACACGAACATAATGCAATTGCTTTTAACTCACATCCTTCTGTATAAGTATGTAATGTATCAGATGTAATATTTTTTATTTTTTTTATTTTGCTCGTCAAAATGACCACACTCCACCTGATGGTAAGCAGACGTGTGGTCTAAGAGCAGTGGTCTCCACACCGCCCTCATAGTAGCCGAGGCGACGTTGAAGTCTCTACTTTGACGGCCTGAGAAGGTGCTTTTCACGCCCCGCTTAAAGGACCCAGGATTGAAGGAAGAAGGAAACACGTGCCTTGGCTCTGTTTTGTTATGTCCTATTTAATTATATATCTACCTATATAATTAAATAGGCAGAAACAAAACAGTTCAGTACCTACCATTTCTCCTGCGATTTTCTTTTTGATTTGTTTATATAATTTAAAAATATAAAATTGAAACTGTTCCTTTTATTTAATGTGAACTCATATACAGTAAGTATTACATATTTCTAAATCTGAATTTGTAATGGTAATGGTCGAGTTTTGACCAATAGACGAGTACTAGTTAACTTTATTTCACGAATGTGGGCTTTTTAATATATATTATATTACTTATTAATATAATTATATATAGGTACAAGTTGACGAGCTAGGGCCGCCGCGCGCCGGCCGGTTGAACTTGTGAAGCGGGGTCGTATAACGCCATCTGTTGAGTGGAGTTTGAGTTCACATCATTATAAAGGACTTCACAATATTAATTATGTAATTTATTTATTATATTTTAATAAGATTACACATTTTTATTGTATTACAGTAATAATCTATACCTACTAATATTAGAAAGAGAAGATTTATTTGGTTGTTTGTTACCGATAAAGTCAGAAACTACTAATCTGATTTAAATAATTATTTCACCATTAGAGAGCTTCTTTATCCAAAACTAGCATATAGAACGTCACACGACGAGCCACGGGAGCGGAGTAGCCATCATAAACGTGGGTGAAACCGCGGGGGACAACTAGTAGTAGTATTTTAATAATATGTCAATTTGTCTGCTAATTAGTGAAATAATGTATAGTGTTTTACTAGTATTTTGTGATATATGTTTTAATACACCTACTATTATAATAATTTTAATGCCATATTCATGGACATAGGTACATACCTATGTCCTACATAAGTATGCATTAAAATTATTGGATGAACTATGAAATTGCCTTTTTGTATGAAAAAAATCGGTGAAGTCATGTTTTTCAAACAAACTATTTCATCGACAACTTTCAAGTGAAATCCTAGCTTGATGTATTTTACATGATAAATTATGCAAGTACAAAGAAATAAAAGCAAGGAGTCTAGTGCTGATACTAAACGAATTCACTTTGAACACTAATTATATGGAATTAATTCATATCGATTATTATATAACATGTGTTAACATATTAATAACAATTAATATAATTATATATGTGATTCATAACAAAATAAAAATTATTCTTTTCAAATACCCATTGTATTTTTTGATGATGACAAAAAGAAATATGTAGAGAAAGCAGCTATTTAATATATAAAGACCCAATACTTCATTTATAGCTACTTCTTCTTCTTCTTCTCGAGTCGATGGTACAATTATTTTAAATGTCCTGCTCAATGTGTAGCCTTGGCAATCGCATCAGCAGTTGCGTCCATAAAGTCCTCCATGGTGCACCAACAGAGACACTTTGGCATTTCTACAGACGTGACATGGTTTGATTGAAAGGAGACTACTAAAGATGACTGCAGTATTTGCAGGAAGATCATTTTCTTCTAGGTAAATATTATGTCCATACGTATAATATCTACCTAGGTATATGGTCTGTTGTCAATATCCTCGAAAGGGTAATCTGGAGTGGTACTACAACTATCTATAGTTATATTGACATGAAACTAAATAAGTATGTATAATGTTCAAAAGCCTTGGTACCTATTATTTGTATGATAAATTGTTAGAAATATATTGTATATATGACAAAACATAAAATAAAATGAAATGTTGTAAAATATTAATCTTTCAGAATAAAGTAATTAATCTTTTCACTGTGTGATCTTACCGAAATAATACCGAATTTGTAGTGTGACCGAAAATCCCATAACACGTTTGTTCACCGAATATAATTTTTTTAAATAATTTTGTATTATTAAAATAAATAATCGTGATTTATTGTAAAGAGCATTGACATTTGCCTTGTTAAAAGAGATCTGTTTGTGTCCGAACCTTAAAGAATAATATAAAGCTCCATTTTTAAACATGTCGGCTTATTATGTACTCGTTAATTTAATATTAATCCACATATATGTAATATTAGTTATTATTATTAAAAAGTAATAAAGAATAAAGCGATTGATATTAATTATTCAAATTCATAACTTACCGACGGATTTTGTTAAGATTAGAAGAAAATTAAATCTAATTAAATTTTAATCGTAGATTGTTGTTTAATTATTCCATTTAAAAAATAATTAATTATTCAATATTCATTTCAATTATATATTTCATTAACTTCTTTTGTGTTCTATACTTACTTTCTGATGTGAATAACTATAAAGATTCAATTATAAATGAATACTTAAAGAAACATCTAAATAAAAAGCTCATTTAATCAAACCGTTAATTAATTTGATAATAAAACCCACAAAAGAAAAACAAGGCTCTTTCTTTGATGAAAAAATGTTTAATATTAAATCACGTACGCGCCAATTAACGTTAATAGAAACTGAATGTCATTTAATTATATAACGATGTAAAGTTCAAAGACTCGGGCATTCTCCGGAAGTCGCTACACTCGTAATTAACACTAAACCCGTCAAAATAACTGATGACATAATCAAAAGTTATTATTAAAATAAATCCCAAGTGTGTGGAATTCTAATAAATTATAGTAATGCAATTGAATAAATTAATATGAAGAAATTAATGATGATCCGAGATCGAAACGTTTATTTTAATAAGTAGGTACATTCGAAAGTTCCAATTTTGAATTCAAAATGCGTCGAAGTTATTATTTTATTCATCCAACAAACTCTATTCATCAAATCCAAGTCGACGAGTCGCCATTCTATTCAACTAACTGACTATTAATTCAATCCATAAACTTTTCAACGATAAGAAAAGCTAAAGGGTGTCAATTAAAACGATCAAATAAAATAAAAACAATTTAGTTTATTTTGTATGGCATTTAACAAAGTTATTTTCTCAAATACTATAATACATCGTTGGTACTGACATCGATAATTCAATTAATACACTAATATATACATTTTGGGATGCACTAATGACTTATGATAAAGACAACTAGTTGTTAATTTTACATCTACAGTTGGAACCAATAAATAAGTTACACGGACAAAGTAAATCGCAGCTGCCGTCCGCGCAGCACGCAACACGCGGCGACGCGCGACGGTAGCGACATCAGAAACAATTAAACTCAACAGACACAACGGTATTACTAAAACAAAAATCAGAGGTGACAATACACGACTTAACTATTCACCTAGATGAGACACCTATAGAAAATAATCTCTTTTTGGTACCAATCTCACTTGACATAACTAACGAACCGGCGCTACTTTACCTTAAATATTATAGACGCATCGAAAACAAAAGAAATCACAGTTGAAACTCAATTCTCCCCTGCCGAGGCTACCTTAACATATTTACAAGCCACTTGATATGAGACGCACTCTTTACATTATTATGTAACTCTAGAAAATAAATAATGTTCATACATTTCGTGTTCTATTCACAGTCTGTTACACTATAACTGGTGTTCCGTCTCTTGCGGGGTGCCGAACCTTAAAAGATGGGGATCCTTCAAGGAAGGCAGGTTGGTCTTCAATATATGACGGAGACGGGCCGCCTGAGCTGGTCGTCGTGAGGGCTGTGCTGCGTCGGCGTCACGGGCGACACGGGGGAGGAAGGCGCGGCGCCGTACTGCTGGAACAGCGACGAGTGGAATGGCTTAGGCGGCGCCGCCGGCGATGTGTACAGCGACGAGTAGAACGATGACACTACGGCCGCAGCCGATGACGACACCGTCGGCAACTTCTCCGCCGGCGCCATCAGTTTTGAGAACTGTAGATGATCCAGCTGATGTGGGAAGTATGGCGGCACTGCGGGGTACGACAAGGCGTCCAAGTGTCCCACTCCTGGTGCTGGGCCCGCGAAGTAAGGCAGAGGGAAACTCGGGAACGCACCGGCACCTGGGGCTCCTCCCTGTGTGGGGGGCTTGGGCTTCCTGCGGGGCCTGTACTTGTAGTCAGGGTGCTCCTTCATGTGTAGAGCACGCAGCCTCTTCGCTTCATCGATGAACGGCCGCTTCTGCATCTCTGACAGCAATTTCCACTCGGCTCCTAGCCTCTTTGAGATCTCTGAGTTGTGCATTTTCGGATTATCCTTGGCGATCTGGCGCCTCTGCAGTCTGGACCAAACCATGAACGCATTCATGGGTCTCTTGATGTGTCCCTCGGACTGCGGCGAGGTGGCCGGCAGCGGCTGTGGCGCGCTCGGGTACTCCGGCAGCATACCGGGGTGCATGGAGAACGCGTACGGATGATGACTAAGTGTCGACATGATGATTGAACTTTTATTACCTAGTCGTAAGTTCTGTTAGAGCATTAGCTCTATGGTGTTGTATGGCACAATGCGGTGAATGAGCACAGACGAGGAGGTGATTGTGTCGCGTCGAAGACGGACGATAGACTGGCGAGTTGATGGAGCGGCCGTGTGGGTCTCGGCGCGCGGGGGGCGCGGCCTCTGGGCGGCGTGGCGGCGGCCAATCGGCGCGCGGCGTGTACAGCCTGCGCCCCTCCTTAGGCCATATCGCCATCTTTGTCCCTCACACAATGGGCGGCGGGTGTCTCGCTCGCACGCAACAATAGAGCGGCGTGCCGTGGCGCGGAACAGGCGTGCATCTGCTCGGAGCCATGTCGCTCGGTGAATGCTGCTCAATGCATGATGTAACTGTTGTAATAGAATACTTTACACACTTGTATTGTGGAATTTGGTTGTGAACCAAATAAATTGTGATATAAATAGACCATGAACGTAACCTTTTTTGATCGTACGCTCAGCAAGTGTAGAGGCATGGTACGGCTATCAAGTGTGAGCTTTGTCGATTAGTCCACTTTATAGCCTGATGATAAACGTATCTAGTAAGACGTAGCCTTAATGATTATGTTAATATGTAATCCTCTAATAACAACATAGTTATGATAAAACTTAATCCCTTTAGCAACAGAATATTTAGTATGCTTTTGTGAATATTCTTTTATCTAGTTCTCATATATGTACTTACATATGTCATATGAATAGAAGTTTTTGTTTATGAACTGTTTTTTTTTAATTCTTTATCACAGGATCTTGAGGAAAGTGTCTTGTAAATAAAAGTAGGTATACTATTTCAAGGATCGAACCCATAACACTCTTGTTAGTGTATACTAAGAACTATATGTATATAAATATATATAGATAGCATCTTCGCTATAGAGCATACCTATTATTTATTAAACGTTACGAATTATAGCACAATTTAAAAAAAGACAGTTTTATTTCATATATGTTTTTATGGCTTCGTTTTTTTTCATTTTCGTGTGGTTAGTGGCCAACCTGTTGTCAAGATTTCTTCAAACCGCCCGTAGGCCTCTGTCATGGCTTAACGACTGCTGTCAATTTGACAACAACGCAAAACAAAAGCACGGAGACGCTCAGATAAAATACCACTAAGCGGTCACCCATCTATAGACTGACCGCACCCAACGTTGCTTAACCTCGCTAATCGTTTACCGATCAGTGATTGCAACTGGCTATGAGCGCCTCATGGCATTTTTATGGCTGACTTGTTGGCTCTATAACATAATTTTAGGTTTATGTGATGGTTTCGTAGTTGTAATGAAATGTAATAAGGTTGTTTGTTTGAAAATTCTCAATAGCAGCACGGTGTTTGAAATTTTGGACTAGAGCCGGCAAAAACACTTACTCCTGCTATTACCTATGTGGCATCTAAGATGATAAAGTCTTGGGGAGCCTTGACGTGGGTTTGCAAATATTATGTTCATCTATCGCCTCGTTCGTTGCGGTCACGGGTTCGATTCTTGTGTAGTATTACTGTATACGTCTGAAATTATGGTTTTAATAACAAGCCAATTAAGGACTAACGTGTCCCCTTTGGAACAAAATTCTTTGCCTTAAAGGGGACGCGGGACTCGTTCTATTTAACATTATGCTTTTATCTATAACTCGTGAGATATACCTAGGTAGAATATATATATGTGTAATCTTAAAAGTGCCGCTTAAATATATAACTGTTTTATGTTTTAAGTACCCACTAATTAAATGATTATTTTAACTAATGACTTGGAGTTACTTTGACATGTTTTTACATTTTATAACACAAGTGTATACTTTTTAAGTGTATTTTTTGCTACGTTGTAGTTGTCTACCGATTGGCGGAGTGCGTAGTGATTTAAGTAGGTAGGAACCTCGCCGTGCTCCCTGTGTGCCGCGTGTTGTGGTTTCGATATCCAAATGAGAAAATGTGTGATCCACTAATAATTCATACATACATAGATTCACGCCTGTTTCCCAGAGGGTTAGGCAGAGACTACGGATTTCCATTTGCTACGATCCTGACACACTTCTCTGGCTTCATTCACTTTCATCACATTCCTCATACACGCGAGTCGGTTCAAGGAGCTCTTAACCTGGCCTTTGTCCAGAACGCCTCCGATCTGGTCGAGAAACGTTCGCCTAGGTTTTCCTCTTGCGACTGTTCCATTCACACTAGCCTTATAAACTTGACTAATAATTCATACTTCTCTTTTCCTACTCTGCGTGTTCTCTGTGTCCGCTTGAATGTTTGTATGTCCCCGCGTTATCATTAAACATTAAATAAAAGGATTGCCTTTATGCTTACGGCCAATCGTGCGGTTTCGGTTTTATTTTCGTAGTGAAGTTTCACTAGGCAATTTTTAAAACATTAGTTAATGTCATCGTGATTTTTTATTACGAAATCAGTACTATTTCAGTGATTTTACACAGACTGTAGGGGTTAGTATTAGATAAACTGTGATACTTATATTCTTATTACCTAACTCACGAGTACCTATTTTACATGATGCCAGTTCAAATTGAATCTATTATCTTTCGTTAGAGCTTGAAGTAGCTACTAACTAAGCACTAGGCTGTTTGATTTATGAAATATTGTTTTGAATCTGAATCTTAGTCATGTCTAGTGATTGAATGTTGTTCATGCGACAGAGACCATTCGTAGACGTTGTAGTGTATAGGTATAAAGTATTTTTTAACATAAAAGGTAGGTATTCAAATCACAATTATTTATTTACCTATACACTTATATCAATTTTATAGATTTTTACTTATAGACTAATGCAATAAGTGCTGAACATTAATTATTGCTACATAAAAGGTGATCTTTTTTTAAGGAGTTTATTCTTTTTCATTTTAGTTAACCAAGTCAGGACTACCATATTCTAAATAACATCAACTTTATGGCTTCACAAACTTTCGAAGGCATACGAAAATGTGACCGGGCGTTACAGGCCCTCGGACCAATGTAAATATAGCTGAATAATATTGTTCTATTAGGCGGCGGCCACACTGCGAGCGGTCAGCGGTCAGAGTTCCGAGTTCTGCGTTCCGCGTTCACTGTGATGTACGCGGTATCTTAGAATCGTACACACACAAAAGCAGTCAGACCGCGGCGGTCAAAGAAAACGCACGTTCTGTCGGAGTTCAATTTTTTTTCAAAAGCGGTCACCGTGTCCCACGAAATTGAACAGTTTATTGAATTATTGCGTAACAAACGTACTGGAATCCTGGAATCCAGATTTCTAGACCGCTCACAGTGTGGGCAACTGTGAACGCTGAACGCAGAACACAGACCACTGGGGCAACGTGTTCGACGCCTTAGAGAGTGATATTATTCAGTGTCTGCATTGGATGGCGTATTGTTTGAAGTGGCCGCCTCACCACTGCCCAGTGCTGTAGATTCGATATATAAAACAAATTTTATGTGATCCACAAATAGCTGAGCTGAACTACTTGAAGAAAAGACAGTGAACACCTAAGTGTTCGTTGTGTCCGTTGTTATACATTATTGTTTGTAAAGTCCCCCGCGACACAAAAATTATTTCATCTTTTAATATTTTAAAGTCTTATAAGACATCAATAAAATTTGCCATTTATGTCTATAATGTTTTTGATTTGGATAATTCTTTTTTTTTATACAACTAAGGTGGCATACAAGCATACAGCCCACCTGATGGTAAGTGGTCACTGTAGCCTATGACGCCTGCGACACCAGAGGCATCACTTGCGCGTTGCCGACCCTTTAGGAAGTGGGAAGGAGCAGGAGCGGTATGGGGGAAAGGGGGTGATTGGACCTCCGGCACTCTCACTCACCGAACAAATCACAACAGTAGGAATACTGCTATTTCACGTCGATATTCTGTGAGAGGGTAGTCCTTCCCCGGTCGAGCCGGCCCATTCATGCTGAAATCAGCGAGGCTCTACTACTCTTATTTATTATTAACTAGCTTCTGCGCGCGGCTCCGCCCGCGTGGTACCTACATCAATAAAAAGTAACCTATGTCCTTCCCCAGGTTGTAAACTATATCTGTACCAAATTCCATCTAAATCAGTTGAGTGGTTTAGACGTGAAAAAGTAACAGACAGACAGAGTTACTTTGGAATTTATAATATTAGTAAGGATTTATTTATTGTCGTTATACATATCTCATCGATGTCCTATTGCTGCCAAGTTTTGTACCTCGATTTGAGACACGAAATGAAGAGTACTAGTCTCTAAGTGGATCTTTCGCCACTGCCAATGCGCCGAGTGTTATGGGTTCGATTCCCACACGGGACAAAAAATTTTACAATCCACAAAAAGTTATTCCGAATTGGAATGCTCTTTGTTTTCGTTATTTGAATGTTGGTATTATACGCAGGACAGGAGATGCGCTCAAACAAAAAAAATTGAATTATGATTGCCTCGGTGGCTTAGTAGTAGGTAATGAATGTGGCTGCTGTGCATAAGGTCTCGGATTCAATATCAAAGTCTTATTGGGATTTTCTGTCAAGGCATTCTCAATCAGACCGTGTCCGGTAGACGCCAAAAGGCTCGCCCTCTATTACTTAGGCTCTACATCTAATGCTGTCAAAATGTGAGCGTAAAGCACCTCTGCCTATTCTACAGGAGATACAGACGTGCCATTATGTACGTTTTCATATGAACATTTTCATAATAAAGTTAACATAAACAGGAAGTAAGGTATCTCATCTCATGTTTCTCAATCGAGGCATAGGTATGACCTAAACCTATTTGTTACAATACTCTCTGTACCTACATTTAGTTCTAATAGTCACATATGTATTATGTGTGTATACATAATACGTAAGTATTTATTTAAATCCACACAACACGGATTCAAATCGCGCTCGTTTTCGTTGCGATACGCGCCCGTAGGTTTCATGCTGTGTTTTAATTGTTCAAAAAGTACACGGTTACGGAATATATCTTTATTGATAATTTTTGATCATGTTTATATTTCAATCTATTAATTCTTTTTATAAAGTACTAGCTTTTGCCTGCGGCTTCGCTCGCCTTAATTTAGAATTTGACAATCAATTCGGGTTGTACTCTGCTTGTAATAATATTCGAATCATGATTCGAAAGACACGTGGCGCCATTTATTATCATAAGAACGTTATTGTTGTTTTCCTCGGGAACAGTCATTTTTTTCGGGATGAAAAGTAACCTATGTCCGTTTCTGTACACCTGACAACGTATATGCAACATTTCAGAATGATCGGTTCAGTGGTTTAGGCGTGAAAAGGTAACAAACAAACAAACTTATTTTCGCTTTTATAATATTAAGTTAGGATTAAAATACTAGGCAGGTACGTCTTTTTAAAAGAAATGTGAAATATTTACCATGTCAATATGAAGAACTATTTGACTAACTAACTAAACTAACTATAGAACCATATATAATTACGATATCCTCGTTTGCTTTTAAATCTGTGACAATGAAAATATAATTTCTTTCAAAATAAATCACTTTGCTACACTGCTAGCGCCATCTAGCGATCACAGTGGTTAACGTTACCCGATAATATGATAATATTTTCATCTTATTAAAATTATAACAACTAAAATCAAAATAGAATAGATGGACACATGCTAGTATCCCGTAGGGGTAGGCAAATACTCCAGTAACATAACATCATGCATACAACTACCAGCAAAGCTAGGTAGAGCTATGTGACATTCACATATCATCAACTATTTATAAAGCCACACATTGTAAGGTAAAACGAACTTATTGCTATCCCTGGACTCATTTCTTGTATCCATGTCACTACTGACCATTTTATAGTAACATTAGCTGACCCGCGCAACTGCGCCTGCTTCATATAAGAAAATTTGCCGCGTTTTTGCATCATTTTTCATTGCTGCTCCGCTCCTATTGGTCGTAACGTGATGTTGTATAGCCTATAGCCTTCCTCTATAAATGGGCTATCCAACACTAAAAGAATTTTTAATTCGAACCAGTAGTTCCTGAGATTAGCGCGTTCAACCAAACAAGCAAACAAAGAAACTCTTAAGCTTTATAATATTAGTATAGATAGTATAGATATTGTTTAATTAGGGAGTTGAAACTAGCCGGCAAGCATAAACTCTGCTACGCTATTTAATGACCTATGATCATACGTCATAGAGAGCAAAAATAAAACACTGCGAAAGCTAAGCTCATAGTCGCTATGTTAATGATCGATGTAAGAGCCCAAATGCAAATTCGATTTGCAAGTCGGACTGCTAATCTGTTTTTCTATTAAAAAAATCTCAGTAGCATCACGCAGTCTAAATATATACCCAGCAGACAACACTGCAACACGTGGAACCTTAAAACATACCTAGCTAAATGTGGGTGGAATATAAGCCTCAGCCTACACCAAGGATTTACAAGCGTGATGTATGTAGGTATACAGTTACTTCCTCGAAAGCAGTTTCACGACAAACCGAATGATAAGCAACCGGTCTATTCTTCTCGTCTAAGACTGTCCCACAATAAGAGTGAGGCTATCAAAGGCTTTCTTTAAGGCTATGATATTGCTATCGATAGACATTTTATTGCTAAAACGGTCATCGGACACGCTCGTACGCCATTGTCTCATAGAAATCTTGTGGCGACATCGTATTGTTCCAAGTAACAAGGAACCATCGTAAAAATATTTTACTATCATAAAATAACTTTTTCATTACTACTTCACACCTCTATACAGCCTTAAATACAGATGACATATGAGCGAAATTGAATCTTATATCACCAAGAATATTGTTGGGTTTTGATTGGGCTGTTATCAAAAGGAGACAGTGCTATTGTTTTATATATAAGAGCATTTTCTAAGAAGTAAAGTCTCATACAATAAAATAATATGAGTTAAATGTAAGTAATTTCTGTTTTATCGCGAAATCTTTTAGTTTGTTTGAGCGTTTTGTATGAGTTTTATAAGCTATCAAAAGTTTTATAACTATTCTAGTAATCGTAAAACAGTATTGTTCTAAAGAATTTATATTATCTTTAAAGTACGGTTACTTAGTTAGTAATACTTAATTACAGTTTGATAAAGCTTCTTTTAAAGCTATACGAACTGTTAGCGTGACTTTGTCAAAGTGGACAACAGTTCCCCTAACGTCGTGTACTTGGATCACACCATATCTCTGAGGTTCTACGGGACGTAATTTCAAACTTGTCGAAGTTTTTTAGTTAAATTGAATACTACCGCACTATGAAAACCGCATCAATATTGTACGGGAATTTTATGCGAGGCCATGGCAAAAGTACAGAAAAATTCTCAAGACTGTTGTTTCGGATTGATAACATATAATCAATCAATTAGAATTAGTTTTAAAAATACAATATAGTCCAATATCTCTTTACAATTTTATAATAGGCAGTACTTGCTGTGCTCATGATTTTACCCACGTTAAATGATAGTTAAGGAAGGGTTTAGCTCTGTCCGCGTGGGTCGTAATGTTATTTAAGCATAACCTTCCTCAATTTGATAAGTGAATATAAATTTCACTCTGGATAATAAAGGGTATTTGAAAAATCATGCAGCTTTAATATATAAGAATTACTAAACAAAAATATTTAAAATAATTGAGCAGTCCTTGGGGACTGTCGATAGAAGTGAAAACCTTAATCCTTGATCATAAACATTTCTTTATAAACCAAAAATAATTCAAATCATAAACACTTCTATAAAAACCAAAATTAATTCAAAATTGGAAAGCGTTTGGTGACGATGACGCCAGTTCCATGATTTTTGTTCATACAAGAAGTGCTCAACGCGCCGAAAGTAGTTTTCACTTCAAAAATAGATTCGTGCAAATACACCGATAGACTACTAGAAAGGTGAGCTCTAACATTTTTTTATTTGAGCGTCTACCAGACCCAATATAACAATATCTGTATCACATAAATGTTTGTGTTCCGTAAGAACATCGAAATAACAACGTAGCGTATTGGTGGTAGCGACGTGAGTTAAATACTTTAGGTACGCCTTCGGCACCTATAGGCTTGTAAGTCGCCTTAATGGTTCAATAACTTAAACGTTGCATGGGTCAGGCAAAATATAACTCTTCTAAACTGGCAAATGCATTTCAATAATGTAATAAAAGTGAATAAAGCAAAATAAATATGTGACGAGCGTAATAAGTAGAAATGTATAATCTCTGCTTACCCCCTACGCGAAGTATACATGAATCCTTTCGTTTTAAAACTTTCAAAGCAGGCTTCAATGAGGTTTGATTTTATTAGGTAATTATGAAGATGTCCAATTACATTATTATTATGTAAGTATGATTCATCGTAATATTAGCATCTGATAGTAATTATAACAGTATCTTTATCCTACAAAAGTTCGAACAGCTTAAAGAAAATTTCTTGAAAATCTTAAATGAATTAAATGTCTTAACGGCTTCGTATACCCATGTCTTGATTCCGGACAAGAATACGCACACAAAGAAACTAATAGCGCCATCTATCCACGCGCCGCGTAAACTCTCTTTCAAGGGCCTCGTGTTGGAGCAAGGGCAAACATCTTGCCCTTGATCGTTTATTAACTTATTTTACAATATAATTATGTTATATTATATTATTATTTAATATATATATATATAATAGATGCGGGTGGCCCACGACCGATCTGTGTGGAAAACCGTGGGAGAGACATAATTATGTCCAGCAATGGACGTCTTTCGGCTGAGATGATGATATTCTTAACAAAATAATGTGTGACATGCTAAGGCCTCATTAAATTACTACTACCATTAGTATTATATTATCTGTGCTACTACTATTTTATTGGCTCGGAGACCCAAAGTGTGTCTTCAAAAACGCACGCCGCCTCTCGGGCTTGGTGCTGATCGGGTGGTGAGCAGGCCCACGCAGCCCACCACCCCCAGGTAAAACCCCAGGGTGGCTGTAGGTCATCTCGCGCCCTCCGGCAGCCAGTTCTGCGGTTGGGGAGAGGGTATATGCGCTCCCTCTCCCGCTCCGCCGCCTCCTTGATGTGTGTAAGGATTTAAATCAGACACTAAAAAACCGATTTTAAAAATTCATTCACCATTATCTATATTATCACCGAGTAACAAAGGCTATATTTTATGTTTAAAAAATTACTGTTCCTATCATAACCTAACCTCTTTATACATGAGTGAAGCCGTGAGCAAAAGCTAGTACCTACCTAGATATAATAATAATATAATTTTAATTTTAATATTATGTTAATGTATTTAGAGTTTTTTACTTAGTTTTTGTGGCGAAAATTTTTATTTTTGTTAGATTTGGTTGCCTGTAAGTGAATGAACACAAGGAGTTTACCACTGGAGGCCGAAATTCGTTTGACCGTTTAACACAAGACCGAAAGAACTATTGGTCATTCTTTAGTTGATCGACTAAACAATTGACCAAAAGAGATTTGGTCGGACGAACCATTGATATTTTTACATTTGATCGAGTGAACGTTTGGTCGAAAACATTGCAATCTTTGCTATCGTTTGTCAAATAGACCCAAGACCGAAAAACAATGGTTGGATTAAAATATTGTATTATATTATGAATATTTTAATAGTAATATTATTATTTACCTATTCACTGTACATAGGAAAAGCTGTTTTCACTTTATACATTAATTTAGAAAATATAAAATGCGTGTAGGTTTTATCTTATAATGAAACCTAAAAAAAAACACAACTAGCAATGTAATATCAATGGTTCGTTCGACCAAATCTCTTATGGTCAATTGTTTAGTCGATCAACTAAAGAATGACCAATAGTTCTTTCGGTCTTGTGTTAAACGGTCAAACGAATTTCGGCCTCCAGTGGTAAACTCGAGCACATGGCATGTCTGTAAATTATTATTTAGAAGTAAGAAATGTGTATTATTTGTTGGCGATCCAAATAAATAATATAAAATACAAAACACACACACAAAGAAACATTATACAATTAAACTACAAATGACATAACCTTTTTTATACATACCTACACAGTTTAATTCTACCTACTAATACGATAATAATTATGCTGTACCTATGGCTCTTATAACAGAGTCACCTGCCGCCACAGATAGTCAGAGACTCAAAATAATAATGTAATCGTTGTTTCAGAGGTCGTATAATCTAGCCTTTGTCCAGCATGTCTCTGATCTAATTAGAGATCGCTCGCCTGTAAAATATAAATAATAATATAAATGTGTTCTGTAAAACTTATTTACATCGCAATTAAATAATTAATGCGAAGGTCATTACATTATTACAAATAGTAGGTAGTGCTTGTAAAGTTTAGATGTGCAATTAGTAAACTTCCTTAAAATATCATTTTTAAAAGCGGCACACGCTAAGCTATAGTTATAATAAAACAATTTGCAAAACCATAAAAATTTCATCGCAAATGTTTATCACGAGCCTGTAATAAAAAGTAGGTATGCTCCTTTCACGAGACTATAATAAACTAAATGTTCTACAAGTGAATCTTATTTTATCACTCCATTGTAAAATTAAAAATGCGTATTTGTACCTACACAAAGCATCAGTGATACATAAACAACAGGGTCCTTTTTACCAAAGATTTGATGATTTTCGTCAAATTGTTTTACGACAAGAATAAAATTTATAATATCTAATAAAAATATTAAATATAAATAGCTTTGACCCTTGCCGGCGTTAACAATGATCATTGTTTAAATAAAATTAATCCTAGAATAAGTCGTTTATATACTCTGTAAAGTAATTTTAGTGAGTGCAAAACGGAGGCCAGTATAATCTTTTGCTTTAAGAAGATTATTTAGAGTAATTATAGTCTTTAGTCTGGAATAGTTAGAAACTTAGCCAATTTTAATCCCAATAGGTATCTATCTATATATTAATACGTGAAGCGAAAACTTTGGATCCCTTTTTACGAAAATTGGGCGGCCGGAGGAGTATGAAATTTCGCACACTTATAGTTTATACAGAGAAGAAGTGACGAAATCTAATATTTTTTTTAAACATGCATTAGAAATATATTAAATTAATGAAAAAAAACTACACGCACACAACCATGCATTTGACACATGCAGTCGAAGCGCGTAAGTATGGTTACATAAATCAATATATAATGACAATATGTCAGCAATATCTTACAGTCAAACTTTGGTCGAATTTCGAGCACTAGGCGACCGCTAGTATGTATTTAAAGGCCATTCGAAAAACAATGGACTGCTGTCTAAGACTTTGTTACCATGCGTCTGCGGTACGATTTCAAAAGTTATAATTTTAGCGAACCAATGGTCATTTCCTTCGGCTAGACTCGATCCTTATATTGTCGTTTATCGCCAACATAGTATATATGTCGTGGCTAGATCATAGAATTGATCACTTCATGACGTGGAGGACCATTTCATAAAATGGTTGTATTTTATGAAATGACTGGCCACATCATGACGTGATCAATTTTATGATTTGGCCACGGCATACAGGTATGTATATGCAAGAATGCCGTGCTTAGTTATGTAAACAAATGTAAATACCATGGTTAGTGTATCCTGGTCGGAACGTCAAGCATAGAAAAGGTAAACATTATAAACCCCTAATTATATCATGCAACATATATTGGTAGTATCGTTGGTCTATATATATATGTATCTGCGTGTGTGTGCCTGTGTCACGCTGGTCGTGTGAGCGCGTGATATTATAATATATTAAAATTAATTTTATTTTGTCTAATTATTATTATTTTTTTTATATAAATAATTTTGTGTTGTGAGATCTTGTAATAGGTATATTATCTATGTCTGTTTGTAAAGTTGATATTGTTCTGTTTATAGGTATATTATATACATTTTTTATATTTTCTTTGATTATATTATAGATGGTTTATATCCGTGAGTCACTAAAGGACCCAGTTGAAAACCAGCGTCAGGCTTTCGTCTGACACATGCTGAACTGGGCCCTATTTGACACTACTGTTGACACTAACTTTATATGTATTTTGTTTATTTTTCTGTTTTGGTTTCGTTTCGCTAAGTTTATGTTTGTATCTAAGTATTTATTTTTATTTTATACTTTTTATTTATTGACTGCCTCCGTGGCGCAGCGGTAGTGAATGCGACTGCTGTGCATGAGGTCTCGGGTTCGAATCCCGGGTCGGGCCAACAAAAAGTTATTGGGTTTTTCTGTTAAGAAATCTCAATAGCAGCCCGGAGTTAGGAAGTTGGCGGTGTTAGACACCCCCGTGCCTCGGAAAGCACGTAAAGCCGTTGGTCCTGCGCCCGATCTCTCTCCGGTCATGTCGGATTACCGTCCCATCGGATCATGAGACTTAGGGAACAGAGAGTGCACTTGTGTTTGCGCACATACTTGTGCACTATAATATCTCCCGCGCAGATGGCCAGTCTCCGTTAAGACTGGCCGCCGTGACCGAAATTCGGTCTGGAGGACATTATTATTATATTATTATACTTTTTATTATGTGTTTGTGGTATGTGTCAAATAAATAATTTTTCTTTCTTTCTTTCTTTCTTTCAACGCGAAGATAAAGATAAATTTATTTGACTCAACATGTGTACAATCAGGTGTTACAGTTATTTTGTCTCAACATGCTCTGTCTGGTCAGACATGCAAATGTATGTGCTTAATAAGTAATTTTAAAATTATGCTGGATCTAATACAATAATTAACATCTCAATTAAACGTTTCTTAACAATGAAGTGAGATATATTATAAGTAGGTCAATTCAAATTCGAACAATGAATATAAAAATAATTAATTAATAAGTCAAGAAAGCTTAAAAGTTATTATAACAATTCAACCGTTAACATTTTTACTTCTAAAAGTATAAATCAATGTAAATTTCAAGCCTTTGTATGGCTGGGCTGAAGACAGCCTAAATTAATAAAACCCATGGCTTGTAAAAAAATAGCCTTCAGATTAGCGAAAATTATTGCATCAAAATATTGTCCAATTATTACATGCTTTTAATAACAAATATATTGTAGCTAATTCCTCTCCAAAATTTACTTAAAATATTAGGTATTACCTAATAGGATATCTACTACCTATACTGTGTAGAACTTCTCTTAATATTTTAAACATTATTATTTAATTAAAAAATAGAATATTAACTCTCATATGTCACATTTCTATTTAAAATAATTAGTTCACGCCTGCATACGGCAAAGAAAACATATTTTTCTTCCGCACGAAAACATAATGCGGAAAAATGCCGCAACCTGCCACAATACGTGACAGCTACTAACTCTATACAAATCCCAGCATACGTAGATAACCCATTAATTAAAAACCACAGATAATATATAACGTCATATAAAAAAATATATCAACAAAGGGACATCGCACCTAATTACTTATTTCTCAACACCGCGACAATGCTAACGCCTGCAGTCATGACCTGGCTACATCCATCTCTTTCCAACATATTAAATGTGAGCGAGAGGGTAATACTAGCTAGTTAGTCTTCGAATGCCGTTGAGCTTCGAATAGTGACAAAAGCGGGGTGAACACAATATAGGCTTTAAGCCTATTCGCTCCATCTTCCTATTTTAATTTACGCAAATTTCCCATGACACTTCACCCGACATACCATTATGGTTTGTTTTTTTAAAGGACGGGTTGATCGAACTGGCGTTAGCGGGCTTAATCTAGGGTTAAGCTATGTTAATTATAAGATACTTTAAGATAAGATACTTTGAGTGCCAGTTGTGAATTAGGTAACACTGTGCAAATCTGGGACCATTTCAGTATCTTTGAGTCATTAAGTGCTATTTTAAGGTTCAAAATTCTTTTAAGCAACTAAGTATACACTTTTTAAAATGATCATACTTATAGAGATATTGTATGATCTTACATTTTATTCGTAATTGTTTATTTATTTGGGATTACCAAACAGTTACACGTTATCCTTAGTTTAATGACCGTAAATAATGATAAAATGTAAAAAAACCTTAGTTAAAGCATTTTACACCAAAATTATCTTGCTCATTTTTCACCTTAGTGGGACGTCAATTAGACGAAAAAATAACTAATTTTTTACTGTTTAACATAGTATAAAGATATTAAAACTGATATAAGTCAAGATGTATCACTTTTCACTGAAGGTACAGATATATGAGTAAACGTCAACTTACACCGTTATACACAAATTATAGTCTAATAAATAACATAAATTGTTGTACAGTTTAACAGTAGAAAGTAGTAAAATAATGCAAATATTGTGTTTTATAATAAACAACGCGATAAAATCCGTATAAAATAGTTTAATATGTATGTATAACATTCGCGGAAACATATTGCGGTGTATATATCTGCCAATATTTCAGATTCTTTTTACGTTTAAAACTTTTGCTTCCGTGGCCAATTAAACTTCACCGCTATTTTTATAATTATAAGGAATTCACATAGAATAGGTACATAAGGTAGGCACAAACACGAATAAATCTGAACACACTATCAACCCTGCTATTATTTAATGAATTCTTTGACATAAAAGAAAAATATTTTATATCGCGGTTTTAACCTATAAGATATATTGTCTGTTACGCATCGCAAACTGACCCGCCAGCACCGCCAGCACCAAAACACAACACCGCCAGTCTATTTTTAAAACAAACACGCATCACGCATGACGCTTTTCCACCGCTGAAACGCCACTCAACCCTTCCCTAACTGGCGTTACGCCCGTGCCACCACACCTTCCTGTATCCTATATCCTATACGCGAGGTACGTCTGAATCTATTATTTTTCAGCAAGAATGCACTCAGTTAATGACCTCCACTGATAATGCGCCATTGTGCCCACCCGAGGGCAATCTGTACAGTGCACCCATTGTAAGGGCAAAAATTCATTATAGATAGAAATTTTAATAAACTAATGAACGAGTAATGAGATGCGTTCTGGATTGGTGTTCAGCGAATGATTTCAGATGGATATTTCATCTAGTGTTTGATGATGTTCGAATACATATTTTGTGATTGTATTTTGCTTCTTGTTTTTTCTTAAGGCAGGCAAGATCAATAATATCGGCCAATATCATTAAATACTTACAAATTCGACAAATACTTAACGTATATTATTATTAAGTTAATTAATGGAAACAGTTTCCTTTGTATTATTTTTCACTGCCAAATTGACTGAATTGCTGCAATAACTAAAGACCGCCATCCTAGTTGCACGCATGCATTGCATGATCAATTCACTTACTTCAAAGGTTTGATATAGGTATTTTTTCACGCTCGAATGAAGATGTTATTGTATGTATAGATACATTTTTGTTTGTGATTGATAGTTTCGGTTATTAGGGCTAGTAGTTAGTTTCAGTCGTTTACACGATGCAGTGCATACAGCCCACGCAATTACCTTAACATGCATATATTTCAGGTTTCCTACCACACAAGTATATAAGGATGCCAGGGTGCTTGGTGTGCGTTTTTTTTCTTTTCGTGTGGTTAGTGGCCAACCTGTTGTCAAGAGTTGTTCAAGCCGACCGCAGACCTCTGTCATGGCTTAACGACTGCTGTCAATTTGACAACAACCGGGACCGACTTTTTACGTGCCCTCCAAAGCACGGAGACACTCAGATAAAATACCACTAAGCGGTCACCCATCTATAGACTGACCGCACCCAACGTTGCTTAACCTCGCTAATCGTTTACCGATCAGTGAGAGCAACTGGCTATGAGCGCCTTTTTATACTTAGGATACCTCTATCAGTTCATAGGGCAGTTATCTCATCAAGTGACCATGAGGTCCTCACAAAGAGAAGACTTTACCGACTAACCACTCCGTTTATTAAAACTAGATTTGCACAACGTTTTGGTCAGTTTGTATGTGTACCTACATGTATACAACATCGTCGCCAGAATGTGATATTAGAAATTAATCCATAGGGGCAGCTAAGAGTATTATAAACTAATGGTTAAAAACTCTAAGTTACAACTCTACAGAGAAGGTTTTAATACCAATATTTTACTTTAATATGTACGGTAGTTAAAAAAGTTTTAATGTATTTATTTTATTTGTTACATTGGTTTTATTACGCTCATTAATAAAATTACTCTTATGCAATTTAAGGTTACCTCGATACAGTTTTCCTCGACACATTGCCTAGTGAGAAAACCAAAGTATTATATATTTATCAATAATTTTTAAACTTTATACGGCGTGTTTTTAATCAGGACTACGGGTTGAGCTCGAATGATACTCTAAATAGTTAAACACTGCACGCGCTCTGCCCTCTATCGCAAATATGGTTCAAGATTTAACAAAATGTTTAAACACAAGTTGTAGAAAATTTAATCATCTACAATATTTATCATATATACAAATAGCATAAAACCCATAGCAAACGAGATATTTGCAATAAATGTATAAAAAATCTATTTTTTGACCTTTGACCTTGGAATATCTGTAGTCGCGGACACCCTACGATAAGTAGTTTTTGAGACAAGTTTTAGGGTGCCAAAATAAAGGTTTATACAAGTTTCTAGCTGACTATCTCTCATTCCAAGATACTAGCCCTCATTTGACTAATTTTCTTGGACTACTCTGCAAAATGTATGCAAAAACATAGGGTACCTAGTGGTACTTATGTATATTATAGTATTAATATTATGTATTCTGTGGCACAAGCACTATTATAAGTAATCATCTTTTCTTTTATAACTCCACCTCTGTATCTTATAATAAAAATATATTACGCGCATCGTGCAAGTATCAGAAGCGAAAACAAAATATTGTAGGTGTGCCTGTCATACTGTTTGAGACCCCAATATTTGCAGTAACAACTCGCTCCCACCTAAAAACAAATTTAACAAACAAACAGCTTATTTAAGTAATAAAACTTAAAATAAAATACGACACAAATGTTCTTAGAACATAATAAGTTTCAAATAACCCACATTATCTAAACAAATGTTAATAAACAATGCACAAAAGATAACACAAAAAGTCTTTAAAACCCAATAAATGCCGACAAACGTACAAACAGGGAAACAAAATGTCTTCATAACCGCAATAAATATTTTTGTTTCAAATAACGGTCTTTGACTACAAACTAACTTATTATTCCGTATTAAATGCCTTATTGTCCAAGCAATAAGGTAACTTTTTGCTTAGATTGGCTGTAGTGTGATAAAACAATGAATTTTGTCGAATGTCAAACAAAAACGCAACCGGCCGGTGCAGTGAAAGATACAAGGCTGTATCTTTCTGAGAAAGCCTTTAGTCTTAATAACTGTTTGATGATTGTTTTAGAAACATATTAGTTGATGCGTTCCAGAGGTCAGTTTGCGATGAAAGGGAACTTAAGGGTACCGGATCGTGCTTTGTTTACCTGTCAAAGAAGTACCGCAGTTATTATATTACCCGCTTATAATACTGTGTACCAGCGGTAATGTAAGAGACCAGTTAGGGACATAAAAAATCGATAATTTCTGAGAAAATATTTATATAATTAAGATCCTTGAAAATATATTTTAAGCTTAAGAGTTAGAATGTAAATTCATCTTCCATTCAATCATATCTACTTGAAAAGGTAAAATTTTCTCGTATAAACATTTTCAGGCTTCGGCGATTTATACACATACATATGTACCTACATAATAAAATATTAGATAACGGATCAAACTTCGGGAAATGTAAAGGTATGTTATACATTCAATTACACATGTGATTAAGACCCCTTCTATACCTTAATTTTTTCTATTAAGTACATGTTCTAGAAAAGTCATGAAAAGGTTTTTATTGCGTCAATAAAGCACCAATGATTACTCTAACGTAAAACTTTTTGGTACTGTTTGGTATGCAAACGAGCATACCAAACAGTACCAAAAAGTTTTACGTTAGAGTAATCATTGGCAAAATATATTATTTTTATATATTATTTTTATCTCACACCAAATTATTTACACCTCGGATTTTTTTGTTCTTTCGCAAAGTCACTTACAAGCTGCTTACTTGCTCATATTTTACAAGGCTTATTAATAAGTCTATACATTATTTCCAGAGAAAGCGTAAAATCTCACACGTACCCAATTACGCGAAACTAGGATTAGTAAAAATATAACCTAACTAAAATAAAATAATTTCTCAACCTAAGTTACGAAGTGTCATCTCTTTGGGAGTACGCCATTTTTGCGCGACAACTTTCTAATTAACCCGACTGAACAATAGCCAACACATACACACTGAAAGATTGAGGGTGACAAGAACTGTTACTATTCCCTTTAAAACTTGCACAATTGAAAATCAACCTTAACTTGCAAGATATACGATGCAATGTTGTAGAACACAAGTGTTGGTTAGAGTTGGCGCACAAGAGAAATTCGTCAAACAAAATTTAACTCTAAGATATGAAAACACAGTGAAAGTCTGTATGAGGTCGGGCCCTGATATCAAAGTTCGCTTCAAGGGTTTTCACGAACAAGTTCATTATACACTTAGACAATTAGTGTACGCCGGCGGCCGATTCTTTCGTTCAGCCCTGGCTCGGAGCCCTTCCGGTGTCGCGCCTCTAGCCCTAGCTATACTGTTTCACTCATTTACTCATTAGGGGATTTTAATACAAGGGTTGTTTGATTTGAAAGTGGACTCTTTTAAATGAAAACATTATCATTTTAAAAGCAAATACATTTCTGTCGGTGAAGTTAGGCATTATAGAGCAGCGATAGTTCAGTGGGGAGACCAACAGACTGCAATGCAGTGGGTCTCGGGTTCGAACCCACGTCACGCACCTCTGACTTTCGGGAGTTATATGACTTTTCGAAATTATTATCGCCTGCTCCGTGCTTCGGAAAGCACGCTAAGCCGTTGGTCCCAGCTGCCATGAACATCTATGGCAGTCGTTATTGGGAAAGTGTCGACACAAAAGATCCCACTGGGTCGAAGTGTCGCCGGTCTACACTGACTGGCCCCCACATAAGATAAGTTAGGCATTATTGTCGGGGTCAAATTAAATGTATGAACTTAGAAATCTGACTACATTAACTAGTTCAATCACTTCAACATGAAGAAGGTGTAGACTGTAGGGGGTGCCTCGGTTACGCACCGGTAGTATATAATATAATATTCTATCACATACACACAACACCATCTAGCCCAAACTAAGCAGAGCTTGTACTATGGGTACTAGAACAATGGATAAACTAGATAAATGTAACTACTATGCTGAAGCCTCGGATACAATGCCAGTGTTAAGGTGTATGTATGTATTTTTCATTTCTTTTATTTTTTGAATTTGGAACATTTTAAAGAGTAGCTGATGTACGTCCGGGCGTCACTTGGGGTTACCACATAACATCAGGGTTGGTTTGAGGTATTAACCGCAAACCAACAATAAACCTGAGTGGTAACCTCGTTTTTCATTATATATGTACTTTTTTTTGCTGTGTTATAATATTTGTCTGTATTTTGTGTACCTATATTTTGAAAAATAAAAATACTTACTTACTTACTTACTACTTACTTACTTATTGGGTTTTCTGTCAAGAAATTCTATCTAGCAACACGGAGCTCAGTACACAGTACCAAACTCCTATTACGAGGGACCTGATACCATAGCTGGCGCAAGTGGTGGTACCTACACCACTACGAGAAAACTATACATATACGCATGAAACAGATCATATTTTTGTTTCTTGTATGTATGTATTACGCCAGCTAAGTACACGCACATTATAGCATATTGCAATCTATTAGCAGCATGGAGTCTGACTATTGGCAATGGCTAGACTACTGCAGATGTGGTGCTATTGTGCATTCATAACCGAAAAGCTTTGCCTATCCTGTAAATATCACAGAGACCTATGCTTATGCTCCAAGTTCACAAGCGGAATACTAGACTAAGGAATAATAATGTTCCTACCGAATATTGAACAGCGCCGAGCCAGCACCGTCACGCAGTACCGCCATTTCAATAATATTATTGTCGTATTGGTTTTATCAGTAAGTAGTCATTGCAATCTTAAATAACATTCCAACCATACAGGACATCGAAACGATCACTAACAGTCAGCTGTTACTCAAGTGCTAGGCTGGATGCAAGCTTTTCTTTTCTCTTGATGTTTACGTTCCACATTAAAGGGAAATTTACATTTTGTTACGCTTTGAACAATCATAATCGTTTTGTGTTCTAACTTAAGACCAATCCAACTATACTATACCCACTACCCTATCGTTACTCGTTAGATAATATGTCTAAAAACTTGCTCTCAACGAAAACACATTTCTAAATTCTCACAAAATTTATGGCAAATCATACGGCGTGAAATTGTTACGACAAAATTTCTAATCCAAAACAAATATGGAATATACGCTTAGAAATGTGGTTGAGTTTTCGGTTGACCGCGCGTATCTATCGAGGCGAAATCCGTATGTAACCGGTCTAAAATCCACCAAAATCCGAGCGGATCTGGCCGGATCCGGTGCGGTCCGCTCGAATCCGGTTAGTGGATCAACATCGCGCGTGCATTGTCAATCACAAGTCGACGTATGAATGCGGTCAACGTTTAGTTTGGTATATTGGAATTTTGCTGCTCTCCTGTAACTAATAATTTTAACTAAACTACATTTTAGAAGGTGACTGTCGAGAGTAGTGGGAAAACTACCGAACTAGAGATTTAAGATTCGATCCTACAACCACGTGCATATGCTTTAAGTAATATTAAAGAAGTCTCACAATGTTTTCCTCTTATAAAAATACAGAAACTTACAAAGTTATAAGTAAAGTTGTTTGTTTGTTCTAATTAATTTTGTTTGACATTTATAAATTATGGTATGTAAGAGAGGGCCAGCATTTGCCGTTTACCGAGCACATTCCAGAACACGTGCTACTACCAAAAATTCCTTACATAAACCCTAACAGGATAACAATTTGCCCAAACAAGGATTCGAGTTCCGCATCTCGCGGTCGGTTGCAAGCATAAACTGCCACGTGACCAACGAAAATTATAAATTAAAATTAATTACTGAATAGAGTAATAAAAAAATACACGACTCTTTCTTTTTCTCAATCTACCACCCATGCAAAATGGTTCTTTATTTAAAATGATAGCAAAATCATAAGTCAATCTATAAACAATGCACTTTGTATTTAATGTAAACACAGTTTAAATAAAAGCTCCAGCCTCAGTTTACCAACGTAAACTGCAATCAACTGTAGTACTCATTACAGCAATATGTAATTAGAGGGTGCCAATTATTCCGCAAATATAAGTCAAATGCAAACATTCTGACTAATCCCGTTAATATATTGGCGAGGAATCAAACCCGACATAACAATCGCACAACATAATCGCGCGACGTGGCGACAAAATTGCCTGTTTTCACACGCGCTGCGCTAATGATTACATGTTGGTAAACGATGTTTAGATGAGTGCGTTTCCATTCGTACACGACTTTTACTAATTAAGTATTGAATCTTAACAATTAAATATCGCTTTATAAATAAAATAATGCATATACGTATGTCATATTCATTTTACGGAAAATGTGTAGAAACTATTTATTTTAATCGACCATGTCACCATATCGGAATTGCAGAGTCCTCCGTGCCTTTGCCAATTATTTGACGATGATACTGCAAATGAGCATATTCGTCCAAAGCACTCCTAGGGGTATTTCTTTACTTTATTTGGCCTGATCAGTAGTTCAGTTTGTGTCTATCATAGGACAGCAAAAGGGTTAAGTCGTAATTATTAATTCATTTAGGACATCGTCCCAGTATAAACCTTCACTGCACGGATGACATATTGGTTTAAGTGGTCGCTTTGCCATTTCCACAAAACCCGAGTTTTGTGGATTCTAATTCCACACATGACAATTATTTGTGTGATTTACAAATGGTGTTTTCCTAGATCATTTTAGTGCTTATTATTTAGATGTTTTTGAACTACCTCGCGTCACGAGCCTCTGTCCCTAGTGCGAGAGTTCGCTTGAAATAGAAAAGAGAACTGTTTGCCTGCCTTCTTTGATTTGTTATTCGTAATCATCGCATGCCCGCCAGCTCTTTAACACGTTCCCTGTCTGATGAACCACATATGATACATAACAATTGATTTTCTATTGTGTCTATCACGGGACTGTGAATGGGTTAAGGATTTGTGCATTCGACAATTAAATGATTCTCTCAGCTATTGGACCCCCATCGTACGCAACAAAACTCTCGTACCGTATTACATATAACAACGCAAATGCGCGTTGTGGGCGTTAGCTACAACAAATTGCTACTTGCGGTTCAGACGTGTGATCTCAATTCGTCGCCGTTTCAAATTAGCCTGTGCGTTTGTTTCGCGCGCCATTGTCGCGCTCGCTATTGTCGCTGGTGTGAGCCCGGCCTAATGCACGGTTTCCTTTTGCACCTTTTTAAATTGTTGTTATTGTTTATTTTAATGTTTGTTGTGTAAGTTAGAATGGAAGCGATAAAATTGTATAACGCCTAACAAAAAGGTGTGGGTTTTAGGATCGTTTCGTGATTTATACCTGATAAATATCCCTATCAAAACAATTTAAGGCTTACTTACACTATTATCTCATGCTTATTTCCCCGAAAGTAAAACTTGAAGGATTTTTGTATCCTAATTTCGCCAGCTATTGTGTTCGGTATTACTTAGTGGGCAAGTCTATTGCCGTTTACCAGGCAGGTCCTGGCTCCGTGCGACTGCTATGAATTTTTGAAAGGTAAAACGGGAGTCGAAGCCGAGATAATATGTCTATTCATAGCTGGCACGCTGGCGCAACGGTAATTTTAAAATATAAGACACGATGATGTCAATAAAAATCACTGAGTTATGTATATGAGATTACTATTATGAAAGATACATAAGAATCAACGACTGCACTTGGAGCAGTTTATATGTATAATTTACCTCAGTGCCAAATTTCATCCAAATCCATTCAGTAGTTTACGCATAATTTAATATGCAAGCATATTCACAAACATTCATTGCTCAAACTAACCTTTTATTATCTTAGCCATAAAATGCTTATACAGTTTTGTTTATTTTAATTTATGGCCATAGCACGTCAACATTACAAATAGTAATAACATTTAATTGGAAATAATTGAAAAATAAAGTACCACATGGTTATCACACGCGACACAGACATTAAATGTAATGCGCAGATAGCCTTTTTAAAATACAAACAAAGCACAACTAGCTTGAGAAGCACCAAGCAGGAAATTATAGAATTCTCTTTTCAATAGACGATTAAGCAAAAAGAATTGCAGATGTAGGTAGAAACGTGAGCCGCCAACACTTACTCACTAGGCGAAACCCAGTAACAATTTTACTGCTCTTAAACCGGTCTCCTGTAAGACCTACAGTAAGACCTACTCTTACAGTACCTACTTCCTTAAGTGAGCTGGCTCATACGTGCAATCATTAAATAATCGGCAATGACGAATTATTAAGCCTCCTTTAAGACATAATCTTCTGTCTTGCTCTATATCTTTATGATATAGAATTTGTTTTATTACTCTCTTAAACTAAGTATAGTGAATGCTCTTTTTAGCCTTGATGTGACTTTACGATCTTAACCGCCATGATTGATGTATATTTACGCCTGTAGCACAACCAATACTGCGACACTCACCAATCTAATCTTGCCTACTGTCATGCTACGTGCGTAGCCACGTAGCACTTGCTACGTAAGAAATAACGTGTAAAATACACATTTACTATAAAGATATATAGTATTTAAACACTTATTTATTCCATGTTAATTCTAGTATATTGTTCTGAGAAAGTAGTAAGTATCAAAAGTGACTCATCAAGTTTCATACATTTTACTAATTTCTATATGTTTTGTTTAGACAACATATTATAGCACAACCATTATGACGATGGTTTTTGAATTATCTCTCGCCAAGCTAGAGGTTTTCCTTGTGTTGCCATGAACTTAACAAGCACTGAATCTATCGACACCAAACAAACACATCGGTTGCAACGAGATGACCACTTCACTCACTACGCCATTGTGGCAGTAAATGTAGAATTTATAATAAAACACATGCAATAATTAAATTCCACCGCATATTCCTTTTTGAACAGTTTCATTCACATCGACTCACAAGCTTGAACGTCGATATAATCGTAATATCGATTACAACCAGTAGTCGAGTGCACTCGACTCAAGTATCGTTTCATTTGCACCCCTATGAGACATGCTTGAGTCGGTATTGTTTTCAATAGCTTTTGTATATTTGTAAAGAAGTCCGATCTGATAACATTTTGATAAATAAATTTGGTTTCTTTAGTTTGAAAACATTGTAATGTTTGGTAAGATTTTTGATAAGCCTTTGTCGGAGCAAAATGTTTTATTTATGTTTTTCTGTAACTGGAATACAAGTATAACAGTGTATTGTTTTTTAAATTTGGAATAAGCTATATTTATTGTCATATTGTCAAAACTTTTTTCTGGCTACCCTAAAATCAGATAATAAAAATAGTAACAAAGAATACTGCACCTTACGTAACGTATGAATTTAAATAATATGTCAACTTCAAGGTAATAAAACAAGTCGTCAAATATAAAGAAATGAAGATTGATATAAACTACTTTGTACGTGGTGAGTTATGTCATGGTTGCTGAAAAGTAACCAAAACGTAGCAGCAAGATTTAATATAACAGGTCATTAATTTATTGAATGTTTCATCATGTAGATATTACTAGTGCACACACATGCATAGGGTTTAGCCCTAGTGCGATAGTTGATAGTTGTCTTATTACAAGGTTAGTATAAATAAGTCCTTACTTTGCTTCAATCGCTACGATTAAAAGTTGTAGGACATAAAAAGCAAATAATTTTTTTTATATCTTACAAATAATTGTTATTAATTGTTGTAATGTCCTATGACCAAAATTCACCTTACCTTGAACATAGAGATAAAATCGTATTAAATTTTAAGGCTACTTTGGCTACAAAAGAGATCCGCTGCCTAAACTTTTTCGCGTTACAGGAATCAGGTATTCCTTTCTGAGTTTGCGAAGCAGCAAACCGCCTTTTCGTCAGCCGATCACGGTCAGCTGAGTATCGGCAGGGAGCAAATCGAATCATGCAGTAAATTGAGCGCTAATTCGCGCCACAACACGCGGGCGCCCGTGGGAGCCGCCGCTGTGAGACGACGATCGTAAGAGCCCTATGATTTAGGGGAATCACGGACAGTCTTGGAAGAGAACAAGTGAGATATAAACGTTTGGCTATAGTTAAAATTAAGCTAGAAAGCTAACGGCAACAACTTTTATAATACATTTTATTCCTTATTTTCTATGTGTATGTTCAAATAAATTCCTTAGAAATATTACTTTAATTTTAATATGTCAATATTCTAAGGTAAATAAATAAATATAAATTATTTTATATGTAACTGAAAAGTAAGATAAAGTTTAGAGCAAATTATTATTACATATTAAATTAAAGTAATAAAAATATTTTTTTTATTCAGCTCTTGTCGCAGGACAGGAGTGCTGTTCTACTACTTACTATAAAAATACAGTAAATGCATATCATTTATAACAACACAAATAAATTTTACAGAAATAGAATGTTTACTGTTATGCAAAACTAAACATGAATAATTTGCTTAAGCCAAAATAATTTTACAGGTACATTAACTAAATCACGTGTACATTAGAACATCATTATTTATAGTGTCACTTTAAAACTCATCTATGCAACATTACTTTTATATGCAACAATCAAACAAATGAGACAAACATAAGTTTACATAAGTGCATAATAATGATGTTCTGAATAATTATTTTAACACAGTGTTCATCAAAAGGGACATTATTTTCAGTGCAGCTGTAACTTTAATCGCCACATAATTATTTTTATTTGAAACAATAATTGAGAAGATTTCCTTTTTAATGAGTAGCAGACGTCGTTAGTACCGATATTATGTTGGTGAAATTGGTGTTATCTCCTTGTGTTAAAACATTTTATATTTTTGGTTACACTAACTTGTCGTAAACATATAAAATTATATGTACCTGTCTAAATTTTACAGATACCGTTTGTATGCAATGGTGATACACATATGGTTCGATTTTTTGCCCGTAAAACATATATTTGATGCAGAATCTGATAAACTAACTAAGAATCTTTAAAGTGAATCAAATTATTGATTTTATTTGTATTTTACTGGATAAATATGAACAATCCTCTCCATCATTTGACTACTTCATATTATTCAATGTAATACTGTCCATATCATACATCAATTTGAAAGCGATTGTGAAGAGGACTGTATTCATTTTAAGGTACATCATCATGTATCTATCATTTAATTGAAATCTGATCGTTATATCCAATCTCGGCACTAACAGGACCAAATTGTTTGTAATATCCATAGTCACCCTACACTCCTGTGGCTCCCTCTAGCGATAGTACCAAAACAAAACCCCATGAGAAACGCACCACACCACCACTCAGCATCACTGTATACCACTCTAAGATGTAATCGCACCAATTTTTTGTTCACCAACCACATTCACATCGATTGTTTTCGGTCACCATAAAGCTGGTAGCTTCGGGAGTACCTTTTGTGAGTTGTCAAGTGGCTGTTTCAAGTGCTAACGATACTTGGTTGGGTTATTTTAATTAGGGGCGGTAATACGACTTTGTGTGTGAATTTTGACTTGGTCAATGGTGGTTATGATTTACAAAGTCAGGTTTCTTTGTGTTTGTGAAATGTGGTTTAATTATGTTGAAGGTAATAAATTCTGATTGTGTGTTAAGTATTAATATTAACTTTAGTTTTTATGGAAAATATCTTACTTTAGTATACTAGCTTTTGCCCGCGGCTTCGCTCGTGTTAATTTAGAATTTGACAATCAATTCGGATTGTACTCTGTTTGTAATAATATAATTCAATCATGATTCGAAAGACACGTGGCGCCATCTGTTATCATAAGAACGTTATTGATGTTTTCCCGGGAACTGTAATTTTTTCGGGATGAAAGGTAGCCTATATCCGTTTCTATACACCTGACAACGTATATGCAAAATTTCAGAATGATCGGTTCAGTGGTTTAGGCGTGAAAAGGTAACAAACAAAGAAACAAACAAACTCATTTTCGCTTTTATAATACCCATTAGTTAGGATTCTACTATTAGAGTTCCCTTTTCGTACGTATAGATACGTAAGAAAACAATTTGACATCGTGATATCTTTCCCGGAAATAGTGTTAATTATATAACAGGGAAGGCAATCTTTTATTTTTATTGTGCTCGTCAAAATGACTACACTCCACCTGATGGTAAGCAGTCGTGTGGTCTAAGGGCAGTGGCCTCCACACCGCCCTCATAGCAGCCGAGGCGATGTTGAGGTCTCTACTTTGACGGCCTCAGAAGGTGCTTTTTCACGTCCCGCTTAAAGGACCCAGGATTGAAGGAAGAAGGAAACACGTGCCTTGGCAGAGAATTCCATGCCTTGGTCGTTCGGCAGAGGTATGAGGACCCAAACTTGTTGGTACGCGCTCTAATCGACTCTACCGTGTAAGGATGGCATCTGAGCCCAGCACGCGTTGTTCTGGATAGGAAAGGGGAGGGCGGGATAAGGTGGAATAACTCTTCAGAGCACTCCCCGTGGTATATTCTGTAGAAACATGCCAATGAGGCAATGTCCCTACGGAGTTGCAGAGGTTCCAGTGAACTCGTAACCTCTGGATCTCCGATGATACGGACAGCCCGCCGCTGTAACCGGTCGAGAGCGTCCAGCAAGTACTGCGCGAAGCCATCCCAAAGATGAGAACAGTACTCCACGCAAGGGCGCACTTGTGCCTTATACAATAGGCACAGTTGCCCAAGCGTGAAGAACCGCCTCACCCTGTTCAGAACTCCGAGTTTTCGCGAAGCTTGCTTAATGACGCCATCGATGTAGGTTTTGGGATTAAGGGAGCGGCAAAGATCCATACCTAAGATGGAGAGGCTGTCACGTATTACCAGTGGAGTGTTCTTCAGAGAAGGGAGGGGAAGGAACGGAGACTTTTTTGTTGAGAACGCGCATACCTGGGTCTTCTTGGCGTTGAACTCCACCAAGTTCTTGGCACCCCATTCATAGATGCGGTCCAAGGTCTGGTTAAGTTCAACGACAAGATTCTGCCTTTTCCCCTCAACCTCAGCCTGTTTGGCCCTAGGATGTCCGAGATATCGCCCATGCACGGTACTGTCGTCCGCATAACAATGTATGTTGCCGAGATTCAACATATCATTGATATGCAGAAGAAAGAGCGTAGGGGATAAAAAAAGAATCTAAAACACAATCTCATAAATTGGGTCTCTTTATGACGCGTGACGACATATCAATCCTATTTCACATAATCTACATACAGAAATAACAAATTGGCTAAAGGAAATCAACGTCAAACAACGGTCTCATACTTCACCGTTCTACTCGTAAATATCAGTCCAAAATCTTTTTCACCAATGATGTCAGTTATATCGATTGACCGACCTGCCCACGCGTAGAGCGGTGCGATCGCTATCATACTAACCGTGATACTAGCCACAATCCATTACACAAGTTGAACCACAACTAACTTTTAAATAGACCGTTGTTCATTGGATCCACATTGTATAAAATAAAATGCAAAATAAATCCCAGCAGTCTATAGCCGATACTGTTAAGCCTCCATAAGCATTGACAGAAAACAATTTATTTAAAATAAAACGTTGTTTTTAAAAGGATCCCCGGAAACGACAAGATATGTCTGTTTGAAATGAAACGCGATACAGGTTGACGTCGAAATCGGACGCGCTGAGATAAGGTAACTTTGGCCAACGGCTTGTGTATCAAATGAGAACGCCAGGATCAATGTGGTTTTATATTAATAGTAGACGGACACTGGACGTGGATTTTAATTTAACTTTTTTATCTTATTAATATATCTCTCTTTAAATAGTATGGTAATGGAAATTGGATGAACTGCAAAATTGACATGTTATTTGTTTATAATTATGTAACGGGTTGCAATGATTTTGTTCATTTGATATTAGGATAGTTTTTAAAATCTTTAGTAAAAGATCTCTAGCTAAAGTCTAGAATATAACTACGGTTTAAAGTTTGCCTAGCTTTTTGTTTATTACATTCTAAAGCAAGACACAATAAAAGGATAAAAGAACATAGTAAGAGTGAACAAAGCAAAAATAGTAACTTACGGTAGTGACACATAGATTTTTGTGGCCAGGAGAGGCAAGACAGCATTGGAAAAGTTACCTCCTTTCTGTAAATGTAAAAATAAGTTTGTATTTATTTATATTAGAAGTCACGTGCAAATCTTAGAATTGAAGAAGAAAAGATTTGAATGTGGTAGCATATTATTGATGTTTATTAAGTAGAGATACACAATGCTAATGTTATTCATACATAACTGTTTTGCCCATTTTATTAGTAAATACCTAATATACATATATGATAGATCTATTCGTTCTAATCTATATCTTCGGCAAAAAAGGCGTTTCTAGAGATTTCTTCCCATAAAAAACGCTTCTCTTTAATTACACGTTAGGTATCATAAATTGAACTTATACTTTTTCCCACAGGACAAGTTTAGTCTAGTGTGGGAGGTTTTTGGAAATAGAAGCAAGTTCTCGTATTATATTATGAATTAATAGAAATTACATTATGTTATTGTGTAAGGAACTGTAATTGGTTATTGGAAATAAATTATTATTATTATTTGTTTCTCTTTTACGGGTATATTCCTAATACGTTAGGAAAATACCCGGCCCTTTAGGAGGCTTACACGGAGACATGGGCGCAACGTTAAGAGGCCCTTCGAGAGTTTTAATCAAAGGTGCGATGGAACACCTACAGCGGCACTAGCCGCAGCAGGCGTAGGACTATTGCTACGTATGGATTCTAATATATGGGCTATGGGTATGAGTATTTAATGGACTGGTGTATTGGTAACTATGGATGATTTATTATTATTATTATTACTTAACTACAGTCGAGTTACCTTATTTTATCGCAATTTTGTTCCAAATGTGTATTTAAATTTGCATTAAGATGTAATTTGATATCAGGACAATAATATATGTACTTTCTATCTTAATCATAAGATAAAAAAACATCTAAGTACAAAACTACAATACAATTTTTTATAAACGCCTGCACAAATCTTATGAGCAATGATATTCAGTGAAGCCACTTATAACAGTACATAGCTTAAACTAAATAATATACAAATTAGAATTTTTTTTGTATTACTAAGTTGTAAAATTGCGTTTCATGTTAATAAAGTAATTATATCCATTGCCTCGTCGTACCCGTGACATATGTGTGTATTTATGTTGGCTTGCTATCGTGAGGTCTCAGTTTTAGTAAAGCTTTCTGTGTTTGTCTGTGAGACAGTTCTCAGAAGAAGCACGGTATTTGCAAATATGCCTCATATGTGGCAATAAAGTAACTCGCTGTTACATTAGATCTAAAAACATCTGACGATGCACAAGCTAACAAATTTTGAATTCGTTTTCTTCATGATCTTTATCTTCAAAGTACCGACTTCAAATTCAGTACAAATAAAAGCAGTTAACTCCAACAAACGCAAAAATCCGCAGTTAGTCGCGCCTCGTTGAATCTACTTAGTAGCACTTTAGCGAACATCAACCCTAGAAACAATAAATCATATACAATTTATTAAGACGAGACTTCTACAAGATAAATCGCCTAAAGCCAACATACACACGGACACACCCGCCAACAATTTTAACCGAAAACTTCAAAAAAGATTCCATTGTAACCATTCACCATTCTTATTAAATACGAACTAAAGTAACCAGCTAATTATCCTAAAATAAACCCTATGTCCTTGTAATAAGAATCACTGAAACAGCTAAGAAAAAAACGTGCATATTACTGCATATGTATGTATTATTTGCGTTAGTATGATTGATTTTGAACCTTATGCCGTTAACATAAGAAAGTCGGATGCGTGGAAATAAAGTTGTGTTGTGTAGAAAGACCGCTTTCATTGGGCGGAAGCAGGTTATTTGACAAATGGCCAACTGGACGATTTGTCTCGTGTAGGGCGGCGAGGACATAGATCAAGAACACACCATTAAATGATAAACCTTGTAGGTAAATTAATATTTGACTCGCGACAAGGCTGTAATAAAATATAAATTCTTATTTCACTTTTGATGTCCCATACAAAGTAATATGTATTAATAATAAAAACTTAGGTCTCCAGACAAAATGGGCATAAAAACACAAGCGCATGGGGTTGTTCACAAATAATTGTCACTAACATTTTCAGACTAGGTATTAACCTGTCAGTTTTAACATACTCGGATATTTAAACGCCGACGGTTATACGCTGATGATGGACGAATTAAAATATATATTTTGGTGTTATCAGTGGATACAGCGTGTTTCAATGCACTTTAATAATCACACAAATACTAATATATTTTGTTAAATTGTGCTCAATGAGGCTTCGCGTCTTTAGGCACAAACACGTTCATTCAAATGTCAACTTTGTTGTATCTCAATCTGTGTCAGGGCGGGCAAGCCCCGTAATGGTCATAAAAGGATGTTATGATATTATATCATTTTTCCTCAAACACAATACTGAATGTGTACGCCGCCATTTCCTGGCCCTAATGCGTTGCTGCGCAATAATGTATTATTATGCTTACTTATTAAGAGTTTTTATAATGCTTTATTTGCCTCTGTTTAGTTTTATGTGAACGGGTGAGTTAGATTCAGTGAGACTTCAAATCTACTTGCTTTATTTACTAAAAGCTTTGTATATAAAGTGGGGCACGACTATACGGTCAAGCATTCTGTTTGATAAAGCACTAGTCAAATCCAAGTTTTAGTATAACATTCTTGCTGTATGATTAATTTCAAAAAGTAATATGCACTTAATTTTAATAAGTAATTTACACAACTATCAATTTTTGTCATGCCTCCTAGACATCTAAATTTATTTAAAATATTCTAGTTTTTGAGAGGGAAGCAAAGCAATCGATTTTCACTCTCATGAACACCTATGACGATCAAGAGATAACTTTTCAGAAAGTTGCCTGACAAGGTTAATAACGTGAACTGTTTTCAAACAACTTACATACTTTTGTAAAGTCAATTGTACAATAAATTACAATTCATCCTTTTAACTAATCATATTAAGCTATAACTTAGCACTAAAAGCCCGCACTAACACTTACTTTTTAAGTGTACCCACATTGTAGCACTTGTATTGCCACTTTACGGTTTAAAACCGTCAATCGGACTAAAATACGGTTTATTGGCAATCCCGGGGAGACAGTTCAATGGGTTGAGACAGAGTTGCTTCTTCCAATTCAATCACTTTGTTTCTATGACTTCAGGTTATGGTGTGGTCAGCTTAGTGTAAATTGGTAGCTGTCAGTAACATTATTTTCACACAAGGCTAATAGCTCCAGCCTTTCCTTTTTTACCGACTTCAGAAAAAGGAGGAGGTATTCAATTCGACGGTATTTTTTTTTTTTATGTTTGTTACCTCATTTCTTTCGACTGGGTGAACCGATTTTGATGATTCTTTTTTTATTTGAAAGCTGGTGCTTCCCATGCGGTCCCATTTAATTTTGATCAAGATTTGACCATTCGTTTTCGAGTTATACTTAATAATGCGTATTTGGCTACATTGATGATGTTTTCATATTTGGCAAGGTTCACTAAAAACCGAGAAATAAACAAAATTTTAACAAAAAAGAAAACCGACTTCGACTAAGAATATTCTAAAACTTAAAATGCACTAAAAAGTTAATGAATAATTGCATATTCTTGTGCATAATTAAAATATTGTTATTATTGGAGTCGGTGTCAGCTAAGGTAGGTTTGTAACTAATTAAACATGAGATGTTTTACTATAATCATAACATAACATTGGCATGCACAATTACACACATAGACGCAGCACGCGGCGCGGGCGGCTGACACCGACTCCAAAAATAACAATAATTTAATTATTCACAAGAATATGCAATTATTTAGTAACTCTTTAGTGCATTTTAAGTTTTAGAATGTTCTTATATGAAGTCGGTTTTCTTTTTTGTTAAAATTTTTTTGAAAAGCATTTCCCACAATAGGAATAAGTCATGTGTTACGGTAGTTTTACAAACACTCAAACAACAGACACAAAGAACACATAGACTCGAAACAATTACCATTTGTGGATCACAATTTTTTTATCCTGTGTTTGCTTTAATAAAATATTCGATTCAGAATACATCTGTCACTGCATAATGCAGCCGACCATTTCATGAAATAGTTTTAGTTGTAGTGCGATAGCTCAGTGGGGAGACCAACAGACTGCAATACAGAGGGTCTCGGGTTTGAACCCACGTCGCGCACCTCTGACTTTCGGAAGTTATATGACTTTTCGAAATTATGTGCGTATTGATTGACAATTATCGCCTGCTCCGTGCCTTGGAGAGCACGTTAAGCCGTCGGTGCCGGCTGCCATGAAAATCTATGGCAGTCGTTAATAGGAAGTCAGTGCCCTCTAATATCCTGACACTGGTTTAGCCTTAGAGTATCGTTAGCCTTCGGGTTGCGGAGGTCAGGTGGCAGCCGCACCGTGTAAAGACTGATATCCAGTCAAATCCGGTTAGACTAGAGAGCAAACCCTAAGTGACTTGGGAATAATAAAGGCTAGGGAGAAGAAGAAGTTGTATTTCATTAACTACATCTATACTAATATTGTTTCTATGTATAATATGTATGTATTTACAAAAAAAAAAGTATATATGTATGTTTATCCATTGTCTAGTACCCATAGTACAAGCTCTGCTTAGTTTGGGCTAGATGGTGTTGTGTGTACGTGATAGAATATTATTATATTATTAATATTATAAAGCTGAAGAGTTTGTTAGTTTGTTTATTTGTTTGGTTGAACGCGCTAATCTCAGGAACTATTGGTTCAAATTGAAAAATTCTTTTAGTGTTGGATAGCCCATTTATCGAGGAAGGCTATAGGCTATATAACATCACGCGAAACGGGCAAATTTTCTTATGTGAAGCAGACAAAGATGTGCGGGTCAGGTAGTGTTTAATATATGTTGAATCGGTGTCGAACAAAGTTTTATTAGATTTTAGTGAGTAATATGTAACTGTTTGGTGCTATAGTAGGAGCACGGGCTGAAAACAAACACAGTAAATGCCTCCTTCCTCTCCTTTATAACGGAAAGAACTGGACAGAAAAGAAGAATCAGAAAAGAGCTGATTCGCTGCATTATTAAAGAAATAAGTTGCTTTTTATTTTTTTTATTTTGCTCTTCAAAATGACCACACTCCACCTGATGGTAAGCAGTCGTGTGGTCTAAGAGCAGTGGCCTCCACATCGCCCCCACAGTAGCCGAGGCGATGTTGAGGTCTCTACTTTGACGGCCTGAGAAGATGCTTTTTCACGCCCCGCTTAAAGAACCCAGGATTGAAGGAAGAAGGAAACACGTCCCTTGGCAGAGGCGTGTTTGTAACAGACAGCAACCTGTTTTTCGTGTATTATTATATGTAGATAATGATATTATATGCATTTTCTGCTAAGAAATCGTTAGTGGTAGCAGAAAGCAGTTTGAATCCATTATACGTAGGATAGTTAATTAATCCCAGTCCAATCCTTACTAGTCTCACTGCACTCAATCTTATCTAGTTTTATCGCGTCTAAAATATTCCGAAGGCGCTCCAAACGACCTCGCAGTGGAGAGCGGTCCCTAAAGGATAATTATTTGCATTATACATTGAACATTGTCCGCAACACTTAGAAAGAAGCTGGGGGACATTTTATTCTACAATTTATCACAGTATATACAAAGCGAACTGAAAGCTTTTTAATTTGTTCTGTTTGTAATTGTGGTATATTAAAATATGTTAATCAATATTCCTTTATTTTTGTAAATCTCGTCCTACAGATCATTTCAATGTCGTGAAGGACTGTATAAACATTGAAACAATGGATATGAAATAAGAACTGTGTGGGGGATTGTACCCTTAACATTCGGCGTAATGACAATGGCGTGGCAACCAATAAAACCATTGCACCAACCATATGTGCGTATACGTAATTTGAGTACCGAACAACGTATCTAGCGACACAATAACAGGTCATACGTCATCAGTCATCACGTATGCCTCCCTCACATGATAATTAGTTATGGGTAGTATTTAACTGCACAGCAAAAAAATACTAATTGCACAGCAAAAAAAGCTAATTGATCAGCAACTTAAGGCCAGCAAACTTTAAAGAGATCAAACTAAGTCGACGGAGCCCCGCTTCGCAGAGCTCTTATTTTTGGGTGGGCTTAAAAAAAGGAACCTAACATAACCTAACACTTCCGAGACGGAATACAGTGATTTGAGGCGTATAGATGCTCGTTATGCTGTGCAATATTTGCTGACCAATTAGTATTTTAAAGATCATTATATTTAATCCCATTAGTTATTTTTGGTTAAGTCATAATAATGGCATTTTCTCCCGTATAAGTCAGCCGGATTAAGGAATTGAGTTCTATAAAAACTTATTTAAATCTTTAAAACTTTTGGTACTTTTACAAAAGTCTACACACACGAATCCAAATCTTGAAAAATAGCTAAATACTTAAAACGCCGCGTAGCAGACACTATAGAACATCTATTATTTATTCGCGGACACGTGGATACCGCGGCCATATTAAAAACGTCCAGTTATTTTTTGACTGGGCTGCTGCTAGTAGGCAAAACCATACTTGCCAGACCGAGAATACAAATGCAGTTACGTGACCACCAAGGCAGAGCTACTGTAGTAGACCTGAAAATAATAATAACAATATTTTCACAAACAAACTTCGTACAAAAACACAATATTTTGCGGCGGCCATTCCGCTGTTTGTTATTACTGAACGATCCATTAGTATAGGGACTCACAAATGTACTAACTACCTTATTTATTACGATAAAAGTTCAATGTTTATTATGGCTACTGTATTTTTTTATTATTTAATGTTGTTCCTTTTAGCTTAGTCATAAATAATATAGCAAATTGGCCATGCGAATATTGTAGATATTTAACGGTCTTATTATGAATCAGAGAGTAAAATAATCTTAAACTTTGAAAAACAAACAAAACGTTAAGTCTGCGCCGAGCGTAAGACAGATAATGACAGAGCTCGTGTGGCGCATATTCAAATCGGCGCGCGGCCGCCATACTAAAAGTGTATAGAGGAATTGAAGTGCTTTTTTGTTAAAGATGTATCTTTATTGTTAACCAATAACTTAAATATTTGGGACGGACAAATTGTAATATAACTATTTATGTTTCGCTTAAGCTGTAAATACACCACATTAATACAAATAAAGATTGATTTGATTTGATTTGATTTGATTTGATTTGATAGATTTCTACAGTTATAATATAAAAATCACGTAATACACGAGCTTACGTTTTTGCATTTTTAAGCTTTTTACACGGAGTAATTGTAAACACATTCATTGTTAGGGTAAATGTATATTTTATATTTGTATTAAACAAAAAGTGTTGATTTTATTTACTTAACTGTGACCGCCTGTTTTGGCACATTTCGCTCGGCGCAGTCTTAATGCTTGTTTAGACTAAGGCTTGCACTGATTCTAATATATAACTACACTAAGTCACATAGGTACATTAATTTATAGTCGCAAATTCTCTATCATGATTTTCTAAGTATTTCGTTAGATCGCTAAAATCTAGGCAGTTTCCTTCGATCTTTAATCCACTTTTAACAACAAGACCAGAGTTATACAGTGCCAGAATATATAAATGCTAATAGAAAAATACTGCAACGCTTTGTCCGACCCAGAAATTAAATATGTAATTGCAAACCTAAAGATATTACTTATTTTCTTACTTATCCTTTATCTATGAAACAATTACAGCGTATGTGACCGTCACAATATTATAAAGTGAGACCTATTCTACTTTATTGGGGATTTAGAATAATACTGCATATATTTAACGCCCTATAGTAATCTATTTTGATTCTCGGGCGTGAAAGAGTATTAGGATCTGAAATTTTCTTTTATACTAGAACTGTCTGAAGCACTACAGTGACTTAAATTTAGCATAGAGAAGGCCTTTCAGACCTCTAGAATATAATTGGGACAATGTAAATATAAAGCACCTAGACCTCTATTTGCTGACTGTCCCTTATTCTTCATAGTGTGCGAGTGAACCCATTCTTATAGTTCTTCAAGACAAGTTGGCTTATATTATTAATTATAGTAATGTATCTTTCTCACTACTCCAGTTAACCCATCACAACTCCACCTTAAAATCCCTTCGAATCAAAAACAACCGTGCTTTCCATTACGCAATTTGTTTACACCCAATATAAAACATCCCTCAAGTGCGTTACAATGAAATTTAAACAACTGTCCGATGCACCAGATGTACAAACAAGGAACAGAATCAACACCAATCTATCGAATTACGCGCCGTATGCTCTCATTAGCCAGTTTTACATTATTTATTTCACACTGCTCGATTGAGTTGGATTTGATCAATGTAATAGCTTTTTGGAGGCCTGTGGGGTTTGAACACCGAGTGTTGTGTGTAACGCTGTTTATTTTACAATTGGTAACGTGTGTTTTATTTTACTTTGGATAAATGATTCATTTTGATTTTGGGAACGTGTTTCTCAACCTAGCTACCTACGCCTACCTAAACGATTAGTTGGAGGTGTATTAAGTACCCAGATTTCGCCAAGAATGTTTTAGGTCTTGTGCAATAGTTAAGTCTATTGTCTGTTATTGGGCATAGTTCCAAACTCCGTGCTGCTACTGATAATTTCAGAAAAAGTCAATTTCCCTTTGAGGGAGAGAAATAGCTGAACAAGGCCTTTAATTTCATATTCATTCTCAAGTTCAGTTTCCGAGAGGAATTGATTCTTATTATATTTTTATAGCCTATTACCGTATGAACTTCAAGGTGAACTCAAAGAGTGGACTTCACAAATTCGAAACCTATTTCGATTATGGTATTTGAGTTATTTGACTGCCCTAATAATGCATTAGATAAAGTAATTCTCATAAAATTGCCGTGCAATCGCCAACACGGACAAAAAGCATTTCCTCTTATTTGCATCTATTATTTTACTCTTACTAAATCTCGCAATACAGGTATTATTCTAACCGAGAAAAGTCTTATTTAAAAGAAATTGTCCTCATATACTATCCTTAACCCCCGCAGTAAAGTTATTCAACAAAACAGATGATAGGAAACCATTTGACCGCCAAATCTATTGGAAAATTTGATTGTTATTTCCGAATCATTGCAGTTTTCGTTTCATTGCGTATAAAACTGACAAAGTAATTGTCAAATTATGTGTGTGAGTAAATAAAGCGTAATGATATGTAATAGTCACACTTGTTCTTTTAAGGGGGTGAATGTATAGTTGATTTAGTTTATGTACAAGCTTTCGCTCGATTTTTGGCTCGAGTAACATGTTGGTAGGCTCTTGTGGTTAACGGCAAACATTGTTACGGGTCTCCAGAGACCTAGATTTGTTATCTATTATGTGGTACTTAAATGTAGCTGATAGAATGTTGGTGTAGAACAATTCTACCTAACACTGTATAGATTTACAAGAGTAATGCTAGGTTGTGTATAACATTTTTAGGGTCAGCGGCTATCGGAGGGAGAATTGTCATGTTTGTGTACGATAGCGCAATAAATGAATATTGTATTTTACCACATAAATAATAGTACTTTTATACTGATAATTAAAGTAATTCGTGCAAAATTATTCCCTAACCATTCCAAAATATCAAAAATGCACAACGTTAATATTCAAGTTTTTACTTCTGTCGGCACTCCCGGAGTGCAACCCGTTTTTTTTTTATTCTACTAAGGTGGCAAACAAGCGTACGACCCACCTGATGGTAAGTGGTTACCGTCGCCTATGGACGCCTGCGACACCAGAGGCATCCCTTGCGCGTTGCCGATCCTTTAGGAAAGGAAGTGGGAAGGAGAAGGAGCGGGATGGGGAAAGGGAGTGATTGGGCCTCCGGCACTCTCACTCACCGAACGAAACACAACAGTAGGAATACTGCTATTTCACGTCGATATTTTGAGATAGGATAGTCCTTCCCCGGTCGAGCCGGCCCATTTATGCTGAAATCAGCGAGGCTCTACTACATATTACTTATTACATCTTATCTACCAAAACGTTGAATGGATTTGGATAAAACTTAGCACATGACTATAGAAACGCTGTTATGATATAACACATAGGATTTTTTCTGGTATGCATTCTACTCTAATTCATGTGGGCAAAGCCGCGGGTTGTAACTCATCATCATCATCATCATCATCAGGCTATAATAGTCCACTGCTGGACATAGCCCTCCCCCAAAGAGCGCCATAGCGCCCTGTCTTCAGCTTGCCGCATCCAGCATCTGCCTGCAGTCTTTCGCAGATCGTCATCCCACCTGGTCGGAGGGCGTCCTACACTACGTTTGCCGAGTCGCGGTCTCCACTCAAGAACACGCTTACCCCAGCGGTTGTCTGTAACTAATTTAGTATAATTCACAAAACATATTGATATTACGCGAAGACACAGCCCCCTTTTAGAGAGTCCAATAAATAATAGCACAGTCGACCCTCTCGCGTGACGTAAACATGTAAACAAAAAATAATGCACAGTGGTACCAGCCACTCGACTCCATAGAAATAGGGATGGGACAAGGGATTTGGAACTTGACCGGGATAGTCGTTAGATATCAGAAATCCTAACTAATATTATAAGTGCGAATGTAAGTTTGTTACGCTTTCACACCTTTACTACTCTACCGATCATCATGAAATTTCGCATCCACGTTTTCAGGGGTACAGAAGAGGACATAGGGTACATTGCATTCAGAATACTATGCTCGAGGGACGGAAATTTATTGACAAAATCTACATCAACGAGAGCGAAGCCGCAGGCAAAATCTAGTTGGGAAGTAAAGTTACGGGATGATGACGTTACAAATTTTAATAAATTTAAGGGGTAAATAGACGTGTTTTAAACGATACAGCCATATTTCGCCAGCTTGGTTTTACATGGCACGAAATAGAAAGCGAACCTGTTATTATCTACTGGGTACATTTCCAGATGCATGCCGTGCCATTACAAAGAATTTTCTGACAGTAAATTCAAAACCACTGGGCCTGATACAAAAATCGGGCATGGACATCACGACCGCATGCAAACATGAATGAAAACTTACGCCATCTGACGAGGCAGATAATATGTTAGTTAGTGTGTGTCACCTGCTTACCCCAACGCAGCAGATAATTCATAATTATGCCTAAAATGGCATAATTATTAATTATCTGCTGCGTGGGGTATTTGTAGCAAAACCATATTACTGATTTATTTCATGTTCTTATATAAATATCATTAGAAACAAACACTTTTTAACTAATCAATTATCCGAATATTAGACATGAATATGGCCCAGTCCTAGTGATGGCTTAGAGATTAAACAAACATAACATTAAAGCTTATAAGTAAAATATCTCAAGGCTTTAACCCTTCTTCTTATAAAGAGTCATGATTAAGCAAAATGAGACATCTACCAGAGTTACTACTGCGTTTCATATAACAGATTTATTATAAGCAGCAAGGTGATCAGAAAAAGCTTGAGCAGAAATTAATTTTAGGTTATAAACAAGCGCTTTTCGCTCTCTTTCTCATTTAACATCCAATTGTTTTGTTATTCCAAGATATCTTCGATATACCACATTTTCTTATCACAGCAACGAACCAATACCAAATTTTATAATACGCTTTAGCTAAACCAATGAGCGTGCGTGAAAACGTTATAAAAGTGATTAAAACAAAAAATCTGTAGTCTTTGCCTACCGTTCGGGAAACAGGCGAAAGTAATGTGTATGTTTAAAATGTTTGTTATTAAATCGAATGCTTTTAAAAACACAAGTGATAATGTTCTTATAAATATTTTTATCTACAATGCAAGGTCTGGCCTGCCCAAAAAGCCCGGTTTTACCACATCCCTAGTTCCGAGTCATTTGACACGCCGGTAATACATTTCCGCACACAATTCATTTTGCGCACAACAGTCGTTTGTGCGCACTGTGTGACGCATTAGATCGCTTACGGCTTAATATTGGGGCTGATGTGATGCGGCCACCATACTTTATTTGCCAACTTAACGTATTATAGGAACAAATTGTCCGTTTATTAATAGTTTATGATAATGAGTTGAAGGTTATATGATAAACAAGACTATTTACACATACTTAATATCGCGCATGTACATACATACCTACGTACTGAAAGACGGTATGGATGGCACAATGGTTAAAGTATTTACTTTAGCTGCCCTTGTGTACACCGCGGTATATAACATACTAGCTTTTGCGCGCGGCTCCGCCCGTGTGGTACCTACATGAATAAATAGTAGCCTATGTCCTTCCCCAGGTTTTAAACTATATCTGTACCAAATTTCATCTAAATCGGTTGAGTGGTTTAGCCGTGAAAAGGTAACAGCCAGACAGACAGACAGAGTTACTTTTGAATTTATAATATTAAGTAAGGATCACTATAATAATGCGTGTTGTGAGTTCGACATTTGCGATGTACAACTGCTATGAAAATATCTAACGAATATTCGAAAGCTATTTGACACCCGCATTCGAATACTGATCAGTTGGTTGCTCGTCACTGCTTATTATTGGCATCTTAACTTAATATCGAAAACTCGATTATATGTATTAAAAACAATCTTATTGCATACATAATCAATGTTTCAAATTATTAAAAGTAAAAACTCGAATGAATAGACTTTTTAATCGATAAGCGCAGTTCTCTGTTCGATATCCGAAACACTCGGCGCAACGTAGTGCAGTCAATTTGTGCGTTTCAATAATAACTGTACCGAGTTTGAGTATTCTCTGTATCCATAGATTCCACTATTATAAAATGTCCGGCATTATTCTGTGTAATATACCCAGGGTGGGTATTTTACACAGTTTTTGTTAATACTCATTTTAACGCGAATATTAAGAGAGTAGATAAGTAAACTGAAAAAGCAATTAGTAATTATGCCACAAAATTGTCATACATTTCGTGAAAAGCTTGTAAAAATCAAACAAAACAGACTTTCATGTGAGCCCGTTATTTATTCACAAAACGCAAAAATAAAGCATGCACATATAACGCATATTTCGACGCTTTCATCAAAACATTGTCTATTGTGAAGCTTGCAAACAGATACAGGGAACATTTCGCACTTTTGAAACGGCGAAAAATGGCGAGGGAAGTTGTTATGCGCGCGACAAACGAATAAAATATCGTGTAACGGGCAAAGTTGAATATATGAACGTGAATGGCCAAATGTCATGGTGATAGTTAGGACGTAGAAACGATACACTGGAATAGACTTGTATGACTCACGGTTAAAATTGAAGACAACCAATTTAAAATCAGTCCAGGCTATATGATTCAACTACATGCAGCAATTACAGTTAGCACTTTATAAAAAAAGTATGTTGTGTACCTACTGAAACAGTTTTTAAAAAAGGAAAACAGATTACATTAGAACCATCAACCACTTCATAGCATAACTTACATAGCCGACGGTGACATCGGTAAAACTGACAAGCCAAGCGGACTAGATCAGACAGATCAGCTAAGATAGATAAGCTCATGTAGTACCAGGATATTATAAGGACGTTTAAGATGGTGATATTATACAGGCACATTTAAAAACGGACAAGCTGGAGATCGTTTCTTCGGCATTGGATCACTTCTCAAGGCTAAAATTATCTGAAGGGTGTTTCTACTGACTATTGTTGGATGTTTAAAACAAGTTAGTAAGATCTTAGCCAAGTTACTTTTACTACTTGGTAGGTAAGTTGACGATTATCTATACATACATATGTATGTATGTATAGATAATCGTCAACTTACCTACCAATTTTATTTATTTGTATGTACAAATAAATAAAATTGAAGTGTCTGTTTGTAATGTCAAAATAACAGCTTTTTATCTAATGCATATGAAAGTATATAAGGTACCTATACGAAAACATCTATTTTTTTAATTTTTGTCTGTCTGTCTGTCTGTTTGTTCCGTCTAATCTCCGAAACGGCTGAACCGACTTTGACGGGACTTTCACTGGCAGATAGCTGATGTTACAAGGAGTAATATAGGCTACGTTGATTTTAGAAAAAAAAAGGGTTCCGCGGAGACCAACACTTTTTAGTTAAAATCTACGCGGACGAAATCCCAGGTAACAGCTAGTATATTAATATAATTTTAGACCTCTTAATAAACTGTTCTCGTACTGGGCAGGAGCCTCCTCCTAAACAATATTAGACGCTAAATTAACTAACCGGTTTTATTTATTTGCAAAAACATGTTTTTTTAATATCAGTGAAAATTCTTAGACACGTGGGTTACTTTACGAAACGTCTATATTTTAATCCGTTAAAACAAGCGATAATAATAATTAAAAGTTACACATAATTTTTCACTTAATGACAATAGTGTAAGTAGTAAAAAGTTGCAGCAAGTTAAAAAACCCAGCTAGCCTTTCAACTTGATTCAGAAGATGCAAATTTTTATCACGTGTCTCGGGCTTACCTACCTTATTTATTCATATTTATTGTGTTACAACACATCATGATAATGTCTTCATTTTAGAATATATTATGGTAAAAACATAAAAGTCACAGCCCCCGGCATAGCGATTAGAGTCCAAACGACTAGTTGTTAGTGCTCTAAAAAAAGGAATCCAACCCAGATGCGTGCTGTGTCAAGCAATGCGCCCTTCTACACCAATGATTGTAACTAGCAGTCAAAGTCAAAAGTCAAAGTCAAAGTCCAAAATCATTTATTCACTTAGGTCACAAAGTAACACTTATGAACGTCAAAGGGGTTAGTGAGTTTGTTACATTTACTGAAATTACATTTAAAATGTTAGTTGCAAGGTTCAGGCTAAAGATTGAGCCTATGAGAAGATACCTGCAAGAAACTCAAGGCCACTCTTTTAAATCGCCATCAAATTATAATTTCAGTATTTTACAAATCATTTACATACCAGGTATTGCAGTCATTATGCCATACGTCACTATCCATATAAAACTAAATTAAAAAATAAAGGAAAAGTTAATAATATGAGGTAAGAAGCATTTCAGGTTTGAAATAATATTTATCTGTAGTCATTTGTAATAGACAGTTGTATGGCTGGAGGACGCATACACTTACACTTTGTGACATATGAAAAGGTAGTTCGTGACTAAATGTAGTTAAAACAAAATTTACGTTATTACTTATAACGTTTGTTTAAAAGAAGAGAAAGATACTTTAACATCACAAAATAAACACGAAATACCTTCACATAACTAAATTGACTTATATAATAGATACATTGTTTGAATCCTGTATGAAAGAAGCAACTAGTTCCATGAGTTTTTATCATTTAAGTAATCATTGATTGAATAATAGCCCTGCCGGATAATTTGACTTTTAACAGCACTTTTAAATTTGAATAAAGCTAAATTCATAATAAGTATCAATAGTTTATTAAAAAAGCGTATACTGAGTCTCGCAAATGAATTGTAAACTTCGTGTAAACGATGATACGGACCTACTAACTTATGCTTATTTTTAGTGTTCAAGTTGTGAATATCACTATTCTTATTATATAAGTGAATATTATGTTTTATAAACATAATATTCGTAAATATATATTGCGACGCAACGGTAAGTATACCAATTTCTTTAAAACGCTCTTTCAGGGAATCTCGTGGGCCTAAATTATAAATGCTACGTACTGCACGCTTTTGAAGAATGAAAATTGTTTCAATATCAGCTACCTTACCCCACACCAGTATGCCATGGACATGACGCTGTGAAAATAACTAAAATATACTAGTCTCGCAGTATCTACATCATTAAGCTGTCTTACTTTCTGAACCGCGAATGCGACTGAACTAAGTCTCCTTGCAAGACACGATATTTGAGCGCCCCACTGAACTTTATCATCTAACGTAATGCCTAAGAAAACTGTGGATTGTACAAATGTTACTGTGTCATTATTTAAATTAATGTTTATGCTAGGACTTTTACATTAGGCAATGTAAACGTAATACATTTTTAACCGACTTCAAAAAAGGAGGAGGTTTCTCAATTCTTTAGACTTTATATATATTTTCTTTTTATGTGTGTTCGCGATAACTTCGTTCGTTCAAACAGATCAATAGGTACCTAGCAGGTATAATAATACTTTATTTAAATTAATAGTTAAGAGGTTTAGACAAAAATTGACAATGTAATTGTGTAAATAAATCATCATAATTTCTAAATATTAAATACCTACTACATAATTGAGAAGTAAAATAATATTGTTATAGGTATTTCTTGAATAATATATTAAATAGTTAGGAAGGCAATTCACAGAAGTAAAGTTTTTCGTTTATTAAGATTTTGTAATAATTTAGTATTTACGTAGGTAAGTTATTTTAAACGAAATTGGAAATCTGTAAAAGAGAATTGTTATACATTGATATCCTTTGAATTAAATGTTTCATTAGATTTATTTTTCGCTTTTTAGTGCAGATGTTTTTTTTTTAAGTTGGTTTTAATTTTTGTTTTAAAAGCTAGTTTAAATTTTTTTTTAATTTAGTCCGACGTGATGATGATTATGAGAGGTAGATAATTATTAACATTACTTTATTCTGAAGCCCTAGTTACTTAGAAAGTAGAATTAGTTGTCTTGGCATGAGTATCATGATACTTATAGCTGAATACTTCTGCCACTTCTTGACATACGTATTTAGATCTAAACTCGCTCCATATTCAGTATGCAACTTTTGGCCCATTTGCGACTTGTATGAATATAGGTACACAGATATCTGGATTGCAAGAGTAGCTATTCACTCTCACAACAACTCTTTAACCCTTGACTAGAAGAAATAAAGTCCCAAATCGGGTAAAAAGTTGTTTAAGACCGGAAAACACTGATTCGGTTCCACGATACATAGAAAAAGGATTTTCATGCTGCGATTCATCCATCATTCATTCTTCATGTGCGGTGTGAAAGACATCTGTGACGATTATGACGTTCGCTCCGATGTGACAACAGTCTATGCTTGCGCAAACATTCTTAATCCTATTGTTATAAAAACCTTTTTTGATTGTCACAGCTATATGCTAAGTTTGTTAGGCCTGAACAGTTTTGTGTTTCGATCGAAATTCAAAAAGACTTTCAATTAAAATCCTTTCAAAGGAATTTAGATTTTCTTTACCAAACATCAAGGTTTAAATTCTTCTGTTATTGAAACGTATTATAAGCCTTGTAGTTCTTAGAAACAAGTGTAACGAAGCTTTGATAATACCCAGCAGTTTGTTCGTCAGTACTGCACCTCGTAATCTTAAACATTCAAAATGCAACCTTCTGTATATAAAATAAGGCGTGTATTCCCTTTTTAACTGTCATTTAGTGCTTAAGCCCAGCGAGATAGGTGTTAGACAGTTGTCTAGTATTGTTCAAGGCTCTTGCAGAAATGTTTTGGATGAATACGTCGTGTGATATTGAATGACGTCATGACGGTGACGTGTTGTTTGAAACAAGGGGTGCGTGCATAATGGGCACGTAGAGTGCTGAACGTTTTTGTATAGAAGATAGCAACATGAAATGCTCAACAAACTGAATGTTATGAAGTACTTATGTGGTGTGAGTTTCATTATAGACCAAACCGAATACCTGCGTCGTTAGTCAAATGGCAATGTAGACGGCTGCGGTTCATGAGATCCCTGGTTGCAAGCCCGGGTCTGGCTAATAAGAAACTTAAAAATCTACTAAGAAGTTCTAAAATGTTCGAAACTAAAATAGTGATGTTACATCTCCGTGTCTTGACAAGCATGTAAGGTCGTTGATCCTATGCCTGATCTCTATTATTATATACCCACCAGGGAGGGTGGACCCTCAGATTGCCCAGTCCAACCATTGGAATAGAAATAGGTTGGCAATACTGAACTGTTCTGGTAAGCGACTGTCGCGTCGTGGGATCTGAGCGGACTCCAACTTGCAGCATTCCGCATTATACACAAAATATGGGTCGACACATATTTTGCCTCAGTGAGAGGCATCAGCAGGACAGTTTTCCAAAGAATAAGCTTATTAATGAATAAGTTTATTCTTTGGAAAACTAAGAAGCATCAGCAAGACAGTTTTCCAAAGAATAAGTTTATTCATTAATAAGCTTCTTTGGAAAACTGTCCTGCTGATGCCTCTCACTGAGGCAAAACACGTGTCAACCCATATTTGTGTTTAAAGCGGAATACCAAACTGCTGTGAACGTGCAATGATTGGAATGGGCTATGGAAGGTGCGTGGCGGGTTCTCTCTGCCCATTTTTTATTGTCCCTAATTACCTAACGCGTAATTCGATTCACTATTCCTAATCTCTATGCAATCGAGTCGAATTGATTCCTCAGATTATTAGAGTGACTATAATATCACTTCTATAGTAGGTGACTAGTCCACGTTAAAACTGGTCGCTGTGACCGAAAGTACTCCAATTTGCATGAGTATACATCATAATATGGACAAGTGTCTTGAGAATTAAATGCAACAAATAACCTATAAATAAAGCCAATATTCTGTGACATTTAGTTAATTGAAAAATAACTATTAAAGTAAAACATAATACAGAATGCGGTGACCTATAGCGGATAAAACAAAACAAACCTATCAATGTAAAAATAAGATTGTTTACAAAACAATAAATAAATTACCAACAAATCTGTAGAATGGAAGTTTCCAAGAGGGTTAAATACCAAGGTGTTTGTGTACCGGTGTAGGGTTAAAACAAAATGTCAATTTATTGAGCCTCGGTGGGGTTTCTTTAATAATTACTATTTTAGTTATAGCGATTGCAACACTTCAGGACTGTTTAGAGGTGATATTACCACCTACATAATAGTGTACAAATATTAGCCTTTAAAATTGCATGTGTTCTTTTATAGTCTTCGAATGCCATCACAATTGGTTCTGTATTATAGTAGTGAAGACCTTACAAACAAACGGAGTCACTTTCTTATCACTATCACTACATATTATAAAACAAAGTCCTCCGCCGCGTCTGTCTGTCTGTCTGTCCATCTGTTCACGATAAACTCAATAATTACTGCACCGATTTTCATGTTGTTTTCACCAATGGATAGAGTGGTTCTCGAGGAAGGTTTTAGTATATAATTTGTTAAATTTTTGTATACATTGGCTAAAATATAACGATATTTGTTGGAGGTATCGGGAAAAAATAAGCCGTCTGAGAGCTTTCAACGAAAACGCTGCCTAAACCCTTTGAGATATAACAAAATAATGTATTGTGGAATTGTGTATCTTATATAGGTCTACAGAAAAGTCTGCAATGGCATATGTCTATTTCTTAAGGATAACATACTATATGCATTTTAATACTTTAAAAAATGGGCAATTATAAAGCGGTAATTGGAAAGCTATTTACACAAATACGGCATTAATCCTTATCATTTTAAATGTGTTAGTTGGCTTGAGCATTTCATGAAGATTATTTTTTCCGTTTACACCGTGCAAATTAAATGAATACCTTAGGAGATATAGCAAAATCAATAAGATTTTGATCAAACTATTTTTGATCAAGCTTTATTTGAATTGAATAAAGAAGTGGAATCTCTGTCAGGAAAATCTATAAAAGACTTTGGATTCATCTTGCCATTAAATTTCAATTTAAATGCAGCAATCAATACAGAGTATTTACGAGAAACTAACTATAACCATTCGAGACTTTTACAAGTCATTCAAGATGAATGTCGCTATAATGCTGAACAAAAAAATGTTTATGACCTAATATTGTCCTCAATTAATAATAGTAATGAAGGTAAAATGTTTTTTTAGATGTCCCTAGATTCACAGGTAAAACATTTTTAGTAAATTTATTATTAGCAAAAGTACGATCCGACAGGAAAATTGCCCTAGCTGTGGCATCGTCCGGCATAGCAGCCACAGTTTTGGAACGTCGGCGAACCGCCCATTCCACATTCAAACTGCCATAAAATATGTATATTTCTAAAGAGAGTATTGCCGGAAAATTAATGAGAGATTGCAGTTTGATTATTTGGGATGAGGCTTCTATGTCTCATAAAGCTTCAGTTGAGGCATTAGACAGGACAATGCGAAATCTGCGCAACAGTAACTGCCCAATGGGTGGTTGTACTGTTTTATTTTCTGGAGATTTCCGTAAAATTTTGCCCGTTATAACTAGGGGAACGAGAGCAGATGAAGTCAATGCATCGCTCAAAAGATCGCATCTTTGGCCACATATAACGAAATGTGAACTTAAAACCAATATGAGGATTTTATCGTCTAGCGAAGATAATAAGCAATTTTCTAACTACTTGCTCCAAATAGGAAATGGTGAATTTCAAACAGGAAATGTATGTATAAATCTTAACAATATTTGTGTTTTAGTACAAAATGTGGAAGAAATTACTGAAAAAGTTTATCCCGATATTAGTAACATATCCACTAAGACACTAAATTGGTTTCAAGAAAGAGCTATACTGCCACGTCTATCACCCACTAATGAGCAAGTGGATAAAATAAATGAATTTATTATTTCCAAGTTCGAAGCATCATCGCAAACCTACTACTCAGTTGACACAGTTGTGGATAGAGAAGAGGCAGTACATTATGCAACAGATTTTTTGAATTCTTTGACTCCTCCTGGAATCCCGCCACACAAATTAATATTAAAAGTAGGTGCCCCTATTATATTGCTAAGAAATTTAAGTCCACCGAAACTGTGCAACGTACAAGACTCAAAGTAGTCAATTTAAATTTTTTTTGATCGAATGTTTCATATTAACTGGCTACGGAACTGGTGAAACTGTTTTTATACCAAGAATTCCCATGATACCCTCAGAATTGCCTTTCCAATTTAAACGGCTACAATTTCCTGTAAAAATAGCGTTTGGAATGACAATTAATAAAGCGCAGGATCAAACATTAAAAGTTGCGGGAGTAGACTTAAGCACACAGAGCTTTTCGCACGGTTTTCGAAACAAAATTTGTTCGTTTTTACACATGATCAGGTTATTAATGTCGTATACAAAGATTATTTTTTTTTTTTTTATATTAAAATAATATACTTAAACTAATCTAAATGTTTTCTGTTTTGTTTGTCTCATAATAAATAATTTCCACTCAAAAAATAATCTAAATTAATATTATGTATAACGAGGAAAGATGAATAATTTTTTGTTTGTTACGATTTAACTCCAAAACTACTCAACCAATTTTATCGAAAGCTAAATCTCCTCGGAGTAACATAGGCCTTTTATATTTTCTGTAAAGAACCCGTGCGAAGCCGGGGCGGGTTGCTAGTTTATAATATAAACCATAGCTGTAAGAATTAAACTGATATCAAATATTCAGATATTAGCTTTAATATTGGAACGTGATAAATATTGGCAATAAATTGTGTTACAGGCCAAACTAATTTTGATGTTGTCAAATGTCATTCAAAAGAACTTATAAGTGGTTCTTATATTTGAAACAGCAGAATACGCTTGTGCAAGCCTCAATTAAATCCCAAAACTACTAATACGTACTCTATGATAGAAACCATATCCGTAGACGATAGAATGAACTACGCTCATAAAAAGTCCAATGAATTGATAGAATTATACCAAATGTAAGGTCATTTTCTTTATTGTGCCATTCATGCTTACTAATATTAAAAATGAGAATGTGAGTTAGTATGTTTGTCATGCTTTCACGCCTTAACTACTCGACTGATCACACCCTTCCTGCACAAATAAAGAATTATTCCCGAACGGAACCGCGGGCAAAAGCTAGTAAATTATACTTTATATTATCTGCTTCTGTGACGTAGGCTACTCGTAGTTCTAAAATAAGATAATAAAAATAAAATATTGGCCGCACCACAATCGTTTTGAATCTGTCACACCTTGCCGTACTTACTTCGGAGTTTGACAAGAAACACTCGGTCTATGTCTAATAGTTTAATCTTACAAAATCATTGCAAAACGATTGCAAATGTCGGAACAGCTCCTATATATTCATCCTCCATCCTCAGGTTTTCAATTAATGGAAAGCTTATTAAAGGAAAAATCGTTTACCCGCGTGCCTTCACCACAATGATCTTAATTAAACAACCTGTACTTGCCCTGTGATCTTTCTTCGAAGCCAGATTAAATTGGTTCAGCACCACAAAACTTGTGCGAAATTCGATAATTTGTGATTGGTTCTTTGTTGTTTATTTGATTGGTTAGTGTAATTATAAGTTTAATGTTATGCTTAGTTTTGTGTGGGTATTTATAGAATCGAGATTTCTTATAGGCGTCAATTGGAGGCGAAGCAGCCCACACGAACATAAGCGCTGCTCGTTGACATAGCTGTGTTTTTCCAAAGCAACATAGTCAAGCTATTGTGTACTGCAAAAGAACAGAAACAGAAGCTCTTGCAATACAAATATATTTAGTGGCTGAAGTAGACCGATTGAGAGTACAAACATACCCGGCACTAGCAGTAAGCAAACAAATATACCTATTAATACCGCAGACTACAAGGGCAAAGAGTACGACTCCAATACTGCGGAGGAATAGGATATTATGATATTAATAATTCGAGAAGCTGAGTCCTCTAGGTATACTGCAAACGAACAGGTTACAAGCAGGACAACTAGTAATACGTCAGTAGGATTTATCCTACGCCTACTTCCTCCCAATGACAATCAAATGAGTTCTCATGAGCTTTCACACTTCAAACACTAAATTTAAACACTCACACTACAACACATACAAATGGGCTCTGGTTTTCAACTACATTTTTACCAATTTGCGTTTTTTCTTTTTAATCTAATAATGAGTCTCAATTTCTTTCATCTTAACGCCTTAATCATACAGAATTAGCATTATATAGATTAATTGCTGCAGGAGGGCCCTGGTGACTTGTAATTAAAAGGCTTTTTTACCTACTTCAGCCACCAGTCTTTCACAAAGTTACCTGATTTATTGTGGCATTTTTGTAAACTAGCATAAGAAACAATTGCGAGAGTGAATAAATAAAATTAATTATTATTATTCCTACTCACTATTTATTACTGGCGGTTAGAACAGGGTATCGGGTGTCCATCCCTGGAAAATCCGAGGTCGCATGAATATGTAACCCCGGATTTTCAAGATGATGTTGTTGTCATATTGCAACAGAAGAGGTTACAACCAATAAGGTTGTAAAAAACTGTCTTAAATGGTATGTTGTAAGTTTTTTAAAGTAAATATACCTATGTAGTATGAACAGTAGTATTGCAAAATATCTAAAATAATCCAACTGGAAAAGTTCCTTATTTATGAAAAATCGCAAACAACTTAGTGTAGTGATTTTTTATGAATCGACAACTTCCATGATATGTAGGAGTAGCAAGAGTTCATTGATTACGGTAACCTCTTGTCATGAAGCAGCATGTATACTTCTTTGTTACTTTATCTGTAAATGACATAGCATTGGCAATAGTACCTACATACGTATAAAGAAGAACATTTAACACATGTTTAAATAAAAATGGCCGCGATTTCGGCTTTCAATTACACCATTCGTATAATTGACATTAACATTTCCATTAACAAACTTGAACCCGGTCGGTTAGAGGTCTTAGGTTCCATACCTGGGTCGGGCAGGTGTTGTTAAGTTATTATGTCAAGCTAGCGATTATAAAGCGTTATGACAGCATTAGCACTAGCATAACGCTTCATAATCGCTTTCCGCTGCACGTCTCAAAGAAACCAAAAACACAACGATTCATGAAAACACTCCAAAAATATTTGTGTCGACAAACATCTGAATCAATTACTTATGTCGTGCGATCATCAATCTGTGAAACGTCTCGTCATGGCGGGCACATTATTTCTGATCGAACTTCCGACAGCTCGCAGTAGGACTCACGGCTCTGGGAAACCGACGAGATGGATGGAACCACTGGGGTGTGACAACTGAGAACGGATTGTATGTCATAATAATATCGATAAAAAGTATTCGTAATGTAAAGGGCTTTTCAGGTATTTTGTACGTTCGTGCGGTACCTAAACTATACATAAATGGTTTTGTGCGATTGATAAGGTGCGAATTTATCCCTGTTATTAAAAATAGTCTTGTAATCATCTTGTTAATGCGTATGCTGATTAACCACCGGCAATCATACAAGCCTAATAGCTTAAGCTTACTAATCAAAGTAGATTAACCCTTTCGCTGTTCCGTGATAGGCATAATTGAAAGTCAAATGTATATGTGATTCATCGGACAGGGAACCTGTTAAAATAAAAATGGGACTATATTTATTTTATCGCCATTATTATTTCGAACTACACATAACCAGCGATGGCCTTCTAACCAACAATAAAATAGTTTATAATCAAGGTACATAAGTATTAACAAAATAGTAACCTTAGTTTCTAACTGATTTATTATAAGAAATTAGTATCAACATGACTTTGCCGACTGGGGTACGACTTTAGTTTACAAAATGATACATACATCAGAGACCCCGTCATCACCTCAACATTACCTACATAATAATTCAACAAAATTGCTACATTTTCCGTGAATAATAACTAAGTGTAAACATAAATTAAAGTATTAAATAAATAATCACTACAAAAACCCATTCGACTGCATTTACACGTGTTAACATATAATCAACCTCTCACGTTTTGTAGCTTGGCTTACATGTTTGAGACATCTTTAAACTTGAATGTAACTGTTAAACAGCTACCGATTCATATGTCATTAACCATCAATTAGTTGGCAATGTGTACTCAGTAATCTTTTACAGCAAATAATTGACTATCATTGTTGAACATTATTCAAACAATACTTTTTCCATCAGTGTTATGCACTTCCAAATCATAACTGCCTTTATAATATATATTTATTTGATGTTTTAAATATAAAAAGACACAATTAAGAAGACCTTACCTCACCAATTATGGGCGAAAAGCATGATATATTCATTGAGTAACAGGCATACTAGATTGGAGACATTATTCATGGAGACAGGCATCAGATACAGCTTAAAATGATATGGCCTCAACAACAATTATTGAACAGTAAAGTTTTTCTACTGTACCCCAAATGGATAATGGTAAGATATCCTGGTCACATCACTAGGTACGTAATGTAGATCCTGGTACGCCTTCACCATCATCTGCTGGTTGACTACTGCGAAAGGCCTGGGAGAAATGCTCTCGATCGACGGCAACGGCCTCAGGTCCAAACTTGGTAATGTTTCCTCCTTCGGTCTGATAGAAGTTGGCACAAACGTTGGCTGAGGCATTGAAGGTACTGTATAACTGATCATGTTGTTGTATACGAACTGGTCTGGGTAGGATAGCGGTTGGTAGTTCGTTTCTTGACGAGGTTCCACTTCCACAAAAGTGTCTCTCGTTGTGTAGAGTGGTGGATTCGCAAACGTTGTAGTATCTAATCTGTTCTTTCTCCTAGGACGATATTTGTAGTCTGGATAATCCTGCATGTGCTTAATCCTCAATCTCTTTGCCTCATCAATGAACGGCCTCTTCTCAGTCTCGTCTAGACTCTTCCATTCAAGTCCAAGCCGTTTAGAAATCTCGGAATTGTGCAGCTTCGGGTTCATCATAGATATTTTTTTCCTTTGCAGTCTAGACCAAACCATAAAAGCGTTCATAGGCCTTTTTATGTGGTATGGGTTGGAGTGTCTCGATATTTTCGGTAGCTGTCGTGTGGGTTGCTGCTCAAGTTGATAGGCCATTGATGTTACGTCATCTGTCCTCTGAATGATGTAATTTGGAATGTGCTTTTCAAAAGCCACGTTGCTTCTTTATAATCTCTCTTCTAGTAACTTGAATTTTAACATTGTTTAATGAATTTTCACGTCAAATCACTAGTATAGTGCAATATCCGAGAATTTTTTTGTTTTTAGTATCACTTTTAACAAACATATTAGAAGAAACCGATCCAGATACAATAAGGAACAAATTTTAGAATATAATACCCATCTGTAACACATCTGGACATGCACTGATGACTGGTTCCGAAGCGAGCTAAGCCTGAATCGTGTCATTAGACCAACAATGGTTGGATCACAATTGGAACGGACAATTTTCCATGTATTATTTGGAGTTGAATAAAGAGCGGCGACAATGCATTGATTGCTCGCAAATTGTCAAATGATACTCGGCTGTATGTTTTGTGAACGCCGCGCCCGCCTGCGCCAGCGCGCCCGCTCTCTATTAAATGTACCGTCCACAAAAATAGCTGGATTCAAATTATATTCATTTGTACCTAATAATAATGCTTTTTTAATTGAATATTACTGCTTTGTTGGATAGTGGCCTAAGCAAGTGCGATTAGCGATCATGATATATTTAAAATTTATAGGTATCCGGCTTAAAATTTGACATATAAATATTTTAATAAATAGGCCAAATCAGTATTTGAATAAGACTTAAATTTTAAATATTTAAAAAAATAAAAGGATTAGGAACATTTTGTGTCGTCAAGACTGACCTCCAGAGCTGCAACACGACTAAACAGACACGGTGCAGGGTGTTAAACTGAGTCTAGAGACAAGAACTGTCTAGTACCTACTATCAAATTTGCATATTAATTTATACACATATATATTATATTCTTCAGTTGTCTTACATTTACGCGAATCTTTCTTATGAAAACCATATTTTGTGCCAGATTTTATTACAGTTTAGTTTTTTACAACTCCTCCGTGTGGTTAAATGTATTTAAGACTACTTGTAGAAAAACTAATTAGATAATGTGTTTCTTCCTTAATTAAATGTATGCCTACTTATATTATTCTAAAATGAGAAAAGGAGTAATGATAAATATTTTTAGAATTTAGTTATATTTTCACATATTTTAAGTAATCGTTGTGATACATGTAGTTACCCTAGATGATCTACAGACTCCATGTCATGTAAATAAACTACGAAAACGCATATCCATTTTGAAAATATTCTCGTCCTGTGAGAATTAGTGAAACCACTAAGAATGGAATATTTTGAGGCAGTCATCATAATCCCTACATAGTTCGATAGATGGCGACACCTGTCCTATTCCTAGAGCAAACAATTTATTATTATTTAATAAGTAGGTAACTACAAAATTATTCAAATTAATTATTTAAACTATTCAAAGGTTTATCGTGACTCGTTTAGGTTACTAATGATATTATTAATTTAGTTCTACGCAGTGGTTATCTAACTCAGGCAAATAGCAATAAGCAAGGGCCAAGCTAAGCATTAAATGCCTAATAAATATAAATAAATATTTGCTAATTCTACCTACTAATCTGTCACCCGCACCTCTGATTTCGCAATAGAATGTAAATAGACAAGTACTATGCGATTGTGTATTGTTGAGATTTAGAATGAACTTTAGGAGTGGCTAATCCTTCACATAATGGTCTCTGTTGGTCAATACAACTCGGTTTATACTGAATGGAACATAAAAGGTAGGGTTAGAACTGTTATTATGGAAATACGTAGATATTATTCGCTCAAACGTAGTACTTTATTTTAAATTATTGTATTCATGTTATATCAAATGTTCGAAATGAAAATAGAATAATTAAGTCCTAACATTCATTAACATAAATATTTATTGAATAAATATTGGCTTTAAATCATTTCTTATTTAAAATACGAAACCAAGAGACTCTTGGACTAATATTCATGATAATAATTTCATAATTCAATTTAACACAGCGCCCTCTCTTCGACTGTTATCTAACTAAGATATTTCGAGAAGTTATAATTTCTATCATCGCCTAATAGAGGGCATCAGCGTATTCTTAAAACGACATCCAGCTGACTAAGATTGTCTCATCTTCCTCATAAATTGTATAGAAAGTGGTTATATAAACTAAATATTATATACTGCGCTATAATAATATAACACGATGACAATAGGCATAACATTATTCATGATAGGTGGATGGTGGTGGGTGGGTGGTGATGTGAACGTAGCTGGTGAATTACTCCTAAAGCGACGGCGACGGTGTAAGTACACACGGATAGGAGTCCTGCCAGTCCACCCTCTGGACTTTACCACTGGCGGGTGGAGGATTAATTAACGATTACCTCTCCACCCACTACCTATGCTAGTGTGAACCATAATTGAGTAGTTTAGTTTCAAAATCCTCTAAAATACTTTTCACCAAATAATGGTAAATCTCAAAACCCCATTTAAAGTCATAATATAAATGAACTATTTTAGCGGTGTTTGCAACAAACTGCTACTATTGTGAGCTGATTAATATAATTTTAGTGGGTTTTGTTGATAACTATCAGTGCAATGCGGTAGAAGCAACGAAGGAGCTTCATATTCAATCGGAATATTATTTTTGTTCTGATATCGTTTTGGCGGGTTTTGAAACTATACTCCTCAATTCTTGAGATTCATATTATATGTATTGTTGTCTCCGTGGCGCAGCGGTAGTGAATGCAACTGCTGTGCATGAGGTCTCGGGTTCAGATCCTGGGTCAGGCCAACAAAAAGTTATTGGGTTTTTTGTTAAGAAATCTCAATAACAGCCCGGAGTTAGGAAGTTGGCGGTGTTGGACACCCCCGTGCATCGGAAAGCACGTAAAGCCGTTGGTCCTGCGCCTGATCTCTCTTCGGTCGTGTCGGATTTCCGTCCCATCGGATTATGAGAGTTAATGGAACAGAGAGTTCACTTGTGTTTGCGCACACACTTGTGCACTATAATATCTCCTGCGCAGATGGCCAGTCTCCGTTAAGATTTGGCCGCCATGACCGAAATCGGTCTGGAGGACATTATATTGTTACTAGTGGGTACTGCAGCTGATTAAGGGTGCAAGATGTACCTACTAATAAATAATAACGTCCCTGCGTTTTAAACTACGCCTTTTACAGTTAAATCTTAAGTAATTAGTCTACTTGAAACTGTATCAGCCTTCATACTAATGATAAATAAATAAAATTTATTTAAGTAGAATGATTCCTATAAAATACTTAGCTAAGTATGTGTTGAAATTATTGCTTAATTTTATATCTATACTATGTAGTAGCAAATGACCGGCATATGCTGCAATTATGCATTTTTAGCATAAAGAACTGCTTTTTGCAAAAACTTTTGTGCAACTAAACTTTATAAAGTTACTTATTACTAAAGATTTAGAAAAAAAAATATTGTATTAATTTACATTAATTAAAATTACAGGAGTTTTAACACTATGTTGTAACTAGCACAATTTCAAGAAATTAAAAAAAGGAAAACAAAAATACTAACATACTTCCTAAGTTAGTTATGCGGTCGATAACAAGCGATACGAATTTACGAATTTGAATTTTTGGAAAGGCAGTGAAAGCGACTGCCGTGCATTAGATCTTGCCTATTAGATTCGATGTCCAGGTTGGGCAATCTGTTACTGTGTTATGTGTTAGTACTTTTACCTACATACATACATAGATTCACGCCTGTTTCGCAGAGGGGTAGGCAGAGACTACGGATTCCATTTGCTACGATCCCGACACACTTCTCTGGCTTCATTCACTTTCATCACATTCCTCATACACACTCGCCGATTTTAGTGCTTTTCTGTCAAAATAATCAAAATAATAGATAGTTATGGTTATTTCTAAGATATGCAACTCTCTGTGCATGAGTCCGAGTCGCACTTGACCGGTATTTTTACGTTTATTAATCGAAATAGACGAAACATTTGGGTGGTTTTTAAGCATACAAAATTAATCACAATACCTACCTACCATTGGTTTGAAACGCGGCTTGAAAAAATCACAACGATAATTCCGTAATAATAGATATGTGCTAGATTTGCACGTGGCTTCGCTTACCCGAGAATAGTATTTCTTCTAGATAAAGGGCACCCTACGTACTTTTCTGTACCCCTGGCAACGTGAATGTATCATTTCATGATGATTGGGTGAGTTATTAAGCGAGAAAACGTAACAAACAAACTCATATTAGCATTAACAAATGTTTGCGGCACACGGACTTTTAATCGTGGTATAGGTTTCAAAATATAAAGACTGAAGTACTTGCTAATCAAATATATGTATAAGAAAAACGATGTTTAAAGTGATCGAGAGCAATGGACATTATAAACCTACATACGCATAACGCCTTTACATAACAACAAGGAGCATAAATTTGCATAACAGCTCCCAGTATTACCAAACCTTAACAAATTAAATTAATGATTTATAAGTAATCCACTGCAAATCGTTTCATCATTTAGCAACATTATAATAAAATTATTTTAAATTAAAATAAATATTGTAACTGATTACAGCGCCATCTATCAATGTGCATTGAAACTACGTAAAGTAGTAGGAAGCCAAATGCTTAAGGGTAGGTTTAGAATTATGGTACACATGAAATCGGTGTAACAGTGTAACTACAGTTTGTTGTAAAATAAATATAGATGGTGTTATATGTCATTTCGTATGTGTAAAACAAAATTATTATTTCAAATCAAGGTACGGTATGCATTGAAGTGAGTTAAAATTTCAAGCTAATCCTTACTTCCTTACTAATATTATAAATTCGAAAGTAACTCTGTCTATCTGTCTGTCTGTTACCTTTTCACGGCTAAACCACTCAACCGATTTAGATGAAATTTGGTAAAGATATAGTTTAAAACCTGGGGAAGGAAATAGGCAACTTTTTATTGATGTAGGTACCAAGCGGGCGGAGCCGCGCGCAAATGCTAGTATTATAAATGTGAATTTGAGTTTGTTTGTTTGTTTATTGCTTTGTTTGTTTGTTGCATAAAAAGTTTTTAAGAAATACTGACTGTGTCGAATACAATAATTGCAAAAGACAACGATCAAAGGCATTAAAAATATTAAATCTCTTTGCCAATAGTAAATTCAAATATTCCAGAATGTCAATAACGAATAGAAAAATTAAACCAACGTTACGCAGTAGGTATTCCCAGGCGGTCACCAGTCTAAGTAGGTACCTACTATCCGGTTTCGGTATTCGAAAGAGGACCGTCATGTTCAAAATGGTATGGACGTTGACATCTTTAGTATTAAAAGTATCTACTGAACATTTTATACATACACACCGTTACTATTACAATTATATTTGAAATAAACAAAATTTTAACAAAAAAGAAAACCGATTTCAAAGATGAATATTCTAAAACTTGCAAAATGCAATAAAAGGTTAATAAATAATTGCATATTCTTGTGAATAATTAAATTATTGTTATTAATGGACTCATGATCGCACAATAACAGAAGCGTAAACATGACTCAAGAGCAAGACCAACGACCTGTTATTTACGTCGCATATAACAGACAGCAAATTTATTGACACGTGGACACTGTCCCTAGATATGTATATGTGATGTGATTGATTCCTGTACATCTAATCTTCGTGATTCTACTGGGAGTTCTCCAAAAGAACTCTTAGTATACTTACACGCTGCCTAACCGAGAAATCGAACATGTTTCACCAATGCGATTATGAAGCCATCGCCATCAGACAGCAAATAAATACCCACTCACTACCCTAACAGTCCAAAACATAAATAAACACCTCTTCGAAACGATCAGATAAGTCGTTTGGCAACAGGAGGCAACTTTGTAAATCACGGCCGACATAAAGGGGAGTATTTAACGCCATATTTATGATAATAAGACGGTTGGACGCCATAATGGAAAATACAAAAAGCGAACGCCCCGACCGTCGTAAGGCGAGCTGGGTAAAGACGTTTATATATAACGATACGACGAAGGGGCGATTTCTTTACGTGATACTATTTTAGCATTCATGATGAGTATACACTAGCGCATTGCCGAGCCTATCTAAACCTTTAGTGAAGGATCTATACGTAAAATTAGAGTTTTTAAGTAAAACCCTTGGCAGAGCGGTCATTCTACGACGTAAACGTCCCTTAAAGGAAATTTCCCCTGAAACTATAATGGTAGTTATAGACAAAATTAGAGTGCTACCTGAGACCTCACATTAAAAAGGCACCACCTGCCAGCACAAGATATAGCCGCCACTAATCGCTCTAATAAAAGCACAGCAACCAAAACCTATGCTCACTGCTGAAACACAACACAAGATTTTTTATTTTGCCAACGATCTTCTCACCAAGAATTGTCCTGTAGAAATCTCGTCGACATCTCAAACTTTTTATTTTAAAAGATATTTAACGCGCCCTGATTTATTATACCTGTGTCGCAAAGGAATTTACAGACACAAAATTATTGTTCTGTGTTTGGGTGTACTATCCAGGCTCTGAATAATAATTTAGGGATTGTATAAATAATAATTGTCCCGTATGGGATTTGACCACAACACTCGACGTAGTGCAGTAACAGTGATGAGGCGACCACTAAAACCTGGTGGTTTTAGTGGTCGCCAGTCATTTAAAATTTACTATTACCAACCTTTCTTCTCCCTAGCCTTTATTATTCCCAAGTCACTTGGGATCGGCTTTCTAGTATAACCGGATTTGACTAGATATCAGTTTTTACACGGAGCGACTGCCATCTGACCTCCGCAACCCGAAGGCTAACGATACCCTAAGGCTAGACTAGTGTCAGGATATTAGAGGGCACTGACTTCCCAATAGCGACTGCTGTATATGTTCATGGCAGCCGGGACCGACGGCTTAACTTGCTCTCCGAGGCATGGAGCAGGTGATAACTGTCAATCAATCCTAACTAATCTATACATATAATAAAATCGTAGGCAAGTCAAAACTGTACATTGAATATTTTTTTAAAGAATACTTGGGGTGTGATCTACAATCGATATCGAAGCCAAAAATATAGTTTTAGAATTTTTGGCTGTTTGTCTGTATGTATGTCCGGGCTAAACTCAAAAAGTACTGCATGGATTTACTTCAAATTTTGAATGAATATTACTAACAGGTCGGGTCAATATATAGACTACATATTATTACGCTATCGCCTACGGGGGAGGAGCTGTGAATCTTTATTTTTCTTACGCATTCTGTGACAGCGTGTAATCTAACGACGCATATTTAAATGTTGTTTTTGAGTAAGCCATGCTATTATCTAGCTTTACACTATAAAAACTACGCCATTTAAGTAACTTGGGCAGAGAAATATAGTTGGGTTCCGCGGCGACAAATACCTTATAGTTAAAATCTACGCGGACGAAGTCGCAGGTAACAGCTAGTAATATTATAAAAGCGAAAATGAGTTTGTTTGTTTGTTTGTTACCTTTTCACGCCTAAACCACTGAACGGATCATCCTGAAATTTTGCATATACGTTGTCAGGTGTGCAGAAACGGACACAAAATTACTGTTCTCGAGGAAAACAATAATAACGTTTTTATGATAATAGATGGCGCCACGTGTCTTTCGAATCATGATTGTATTATATTATACAAGCAGAGTACAACCCGAACTGATTGTCAAATTCTAAATAAACCCGAGCGAAGCCGCGGGAAAAGCTAGAACGCACATAATTTCGAAAAGTCATATAATTTCCGAAAGTCAGAGGTGCGCGACATGGGTTCGAACCCGAGACCCTCTGCATTGCAGTCTGTTGGTCTCCCCACTGAGCTATCGCTGCTTACACTATTACCAACCTTTATTGCACTAAAATCTATAGAAACAACAATTCAACGTTGCAAACATTATTTCACGATAGTTAAGTTATAAAATCGTACACTATAAACGCAATTTTTAGTCTTAACTTATTGTTATTGCAAGTTTTAAGCCTTAGTTTTATGTGTCGGATCGTTGGGGCCTGCATCTATTTACTTATATAGATTTATTTCGCTATTTTTGCCAACAAACGGCACTTGAGGTACAAACCAGTTTGTAATGTTAAAATATCGCCAGTGTTTGGTAAATAGATAACAATGTTTACTTACAACAGAAGTGGGAGCAGCGATAGCTCAGTGGGGAGACCGACAGACTTCAATGCCGAAGGTCTCGGGTTCAAACCCACGTCGCGCACCTCTGACTTTCGGAAGTTACATGACTTTTCGAAATTATGTGCGTATTGATTGACAATCATCGCCTGCTCCGTGCCTCGGAGAGCACGTTAAGCCGTCGGTCCCGGCTGCCATGAACATCTATGTCAGTCGTTATTGGGAGAGTGTCGCCGGTCTACACTGACTGGCCCTCACATAAGATAAGATAAGATACAACAGAAGTGGAATGTTTAATAGATGGTAACATTCAAGTAATATTACTTAATGTGAAAGTATTCATCTGTTAAGTATGCAAGAGGTGAAGTTAAGGACTACCCTTGGAAATTTAATACAAGGTCATATGGAAGGCAAAAGCTTAAACAAATCAATGCTTTGCTTTATAAATTAAAAGGGACAGCTTTGCAACGGTAGTGTATGCGACTAATATACATAAGGCCTCGGATTCTATTCCTGAATCTCACAAAGTGTTGTTGAATTTTTCTGACACGAATTTCTTAGTAGAAACACGGTGTCTGGAACTGTATCCCGTAAATGACATGGCTTGGCTGTCTATTACGTGGCACTTAAAACCGTTGCATTCAAACTTATTGGTGCGCTAATCGACTCTACCGTGTAAGAATGGCATCTAAGCCCAGCAGGCGTTGTTCTGGATAGGAAAGGGGAGGGCGCGATAAGGTATAATAACTCTTCAGAGCACTTCCCGTGGTATATTCTGTCATTGATTAAACAAAATATTTAACGTAAATAAATATTTCTCAGGTCGTCAAAGTAGAGACCTCAACATCGCCTCGGCTGCTATGAGGGCGGTGTGGAGGCCACTGCTCTTAGACCACACGACTGCTTACCATCAGGTGGAGTGTGGTCATTTTGACGAAAAAAAAAATTTAAAAAAAGACGTATTGTAGACAATTGTAGATGCAATTAAGCGCGTCACTATTGATGTGCCTTATGGCCTTCTCAGCAAGCAATATTTCTACTGGAATACTTCGCTGCAATATGTTTAACTATACTCCGGCTAGCCAATTTTCTCTTAACAACATTTGAAAGTAGCTATATATAAAAGAGTATCGTGGTATTGGTGTCATTGTCGACTACGTTACTGGCAACCATAATGCAGCCATACATTGCAATAAAATAAGTCCCTTGTCCCCAAAAGTATATATGGCTAAACTTTACGGTTTATTTGGTCGCCTCGCCACTGCCGCTGGGCAGAGTGTTGAGGGTTTGATCCCCACACGGAAAAATAATTTGTGTGATCAATCGTTATTCCGAGATTTAGTATTCTTTGTTTCTGTTGATTGAATGTTTATAAATCCCAATGCAGTCACATGTAAGTATAACAGGCGAGCAGACTGTATTTAAAAAGTTTAGTCTAGTTGCATTAACCCATTCACAGTTCCGTGATAGACACAATAGAAAATCAATTGTTATGTACCATATGTGGTTCATCGGACAGGGAACGTGTTAAAACAAAGTATATAACAACAAAAAGATATATACAAAAGAAACTTTCAAATCAACCCTTCATTACCCCACATGACCGTTTTTGTGTACCCTTCCAAAACCCCTTGAGCAAAATCATTTTATCTAACAAAACTTTTCCTAACCCAATAGGCAATAGTCAAAACGTATCAAATCTATAAAGGATCGACGTATAAAGACGGCAGAAGTTTCTGAGACGCCATTCAAAGCACGAGTGACAAACAAACAAATACAAATAATGCCGGGAGTAGAAAGGAGTGAAATGTTATTCCTCTACCCTGCATAATAGAACCGCGTGTGTGCTACAGGGGAAGTGTGTCCCGAGATATATCCCAAGATCGGTCTAAAGATATTTCATGCTGTCCTTTTTCTCACTTTTCTCATAAATTTCTTACTAAATAAGTAAACAAATAAGGCTTACTGGTAAGTAAAGACAATATAGACCCATTTCTATGTATTGTCCATCTATCTTTGTTATCTGTATTGATTACAAAACTATTAAAGTCTGAATGAGTTACCTGATGGTATTTTAATGAGTTAATTTGTTTACCAAATAAGGACAGTAAGATAATTGTCTATACATAATCTCACCCCTATATTCCACAGGAGTCAGGTGATGCATCATGCCTACATTAATTCTTCAACTATAGTTGTAGCCATTGTAGGCATATTTTAGGTATCACGTTATAAGTGGCACAGCGGTAGTGAATACGACAGCAGCATGCGATGCATGAGGTCTCGGGTTCCAATGCCGGGTCGGGCCAAGAAAAAGTTATTGGGTTTTTCTGTTAAGAAATCTCAATAGCAGCCCGGAGTTAGGAAGTTGGCGGTGTTAGACACCCCCGTGCCTCGAAAAGCACGTAAAGCCGTTGGTCCTATGCCTGATCTCTCTCCGGTCGTTTCGGATTACCGTCCCATCGGATCATGATAGTTAGGGAACAGAGAGTGCACTTGTGTTAGCGCACACACTTGTGCACTATAATATCTCCTGCGAAGATGGTCAGTCTCCGTTAATACTGGCCGCCATGACCGAAATCGGTCTGGAGGACATTATAAGAGGCAACCATATTGATGTCTACTAGACACAGTCACAAACTCCGTACAGCTACTAAGTATTTCTTGACAGATTACACACTTAATCCAACTCGGAAACCGAACTGGATATCTCATTTCCAGTAGTCGCTATCACTAACCATTGCTCCTGTAAGAAGATATTTATTTGCAAAATTAAAATATATATTTTTGCGTTTGTATTGTAGCTGTGTGACTAGTCAATTGTTAAATGTCAGGAAGTCCTTCCTTGTAAATGAATACATTTTACCTGTTAACCCATTCAATGCGACGGACGCCGATCGGCGTCTTATTTTTTCATACTCAGATTCGGAGGACGCCGATCGGCGTCATGTATAGTTGTTTTATATTTTACCCAAATTTAAAGATATTATATTAATAAAACAACAAATGTGTTTGGAATTTACTAATGAAATGCCTGATATGAGTAGTTTTTAGATATTTTGGTTTTTTTAATTTCATCAAGTGCGGCTGACGCCGATCGGCGTTTACGTTAAATATGAGCCGATTCTGGCTAGTGAAAGCAAAATTTGTTGCCGCATTGAATGGGTTAAGAAATTCAAAACCTAGCCTTGCAAGATAGAATTATATTCTGTTGTAGTTCTAAGTGCACATAAAGCGCTCTCGGCTGGGTTGATGCCCGCCTTCACAGAGTAATTTTAATTCAATTACCCATTATAGCACAAGTCAGGCCTTGAAAATGCGGTCATGTCGTTGTATACTGAGAATTAACTGAGTAAACAGGAACAGTAGAAGTAAGTAGGTATGTACATATATACTTTGTAAACATTTTAATATCATCATGAAAGAAATACAAAGTAGCATATTTGGAACATGTCGCCCGTCACTAATTTATGATAGATACCTATATTGTATCTATCATAAATTAGTGACAGTTGAACGACGGCGAAGACAAAGTGTAACAAAAATATAAATTAAAATATTCGAAACTTGTATCACCGCGGATCCAAAAATTGATCAATTTGTTGTCACTGATTAAAATAATCGAATATTCGAAACATTATACAAATTAGGTTATGTCAATCGATTGTGTTTTGAGTAGCTGATTCGATTATCATAGCCTCGATTGACAGTGATGACGTCTATTTTTAGGTTTTTCGTTAAACTTTGACCTCCATGCATCCTACATGTACTATCGGTTCCAGCGACGGATGACCATTTCAGAAAAAATTTCGTCTGCACATGTTGACCAGTTGAGTTTGTATTGCCTTAGGATCAGTAAACAAATGTAAAGTGTAAAAAAACTCAAACAAAAAAAGGGGCGTGTCACGGGTACGGGTACCAAGTGTTGGCCTGCTATGCGATTTTAACCTCAGGAGTGGTCATCCGTCGCTGGAGTCGATAGTACAAGATCATCGTCATGCAGTATAATGATATTGTATGGCGATGGTCTTGTACATGTATCGTATTAGCGTTTAGCTCATACATAATTTAATAATCATTTAAGAAGAATCGCATCATTCGATACTGTAATCGATAAAATACAATAAAACACAAATGCGATGAAAGAAAAGATTGTGGATAAGCTCACACGTTCGACGAGATATACCACAATATTATGATCTTGTTCTATGTCGTGATCTTTTATAAATATTTAATAATCTACAATGTATCCGAGACTCGTTAGTATATATATACATAACAGTATTTAATCATTATTAACAAATAATAGTTTTTAAGTCTATACAAAATATCTTGCTTTTATTCATGAACCATTCTCTGCTGTATATCGGTGCGAGTATAATCTCGTGTGTACCCAAACAGAAGTATCTTTTATGTCGCTATTGATGCGATATTTTTATTTCCTCCTCGCTCAATACAGCGCCAGCTATCGGCGGGGCCGCACAACACTACATTAGCATAACCCTTTTGTAATGTTACCCTATTATTACATTCTTAAATACTAAGCATTATTATTTCATTTAAATGCCTTAGAATTATGAAATGAAATTGCTTTATTTAAAGGTCTTTATTATTCTAAGGTAAGTCCAAATAGATAATATCGACTGCCTCATTGGTCGTAAGCTACCGCTTTAACTTGGACGCGATTAATAGGTCTTGTATTTGATTCCCGGGTAAGGGAAAATTGTTGTTGAGATATGAGAACAATGGTAAAGCAAGATACGTCACACAAGATAGATAAAGCATTTAATTGATCACTCTCTACAATTTAGTTAAATAATTTATCATCATCATCATCATGTCAGCCAAAAGACGTCCACTGCTGGACATAGGCCTCCCCCAAGGTTTTCCACACATACCGGTATTGGGCCACCCGCATCCAACCGCTTCCCGCGACCTTTACCAGGTCGTCGTAAATAATTTATAATAATTGTATAATTTGTATATGTTCAAAAGATATAGTGATAGAATATCAAAGAAGTGTTTTCTGCGGTCATCCGCAAGAAACACTATTTCTTTTGTCACGGCACATGATTGCCGCAGCATAAGTTTGCGATCGATTAGCGCTAACACGACAATAGAGGTACCCTCTATTATCTCTATCTAATATATAATAATATATCTACTAATAATACCTTCATAGGATTAATTTACCATTTAGATTCTACTAGTTGTTCCACCCAGCATGATTCCAAATAAGTTTGAAGTAAGTTTTTACTAAATAACTACACTCGTCTGCCTTAATAACAGCAGATTTATATTATATTCAAAGATAAGCGTAAGACTCTGTGTGTATTGGAATTAAACTATATTTACCAACAATAATTATTATAAACGTCTCGTGACAATATTTTTACCATCTATTATTAATATACCTAATCTGTAATCCCTCACCAATAAGTAAGTTAACAACAGACGGTACAAAACAATTAGACGTTTCACAGAGGCCACAATAACACAATCTACGCGTCAATCGTAGCACTCGGCGCACGTTCCGTAGCCCGCGGCTACAATATCCAAGTCTACGGCGTAGGTCGTAGGGCATGCTACACGCTATTCACTTGGCGTTTACGTGTGGACTACCCTTTCTATGGCTATTGAAACGTATATGTTTCTATGAATAATAGACTGGCCACACATTGGGGCAGTGTCAGGCTGTTTCGTTAGGGGCTTAGAAATATTAGTATGTATATTTTACATTGCGGCTACGGCATCTAACTACATATTTTCGCTTTGGGGCCCTCGTCATAAGGGACGATAAGGATCGGACACATGTTCAGTACTTTTGCTGCTTCTGAGAATCACTCACCTAATAAAAACCTTATACATTTGCGGATTCAGTTTCTGCGAAATCTGGCAAAAGGTTAAGTTATATGTTACACACCTGTATTAACAAATTAGTTAATGTGTTTTATCTTTGGGTGAAATCTATTAGGCCAAGTAAAAGACGTCTTGGAAAGAGGCCATGGTAAGTTTTAAGACGGGCCTAATTATGATGAGCGTAAATGTTAGGTTTGTAGCAAGTGGAAATCTTTCATTTTTTACCCTTTCAGCAAACAGGCCTAACTGACAGTCATATATGGATCACGAATTGTTTTTGCCATCCCTCATAAAGTTTTGTGCAATTCAGCAAACCTGCTTTGCAACTCTGAACCGAACTGACATTCGCATGCGTTTTTTTAGCATCCTTACTAGTATACCTACAATAATATAATATTATTACTATATACATATTTGAGTACCTTTATACAAGGGAAAAGGCTCACAGCAAGAGTGCAAAAGCTATAGAGGCATTAGCTTGCTCAGCGTCGTCGGTAAATTGTATGCAAAAGTGTTAATTGAAAGGATTGTGAAAGTAACCGACAAGAAAATATGGGATGCACAAACTGGATTTCGAAAGGGTATGGGATGTACGGATCAGGTCTTTTCCTTACGGAGCATAGCCGAAAAAGTTTTGGCCAAAGGTCAAAAGGTCTATTGCGCATTCGTGGATCTGGAAAAGGCTTATGATAAAGTGGTGAGGAATGAACTTTGGTTGGCATTGTCCATGTATGGAGTGAATAGCAACCTCACGCGAGCTCTGAAATCTCTTTATGATGATTCCAGAGCTTGTGTTAGGATAAATGGGACCTACACAGAGTGGTTTAGCATCGATAAAGGTGTTAGACAAGGATGTGTAGCGTCACCTTGGCTGTTTAACCTATACATGGACAATTGTTTGAAAGATTTAAAAGATTGTGAATGGGGATTAAGAATGAATGAGTTACTTGTCAAATGTCTTCTTTATGCAGATGACCAAGTAATACTTGCGTCATCGGCGGAAGAGTTGCAGGCGATGGTAACTATTATGCATGGTGCTTTTGAGAGTAAAGGAATGAAAATAAATGTAAGCAAGACGAAAGTAATGGTATTTGAAAAGGAAGAGTGCGTGACGATGTGTAATATTATGATTGACGGAGAAAAAGTGGAGCAAGTGAAAGAGTTTGTATATTTGGGTACTTTGTTTACAAGGGATGGTAAACATGACGGAGATATTGAAAGGAGAACGATTGTTGGCAACAAAGTGAATGGAGCCCTACGCGCTTTTATGAACATTCGAAATGTATCCGAAAAGGCACGTTTGGCTGTTCATAGAGGACTATTAGTGCCCACACTTATGTATGGAAGTGAAAGTTGGGTATGGCAAAAGAAGCATGAGAGCAGAATAAATGCTGTAGAAATGAGAGCGTTGAGAAGCATATGTGGTGTGACTCTGAAAGATAGAATAAGAAATAGTGTGATTAGAGAGAGATGCGGCATGAAAGTGGATATAGCTACAAGAATAGAAAAGGGTATGTTAAGCTGGTTTGGACATGTAGAAAGAATGGACGAGGAAAGACTGACTAAGAAAGTTTATAAGGCTAGTGTGAATGGAACAGTCGCAAGAGGAAAACCTAGACGAACGTTTCTCGACCAGAACGGAGGCGTTCTGGACAAAGGCCAGGTTAAGAGCTCCTTGAACCGACGGGCGTGTATGAGAAATGTGATGAAAGTGAATGAAACCAGAGAAGTGTGTCAGGATCGTAGCAAATGGAAATCCGTAGTCTCTGCCTACCCCTCTGGGAAACAGGCGTGAATCTATGTATGTATGTATGTACATATTTGAGTTCGAGATGAAATCGTTTAAAAAATCACTTCTGAGCTCACATCCCTGTTATGTGTTATTTATGTCAGTCTGCCAGTCAGTCTAACCCCACACTTAATGACATTCAATGCATCGGCGCGCCGCTCGCGACAATTCTGTTAACACTTGCCAGCGAAATCTACATTCCTGTTTCAACAATAACTTGATTATTTTGTACAACGCAGAGAACCGTGGGCATAAATTAATTTTCTTTTTTATATTATTAATATAATAATATTCTATCACATACACACAACACCACCTAGCCCAAACTAAGCAGAGCTTGTACTATGGGTACTAGACAATGGATAAACATACATATATACTTTTCTTTATTGGAAATACACACATATTATACATAGAAACACCCAGATCAAGACAAACATCCATGTTCATGCACACAAATGTTTGACTTGTGCGGGAATCGAACCCGCGACCTCAGGCGTAAAGAAAGATACGTATACGACGTGGAAGCAAATACCTATGGACGCTTGTGGTGAGATAATCTTCTATTGAAATGCAATAATAAATGAATTTTTGTTTAATGAATTCTAATCTTAGGCATTTCATTAAACAAAAATGCTTGGCCCTTATATAGAACTAGAGAGATAACGCGGAGAGCTGCACAAACAAAGAAAAACTAGAACTTAATATTTTTACTTTCATTTTTATATGGATTTGTATATTCAGTAACATATGGGGCAATGCCTCACAAATATAAGTTGTAAAATATAGAACTTTGGTATTTTCAATGGCGATTGAAAAATAGTGGTTGTGAATGTTTTATGACTTTGAACTTCGAACTTCATAATTGTTTCTTTGTGACTTAATAAATTATTGTAGACTTTAAACTTTCGCCAAATCGTTCAAAAGTAAACACACGTAACCTCAAACTTACACCACTCTTTCCTTAGCGTGCCATCGTCTCGTCGACGCTTGTAATGGATACATGGCTTTACCCATTACGAAATGTGTTCAAGTTACGATTTTCCAATATCACACCTGATCGCCGAGACATTCACAGGTCAAAGCGTCACTATTTGCCAATACTAGTCACGTGATACAGCTGTTCGATGGAGCGAGCCAATTGATCTACGCTGTGTATATACAGTTTTGCATAACCCACAAAGGGAAAACAATATCAGAGTTATACATACACATTTCACACACAGATGTGTTTAACTTTTATAGGCTTCGCTCGCGTTAATTTAGAATTCGACAACAATGGGTTGTACTCTGCTTGTAATAATATAATTCAATCATGATTCGAAAGACACATGGCGCCATCTATTATTAAGAACGTTATTGTTGTGTTCCTCGGGAACATTAATTTTTTCGGGATGAAAGGTAGCCTATGTCCGTTTCTGTACATCTGACAACGTATATGCAAAATTTCAGGATGATCGGTTCAGTGGTTTAGGCGTGAAAAGGTAACAAACAACAAACAAACTCATTTTTGCTTTTATAATATTAGTTAGGATTAGGATTATGCTAGATAAAGAGGCTAAATAATCAAATAAAGATATGAAGGCGATGTTTTAAACTTTCGTATTTTGTACGACGGGTAGCGATTAATACAAGTCAATCGAAGCGTCAGGCGATAAATACGTATGCAATGTATACATTTAAATACTCAACAACATGATTAAGACGCTGTATCTTTATTATATTATATCGTGTGTGAAGCAGACTGACGATGGAGTACGTTCTCGTAAATTCATACTCCAATTGCGCGGCTGACATTCCAATCTAACACTTTTGTTAAGTAACATCACATCAATATTGCAATTACAATAATACGTATTTATTGAATACTAGCTTTTACGCGCGGCTCTGCCCGCGTGGTACCTACATCAATAAAAAGTAACCTGTCCTTCCCCAGATTTTAAACTATATCTGTACCAAATTTCATATAAATCGGTTGAGTGGTTTAGCCGTGAACAGGTAACAGACAGACAGACAGACAGATAGACAGACAGAGTTAGTTTCGAATTTATAATATTAAGTATTAGTGAGGAAGTAAGGATTAATTAGTGAAACAATTTTTTGATAAAAATAAATACAAAATACAGTCCGCAATTACTTTTCAAGGTGTAGGAATGTATAGCTTAGAAGCTGTACATTATATGAAATGTGGTATCAGGACAAATCAAATAATAATTACTGCTTTATAATTCACAAGACACAAGACATTACATAATGACACGTAGGAACTACACTATGGTAGTGCGTGTCACAATGTTTAGTTAGTCGCTGGCTCTCGAACTAGGTAGAAACTGTATCTCAGGCACCAGACCTATCATTTCATCTAGCTATATCATCATCATCATCATCATCATCAGGCTATGGTAGTCCACTGCTGGACATAGCCCTCCCCCAAAGAGCGCCATAGCGCCCTGTCTTCAGCTTGCCGCATCCAGCATCTGCCTGCAGTCTTTCGCAAATCGTCATCCCACCTGGTCGGAGGGCGTCCTACACTACGTTTGCCGAGTCGCGGTCTCCACTCAAGAACACGCTTACCCCAGCGGTTGTCTGTTCTTCGCGCGATATGGCCAGCCCACTGCCACTTCAGCTTGCTAATTCTCTGGGCTATGTCGATGACTTTGGTTCTCTGTCGGATGTATTCGTTACGAATCCTATCCTTCAGAGAAACTCCGAGCATAGCTCTCTCCATAGCTCGCTCAGCGACTTTGAACTGGTGGACCAACCCTACCGTGAGTGTCCATGTCTCGGCTCCGTAGCTATATGTTGCAGTAGAAATATAAATTTTTACTGTCAATATACGACGGTAAACTATAACTCAGTAACCCAACCTCTGAAAAAGCATTGATGTTTTGCGAATTGGCCAAATGTCCACATTTGTAATATTAGTAAGTGAATGTATGTAGATGTAAGTACTTAGTGAATATCTATTATGTTATGCTGTAACCTGGTAGTGTTATAATGGGACTGACATATAATTACTTTATATAAGTCCCCAAACAAATAAATAACAAAAAAACTAAGACATTTGACATTAACATTTATGGAGTTATGGGGTATTTTCGATTCTATTTTCCAACCCATGTAATGTCGGCCTCCATGGCGTAGTGGTTGGTGTAACCGACTGCCACACCCGAGGTCGCGGGTTCGATTCCCGCGCAAGTCAAACATTTGTGTGCATGAACATGGGTGTTTGTCTTGGTCTGGGTGTTTCTATGTATAATATGTATGTATTTACAAAAAAAAAGTATATATGTATGTTTATCCATTGTCTAGTACCCATAGTACAAGCTCTGCTTAGTTTGGGCTAGATAGTGTTGTGTGTATGTGGTAGAAGATATTATTATATTATTATTATTAATTAATAAAATAATAAAAAATTAATGGAGTACAGCATGCCTTTGTAAAAGAGGTCGAACGGTCACTTGCATCGGTTTTGATCATTTTTTAATGAATGCCTTCTCTATATGGTCCTTCTACAAAAGCTTACTTACAGCTTTAGAAAAGCTTTTAAATCTCACTATATCTGTTTTATACAGTGAGTATAATGGCTACCTGAAACATAGTGTTGTGGAGATGTCGCGGTGGCGGCGAGCGCCGAGCGCCGGCGGCGACGCGGCGACGCGGCAAAACGGTACATAACGCGATATTGTCGCCGATACACCGGATTGTTTATGGTACGCTCGAACACAGTGCCAGAATGAGATATCCTTTTATATCGTATGTCTCCTTTGTACACCGAATTGTGTAGATAAGAAGCAAGATACGCAATATTTGAAGACAAGGAAAATGTTTCTGAAGAAGCTCGTCGAATTTCTGCATATTTTTGTGATCGTTTGTAAGCGCTATTACTCAATGTCTTCAAAAACAATCCTCGTACTAGCTTGTATTGGTAGTCATTTAGTTAGTACTGGTAGTCTTTAAAGATAATTACATGTAGTTACTTTAAGCAAATGCATTTCGATGCATTTTCGGTACTAAAAACAACGTAAAAGTGACAATTGAAGTGTTCCCATTACCAAAAATCTAGTGCCATATACCTATTACAATTAGGGTTTTACTAATCTGGAAACCTATTTTACTGACAAGTGTGACTTGATCCCTAGGTTTAATTATGCTTATAGGATCAATTATTCAAGTTTACTTATTTTAAATTGTATGTACTGTAAATTTTACAAGAAGTCTTTGACCAACGCAATATATTAGCGAGGACATCCGTACCAATTTGGACGACTGCATTGATGATAAATACCTACATAAGCACTGGGTTGATAACACACCTACTAGTACTAATACTAGTATCTAAATATGTACGCATTTAAACCGAAGGCTTTAAATATGTAATTACCTTGAAGCTCTTCTCCAGCTATAGTTATTGATCCCCTGTAATAAAGGGCGACCCCTAAAACTGTCCACCGGGTTCCTGTGTTAAACTCGGTGCTGCTATTGAGCATTTTTTAACAGAAAGATCCACTCGACCCAGGAATTAAACTCGTGTTTTCATGTACAGCTATCGCATTTATTACCACGAGTCGACCAAAAGTGAGAGATGAGGATGATAATTTAATTAGGTGAATATTGTATTATGCTTTATCTATTGCTTAAATGTTTTTTGAGAACTCAATTTATCACCGCTACAGGAATAACATGCCTCAATTTAAAAGCTGTTCGTTGTGGTATATTATCTGCTTCGTTGATCCATAATAATAATGAGCGTTGCGATATTACGTCAGTTTTATCGCAACATCAATGTTGAATGGAGACCATTTGTTGTCACAATAGCATAATATGTACTTTTTACTTACGAACTATTTATTTAATTGTCTTTTTTATTATTTTGTCGATATTTTATAAGAAAAATTATGTAGTCATATTTATTTGTGGCAATAAAAAATTATTTTCTTTCTTTCTATAAGCAAAGCATAGCTTCAACTTATGCCTTAGTACTGCACTGCATTAAGAAATATGAGTCCTCTCTTCCAAAGCTATTATTTCCCTGTCTATATCATTATACGTAATTTAGTACTACAGAACTTTTTATTGCTGTAGGTGACAGGCGGACCAACGCCACACCAATTACCGACCAAAGTCAAAGTCAAAAATCATTTATTCATTTAGGTCACAAAGTAACACTTATGAACGTCAAAGCATATAGACCGAATTACGAAATCAGTACGTATACCAACTGCTTAATTACGTCGTAGTCTGATGACGGGTTTTGGTTATAGAACAGACTGAAGCCATTAACCCTGAGTCAGCATTGCAACATCATTTACTAAATACACTATCCAACATAAAAATAAACATCCCCAAATTAACTACCAAAATGTATGATATAGCATCTCCTCTCCACTAATAATCATTAGAACATAAGTGAAAAGGCTGCTGTCTCATCAGTGCCTGAAAGCAAATTCAATGACAAGAAACAGTCAAACGAATTAAGAATAACAATGTTTAAAATATCTCTTGTACTCTGGGACTTTACAAACATCCAGACAGAACACCCAGACCAGGGCAAACAATTTATGGATGACACATATTTTAGTCTCGCATGGTTATCGAACTCACAGCAATCAGCGTAATGACAACAGTTAGGCGACTGCTTAAAACAGTACGCCATCCATGCTTTAATTTTTCTACAAACATAAGAGTCTGTGCTCGTCTGTACTTGACCCGCAATAACTACGTCATGGCGGTCGCTCTGTTTCAATTTCACGCTCGCTTGCCAATCAAATGGCAGACGCTACTGCAACGTTTTATACATAACATAATCATATTGTAATTATGCTTTCAGATTACGTTTAAAATGGTCGGCTTCATGATTGAGTATGGCACTTTAGTGGCGTAATTATGCATAGCAATGGCGTTTATATATGTTTTTGTGGTGATGCTACTCGTTGGTATATTGACGTTAAGGTAAATTCTAATTGGCATTTTGGATTGGTTTTAAACGAAGGTACTCGTTCACTACGGTTTATAATATAATATAATATAATATTCTATCACATACACACAACACCATCTAGCCCAAACTAAGCAGAGCTTGTACTATGGGTACTAGACAATGGATAAACATACATATATACTTTTTTTTTGTAAATACATACATATTATACATAGAAACACCCAGACCAAGACAAACATCCATGTTCATGCACACAAATGCTTGACTTGTGCGGGAATCGAACCCGCGACCTCAGGCGTGGCAGTCGGTTACACTAGCCGCTACGCCATCGAGGCCGACAAATTCTTATTATAAGAGGTGTTATGTTGGTAGATTACTTTAAGAGAGAGGTATAGCTTAAAACTGGGATTTGTCTCAATCTTATTGAGCTGAAGAGGTACCTACATTCAGCTTGCATCGCGGCTAGACTACAATGTCTACAGTCAATAGGGCTTTCAGATTCTGTAAAGGTAAGGAGGTGGTGTGCTGTCAGGGGGCCGGTAATTTTCTGTGCTTATAACACAGCACCATTTATTTTTGGTAAGAAGTTTCTACTACACGTTTTCCCGCACGAACACATTCGCACCTTACCCATATAATTGATAACGACGGACCACTCGATCCATAATATGAATCAGTTAAACCTGAAAAGCTTAAAATTCTGACGTCGCATATTTAAAATACCACAATATAGACATTACATAGCTGAAAATATCATGTTTTAAATTTTAAATTGAGTTATTTAATCAGCCCTGCATATAAGCTGTCCCACTGCTGGGCACAGGCCTCTTCTCAGTGTGAGAAATGTTAGGCTACAGCCCACCACGCTTGCCCAGTGCGGATTGGCAGACATCACATATCTTCGAGAACATTATGGAGGTCTCTCAGATATGCAAGTCTCCTCGCGATGTTTTCCCTCGCCATTAAAGAAAGTGATAACTACACTAATAAGCTTAAGCCATTTACACATGCATTAAAAAGATAATATTTACATAACTGGTTCGACATAGAAATTTTGTTGACTATTGTCAGCATCGCTATCAACTGACCGCTGTTATCATCGCAGTAAAAAAATGAGCATTGCCATTGGTAATGTAAAACCTTACTGAGCAATGCTAACTTTTTAGGCCTACAACAGACCAGATTGTGATTAGGCGTCGATTAGGCGTTTTGCGAACACTCTTTACGCTCGTATCTTACGAGCCCTAGAACCCCATAAGCCTAACATTAAATAAACTATCACTAATACCAAATACACTATTTCAACTATCGTTGATATAACAGGCAAGTCCACACGTCACACAGCTAGCTTTAAGATAGGTCCACAGAGTCCACAGCGGTAGGTGTATATTAGGTACAATTACACATAGAGGTGTCCATTAGCGCGTATTCAGCACGAATTGTTTGCGGCCACGGCCTGTCTCATGCAAATTGGATGTCTGCTCACCCCACACATGGTATGCACGGAATATTGTATGTGTTACCAGTGTTCGTGTTGTCTATTGTTTGGACTAGAATTGATATCGGGTAACATTGACCAGTATTTAATTTAATTGGCAACACTAATAGCATTCGCTTTTTAAATATGACTGATTGGCTTAAAGACGGTTTTTCAACCACCAGAAAAGTTTTGCGTATTTGCAAGTTTTGTATAGAAATCTATCTTTATTACTTAAGCTACCTGACGATCTGAAAACTAGACTCTTATTGGCACTCTGAGCTATTCTTGATTTTGTGCCTCGCTGTAATAGGAGGAAAAGATAAATTTATCTGTTTTAACTTCTCCAATTACATTAGATATAGATTTCAAGACAGTTTTACTTTTCCCAGTGACCCCTAGAAATGAGTCCAATATTCTCAAAACTCGAAAATTACTCTAGGCTACCACTGTTAACCAGTACTGGCAATAATTGAGGTACCAATGGTACAGTAGGGCTAACTCGTGAACGCTGACCTGTGCCTTGAAGGTTGTTAGTTGGATTGTTGAGCAATTAAGATATTGCGGATGTTCTTTGTATGTTGTAGTAATATTTGTAAACCTTTTTGCAATAAATTTTGTCGGCCTCGATGGCGCGATGGTTAGTGTAACCGACTGCCACGCCTGAGGTCGCGGGTTCGATTTCCACACAAGTCAAACATTTTGTGTGCATGAACATGGGTGTTTGTCTTGGGCTGGGAGTTCTTATGTATAATATGTATGTATAAACAACAAAAAAAGTAAATATGTATGTTTATCTATTGTCTAATACCCATAGTACAAGTTCTGCTTAGTTTGGGCTAGATGGTGCTGTGTGTATGTGATAGAATATTATATTATTATTATTAATAAATTAAGTATATTTTTTATCTATCTTATCAATTCTTGCTTTATTCATAACCCCTGTTTCGCGGGAAACTTTCTAACATCAAAACGCTTAAAAATCATTTGTAGATAACATATTATTATCCTGTGTCATGTCAGTATGCTAGCAAGCCTGATGGCAATCCCTTACTTGCCTGATTGCCTAGAAGTTTATTTTTTTACTAAAGAACACATGGTATGTTTTTAATACAATTAAATGGTATTTTCTAAGTGTAACAAATATTCTTTACTTATATTGCATCATCATTACTTAATTGTGTTCAAAAAGGCCGCCTTAAGCCTAGCTAAAATCGTAACCTATATTTTCTTCTATCTTTACTATTACACTGGGGAACAGCCTTCTTTTTTTGACAGTGTCAATTTAGACTCTAGTTTATTAGATAAGACTTTATAACTATATGACTGAAAGAAGGTCGAAATAAAAATACAATTACATATTAAATATATATTTTAGAAGCGGCTATATAATAACGACAAAATAGTTAATACATATTATGCTATTAACAAAAAATCATAAAAATATATTAGAAAAAACTTTATCTGTAAGTTTTTCTATTATGTTTATATTCAGGGTAATCCCTTATTAAACTCAAGCAATAGTCTGCCATCATAATATGGCTGTCCCATCGGCCTTGGTTTCTTCCTTTCATTGTTCTAATGTCCTGATGGAACCGTTCTTTATGTTGAATATCTCAAGAACGAGAGTCAATCCATACAAAGTAAATACATTTCGGGTATGACTGATGAAGGTGTTTATTAAAACCAGTAATAAAATTAATGCCGCAGAAAAAATATTTTTTTTGTTGCCCAGTGTTATAAATCTGTCCGGAATTAAAAACATCCGTGTAGAAGTTATATCACTCTCAACCTATTAAAACTAACTCAGATTCTTCTCTATTATGGATACGTGTTATGTATCCCTAATAGAGAGAAGAATTAAAAATGCAGTTTTTAGATATGATATAGGTATAATTCTAAATTAAACAGAAATAGGTATAACACTGCATATTTAATTGCAAATAGGTAGTGCTACCTATACCTATTTGCAATTAAATATGCAGTGTTATACCTATTTCTGTTTAATTTAGAATTATCTTACCACATTAGGTATACAGTGGTTTATACAATTCCAATATTTGACAAAGATAGTATGGCATACGATCGGACACAGGACGTCATTATAATAGGGTAGTTGACTCATACATTTTAATATTTAAGTCAAATAGTGACATTACCCGAAATACAAAATAAAAAAAATAATTCTTATCATAAATAAATAAGATACTAGCATTTTAAAATCTGGTGGTAGGAATATAAATTGTATTATACGAAAGAAAAAAGATGCACGATACAAACTATGATCTCCACTTTCTTTTACACCCAAATTTATAATTTTAATTTCTTCATTTGTGCAACCAATTTTGATAGTACTTGCACAAAAAGATTTGTTTCGATTCCTATTTGCATTTTGTGTAATAATGGTTAAAAACAAACATAGGCAATTACCCATTTTTTAAGTAGATAAACTAGTTATATTAAAATATATCACAAATGTAAGGATGATCTATACTTAATCTTGGTAATTTAAAATAAAATCATTTCCTATAAAACTAGTCAAAGTTCAAACTTGACAAAATGTCAAAATATGGCAGTATTCTATAACTAATATAAAAGTATTTGTGGCCTTATCACCATATCTTATAGCAGTATTATAATCCTAACGGCTAAAAGAGACACAGGTAGCCGTACACACGTGCGGCTCCGGCAATTGAGCAAATAACCATTATTATACCAACTACATAAAAAAGAATATTTAATTAAGTATATCTATATGAAGAAATTAATATCATTTTATTTTTTGCACTGCATTAATATAATCATTTTATTAAAAACTAGATGTTCCCGCGGTTTCACCCGCGTTTATCGTTACTGCGCCGCCCCCGTGGGTTGTAGCGTCATGTTATATAGCCTATAGCCTTCCTCGATAAATAGGCTATCCAACACTAAAAGAATTTTTTAAATCGAACCAGTAGTTACTGAGATTACCGCGTTCAAACAAAGAAAGAAAGAAAGAAACAAACAAACAAAGTCTTCAGCTTTATAATATTAGTATAGATTAACATCAATGAAGACTATAGATATGAATCATAAATGGTACTCATTTATTATATTATAGAATTTTTCAGCGTCCCCATAGGTAATAATCCGCTAACTACAGTGCAGAAACATTAATAAAATATAAGTGATATAAAAACCAAAGGTGATGCTTGGTTTCATTATAATTATATGAGCATGAAATCACGTGAATTAAAGAAATTAATTGCAGATAACATATTGATATAATTAAAAATATAATTATCAAGAAAATACCATGCAGATCTCAATGTCATACGCAAACAATATTAGGATAAGTTTTACATTTACTCTGCATTAATACAGCGTATGAAATAAGTAATAATCTTATTCAAACATATTTGTAAATTCGTAGCAATTTGAATGAAATGTCAACAATTAATTACCGCGAATCAGTGTCCGCTCTCAACCAAATCGAATCACATCATTCGATTGCGGTGCGTTCTTTTTGCACAAGATGTGGCTTAAAAAGAAATTTAATCTTGCTAATAAACATGCAAACAAGAACGCGGTCGCTACCTGTTGCGAGCGCGCGAGACAAACGGCTCCTCCGCCAATCAGCGCCCAGCGGCCGCCCACGGCCAACCAACATTGGCTAGTTATTTTAGAGGGGGGAAACCTTGGGGGGACTAGAGGTCTCGCCAACATGACACTAACAAGAAAAGCGTCGCATTGAGCTTTCGACGAGCTTTTCACCGCGCGCGGGAAATAAACGTGTTCCATTTTTGAATTTGTGTTTGGAATAAATTAAAATTTTCGAAACATAGAAACGAGCTGTTATAAGATAAGCGAAGATTTAAAAGTTATGAGCGTCGGACACCGGGAGTGATAATTTTTCTTTATTTTCGGTATTTAAAAGTTTTCAAAATTGATCTAACAATGTCGCTGGGTAAACAGCCCAATGACCACATAAAGCGGCCCATGAACGCGTTCATGGTGTGGTCGCGTGGTCAGAGGCGAAAAATGGCGCAGGACAACCCAAAAATGCATAATTCGGAGATCTCTAAGCGGCTTGGCGCTGAGTGGAAGCTCCTCACTGAGATGGAGAAGAGGCCCTTTATCGATGAAGCTAAAAGACTAAGGTGAGAAAACAGTACATAATTATACACATAATACAAAATAGCAGATAAGGTTTTTCCTTACTTGATGATATGCATAGCGTTAATTTGGATCCTCTTATAAAATAAGTACATATATGAATTATTAATAAATACTTACGGTCCGGCACCGCCTGCACTCTCATCGCAGTTATAATATGGTACATATTGGTTATTGCGGTTCTTTATTAATATAAATAGTGATATAGTTATCTAAAGATGAATAATATAACTGTTGCTAGCGACCCGTAAACAATCTCTATTAAAGATCCCTAAGTAGCTACTACTCCAGTTATTATGGGTATGGTTAACGGTCTTCCTGCTAGTTTCATACAGCTATATCGCTTCTGCAGTGACGGAATGAAAAAGTAACAAACATTTGAGTATAAATCAAATTTGTTGAAATATATACGCTACACTATTAACTGAAAATGTACAAATTTTATCTCATTGTAATTTTTTACTACAACAAATATTGACCTAATGTAGAGTATCTATGCATATTTTATGTCGTGACTGCATTAAATAAATGATCATGGAAATGAAATCTAATGAAATGAAAATATGTACTGTGTGAACCCTAAATAATAGGGAGGGGCCAAATTAGAAATGTGTCTTTAAAATATTATTACAATCGTTTAACTATTTTATATCCTCGTATAAATTTATACATTACAAGACATTTTACCAAATAATGTGTAAACACACATTTTAAAAATTATGTTTCTATAAGCTTTATAATAAACTAGATAGATATATTTTAATTACGTTCGCCCTTTATTCTATAGATTACCTACTAATATAATAAAAAATCTTGCACCTTATTTTATCATATAACAATTAAACGTAACACAAATATTTGACTTCAAATACAAAAAGCAAAATGCCATACCGAGCGCAACAAAAAATCAAGATAACATACCCACCACAGTTAACCTTTCATTCGTAAAACAAATAACGCAACTAAAAAGTATTTAATTTCCAACTGCGTTCATTATCTTTTTTAATTTGGTATCTTTGAACAAATATGGAACAATGCGCCACACACCTGTTATACGTTATCTGTGACACAAAAAGTTATATTTGTTTAGTTGCACCGCTTTGCTACGCGGGTGATGTTCTCTTAATTGTTTTAGGATAAAATTATTACATTATTACTTTCTTTTTTATTTTATTTAGATTAGGAACAACGAGTTTTAAGACTGGTTGCATATTAATAAAATCTGTGGTAATACTGTTGTTAATTAAATTATATGTGCTGGATATGATTAAAGTAGTGGATGAGTTTATTATTTTTTATATTAACTATTATTTAAATGTTTTTATAATTTAATAGGATTGCAGATACTCAATATTAATATATGAATTAAATTTTAATCTTAAATAAGTTATATATTTTATTATATGTACTAGCAATATGAAAATACTTATTTTTGATCTCAAGCTATGTGTTAGAAGAGGGTTTACGTTGGAGGTATAATGGATGTCGAACCATCGTCCTCTTGTTTGCAAGTCCGATACTTTAACTATAGACTGCCGCCTCTTTAAAATTAGTTTTTTTAAATTGTATCGTGTAAATAAAGAGTTTTGGCGTTATCTACTCATTGGAAATTAGCAATATAGTTTACTAGCTGTCACATACTTTCACCAGCAGTCCAGGGCAGTGGATTCCAAACTTGACTGGACTCCGACCTACCAAACAAAAACAGCCAAATTCGGAACTCAGCCCTTGTTCGTCTTAAAAAGGGGGTCATAAAATATTGGTAACGCTCAGATTCCCTAGTCTCTGTGGTCAGAGAACCTCTAGTCATAGAACGCGAGCGCCGGTGCGCCCCTCAGTGGCCCGGCTGTTAGCCCGATCGGTCGGGTTCTTATGTTTCAGGGCCCACTCAATATTCGCTCGCGACCCACCAGTGGATCGCGACCCATACTCAGGGATCTGCTGGTGTAGGGTTTAATTGATCTTTGTGCTGTTGAATAGGTTGGCCGCTAGTAATAGAAACAGTAGTTTCGGATTCATAACGTTGCTTCTTAGCTTTTGTTAGATAAATTAATTTATAGATTAACTATATTTGATTGTGGTAGCAACTTTTTTGTTGATACTGTCATCTTGTCCGGGTGTACATCACGCATCTATGCATCCTCATACTGCAACTGACTCACATCTGTATGCTTGATTGACTAGACAGAGTTATGAGAGAGATATTCACGATTTACTAAGCAAAGTTAAGTTAATGAGCACATTTACAGACTCCATACTGCTATTGAGAATTCCCAATAATTTTATTTCAGAACTAACGAATCAACCTCTAGACCATTGTCCGTAAATTGATATTACGGACAATAGTAACGTTTATACGTTACCTTATGTCATGGACCCAAAGCCCAAATTCTGTTACTAATATTGTCAGTGCGCCGAATATCGTGGGTTCGATTTAACAGAATATGTGAGCTTAGGAGACGTCATACATAACTTTGATATTAGTAAACTTGTTATACTTAACCTATTAATGTACAGTCAGCTACATAAGTAGCTTAACATTAAAATAATTTCTTACATTAGATTATGAATTAAAACTTTCTAATTATTATAACATACTAATTAAATAACCTAAAATTTGCTATCCAGGTAACTATTACTGGTGTAAAAACATGATAACGATGGTTACTTTAAATTATATAAGAATTCAAAATGTAACAAATGTTCAGCGACTTATGTAGTTGACTGTACTTAAGGTTAAAATGAATATAATCCCTGATTGTTTAAAACTATCAATTCTATACAACAATTATATCAATCTTCTGTCTCGCTCTTTTGCTTTTGTATAAAACAACTAATGTATCCAACGCTTTTCTTGCTCTTAACTGTTACTTTAATATTGCAGAATGATCTACAAATAAATATATCACAATTTAAAAATATTACGATATCATTTTGTATGATCATTACAAAATATAGTAGTATTTTCGGATATGGAGGTAGTGCTTAAGCTCATTCTCCAATTCCGTTTGTAACCGTTATATTGCGTGCTATATTCCTAATCTTATTCTGTTATAAACTTGTCCCAGAACCAATCTGTATAGAAGAAATTTACAGTATCGCGGTCCAACTTGATGACGCCACCCTTTTCCTGCCATTTCAATGGCAAATATTACAACCAAACCATAGATACAATTTTAGAAATACATACACGTCATGTAAGCATGCTTTTGCATTGTAGATTGACAGTATTAGCTACCGATGGAAAATATAAATAACATAACTATAGAGAAACTGTTGTAAAAAAATCTAGTATGGTGATAAAATATGCCATATTGTACACCTAATATTATGTTTGTTGTAAATAGAGAAACCAGTACCGCATTAGAGCTTGAGCCCTATAACTATTTAAGCACAGGAAATATTGCCGCAATCAGTAAGAAGATAATAAAATAGTACTCTTTACAATTTGTCAAATACATAATAACTTGAAGTTTTACATCGACGTCGACATCTAAACTTATTATTGCTCAATATGTGTTCGAAGAAACCATCAATGGCTAACAAACATACTACATAGTAAATTCATTCCAGACATGTTATCGTTGTATTTGCCGTGCATTTCTTACAATTAGATAAACAAAATCTATATTTATTTTAAATTCAAAAGAACACATATTTTACATAATATAAGGATTTAAGGATATTCTTATTAAATATCGTACTTGCTATCTTTCGGTCTACATTTAAAAATCAGGGATAATATACATAAATATGAGTCACAGGGAATTTTAAAACAAATATAGATATTTATTGTATATGATTTTATGTCTGGCAATTTATGGTTCACTGAAGTTTTCAGCATATCCGAAGATAGCATTGAAATATCTTCTATTTTTAAATTCAAAAGGAGAACAAAACCGCAGTTTATAATAATAAAAGCCCTCTCTAGGTAAAGGTACTGTTTACTAACAAATGTATACAGATGACATTGTTACCCCCTAATTAAGCAGAGAGCTACTATCAAAACCACACGCATGATTGCACTGAGCAAACGTTAGCAGATTGTATGAAGATGCTTTAGCTAGACTGTGCTCTCGGCAACAACATGTAAGTACGTTTCTTTTAGGGTTTGTCGCAACGAATCACACGGACATACTGTTTTAGAAATTGATCTCGTCAAGTCATAGGCTCTAATAAACCCGATCCTTTTCACTTACATATTAATCTCTTTTGTACTAACTGATCATATTATCGGTAGCAACTAAATTGACTACATGGATGACATATTGTTGATCACGTTGCCAATTCTACTGCGCCAAATGTTGTGGGTTCAATCTCAAGACGGGACACATAAATGTGTGTTTCACAAATAGTTGTACCCAATCTGGATGTTCTTTGAGTTTGACACGACGGATCACCCCTGTTGTTTGACTTTTTGTAGTCTTTCGCAACACAGGACATATTCATAATGCGACAGTTTTATTTTTTATGGTATCTACACATTTTGCGGGTATCCCACTAAAACAAAATAAAAGTATGTGTGCTTTCTGATCACAATTAATCCTTTAAAGTCAAATCGTAAGGCGTAAAAATAAATTAATGTCACTATTATATTTTTGAAAGGTTACATTTGTATTTTTGTTATCTTGTTATTATTGCTCATCTATATTATCTTATTCTCGATAGTATCACAATGTAAATATAATAATCATCATTACGGTGGGTGCACAAGCCCTAATGACACAGTTAATGCTCTACAAACAAGGTTCTGCCGCCGGATGTTTGTCGACCATATCTTTTATTAATTGTGTGCGTTTCTCCTTTTTTCTAATCAAATAATATTTTCTTTCTGTTCTTTAAAATTATTATCTTAATTGTGAGATGACAGTTTTTTAAATAGCTTTTAAATTTCGCTCATCTCAAGATAAAGGGAGTCTTTATACGATATTTTTTTATATAGATGAGATAATAGTGAGTCCTGTGATGATTTGGGTTCTATCCCCGTGTCAGACAAAGTAGTATTTTGTGTTTCTGTCATGTAAGTCTCAGTAGAAGCACAGAGATTAGAATTGCGTCCGGTAGGCGGCAATAAGCTCGCCCCCTATAACGTGGGAACTAAGACCATAGCGAGATGATGACATGAAGGGTCACCTCTGCGTCCTTTTCAGGGTTATAGGCGTTAGACTATGTACGTAGGCAATATAGGATGGCCTGATGCATAAACGCGCGAGTGATTCGAATTATGTCCAAATGTATTGGGCCAAACTACTTATACGTACATAGGTAGATACATAGCCATTAAAAAGTATGCGTTGTATACAAAAATAATCGGATATCATTGACATTGAGACAAAGTCATCCACAGATATTATTGGCGAATCTCTGTGATTTTGTATCTATAATAATTAGTTTCTAAAAACAAACAATAACCGACTTCAAAACTATAATTAAAAAGCTTGTAATTGCGAAATATATCGTTTGTATTATCACCGCTACATACTACCCTACTAACTACCATGGTCAGTCTCATCCCTAAAACGGGATTAACAAGATACAGTGTGCTTATTGTCGTCCACCGGACACAGTTACAGATTCCGTGCCGCTACTGAACAATTCTAATCAGACACTTTGCCCGGCTCAAGGATCGAACGCGACGCGTCTTGTACATCATTTGTATATATTACCGCATTACCACTTCAGCGGTGCTGAAATAATTAAATACGATACAAAACAGACAAGATTTTTTTTTATAATCTTTGTAGCTGCTATCTGATCCTTCATAAATTGCAAGATCAAGAAGTAACCTTTTATATGACTATAAAATTAGTAGCTTCTACCTACCCCTTCAGAAAAACCGTGGGTCTATATATTGACCTAAACTTTAAGATATCTAACATCTTCTTCTTCTTCTTTCTTTTCGTATGGTTAGTGGCCAACCTGTTGTCAAGAGTTGTTCAAGCCGCCCGTAGGCCTCTGACATGGCTTAACGACTGCTGTCAATTTGACAACAACCTGAAACCGACTTTTTACGTGCCCTCCGAAGCATGGAGATGCTCAGATGAAATACCACTAAGCGGTCACCCATCTATCGACTGACCGCACCTAAAGTTGCTTAACCTCGCTAATCGTTAACCGATCAGTGAGTGCAACTGGCTATAACTGCTACATAGCCACACTACTAGAAAGTAATTACTGTTGCGTAGTTATATCCGCATAGAAACTGTATTAGCTTCTTAAAATATCGCCTTTGCAATAAATATTTAAATTTGACCTTCGTAAATGTCACTTTATGACCTCATTTGTTTTAAACATATTGGTCACTTAACTGGCAGCTAGCCAGACGTAATAGAAACTTTTCAATAACTATAACATAATATTTTTCATAAAGGTCTAGATATAGTTTTACATCTTACTAGATTTTTAGACTTCTCGAGCTATGAATACTTAATTCTTGTGTCGCGGGGGACTTCACAAACGTTCAAACAACAGACACAAAGAAAAACCACGGCACCAACCATATATAACTCTAATTCTTATGAACATGTTGCATTAAATAGTTTGGTGTAAATATGTTGCTTTCAGAACAAAAAGAAAATTCTTTGAAAAAATAATAGTTTAACCAAGACACAGCTAGTGTGTTGGATAAACCTTGTATTTAGTTTTGGATCTTAGCCTTAACGTTATTGTTTGTGGAACTTTAGACTAGCCAATAGCCATACGCGGGTAACATATACCTACAATATTGTATAGAAGTCGTGAAAATAAAGAAAAAGATTACAATTCTACTGATAGGAAGTAGATGAAGCGTCGCCCTGATTTAAAGGTTAACCCAAGCAACTAAACTGTGAAAATAACATCAAAATTCGCACAATCATTGTTGACAATTCTAAAATTGTCTCGGGATATCTATATATTAATACGTAAAGCAAAAACTTTGTACCCTTTTTTACGAAAATTGCGCGGACGGAGGAGTATGAAATTTGGCACAGTTAAAGTTTATATGGAGAAGGAGGGGCGAATCCTAATATTTATATAAAATATGCATTAGAAATACATTAAATTAATGAAAAAACACTACACGCACACAACTGTGCATTTGACACACGCAGTCGAAGCGCGTAACTATGATTACATATATTAATACATAATATATCAGCAATATCTTACAGGCAAACTTTGGTCGAATTTCGAGCACTAGGCGACCGCTAGTAGAAATAAATAGCCGATAGTGCATTGGACTTGCTATCGTGTGTTCGGATCTCAACCATTGCACTAAGGTCGTGAATCCACTCCTAACAAGCATCCTACCTTAGTTTGAGGAATAGCAAGAATACTGGAAAATTTTCACCCAACCTTACTAAAATAAAACAACATTTTCCAAAATACTATCTCTATTTTTATAGAGATAATATTTCAAGACACAGCCTTGATACAGTTGTAATAAAATACCTATAGATAGATAAAATATACATAATTTCCGTTTCATAGAGGTTCGCATATCTCGCTTCTAACTAGAAACTAATGCATTCACGTCCCCTCCACAACATTCGATACGGCGTGACCGTCAACTTTTTTCCACTCCACACAAGATGAGATCGCGAACCCTTTCAACAAAGAGAATATATAGTAACAAATCAATTTAATCTATCATAAAGGTTTGAGAAGGACAATTATCTGTTATTCATAGTAATAATATCTTGCATTGTTGGGGGCGCGGCGTTATCGGGCCACGCCAGGACCATAAAAATAAGCTTATGGTGAACTCTAACTCTCTAAGGGGATTGTATGGAGCTGTTCGCGCCAATTGTACGTGAAATGGTGATGCTTTGTTTTGTATTAGTTGTTTGTGTTATGGTATCTCTTTGAATAGTGTGGGAGTTCATAAGCTTTATGATTCGTGTGATAATAGATGCGTTTTTTGATAAGTGCTAACTAGTATTAGATTGAAAAAAGATAGATAGGGTATTTTACAAAAAAAAATTCCAAAAAAGAAAATGATTTTCAAATGATTTGAATAGAATAACTGTGACAATAATAGTGTTTTTTTACTTACCACTTAGTTATGTAGAGAAGTTTGCTTCTACTTAACCACGCTTAAGTTGAGCAAACCTGTCTGCCTTTAAAGAAAAGGAATGGAACACATACTCTTCGGGAAAGTGCAGTAACAGTGATGCTATTCCTATATAGCTTTCCTGTACGAGGGTGTTAATTCTGGCTTGCTCAAGAGCCAGTTCATTCGTACTGTCACCAAATAAAAAATAAAGGCGGGCTCTTTTATTTAAGAAAAGAAACTAGCTTAATATATAAGCATTCTTTTTCACCAGCCTTTCATATAGAAGAGAGTCACCTATCAGTGGTAGTAGTAATTAATTTGCTACTTCTTACTAAAGGTGGGCGCTCGTCTGAAATCGTTTCAAATTTGAAACCTTAAGGCTTTTGCCGAGCCATAGGTCATCATATTTTTACGGGTTACTGTTAAGTACTGTTAAATAAAATCAACGGTAAATCATGCTTTATCTTATAAATATTATTCTTGAACGGTATTATCATTTCTATACAAGCGCCCGGCAAGAATTAATTTGTAAGGGTTGAATTTATTAGCAGGGCGTAAGGTCGCGCACACACTACATGTCTACTCGTATTAGTTATATCTTATTATCTCTATTGTGTATACGGCTTAATTCCTCACTATAATGAAATAACGGTTATTAAGTTTTAATTAATATTCTTAGAAACGAAACATTGGTTTTTGTTTCTGTACGTAATTTATGTTTTTGTTATATTGTTGTTTAATATTATGTGAGACTTAAATAGCATAGTTCTATAATCATACGATAGATGATGCATAGTGTACATAACAGCATGAATATCTTAGTTGATAAAGCGACGACACGGTTTTGTCAACTTGGCAGTTCAAGTCCTACTTCATGAATTTTCTTCCTCGTTTATAACTTCTATCTTAGCAATGGATATGCTTTAAATAAATCCTAATACTTGACTTGAATAGCTGGAGGAAAACGGGAATAAACTCCTCCCCACTCCCCTGGATTGCATACCATACAAGCGTGAGTCTAAGTATGTATCATGTAGACATTACCAACAATCCATGTACTTCTTTTACAAGTCATCGTTCGCCCACAATCCTTCAGATACCATTTATTCTAAAATCAGATAGCGAACAGAATGATCTCATTGTAAAAAATCAATAGCATGTATGGTACAAACATACAATACACTCATTGTATGTCGCCCAGTGTTATTTTAGCTTTGTATTTGTTATATAGATAAGCAGAGTTATTGATAATGTTACGACAATAATGTTAGTATGTAAGAACGTGTTTGATTTTCGCATGGTTCGGGGAACCGGATATTATGTGTGTTAGTCTTGTATTATATTGAGGAGTATGATTAATGGATGTGGAGATGGATTTATAATTAATTTTCATTTAGCCAAACTGCTTTTTATAAAGAAGCTGGTTTCTCGCTGGATTTCAGACTGTTTACATACCAATACCAATAAAATTAAGTCGTAATAGACAGACGGAGTCGATTTCTTAGATTACAATGGACTTCATTATTTATAACTGTACGAGCCACGTTACACGTAGCGTACATTGAACTTATTACTCTTGTGCCATGTCAGCAACTTACTTCATTCATTACTTTAATTAAACATATATAATTTAAATTAGTTCGCGTTCACGTTCGACTGTCAAAGGACGTACCGCGTCTCAAATATCATTCCGCGTTCGATAATCTGTTAACGCACATCATTACCATTAATATCATCTTTTGATCTATCGATATAGTCAGTTAAATTTATTACCGAGTTTTACTGATCTATAGACCTCTATCTTATTACCCAGGGTGTGCGGACCGTACAATAACTTTTAACCTTTTGAACGCCAGAGTATAAACGCATCGCCATACCCCCGACGCCAAGCCACTTTTTCTGTAAAATGACCTTCAGAAGTATAGGGATTCCAAAACTTTATCGAATATCAACTGTATTTTTATTTTCGTCTTAAATTTTCTAATAAACCCTACTCATGACACTGTTATTTATTTAACCACAAAAGTAATGTTTTATTTAGTTTTATTGTTTATTTTTATGTTAAGGTGCGACGTATTTTTTGTCATACATATGTGACGTTGGCGTTGAGGGCAAGATTTCGTATGTCACGTATATGTGACAATGGCATCCAAAAGGTTAAAGAGAGCAGTCCAACTTAGAAAGCTACTCCATGTTACAGAGTACATGTCTGAATAACCTTGTATTGTTTCTGCGATGAGTAACTATTACAGTCATGCTACAAAATGCTGTTCAAGTAGACCGATAAGCTGTTCTTGTCTTGTAGACTCTATTCATTGGAACACATTTTAGTCAACTGTAATGGTAATAAACGGTAATAATAATAATAATAATAATATAATATAATATTCTACCACATACACACAACACCATCTAGCCCAAACTAAGCAGAGCTTGTACTATGGATACTAGACGATGGATAAATATACATATATAATAATTTTTAATAATGGTAATAATTTTACTTTCTTCAAAATAAGCATAAAATGAGTATTCTTGTTACAATGGGTAGTGGCTTGACTTTATATACCCATCATATTGCTGACATATATGTGAGACTAGCTGTGCCCGCGGTTTCACCCGCGTCATTGGTATTTGTGGTTACTGCGCCGCTCCCGTGAACCGTAGCGTGATGTAATATAGCCTATGTCCTATCCAGGATCTCAGGCTATCTTCATTCCAAATTTCATCTAAATCGGTTCAGCGGATTGAGCGTGAAAAGGTAACAGACAGACAGACAAACAGACAGACAGACCGTTAGACAGAGTTACTTTCGCATTTATAATATTATATAGTAAGGATAGTGACAATTTACCATAAGCTCGTTAAGCAATATAAAATAAGTAAATGCTTCCAAGACCCATGGAAATATTTTTACTTCCTACCGCTACCTACTACTGAACACACGCAAGATTTGATACACTATCGAAAAAATATTGTGTTCTATTAACATATCGATAAGGATTGCTCAATTGAGACGCAGACAAACGCTGCTATCGAATATGTTATTTAAGCGACGGTTATTTATTCGATTATATCTTCCTTCGATCGAACAAACACGAGACGATAAAAATAAGTACAGTGTCAATACTGGCGCGGCTCACCATTGTATTGACCGATAACGGATGGGAAAGGGACACCATGACCGCAGTTTAAGGATTTGTTGTTGTCTTTGGTACCGAATAATACGTCTAGTAGTAATTGTCTTCATTTTAGATTGAAAAGCCTACAGATATACTCACATGTATAGCGGGTAACATTTGTGTGGTGTTAGCCATGAATGGGTCAAACCTTAGATTTGTTATGCAATTTATGAGATTTTATAATAGTAAATCCGTCTGTAACTACTAAAATGAAATGAAAAGAGAAAGAAAATCAATTTATAGAAATTAACAGTCAAGTAATAACTCACGAATAAAGTTTAAAACAAAACCAAGTCTTATGTTTTTCACTGGATTCAAATGACGCATGAATGTAGAATTGTATCAAAATACAATAATATTATTATTTTTAAGGGTCTTCCAGAACGGACAAAACGTTTCTGCAATATATTTATTGTATAAATAACAATTATAGCAAGACCATTAAAAAAACAGCTGGTGCATCATTTTCAGACTTCAGCTGGTGCTTAGATAGCCTTTTAAAACTGGCTTTACTTCTATAAAGCAAATAGGCAATATATCGTGTTTACATTTTATAATTTTAATTAAGATGCCGTAATAGGATAGTTGCCTGGCCATTTTGCTACCATGGACGTAAGATGAAAAATTTATTTACTGTTCATTACTTTTCTGTTATACAATATTCTTGTCGTAACGAAACGTCCAAGCCACATTTTTTGACTAAGATGTAGATTTTGTGAAGCTAGGTCTTGTAGATAGTATTGTCTTATGTTTACGCGAATGTTATAGATTGAAATTAAACTACTTTATACGGATTTGTCGCGTTGTTTATTTTAAAACACTTTTATTACATTATTTTAAAATCTATCACTATTATTATTGAATAAACAACATGACAAAATCCATATAGTTGAATTTTCAAGGTATTGTAGAGTTACGGCGTCTAGAGTTAGAAGCTTGGCTCTACATGAGATCTGATAACTTTATGGCAGTACGAGCCATCTCGGCCAGGTCTCGTCTTGGCAACATTTTAAATGAAAATGTTTTTGGTGGGATTAGTATATTCCGGTAGGTAGTAGTGTTCTAATTACCGCTGCTTAAAAGAAACAATTGTCATTTAATCAATTTTGTATTGAGGTACTATTCTGCAGTATATTTTTGAAGTCGTAGAATTTAAATGACAAGAAAGTGACATGTCGTTCTACAGTTTGCCGCACACATAAACGTATTATATTAACGTACCTACTATACATACTATCATTTATAAACCATGAAATTTTCATAAATCAACGTCTCTTTAAGTTTTTATGTATTATGTTGACAACCTAACAGCAGCAGTGATTGCTTTTGTTGAACTATCACGCAGAGGGCTCAAGGTGCCATCCTAAGGTACGCACTGTTCGTTTTGTGGAGTTATGTGCATGTTGAAGAAATTGTTTACTTTTGCTCGTTTTGATATTGACGAGATACATCGCAAGGAAATCTGCGTGTCTGAAACTTTTTCGTAATTTTCTCAAAGATGTGTGAAGTCTGCTAACTCGCTGTAAACCTATCTGGTGGAATACAGACTTACCCTTCTCATACTGAAAGGAGACCCGTCCGCAGCTGTGGAACAGTACAAACAGACCGGATATTATGTAAGCCGGCCTCCGTACCATTTTCTAACAAATAATAGTTTATTTATTTTATGCTGTTCTGTTAATCTCATAGCTTTACTTTAAGCGTATGTTTACAAGCAATCATAAGACCCTGTGCTCTATTCCAAGTTCGATGAAATATTTATTGGAATAATCAGAAAGTAAATTCTTCTCTCGCCCTCTATTACGAAGGCATTAATCTTAATCTTACGGCAAAATGTAAGTATTATACATTCCACTATAACATTACCTTATACTTTATAGATAGCTGTGTGCACCTACACTTTAACTACGACCATGACATGACGACCTCGATGGCGTAGTGGTTAGTGTAACCGACTGCTACGTCTGAGGTCGCGGGTTCGATTCCCGCACAAGTCAAACATTTGTGTGCATGAACATGGATGTTTGTCTTGGTCTGGGCGTTTCTATGTATATTATGTATGTATTTACAAAAAAATTAGTATATATGTATGTGTATCCATTGTCTAGTACCCATAGTACAAGCTCTGCTTAGTTTGGGCTAGATGGTGTTGTGTGTATGTGATAAAATATTATTATTATTATTGTTTTTATTAAACAATTAACTGCCACACTATGAATAAATCCTATGTCTCGGGGGACTTTACGAATATTCGAACAATTGACACAAAGAACACCTAGACTTGAAACTTTGAAACAACTATTCCTGGATCACACAACACACTCGGCCAACAACAGTAATCAATGTGTTATCTATCTAAGATTGTTTATTTACTTCTTCTTCGTGTAAATGGTTCTAGTTTGAACTATATATTATTTGCATCATATTCGGCCATTCTAATTGCGTTAGGAGTGGTCGCACAAAGTTCTGATATTGTGCAAGTGCTCGGGCAAGAAGGTTTATTTACTGTAGGAAATCAATAAATACAATTCTTTAAAACTAACTTAAACCTCAATGTGCTTAATTTAGTTTTATAAGACTATCATAGAAAATTCAGTTACTCAGCATTTATATTGACTATTGTTGCGAGACCAGACTGTCTCATCCAAAGGCACATGGTTGGGGTGGCTTTGGGTATAATAAAGTAAAAGAAATCAGGGTTATATAGGTACTAACATTACTAACATAGAAGATAAGCACAAAATTGTTACTAACTTATTACTAACAATTTATGGACTGTAACGTCTGAAATAAATGATTTTTATTTATTTTTTTTTTTTATATGGAAAGGCATTATACATACACGTAAACTTGCCTCAGACTGACGGTATTACTTGGTATTCGTACTAAGATATCGGACATGAGCCGGCAGACACCTTGTGTACTCCAATAATCGCGTTAGTCTGGTAGCCGACCCCAACACACTTGGGGAAAGGCTACAATTATGGCATGTATTCATACTATATTTTATACTAACATAAAACAATAAACAACAACAACAATTTAAAATATTATTCTGCTATTTAGTAGAGTCTAAAACGAAAACAAAGTGCTCTATCACTTAAAAATCATTGACTGCATTTTTTGACATTTTAGTGTAGTTATTACTGTATGTTAGTTTGGAGTTAAACTTAGAATCTAAGCCACGTTATATCTGATTCCGTGCAGTATTACCAGATATATGGTACATACTGCGACGTAAGTAATAAAATCAGGCAATCCAGTGGTTTTGCCTGATTTTATTACTTACGTCGCGTGGCAAAAAAAAATAGTTGAAGTGTAGGTACACACAGCTATCTATAAAGTATAAGGTAATGTTATGATGGAATGTATAATACTTACATTTTGCCGTAAGATTAAGATTAATGCCTTCGTAATAGAGGGCGAGAGGAGAATTTACTTTCTGATTATTCCAATAAATATTTCATCGCGTGATCCACTGATCACGTGGATAAAGTATCGTACAAGTGCCAGTTCGTTATAAAGAGTAGGTATCAATGTTTTTAACTTTGAAGTATAGGTCCCAACTTGAATGCAACTCCTTACTTCAGACATAAAGAACAGCCCGCTTTTGACTAACAAACTGCAAAAAATTAAGAGTAAACATCTATTACCTTAGACCCAAGGTCAAAGATAGAAAGAGATAACGTTATTACTATCAATGTCAAATTTATGACAGACTAGCTTTTGCGCGCGGCTCCGCTCGCGTGGTACCTACGTCAATAAAAAGTAGCCTATGTCCTTCCCCAGGTTTTAAACTATATCTGTACCAAATTTCATCTAAATCGGTTGAGTGGTTTAGCCGTGAAAAGGTAACAGACAGACAGACAGACAGACAGATAGATAGACAGACAGAGTTACTTTCGTATTTATAATATTAGTAAGGAAGTAAGGATCACCTTTAGGCTGCGGCTTCACCCATATGAGTGAATTCATATTAATGATACCATTAATATGAATTATCCTGTGTGCTAATATAGAAGGTACATACTTTATCTGTGTACTAAGTTTCTTACAAATTCGTGTAACGGTTAACACGTGATTGTGTACGAACTTCTTAATAAACTTTTACATTTTAATATTGATAGGATATAAGGTCGTGGACAATGAACATAAATTGAATGCGCTCAATATACATTTAGCTGACAGCTGGAAGTTCAATGGCCTTTGTCTTGTAGGTTGCATAGGAACCGCAGATATTGTGTTTGTGATACAGATGCGAGTGCGCTTGTATGCCACCTGAATTCGAAGTCTTTTAGCGATAAGTCAGCTATACCTTATACTGAGAGAGAAAATTTATTTTTGTTTTTAACATTTACGAGTTAAACCTATTACTTCGACTGTAGTCTTTACCCACCGTACGTTGGGTTAAGTGGTTTTAGTTTACTTTGCCATCCGTTCAGCACCAGGTTCGAGAAGCAGCTTGCGTGTTCCCACGCGCGCCTCTGTGTCGTGTCCGTCTCCCTTCTAGGTGGGGGACAGTAGGGATTTTTGTTTAGTGGTGACTAGGTCTTGTCGTGTAGTGGCCTGCCGTTTCATACGGCGGGCCAAAACTTCGGCGGGGTCGTGACCGCATGTGCAAGTGATTCGCGCGGCCCCGCCGATAGTGGTTGTGTCAAGGAACACCGTGGTAGGTTTAGTCGGTATTCCGGGAGGTACATTATTCTTATTCCATCTTTCTCTTTTGACCCGGTGAGTCCGACATAACCCCTCCGCCCGCCCGCGCAGAGGGGTAGGTGTCAAAGCACTCCCACACGTAAAAAAAAGTAGTAACAGGCGTCCTGCCAATTATGGGACATGTGTGTAAAATATACTTATGTCTTAAAGAAGTAGCGTATCCTGATATACAGAAAGGACAGGCATGACTCAACCGCGTAAATGAACAACTTGAACCCATGTTTATTTACCAGCTTATCCTGCACCTCTAAGCCTACAATATTTAAAAGACCACTACCACACCTACAAAAAAAGAAACATTAATAAAAGCCTCAATATGTTATATTGACATACCAAATTCAATATACACAACGCTCGTTCATATCGAGAATCGTATCGCACCGTATTCGATTAGTTGTATTGAAAAAATATCGATATTGATAATATTCATTTTAGTTCCCTAGAAAAAATACGCCAAAAAGTGTTCGATAAAATAAAGTCGATAGGTTTTTCTTGACCGGAGATATTGTGTTAGTTTCCTCACGATATCATGTTTATTTGGTTAACAAACAGTAAATGAAGGAATTGATAGTGATGGGGGTCAATGAACCTACGGTTTTGGTATCGAAGATGCCACGTTTTCTATAAACGATGATAAGTGTGTTTGCATTGTGCTGTGTGTTGCTACTCCTTTATGGAATTTTTTGTTAGAGATATGAGTTTATATTTCATTTTATGAACTGTTTATTAATAGTATATAAGTAATTACTAATGCTTTAAATGTAGTTGTTTCAATAAATTGGGCTAGGAGGGGCCATTTACGAGTATATGCGGTGACAGAAAGCCCGGATCACGTCACTAAAAACCTCGATCCAGAATTTTGATAGCGTATATTTCCTCTGAGAAATTAAATTTTATCTAGAACTAGATATTCCCGCGGTTTCACCCGCGTTTATCGTTACTGCGCCGCTCCCGTGGGTAGTAGCGTGATGTTATATAGCCAATAGGCTATAGCCGTCCTTGATCTGAGCCTATCCAACACTAAAATAATTTTTCTAATCGAACCAGTAGTTCCTGAGATTAGCTCGTTCAAACAAACAAACAAACAAACTCTTCAGCTTTATAATATTAGTATAGATATGTTTAGTGTGCTTTAGTAAGCTCATCCACGACATGCGACATGTGAAGTTGAAAAATACAGAGTGAAAGAAAATGTACTTACTGTTAAAAAGACATACCAGGGTTGCCTTATTCTGAAGTCGCAGGTATAATACTGTATGTCATGTATGTCTTTCTTTGTCAAAAATCATGCACTTTAAGAGTTGTGTTTATTAACACTAGTGGTACCTCAATGTAGTATATATGTATATTATTAATGGGCTCAAAATCGGTGTGGTAGATTTGTAATTAGGACAAGAGACAGCGCTTTTTTTGTGCGCTTGGTGTTCGTTTTGTGTGTCTCAAACTATGTAGTTAATTTTGGACAAAAATCGAACAATTTAATATTTGCTAACAGGCAATCAAAAAATTCTATTTAACATAATTAACGCCGTGCCGGTTACAAATGACCGCGAACAATACATTCTTCTATTGTGTCTGCTATATGAAATTCAATGTGCTGTTATTGTTGCTTGGCGGTTAAGTGAATAAATAAAAATACCGTATATATACGCAGTGAAATGGTATTGTAATAAGGCTCTCCTCATGTATTGTTTAATACTGATGATATATAATATATTTACATTGAATGATGAGGATCCATTTCACTTCGACTTCATCGTCTTTCCATCCAAGAAGGATTTTCTCTCGAAAATTAGTCTTTTCACTTGTCTTTTCGATACTACTCTTAAGATACCATCATACATATTAACACACTCCTTAAATATGCTACACACTCATCTGCCTGACGTATGTATTTATAACTATGAATTAACAATTAAGCACAATTGCTTTTTGTTGCTTTGTATTATTGCTGATAGAACACAGAAGTTACCAGCGAAAAAGTAATTTTGCCGAATATAGACTTTTGTGTATGGTAAATAAGCTATAAATTTGCTTGTAATCTATACTTATAATAAAACTGTAGAGAGGTCAATTCTGTACATTGAATATATATTCAAAATTAATATTGGAGGATGAATGGTGATCGATACTGATGACAAAAATGCAATCAGTAAATTTTTTGTCTGTCTGTCTGTCTGTATGTGCACGCATGGGTCAAAAACTACTGAAGGGATTTTAACCAAACTTGGTACGATTGTAGTCCATACTCCTGGGCAGGTTATAGGCTATATAACATAACGCTAAGACACATAGGAGCTGAGCAGTGGCGATAAATTTGAAGCAAGTCGGACGAAAATGCGCTTTCGAGCTCTTATCCTCGCATACGTTGATCATACACCAAAAGTATGTATTACAAAAGAATTCTTCAAAAGATCTACAAAAAAGTCCTTAATAGTATATATCTATCTTTTATAAATTAGCCACAATAACGTTTTTAATCGTTAGGCATTTCTTCAAAGTGTATTAAAATACATAAATATATTGTATTTCACATAGATATATCTTTATCAAACTCCCATATTCAAAAAGTACACTTTAATATTTATATTATAAAAAAAAATATAGGAATCAGTTTATAAACACACAAGATATAGATGAAATAAAACTTCCAAATCTCGCCGCGCCAGTATGGGTACGGCTATACGGTTGATTGTTGTTTAACGCGCGAAACGGCCATCCGCTGCATTTATAAAAAGGCGGGGGCGCTCACGCGCCGACTTCACTCACATTTTGTTTGTTTGGTTGAACGCGGTAATCTAAGGAACTACGGGTAAAAATTAGAAAAATATTTCAGTGTTGGATAGCCCATTTATAGAGGAAGGCTATAGGCTATATAACATCACGCTACGACCAATAGGAGCGGAGCATAAATGAAAAAGATTGCAAAAACTAGGAAAATTCTCTTATGTGAAGCAGACGAAGTTGCGCGGGTCAGCTAGTAAATAAATAAAAATATACAAACATATTGAAATTAAAACTGCTTTATACGGATTTTGTCGCGTTGTTTAATTTAGAACACTTTTGTTACATAATTTTGAGTAACAGTTCAATGTATAACATTCGCGTAAACATAAAATATAGCCTTAAATATCTCCGAAGGGGTATGTTATATGTTTTTAGGTGTCATATAAAAGGGGACAAGCTTATTGACGTCTACTTGGCACAGTTCCAGACATTGTGCTGCTAATTACAATCTTGACAGAAATACCCATAAACACTGCCCGATCTGAGAATCTAATCCGAGACCTCACACATAGCATTCGTATTTAGTACCGCTGCGGCCCACCGAGACACTCATCCAATACTGGAAATAGTAACTTAAAGTAGGTAATATGGAACGCTTTATACTTAGACACAAGTTTAGAGACGAAATATATTTCTATAGGCCTAATCAAACATATTGAACATTTATCACGCGTACCAGGAAGCAAAGATTTCCCTGCCTGTATCTGTTTTACCTGATGACTACAATCTGGATGGCTTCAAGTTTCGAGTGACTATTCACATGCGACTAGAACTGGTCGCTGAAGTACACTTGTCTAGACGGTATGTATATCATACTTCAGCGTCTATATATGTAAATACAACATACTCAGAAGATGTCAGAAACAAAAATAGAAATATTCAACATACGATAGATTTGTGGTCAGCTTTGTATATGGCATGTTTTAAGATCTCCAGACTATAATAGTCAAGTGGTATATAAAAAAATAATATCAGCCTCGTATATAAAATGTCCCACTGCTACGTAAGGGCAAATTTTCAGTGTGTGGAGGATTAAATATCAGACCAGCTGGCCCAGTGCGGGTTGGCAGACTTCACATATCTTCAAACACATTATGAAGAACTATCAGACATACAGGTTTCCTCACGACGTTTTCCTTTACGGTTAAAGCGATGGATAATTAAGTATTTATTACGCATATAACTTCCAAAAGTCAAAGTGTGTACCTTGTGTCGGACTCCAGAGTCTGCGTGATAGTCTAAGGGTCTCCTACTATACTATCGCTGCTATATAATCTCCAATACATCAAATGGTATTGTTTAGCAAACAAGTTGTGGGTTATGCATCATCATTGCCAAGAATCTCTCAATAATTCTAAGAAAGACAAACCTTTCAATCAACCATTAATGCTCTACTCAGAATCTCGCTTCTTCCAATAATGAATCACATTGACCACTTAAACTGATAACTAAATATAGCAGCTCGAAATGCAAATTAAATAAAAAAATATAGCTAAATCCGCTACACAATCACACTCAACAAACATTCGCATTGAAAACCTCAGCGCAATGACGAACTATCATCCGCTGGCGTGGTCCACTCGAATAATTACAATCGACTCGCTGACAATCGCGATTCTATCACAAAGCTCGCATAATCGGACGCTGTGTCGATTCATACCCAACACTATACGACATAAACACATTTACACTCATTCGGAAGTCAACTTTATATCGTGTTGATAGAATTCAAAATTGTGTGTATTCGATATGCACATAGTGCAGTGGTATATTCGGATACCCGATTGTGAGTGGGACAATGCAATAATCCGCGCATTGTTGAATCGACATTGTTGTTTTAAGGGCGGCCGGGCGTTCGCGACAATTGCACGCTTTATTGCATAAATAATAATGTTATATCACCCAGCGGCGTTTCATTGTGGCATTTTGACGCTAAACTTATAGTATTGTGGGGCAAATTGAATTATGCTTTCGATTTCAGTGACGTCTCATCCGCGTTTGTTTTTGTTGATAATACTCGGTGTGTTACTGTTTAGTCGAAAGGGGCTTGAAAGGTGACATGAAGCCAACTAATACGAGATATCAAGAGAGGAGGAAACAAAAATAGATGCTTTTCGTTTCACTAGAATGAAATCTATGATTAAATAATTTCAACCTTATGTTATTATTATGTTAGGATAAATTGTATATGAAAACTCGTATGCCGTAGCAATCCTCTTTGCTTCAGCGTATGCAACGGGTGCTATTTCCACAGTAAATTTTTTAGATCTGAATGTGTTATTCCTAAATCTGTATAGCTATCCCCACTGAGAGAACTGACTTTTCCGAGAAAAATCACATACGGATCTATATAAATGAATATGTATATATATATATATATAGATACATATATATATATATATATATATATATATATATATATATATATATATATATATATATATGTATATATCTGTATGGCTGTTTGTTTCCTGTGGGCGAAAAATAAAAGTATATATTTTTCCTCAGGGCACTCCACATGAAAGAGCACCCGGACTACAAATACCGACCACGACGAAAGCCGAAACCACTAGTGAAGAAAGAACCTAAATTCGGTTTCGGCATCAATGGGCTCATGGCACCAGTTCCTAGGCTGGTCACACCTTCCGTACCACATCCAGTACCGCAGTTGCCCGTGCCACATCACTTACTGCAAGATAAACCAGATTTAGGAAGAGCCCTGTTTCCACCCCTGCCGTACCCTTTTTACCCCTTTGCAAAAATTCCTTCTGATGATGGCAAACTAGCAGCTGAATTGGCGCATTTGCAGGTAATCAGGAATGAGATATATTATCATTATTTCCTAAATTCTTCGAAGTCTTATTATTCAAGGCTACTCTAAACTTACGCGGCAGAATATTAAACTATTGTAAGCTATCATTTGAGCACCGCGTCACAAGACAAATATATATATATATATATATATATATATATAAATATTCATAAGCAAAAACTGATAAAATATTTGGACAGCACTTATTTCACGTGTTCCTTAAAATTAGAGGGGTAAGACGTATATTTCTCAAAACTCGCTATCTAAGCACACTAGCCTAACTACACAGTTCGATCGAACTATAGGGTCTGCACTACGTCACGATTTTCCTTATTCCTATTAGATTAATACTTTCTGATTCAGTTCCACTAAACTAAACACGTAATTCAAGTAATTCTATTTAACAAACGTGAACAGACAAACAACAATAAAAATACCATCGATTCTAAATAAATAACTTTTCACAGGCATTATACGGTGGCGCGCTATATAGCAGTGCACTATACAGCAGCGCTCTATCCCCCTGCGGCTGTCCCCCGCGCCGCACCCCTTCTCCACCCGCCGACGTTAAGCGCCCGGTCGCGTACGTGCTCATGAAGAGCGACGAGGAACCCCCTCAACACGTCATATGAAGGCCGGTTGCGCTCCCGGCGAGAGCCTGGCCCTCGCATTGGGAGCGACCATCCACCTCCGTACAGGAGAGAGAAAGTAGTTCTCCTGATAGTGTGTAAGACTGAAAAGGGACTTAAAAAATACTCTACAGATGAAAGTTTAAACTTTCTTGCTTAGAACACCATCTAGAATAGGGATGTGACACGGACGATTTTGGTTTCGGCCTCGATAGAGTTTTATCAATATAATCACGTTATGAACAGTGATCAGTGCGGACAACTACATTGAATATTTGTAAATATTTTATTCCAATCAGAATTAGTTGTAGCAAAATTAGGTAAATAAACAAGTAAGAAATTAAAATAATTTAGAGGCGGAATGGTGCTGATAGTGATGTGAACTTTAAAGAGAACTGAACCCGTGCAATACTTGTTCTTGTTAATGTGCAATGTATCATAATTACTTGTGAGCAGCTATTCACCATTTGATAGATAACATATCATAGATTTTACTCTCTAACTGTACTATTACTAGACGTTAGTTAAGTGAATTAATGTCAATTTTGTAAAAAGACTTTTAAACCAGGTATACCAAAATTGTTAACAAAATTGCTACTGATACCAATTTGTGATCGAAAGACTTCACATACGTAATATGTTAAGTTACTTGTGACACAAAACACATAGGCAAATAGGTCGGCTCAATACAAAGTCAGAAAACATACACACACACATATGCGTATGTATATCATGTATACAGCACCTGCAGATCCAGTCAGTGATTGTCATCTCACTATTTTCATCAGAAATCATTACACACCTGGCAGTGTATAAACGTGTTTATATTAGTGCCAGCCTTCTCAATCAGTGTATTTTTTTATTGCGAGATGCGAGTTACTAGGGAAGTGCAATGTACAATACCAGCGTCTGGTACCGAAATCTGGTATTTCTAGAAGCATATTTCTACCATGTAATCAGTAAATGAATTGTAGGCCGTAGCTCAGTAATTGATATATAATCCGATCATATAAATGTAATAACAACACAACACTCTAAGAAAATAATTCACGTTTAAGTATGTAAATATAGAATGTAAATATTATACCGTTTACCCTTGTTGTTAGTTTTATTTGTTCATTATATTTCTTCTTTTGCTATAATTTGTTGGCATAAACATATGTATGGGTACATATTTTAATATATATTATAATAATTATAAACCACGGGTGTCAATTACGTTAATCCGAGGTCTTAACATAAAATCAAAGAAACTTAACAAAAGTTCATACAGGTAATCGAAGAGGAGAAGCAAAACGATTACCTGGAAAAGATTACAGCATACGAAGCATAAAAACACCAATAACATTTTAATACTACATATTGCACTTATCTAATCCATAATTATATTATAATATGTAAAAGCGAAATAATCTCTGACGGCAGTAAACATACCAACAGAGTTATATTCAGTTGAACATGCATGTTCCTAGCGAATCCGTGAATCGTATTCACGGCCAAACTGCTGCTTTGAAGTTATGGAAATAGTTGGTCTACCTTATAAAATAACGGAATTGCGTGTATATACATACAACTTTATCTAGTGGTTACAACTCATGATTAATTCTTGAAACAAACTTTTTGTGCAATATGTTAGCTTGCATCACCTGGCTGTAATTTAGTCTTTGATATTGCAAAGTTATCTGGATTGAAAATAAAATCTGGCCTTGAACTAAGATCACCCAACGTTTCGGTTGAATTACCAATGACCTACACGTTTGACGCCATTAATTGAGATTCGTCTATAATTGCAATATTAGTATTTTAATACGTGGTACTGTAATCTTTATATAGATCATCAGCTTATGTCTTTATTTAATTTTTGTAAATATTATAATTATAAATTCCTTCCATTTCATGTAATTGACTAAGTTGTTACAATTATTAATGTTCATTTTAAGTTTTAGAAGTTGTTTAGTTATTTAGAAATTATTGCAATGAGAGCTAAGTATGACAAACTGATTTAAAGTGGCGTTGTATTTTAGAAAAGCAAAATTTGCATAATGCATATAAGCCCGCATGTGAGTTAACAACGTAAGGTTAATTTATCTCCTTTTCGCTAGTAGGTGAATTTGCAAATCGGCGATTTATGCTCTTATACGTCAGTTTAATGACAGTTAAGCCAGCTACCAATAATCCAGTACCAGATATCTTAACCATATCTGGCTAAGGTCTTATACCACAGAATACTTTCAAGAATCTTAGTAATGATGTGCGAATTTATAACCTTTCTTTTGCCATATGTTAATTGTGATGAAAATATTTTATGTGCAATCTACAGGTTACGTTATAAAATGATTACTAGTATATAATCGCTCGTATATTACATGTAATAAAATGAATATCGACGCCACAAATTGTTCAAACCGACAATTTAAACCATTGTTGGGCTACAATATACAGAGACTTCACCGACGACAAAATTATGTATACCTATGCTAGTGATGTGTTTTGCCAATTTTGGTTTCGGCTGTTTGTGTATGACGTCACTGTTATTTTTAATAATAATAATAATAATAATAATATAGGCATAATATTTTAGTTATAATTTAGTAACCCACCGGTACGCGCGCTAGTTAATTTTCCTACATTTAATAGTTATAAGAAAATGTTGTAAATTACTTTAATTGTTGAAATAAAATTATGCTGTTGTTGAAATTTAAGTTTTTATATGTTTTCTGACGTTTTAGTTGTACTAAACGAATGTTTAGTTTTGTATGATACAAATAATAAACGATATATGAAAATATACTGGTATTATTTTTAACCTGCACATGAGCACCCGAGGTGCACACATTCAACTCAAATCTGGACTGTTGAGACAGATACGTGATATAGAAAGAACGTCTAATTATGAAATGAGTTTAAGACAAGGTCAAAAATGGTAAAAGTAGATAGAATAGGACATACTGAAACGCAGAGACAATTTCAAATAACATGGATTGATCTAAATACTTACTCAAGGTTGTATACCCGATGAGGCAGAAATAGTAGGTGTCTGTGTTTTCAGCCCCACGTAAGACCAACCGTATTGGCATCAATCAGACACATTTTTAGGCTATGTGCTACTAATAAGAATCACCGAACAGTAAAATTGAAGAGCACGGTGGTCGTATCTATACTAATATTATAAAGCTGAAGAGTTTGTTTGTTTGTTTGTTTACTTGAACGCGCTAATCTCAGGAACTACTGGCCTGATTTGAAAAATTCTTTCAGTGTTAGATAGCCCATTTATCGAGGAAGGCTATAGGCTATATATCATCACGCTAAGATCAATAGGAGCGGAGCACCAATGAAGAATGTTTCAAAATCGGAGAGTATTTTTTCCTTTTGAGAGCTTCCGCTGCGTGCGCTGCGTAAACAGTTAAAGTTTCGCAAAAATCATGTATGACAGAATTGTTCCTCTTTAAAAGTTCTAAAAAAAAGTCCGCGACACTTTTAAGGTTGGCTCACTATAACCATTTTTATGCTAACGAAATTTGTTCTAAAATAATGCATTATTTGCGAAGATATTTTTATAAACATGATATTCATCCTTATCCAAATAAATACGTTATTCATCACAAGTATTTAATTTAAAACAAAATTTCGCTTTACATCATTCGATTTCAATGAATATCTTAGGAGATATAGCAGTTTTAAAATAACATCGCAGCAAAATAATTACCCATTACAGACATAGTACAAACGATGTTTCTCCTGGTTTATTCTGCTTGATTACTACTGGTTCGATTTGAAAAATTCTTTTAGTGTTGGATAGCTTATTTATCGACGAAGGCTATAGGCTATATAACATCACGCTACGACCCACGGGGGCGGCGCAGTAACGATAAACGCGGGTGAAACTAGTTGTTTTGGACTATCCACCACTAAAAGAATTTTTCAATTTGGATCAGTAGTTCCTGAGATTAGCGCGTTCAATGAAATAAACAAACTCTTCAGCTTTATAACATTAGTAGAGATGTACAATAGTACGCTTTGGCCCCGTACTATCAATATCACATGTGCTACGGATTCGTCACGGCCGGACCAAGTCAAAGTTTGCCATTAAGTTAACTATGTGCATGCCATCTAGGGCTGAGTGAGACGGCAAAGAGTGTTTGATTTTCCTGTAAATTAATTTCTAGTAGTAGTACGCCATTAGAACTCTGCCTAGTCTAGCCTGCCTACCGCAATAGACTCGCTTCCTAATATGTGCGATCTAAAATCACAGTTGGATAAATATACCTTCGAGTATAGAAACGTGACACTATAAATGTATCTACATACATTGGTTGGCAGGAGTCTTTTATTTTTGGAAATATGTAATCTTTTCATACCAGCTGCTTTCCTAACGCTGTTTACCTTTGGCGTTCACGATAAGAATACTAGCTATAAGTAACTAACTACAAAAATGTGCCTGACTAAACAACTCAAATTCCTATCCTTTTTGAAAGGAATCAGTTACTGGCCGCCACTCTGATATTCCCCACTACACTTTTACAAATTAAACTTTATTAATTTTCAAATGATTATTCTACAAGATTAGAACACAAATCGACATGTGTTCCTCCCCCTGTTAAAACGGCACTTCAAAAGTCAGTGGTGCGAGCATTTCTTTAAAAACAGAGGGTAGAAGATTAAATACGGTACATACTCAATTATCAGTGAATAAACACTCGAATGTGTATCGAGGAGGGGACGCACATGGCGAACTATGGACTTCTTAATAGAGTTTTCATGGTTTTCTTGTCACTGACGAAACTAAAGGTTTGTTTACACATACACGTATCACAAAATATTATAAAACAAAGTCCGTCGCCGTGTCTATGATAAACTCAAAAACTACCGAACTTATTTTCATGCGGTTTTTTACCAACAGACAGTCTGATTAATAAGAATTTAAGTATATTATTTATTAAGGTTTAACTACCCGTGCAAATACAGGGCGGCTAGTATTAGACATATGAAAGTAATACTGCCTTGTTTAATAGCTTGTGTTTGGTTAAGTTTATGGCTGATCTTGAAATTCCAAATTTAATTATACTAAAAATTTTTGCTTTTGGAAATTGTCAGGAGAGACACTGTCTGAAAATCTGCCCGGTATACCTAAAAGCCTAGCCGATGAAATGTGGGTGAAGGTTGCTATGTATGGTTTGAGTAGTCATCTCGGTACTGCCACTGTACCAAGCGTTGTGGGTTTGAGCCCCACATGGGACAGAAATTTGAGTGATCTACAAATAGTATGTGGCCGAGACTGGGTTATATCCATTGTTTGAATGTTTGAAGAATCTCCTGCAACATAAGGAGGAGTTATTGTTAATGACGAAGATATGGTTTCAAATTTAAAATAAACCTTTAAAAGTAGGACTCCTTCGTTGATTCTGTGATTTATGACGATTTTGGTTGAGCTTAAGATTTTAAAAAGTTTTCCAAGAAAATGTTCAGTAACACGGTATCAGTAATGCGCTCTTTAGACGGCAGTTAGGTCGCTCTCTATCACAAGAGACATACAATCTGCCTGCCACCGCGTATATACAGGAGTGAGCCTCAGTTTATCAGTTTGTTTTGATTACAAAGCTAAACCACTGAATCAGTTTTAAGAAAATTAAAAGTTAGGGATGTCATAGGCGACAACTTCGTTTCTCATTGTAGCAAAACCAAGAACTATTTTACATTTGCTATTTATATATAGATATTTAAATGTAAGTGATCGTCCGTGATCGAGTCATCGGACTGGCTGCAAGTTGGCAATATGTTAATCTATACAACCAACTTCCGAATCCGCAATGAAAATTAAATGATTTCTATAGTAACCATAGTTATAAGTTATAATAAATACAAAAACCACAATAAGAGAATGATCAAGTGACAATTGAGTTCAAGATGCAAGTTTCTACTGAATCGTACGGCCGAATCCGCAATAAGAGCTCTATATTACTATGGTTACTGGATTACTGTCGCAATCTTCTTCTTCTTTTCGTGTGGTTAGTGGTCAACCTGTTATCAAGAGTTGTTCAAGCCGCCCGTAGGCCTCTGACATGGCTTAACGACTGCTATCAATTTGACAACAACCGGGACCGACTTTTTACGTGCCCTCCGAAGCACGGAGACGCTCAGATGAAATACCACTAAGCGGTCACCCATCTATAGACTGACCGCACCTAACGTTGCTTAACCTCGCTAATCGTTAACCGAAGAACGAACGAAGAAGAAGAAGAAGACTGGATTACTGTCGCAATGAACTTTGTTTTTAAGTTCGAAATTTTAACAAATTTTAAGTAATTATAGAATATACCACAATCGTTTACATTTTATTATATTGCTCGTGAAAATGACCACACTCCGCCTGATGTTAAAAAAGGGAGGAAAATATATTGAAAGTAAAAAGTTTCAAAATTTTGTAATAAAGTGTCAAATAAAAAACGCGATAAAATCCGTATATAGTAGTTTAATTTCAATGAATGACATTAGCGTAAACAGAAGACAATATTATATAAAAAGTATAGGTAAATATTCAATTTACTTATCTTAATTTGTTACATATTTTCAGCTCACAGAAAGAAAGGTATACCTAACTAAAATAAAAGGTAAAAAAGTATGAGTGAATAAAATATATATTAAGTTTATTTCAAAGAGTAATTGCCAAAACCAAACTGCTTAAGAAACATAAAAGTTTAATCAGTTTCACGCCTTACTCTATAATAATATCGCAAAAAAATCACTTTCACGCTCCAACACCATCAATCACAGATAAGGGTGACGTTTCACTTATCGCCAATTAATATTTTATTCATGTACAATAAAAAGACAATAATCGCAGTTTATGTATCTATGCCCCCGGGGCGATTAGAGGCGCGACTCGCCGGGGGCCACGGATGAAGAGCATAGGGTGACTACACTGATGGATAAACCACGGGATATACTCATAGGTCTAGGTAGACATTAAACGATTATAATTAGTTTCGAAAAGTGTGACGGCCTTGGTGCGGTTTCGGTAAGATATGCGACTGCTTTGCATGAGGTCTAGGGTAAACAGTAAAATCCTAATAATACTTTGATACGACCCGGAAACGAGGTCATTTTAAACTATTATTTGGATTTTACTGTCAAGAAATTAGCAGCAGCAGCACAGAGTATGGGGCTCCCAACAAACGGCAATAGATTCGCTATCTATTTCGTGAGACCTAAAACCATAACTGGTGAAATATGGATATATGTAATACACCACAGCGTACCCCTTCGGTGATGGTGAGAATCAACGTAAGTATGTATATATAAAAAAAAACTAAATGGTTAAGGAAAACAGGTTCTTCGTCATTACATTTTACTTCGTCATTACTTTCACTAAAAAGAAACCTAAACTTTTCTAAACTCTCCGCTGCGCATACATTGTTTATGTTGGAATATCTGTGAGGATGTGTGTTTAGATCTCCAAACGATTACATTACACATGAGAAAGAGCAAAAATAGAAAGATAACAATATCGGCACCACACGGACACAGTCTACATGCCTACACTATCTGTATTATGCTGATTTATAATCTTTACAAATTTTTCAAACACCTCCTACGATTAGGCAGCTGTCCTACATTTTCTCAAATCATGGTGTTACTTCACCGACCCCACAAACAAACACCCTTTAGCTACTAATTGCGGAGGTGGCGACGATCGAGCTCTATTACACCATAAATCCGTAGCTTTAACAGATCACTTTATATTATCGCATTATGTATACCATCGGCCGTTTTATTACGCTGTTTATAAGTAAAAAATATCGATAGATTTCGATCCAGATGTCATATTTGAAAAGACTGAGGTGCGTGCCGTGGGATCAACTTCAAACCTACGGTCTCATTGCTTACACGTAAAAATCTTATACATCATTATGTTTTTATATTTAAAAAGACAACGCCCAATAAAGCTCTATATACCAAGGAGCTATCCGAACACTGTAACACAAACGTCAGCCCAAACTCGGAAAGACCATTAGAGGATCACGCATATTCTTGTACTGTGCGGGAAAAGAAGCACTGACAGTAGCGAGATTACCATTTAGAGGCTGCGTCATCCGTACATTTTAAAAGAAGCACTGACAGTAGCTAGATTACCATTTAGAGGCTGCGTCATCCGTTCATTTTAAAAGAAGCACTGACAGTAGCGAGATTACCATTTAGAGGCTGCGTCATTCGTGCATTTTAAAAGAAGCACTGACAGTAGCGAGATTACCATTTAGAGGCTGCGTCATCCGTGCATTTTAAAAGAAGCACTGACAGTAGCGAGATTACCATTTAGAGGCTCCGTCATCCGTGCATTTTAAAAGAAGCACTGACAGTAGCGAGATTACCATTTAGAGGCTGCGTCATCCGTGCATTTTAAAAGAAGCACTGACAGTAGCGAGATTACCATTTAGAGGCTGCGTCATTCGTGCATTTTAAAAGAAGCACTGACAGTAGCGAGATTACCATTTAGAGGCTGCGTCATCCGTGCATTTTAAAAGAAGCACTGACAGTAGCGAGATTACCATTTAGAGGCTGCGTCATTCGTGCATTTTAAAAGAAGCACTGACAGTAGCGAGATTACCATTTAGAGGCTGCGTCATCCGTGCATTTTAAATTCCAGTCAGCTATGTTAGGTCTATATCTACTCTTAAGGTATATTAATATTAAATGAAATAATTTTTCTACATAGCTCCTGTGGACCTTAGAGTAAATTTAATTTAAACAAAGTTAAGCCGAGCGAGATTAAAAATAAGACTAGATGAAACATGCAATCCGCTGGAGGCTACAGACGGACAGATTGAAAATTATACTAAAGCAAGATTATATAAAACTAATTTTTACAAATTGTGGCTGCATAATTATATTTGTGACCCCACAGAGTGCACTTCTGGCGACTTTTTAAATTGTCGTTGAGATTCTTGTAGTTGAATTTATTAGTTACTTGCGTTATACGATGCCGTTTGTGCTGTATATGATATATACTGTTTACCTGATTACTTTCTAAACCATTCCAGGAATTATTAAATTAGTTAAGGTACGGATAATGCAAGAACTCATAAACGTATGTATATATATGTCAATCAACACTTGCCTTTAGTTTGATGAATGTCTTTATGTTCCAGAATTTGATCTTTATTAGCGACACTGTCAGGTAGTAAATATTAATGTGTAGTGTGTCTCTTTTAATTCAATGGATTTGACACGTAGCTAAGAAAATTTGTTAAAAAGATGTCATGATAGCACTTAAGTTTTTACCAAAACCAGTGCGATCCACAGGAATCTTTCAGTATTGGCATTATTTGTTATAGTTCGAATTAGGCCATCCATACTGGGCAAATTACCCATTGCTTTTTGCATCTCAAATCTCCAGTTCTATACAAGTTATTTTCTTGTAACAACAGCATTCTAATAGCAGTTACACTCACAGGAGTGTTTTGTGTTTATGGAAGCAAAACCTATTAAATACTAATATTACCAATACACCGCCTATGCAGTCAACGCAACATCACAGGGCAGTGAGCAAATGACATCAATTTCATAAAATGACACGATCGCCGTTTAGATTTTAGGCGTGAATCGTCTCAATGTTCGGGTAAACGGTCTACACTGCGATCACCAACGTCCCTGCGTCCGGGTCGACCGGGACGAATCGCTGTCATTGTGACCAAATTGACGTATGTCGAACCAGTAGCACTTGTGATTGTCAAAGGGTTTACCATGAATCAGTACCTTTTGCCATAGCAATGCTGGGCTGTTTAAATCAGTAATTCTATTTAGAAGATACATATTTAGAAAGATTCAAGTCGATTCGAGTCATGGTTACAAATATTTATATATTTTTATACATATAATTTTTACTATGTGATATTTACATTATGTAATAACTGGCTGTTACCCGATTCAAACTGTTACCGTGCACAATTTCATACAATTAAAATCTGCGCTTATTTGCGCTAAAACATGACAATAAAACAGGGTGTCTATTGCAATATTAGTGTGGATCATAATAACGTCTTTTAGATAACCAGTCCCATTTTTGGGCACGTCCTCTGTTTCTAACGAGGGTAAGACCAGAGAAAATGGCTTCCAATAAAGAATAGGCGATTAACTTATACTGTCTACATTTTCAGACCTTTGGATTTATTAGACAAGACAGAGAAATTTCAGATATAAGTTTTCTTAAATTTTTTGTCATTAAACGAGACGTATGTATGAAAAATGTATGAAAAAAAGACTGGGCTGATATTAATCAGCCCTGTCTTTTTTTGAATACTACTCTAGTGGCAAACAAGCATACGGCCCATCTGATGGTAAGTGGTCACCGTAGCCTATGGACGTCTGCAACACCAGAGGCATCACCTGTGCGTTGCCGATCCTTTAGGAAAGGAAGTGGGAAGGAGAAGGAGCGGGAAGGGGGAAAGGGGGTGCTTGTTCCTCCGGCACTCTTACTCACCGAACGAAACACAACAGCAGGAATACTGCTATTTCACGTCGATATTCTGTGAGAGGGTAGTCCTTCCCCGGTCGAGCCGGCCCATACATGCTGAAATCAGCGAGGCTCTAGTACAGCAATCTCTACTACTGTCTAAATAAACTGTCCCATCGCCAGCAGTGCACATGTCTCTGGTCAGTTTGAGAAGGGTTAGGTTAGTTTGGCAACGGGCATACCTATACCTGCGACTGTAGACTGTTAAGGGTAATATTCCAAATCCCCATTCATAAACAAACTTCTTAACATTTCTTAAACTTGCTATACTTACTTTAACCTCTTGTGAGACAGCTGGATGTTTACATTATCGCCCGTTATCGCCGCGTGCCACTTGAGATTTTGTTATTGTTAATTACCGGCCCACTCATAGCTCGTAGAATCAAAAAAATGGTACTACAGAATTTGTTATGATGTCAGCTACGGAGTAAAATATAAACAAGAGCTTTTTGCTGGCTCGCATGCGAGCCCCTGGCACACTAGAGGTTAAAGAACGTTTATTCCATGCGAATAAATGCTCAACTTTGATCAGATATCGTCATAACTTCTACAATCGAAAGCTAAAAATAAGTATCCTAAACACATCCACAATAAATCCGTCCTTAATTCGGCATCGAACCCGAACCCTTTGATTCGCATTCTGTGAGTACCGGCCGCTCGGGTACAAACAAATACCCCGACAAAGTGACTACAGAAATCGCTATGATTGAAAGCGGGTACTTATTACGTGTGCTTATAGCGTTTGATTTTATCTCTTTTGGAGACCACTGGTATTTTACTTTAGATACCCATTGCCTGCCTTTGCAAAACTATCGTAATATATACGAAGGGATCTTTAGTATGAGTGACCGTAGAGACCTAATGTTTTTGTATTTAGTTTCACAATTTAAAGGTGGAATAATTTGATTTATGTTGTTGAATTGCTAAACGACATGCGTCAACTATTCTGACTATACAATTAGCGCAACATTTCTTGCTTTTGATAAATATAAACGTAAGTATACAAAATTAATTCGGAATTGTTATTATTCAAATAGAAAACCAGGGATCAAATTTATATTTCATACAGATAATACCCACAACTTACCAGCGTGATTTAGTGACAGGCCGTTTACAGTAACAACTGAACTTATTAGCAGGAAGCATTAAGTTTATGTTTTAAGTACAGTCAGGCGGTACTTCACACCAGATCAACGTCTTGTGCTTTACAAAGCACAGGTCCGGCCGCACGTGGAGTGCTGCTCACATCTCTGAGCAGGGGCCCCCAAATACCAGCTCGACCCACTTGACTCCCTACAAAGACGGGCAGTTCGAATCGTCGATGATCCCAATCTCACGGATAGATTGGAGTCGTTGGAGCAACTCTTTCACGGGGAGTGCTCTGAAGAACTGTTTGATTTGGTACCAGCGGCCCCTTTCTATCACCGTACCACTCGACAAAGAAGCAGAGTTCATCCATATCACCTGGAAGCGTTCAATTCTAAGACGGTACGCTTTCAGCGATCATTTCTCCCACGTACGTGCAAGCTCTGGAATGAACTGCCAGCTTCAGTGTTTCCCGAGCGCTATGATATGTCCTTCTTCAAACGAGGTTTAAAGAGTGTTCTTCTTTCACGCTAGGCAGCGGCTTTGCTGTGTCCTGACATTGCTGAATTTCATGAGCAGCGGTTACCACTTTCCATCAGGTGGGCCACTTGCTCGTTACCAATGGCAATAAAAAAATACAAAAAAGGCTTTACTAAAATATTACTTAAATTAATGATACCAAGCTACTATTGAATGCCAAAAATTAAACATAACCTCGATCGGCCACGAACACACGAGACCAACGCGGTAAGGTTAGATCAAATTGAATAGAAGCTATCGGTCCGGCAGCTGAATGGCCGATAGCAACACAACTCTTTCGTAATACGTAATAAGGGTACCTTCCAAAATGCAGGTCACGCGCACGGTTCGACACAAAGGCGTCAAATTTGCACGGCGCCGGCCGTTTACGCGACATCTCGCATTCATCGCATTCAACCCGTGTGTACGAAAAATTGACATTATGCGCCCCCTCGCGCCATGACACCCCCAGCGACAACGGGTTTATCACAAGTTTTTCTGTTTTTTACTTGTGCTCTTTGTTAACCTTCGAACAAAGATGATCTTGTTGAACAGGAGTAAGGGGCTAGATACTCACGAGTAGGATCCCAACGACAGTATCGGCACAGTGGCAATGATTCGACTACTGCACCATTCGTGCAATCTATAACAGTTTTAAGTAAGGATCTCGTTGTATTTCCAGCTGTCGTGAACATTATAAAAAAATAACTGTCGATGGAAGAAAAGAATATTTTTATAGAAAGTTTCCAATCATGAAATACCTTTGGATTGTAAAAGAGATTTGGTTAGAATGAGTGAATGTGACTAAAAAGCAGCGAAGCACCTTCGACTTTTCTAAGTTATGTTTATATGTATTAAATAGTTAATCGCTTGCTCAAACGATGAAGGAAAATATTGTGAGGAAACCAGCATGTTTGAAAGTTTTCTGTAACGTATTCGAAGATATGTGAAGTCTACCTGCCCATACTGAGCCAGCGTGGTGGACTATGGCCTAAATCTTCTCAAAGTGAGGACATGGCTGTGCCTAGAAGAGGGACAGACTATAAACATGGCTAATATCATTATTATGGCGTAATAAATATATTATATATAATTTTACGTTCATAAGTGTTACTTTGTGATCTAAATGAATAAATTATTTTTGACATTATCTTTGACTAAAGTCTAAAACCAAATGAATCCTATTCCCTGTCATTCTCGTGTAAATTATTTAAAAATAATAACACACAATACTGTCCGTGCTGATCTGTTACTGACCAACATTGTACGTTGCTATTTTGAACTATTAACAAAATCATTTTTTGTAGGAAATAGATGTTGTAGGTTACGATACAGAAAAGTAAGCAGAACCTAAATCCCGAAGAAACCTGAAACTGCTACAGAGTTAATTAATCTTCGCAAATATATATGGCAGTGTCAAACTGTTTTACGTCTTTGATACTACGCGACTTTATATGTCCAGCAGGGACTTAATTTATTCACTACATAATAAATATAATAATATTTATTGACTATTATGGCAAACGAAAATAATTTAGAATTCTAAATTGCGGCACATTTTAGCTTCAGTCGTCGGCAATTTCAGACAACATTTTTGTTACAACGTCACCCGGCACATAAAATTAATATCAGCCGACAAGGCCGAGACACAAATGTTTTCAATTAAAAAAATATAACCATAACGATCAAATTCATTTCACTTGAGGCAATAGTGACTGCTTAAATCACCACGCTATTCGTAACCAAACAATTATAACGGATCATAAGCAAAATTATAAAAACAAAACCACAATCTACAGCTGAACACACAAAAGAAAGTAACGCCGAAGCTCAAAAAACTAATATTCAAACACTGGCCGATAAGTTTTATTTGCTCTGGCGTCTACAATAATCTTTAGAAAGGAAGCGGTTGACGATCCAATGCGATAGTGTCACACAAAGGAGCTTATTTCCGTTGCAAGTCTGCCTATAAAAACCCATATTACCTACCTATATACTCAACAATAAACTATACAATTTTCAACCTTAATGCGTTAGTAATAAGGACTAATGTGAATAGGTGTGAATGCAGAGCAGTGTTTGCAAAGTTGTATATCGTAGTGAAAATAAAAACTGTACAAATGTCACGATAAGTTTTTGTAAGGGCGCGAGGTCGACAATCAATGACGACTGGGAATATTTGTGCTCAGAATGACATGTGGTTCGGAATTACATGCCTACAACGTTCGATCTTCAGTGAGACAAAAATAAGTTAGGTTAGCTTTTGTAATAATTGTAAAAGTAATGAAATTATACACCGTATTTTATATTTTAAATTCTTACATAGGTACAGTTTCATTAATTTAAAGGTGCATAATAATTAACAACATCATACTCAATACACCAATCTTTCTTAATCATTTACTTACATGCACATAATGTGCACATTGCACTTTTTGAATATTAGCTTGTTTTTCGATATCTTACACAGAACACTAAATCTGATATCTACTATCTAAAAACGATATCTCATTTATTAACACCTAACAAACTATGGTTGCCATTTTACATGCTTGATCTCTATGTTAAATGATGGCAATGCTTTACCTATTGCCACGTCTGTTACCTAAATCACAGTTAAACGGAAGAGAGGCAGCAAAAACCGACGCGGTGCGATAACACCAGACAATGGCAGCTAGTGTCGTTAACAATGCTTCGTTTGTGACGATTCTTCGCATAATGGCGGGTGCAAAACGCTCTGTAATTCGATAAAGGCTCTTTTATAACGAATTGTGGGCGTGTAATTGAGTTACTGCCTACAATGTTTTGTTAGTTCTGTTTCAAGTTGTTTATTTTCCTGTTCTGTGGTTAATTAGCTCGCAGTTTCTGTTCTGAATTTGAAATAAATTTTAATTTGGAATATGCACTTTAAATGTGGGTTGCAACTGACCGTGTGTAGAATTACAACATGGATTTTAAATATGGAAACATTGGGTAATGTTAGCTTGTACATAGTATGTTATTTTTAAAAAGGCCGGCGAGGTAACCTGGCATACGGTCGACCTGATGGTTAGTGGTCACTATGACCTATGGTTAATAGTAAAACTATCGCGCGCAATCCCGATCCTTAAAATCGTCATTTTGTTGTCTGTTGCTGAAAGTATGACTTAAGGAGCCTAAAACTGCCTAAAATATGAAAAAGTTTATTTTAAGATTTTCTTCTCTAAAGTAATTGCCCAATCCAAACTACATTCGGCTTAAAAGAAAACTCTGCTGTACCTACCAACGCCCCATAATGATTAAATATTGAACTTAAAAAAATTAATGGTCCCATATTCATTTTTTGAAGTTAAATTCTTAATACCCGATACCGTCAAATCCTAACATGCCGATACAAAATAACATTGTGCGCGCATTGTACGATCCGCTTTGAAAACTCCTAAGGATTGCCGCACGAGTGCGCATGATCGCTGCGATTAACTGCGACTACAAAAACGCACGACAAAGAGCTCATAAGCATATACGACAGTCTAATCGGATGAACGAATAAAAGTCTCGTGTTCATACTCCTATTTGTGTATTCCATTGCTTGCAAACGTAGATATACAACGTTCAAGAAAGTGTAACCCATAACCATACAGTGTAGAACAGTGTGTAAATATTAGGTCTTGTTCAATGTTGCAATTCAAACACAAATATGTATATTGTATATGGACGTACTGAAAAACGTTCCAACCCACACTCGGGTCAAAATCGAGTTATTATTAGCAAATTAGTCACGGGGTTACTATTTACTAGCTGGAAAAATTTGGTAGCTCTACTATCACTCTAAATATGAAATCATGACTTAGTAGCCCAACCTACATGTATGAAGAAGCAATACGGGATTGAACTTCAATCACGATTATCTCAAAATGTTAACTTTGTGGGTTGGAACGTTTTTCAGAAAGTACGGCCATATATATTATGTATCACTAGAATATACTATATAAGATATATAATCTTGACTTATAAAAAATATAAAAATAAAATAAATAAAAATTTATTTATTGCTCAGAACAAAATATTGCTTCCAAAAATACCATATAACATCATACTTCTTTAATTTAGCTCCGGTCGCACGTCATTAGGAAGGAGGAGTCTATGGTGGTCTAACGAGTAAAGCAAACTCCCTTTGCTACTAAATATCTCAACAAAAATCCAATAACACTACCCAATCTGAGATTGTGATTAGCTCATAGGATTTGGAATGGACTACCTAGCTTCTAACAGGGTATTAGTACTATAACATTATACAACAATAGGCTGTGTATAGCTCTGATATTACCGAGGTCCGTGAGCAGATTACACTTACACATAGGCCTCTAGCTCATCCGCCTTCTCACAGAATATCAACATAAAGTAAATGTTGTTGCGTTCGCTCGGTAAGAGAAGGCCCCGGACGCCCAAGCACTCCTACGGTCTCTTCCTTCCCTTCTTCCTCCTATTTCCTTCTACCCGTTCCTTTTACATAGAGTACGATAACTGCTTACCGTGCAGATCGTGTGGTTGTAGATGGCAAATTTATATGTTTTGCGATATGCAACGACTTAGTTGGTACCATTGGCAGTTGGTGCTATGATGTCATTATCATAGGACCAACACAAAATATTCAACAATTGTTTTCTTGATTATCATCATAGTACTAAACCATTTGCACAAGCGGTGGTTACCACTTAGCATCAGTTGGGGCTCTAGCTCGCCCGTGTTTAAGTCAATAATCAGGAGGGCCACTGGTTTGCCTGTCATCAACAGCAATAAAAGGGCGTTAGAACCATACTACGCTCTTGCCACATCCAGTTGTAGGAGCGCAGTAACTGTCCCACTCGCAACAAAGTGACCAGCTCACGCCGCGATGCTCATGAAAAGAACCATTCTGTCCGAATAAAAAACGTATTGGACCCAATGTGGAACGCAACTTAGCTTTGAGGCTCTACGCGATTATGTATGGAGCGCAAGGGGGCCGGTCTTCATACAAGTTGACAGATGTGAATGTTTAGATTAAGCGGTGTCCGTATTAAGAACAGTTTTGAAAAACTACACGGACGGCGCAATGGTTAAAATATGTCGCGATCAGTTTTTTATTTTCGATTCCTACATGTGAGCAAAATTTGTGTATTCCATAAATGATTATTCTAAATTTCGGTTATACGATGTTTGTGAATTCCACCACGCCACAGAAATTATGAACAGGTAGTAATAGTGACTTAAAAGAAAACAGTTTTAGTATCAACGTGTTATCATTACCTCGTTGATCCCATGGCAAAGATTTTCTCTTATTGGGGACTTAATGGCAATTGTGACGTCAAACAAATAGTTATCAGATTTTTGTCCGGCAATTTACATGCATGGCAGAACAGCGATAGCTCAGTGGGGAGGCCAACAGACTGCAATGCAGAGGGTCTCGGGTTCGAACCCACGTCGCGCACCTCTGACTTTCGGAAGTTATATGACTTTTCAAAATTATGTGCGTATTGATTGACAATTATCGCCTGCTCCGTGCCTCGGAGATCACGTTAAGCTGTTGGTCCCGGCTGCCATGAACGTCTATGGCAGTCGTTATTGGAAGAGTGTCGACACAAAAGATCCCACTGGGTCGAAGTGTCGCCGGTCTGCACTGGCTGGCCTCCACATAAGATAAGATAAGATACATGCATGGCACTGAATCTAGCAATGTGTCTTATTTTCGGTAATAGGATGGTTCGCTATGTTGTGTGTTATAAAATATTGCAGACAAAATGTAGCTGTAATGGTCCTCTGCTTAGCTCTTCGGGAACATAAAGGCTAAGTGTATGTATCCTGACAGAAACTTTGATGAACTAATAAAAACGTACTGGAATATAAATAAAAATCTCAACGTATCTAGAAAAATCACGATAATTCATAATTTACCGTAGCACTGTAGCAATTAACTACGACGTAGCAAGGTCGCGATTCAGCAATGCTACGTGCAGCATGTATTTAATTTGTACATATGTAGTGTAAAAAAATGAGATCATTCTTATGTATATATGTATATCATAGGCATATACTTCATATAGCGCATATACTTTATATAAAAAAAATAAAAAAATAACGCATATAAATGATTACTTTGAAAAACGTGGCAAAATGAACTACGTCGCCAATACAAGTTATAAACTCGATATTGTCCCTAAATTATAGTAGTTCTAAGCTAGAAAGTTATTAGCAAGTGAGCTGTCATTAAAGAAAATACCTACTGAAGTTCGCATCACTAAAAACAAGTACAATTTTAAAGTACGTTTTCCGTCACATTTAACAAGTACAGCTAACTTACACTTTCTACATAAAAGAAATACGAAGATATAATAACAAAAGTCGAGAACACCCTAAACAAATAGTGGTGAGACCGGTAATAATAATATATTCTACCACATACACACAACACGATCTAGCCCAAACTAAGCAGAGCTTGTACTATGGGTACTAGACAATGGATAAACATACATATATACTTTTTTTTTTGTAAATACATACATATTATACATAGAAACACCCAGACCAAGACAAACACCCATGTTCATGCACACAAATGTTTGACTTGTGCGGGAATCGAACCCGCGACAATACAAACAAAACATAAAAACAGCGAACGATAGAAAACAGACAATATAGACGGTCTGTTTCCCCCGCCGAAGAATGCTGCACATAAATAATAGCGGTAAATAAGAGTAAAAATATTGAAAAGTGTCATGGCGGGTAGAAAGGCGCGCGAAACTTTATATCCTTGGGTTTCCGGCCGCCCGCGCGCCAAAATGGCAGAACGGATATTCGTGTATCGGAATTCGGAACGCGATCGCCGCGCTACGAATAAAACAAGTGGGCGTAGACAATGTTCATGTTTAAACTGCTTTTAATATAATAATGCAAGTTATAAGTTTTGGTAAATTATTCTAGGAGTTAATTTTAGATAAGTACTTGTTTTATATGATTTTCTTTTAGTACTCATTTAATAGTTAGGCCCCCAACGAAGGATTAAAAGAAAAAAAGTGTACTGGCCTTAGAGTACGTGGTAATGGAGAAGGTAACATATTGATTTCATATTACATTACTTTTATTATAAGATCATGAAAGAGTATAATATAAATAATATTACTAAAGGCCATAGTTCATAATTGAAAAAAAACTTGCAAGCACTTCGAAACTCCTCTTATGGACCTTAATAATTCGTATATTTTAATGGATTAATGCATTTTAAGTATTCACTACTGACGAACAAGAATACATAAAAAAGCAAAATCATAAAGATACAATTCTAATTTAATTTAGCATATATATGTATAATTGTACACAAGGCAGATGGAAAGATATATGTAGGTACGTTATAGTTCCACGAATATTCTAAAAAGATGATATAGGTTCTAATCTTATTCCAATGATTAGATTTATTACTCTTACATATGCACGATAATATAGATATTAATTAGTACTTATTTATTTTATATTGCTAGTGATGTTGAATTTGTCTTAGTTTGCCTATATGCCAACGATATTCGGTCAAAATCCTCACATTCATTCTAGTACCCAAAAATAACTTGTGTCTGTACGACGAAGAGCCCGTAGCTTACCCCTCTCTGTTTCAAGCATATTGATTTCTTTCATTTTCTTTTTCCACCCGAAGCTAACCATTTTTATTCCTATTTGTCCGCCATTCACATTCTGCAGTCTATCCAAATTTCAATTTAAAACTCGTATGTGAGCGGTTTATGTTTTCAAACTTTGATGAGCACGCCTGCTTTAATTAAAATTTTGTAGTTAAACTTTCTACAATCTCTCTTAATTTCATATTCGATACTGGCTAAAAATATTTAAACTTATAAAACAAAACGCTATTATCTGTGCCCCGTTCGTGTCCGGAACCACAGGGGAGCGCGGGAGATTTGAAATTGGAACCAAATAGGCGTTAAATGGCGGCGTGCGCTGTCATAACGTCATTTGGCGTTCATCAGCGGGCGAAACAGCATCTCCGTTTGGTGCACGTTTTATTAGCGTAAGGAATAGCGGGGCACAGTGACTCAGAAATTGAGATTTGCATCGGGGAATATACCGGGGCGGTGATTGCATTTTCTTTGCAAATGCAGCGTCATTTAATTTGGCTTCAAGGCAGGCGCTTGGTCTCACTAAATTGTGTCCTGTCTGTTCGTAATTCTGTCGTCTTTGGGTTAGGTAGTTTCGTAGATTTAATAAACTACGCTCAGAATATAAATTAAATATTAACAAATATTATTATATTTTATTTTTTCAATTAGGTATTACAATCAATTATAATTTATAATGAGGCTCTATTTGGGTTTCAATAAACTATAGGCTCTGAAGATTAATAACTTTGTTATATTATATTTACACAACAACAAACATCAATTTACTTTATAAGATAAAACTCGTATTGCGATAGGATCTTCATTTCAGTGCTACGGTTATTGATGTTATGATGATGACTCAATAGATTTTAATAATTGATTTCCTTCTAACTATACACAGACTGTTTGATTGATGAAACATTCAGTATGCATTCTATTATCATAACAAGTCAAACAAATTGAATTCAGCAACTTTTCTAACTACCCACAATTCAAGTCAAAAACAAAATATGCAAGTGAAGAGAGTGGAAATCTCTAAAAATATTAAATTGAATTCATGAAGTTCGCTCGGATATGAATTGCGGTACTTGGTATAACATTTGAATGAATCGCGCGCGTATAGAACCACAATTGTGGTGATAAAGGCGAATTCTGTCTGATCCATCGACACACCTCATTACTTTTGGCATAAAACCGTGAGACGCCGAGCTTTTCTTATAAATTACATTACGTCCCAATCGATTCGCTGTCTCGTTTCTACGTGTGTGTTTGTGGCGGATATTTTCTATATTCATAATTTATATAATATTATTATTATTACACGCTTATAAAATACAAGTAATAATAGACGACATAATAATAAGCCGAATTTATCACCAAGCTGTACTTTGTATTGCCTTATAAATATAATACACGTAGTTAAAACAAGGGTATTAAAATGCTTAAAAGATGCGTCTTTAAAACGTGAAATAAGGAATAGTGAAAAAAGGGAGCGCTTTGGCAAAGTGATAAGGATTGGGAAACGTTGATGGTAGTAATATATTATTCTATGGTTTGGGTATCTAGAAGAAGTATATGAGACAATGTCAGTAGGACTATAGGAAGGAAACGACTAGAGGAACATTCTCTTACTAGATCGTATAGATTCCGAGGAAAGGTCAAGGCTGCGTACATGAAGACTCTAACGAAACAGAATCAAGCAACGGAGACGTGACAGAATCGAAACAAATTGAAACCTAAAATCTCTGCCTAAACCTCAAGGAAACAGCGTCAGTCTACTTATGTATATATTTAAGTATAAATAATAACAATAGCAAGTAAAAAAAATAATTAATGATAAGTTACCGGTAAATTACATATATTTATAAATATGTTTATCCCAATAACACAATAATACAACACAGTATAAATCATTAAATATGACACTTATTTTTTATCGAGCTCTTTGGATCAATAAACATATTTTTACGATTTCTGTCAATATTTGCTTTACTCAACTCGTTACCTTTTTACATCAAATAAATTTTCTTATAAAAATGAAATAAAATACACCCCCTTTAACTCTTCAGACAGGGAGGTGTTTCCATTTTGTACAAATTAAATTGACTTCAATCTGACACCGCCGCCCGAAACCAAATGCCTACCCGCCGTAAACACTCGAATCACACCTTATATTTATTATCTATGTGCGTTAACGGATAGAAAGGTATCTGTGGATTTATTTACACAGACTAAATTTAATTTATCTATATATCAACTTTGCAAATTATTGTATGCAAGACTTTCTTGAGTATATAATATGGTTTCAACATTCTATGCGCTTATTACGACTGCATTTCTAAAAGCAAGTAAAATATTATACATGGTGTCCCAGAAGTCAACGTCAGGCCTGAATCAGGTAACAGGCTAAGTTATAATAGTTATCGGTAAAATATAAAAAAATCTAAGTTATGTATTTTGAAAATTAAAGACTTATAAAAATAAACAAAAAACTACAATCTGTGACGGTCTTTTTATTCCTATTACTACAGATTAGTAATTGGTAAGTGAGTTAAATACCTTTCATAATTACAAGAGTTAAGCGTGTTTAAAAACAAAATTTATTTGAATTTATAGTTCCTACTTACCTACATATATCATGAACATGACCAAATCTTGTCCAATTACATCATGGTTCAGTAAAAAATATTATAGAAAATAGTTGTAATCTGTAGTCGTTGGTAGGAAGATAGGATGCACAGTAAGATTTATCTACGGAGACCAGGATGTATTGGTGATACTACTTGCAGTTTCAATATCTTAAACTGAAAACCCATTTAACGAAGAAAATTATTTTACAAATCACTCAGCAACCAAGCGATGAATTAGTTGATTGTCAAATAATCAAACAAATTGAACGATGTTGCCGGTATTAAAAAGTAGATTATCTACAAATTACTGGCAAACATCTCGGCGACTCGGCACGGCACGACGTAATGACGTGGTCGTGTCAACAAGCATAGGTGTGAATAGGACGTCGAGGATCCAATTGCCTCGGCAGGTTTTAATATTTAAACTGTTGTATATTTTATTAACTTTGTACATTTTATTAACTGTATGTATGTTTTATTAACATATAGCAATTTTCGTCTTGGTTGTTAGATTTTATAATACTAATGGCATATAATATAATTACTCAAACCAATGTCAACGTTACCCAAACGAACCTCTTTCAACTTGTTAAGACAAGTTACTCCTAATACACCTACTAAATAATAAATCAATGGTGTACTGTTCGACTGCTTATATAGCTTAACTATGTATCTAAGCAGTGCTTTTCCTATTAATGAATTTGTACAATGGCTATGATCACAACGATATTTATTAAAAGTGGACGGTGCAGCCAAAATCGTACAGTTAGATGTGATTTCATATTTAGTTGGAACAGCCGAATAGGAAAATCATACGTCAAAAATAAGGATGATTATTGTCGTACA